>OX637401.1:3275000-4475000 GCA_951799425.1 Ilex aquifolium
TGCATACCCGTGAGAAGTGCATCGGCGACCACATTCTCCTTACCTTGCTTATACTGGATGACGTATGGAAACGTCTCAATGAACTCTACCCAACACGCATGCCTTTTATTTAGCTTGTGCTGGCCCTTCAAGTGTTTCAAGGATTCATGATCGGTGTGAATCACAAATTCCTTAGGCCATAGGTAGTTGATTGATTGGAAATGCGTTGTTGTATCCTAACCTCTAAACATCACCCTCACCCTCAATGTGTGTATGTGACTTATAGTGATGGGGGAGTGTCACTCTCCCTCCGGATAATGCAAGAGATATAGGAGCAACAACAAATGTGATGTGAATGGAAATGTGATGAACAAAATAGATGGAATGAGATGCGGTGAACAAAAGTGCTCCCCAATCGCAAGGAGTCTTTCGTTGTCGGTGTTTTATTTGGAAAGTATTCCAAGGTCGTCTCCTCAGGGAAGGAAAGGGAATTCTCTGGAAGGTGATTTTGCAAAAGAGAAAAGAAGGTGTAAAATCTTGTCTTTGTGTTTTGTGGTTGTGTTTGTAAATGAAAATGCAAATAAAGCAAGTGTTGGCTAATCACAAAGGTTCACTCTAATGGGAATGTCAAGCAAACTCAAAGCCTTCCTCCAATGGTGCCTAGAAGTACGATTGATTCATGGGAAGCTAGGGATAAAATGGTGAGTATCCAAGCATAAACCGTGACTAGGCCTACGGAATATCAAAGACTCACCAATTTATCCACCCTCAACCCAATCAAACCGAGCCAACATACACCGAGAGAAGGAATGAAAGAGAGTTGGAATGGAATCCCCAAATGGAATTCAACCTTGGACTAACCAACTTAAAAGCTAGCTACTTATGCATAAATGAAAGACAAGCATAATGTAAATAGACATATAAAGGAAATGGAGATTAAAGCATGAAACTTAACTTGAAGCAATAAATCTAAAACTATGAAGAAAAACATTCAATACCCATTTTAAGAAAAGCTTGAAGTGGAAAGACTCATACGACAATGGTGAAAGCTAGAACATGTAACTAAAGTTGCAATGTACTTGAAAGGAATGGGATTAAAGACAATAAATTAAACTTAGAAGATCCTTACAAGAGATTAAAAAAGATTTCTACAACTTGAATGGAGAAGAAAATGCAAAAATGTCACTATTCATCATCTTCCTCCTTGGAGCTCCAAAAAACTAATCCTAAGCTTAGGTAGCCAACTCCCCATACAATGTGTGTGTAATGCTGAATATAATGGTGTGTGGGAGACTTCCAATTTCGTGCATGAGGCTCCCCCCTAGCTGTGTGGACGAGCTCCCCTCAAGAGAGGGCTGAATGGATGGGTCTTGACAGGCTAGCCTACAACCCCATATGGCAGCCCACTTCTCTCTCCTCTTCATTCAATGCCAAGCCTCCAAAGTCTTCCATTTGTGTAAGGGAGGCATGGTTGTAGGGATAAAATGTCAGGCTAGGCGTGGGAGAAGTGTAGGTGGGACCCCCAAGCAAGTGGAGCAAGAAAGAAGTCGTTCTGGGCACTTCTGGGCAATCAGCTACCGGTAGCTCGGCGGTAGTAGCAACTCCAGAAGCAATCGGCTACCGGTAGTAATGCGGTATCTGGCTTCGCTGGACCAGTTTTGGTAGAATCGGCATAACTTTTGATCCAACCATTGGATTGGGCTGAAATTTGGACATCAAACAGAAGACACACATATCTACAACTTTTATGTTTTGAACTTTTCCAAATGCTGAGTAGATCATGGTCAAAATGGAGGAATTACGAGGCAGTGCTTCCAATTGTTGCTGCAGCTGGTGCCCTTGTTCCCAAGCACCAATGCCTTCTTGATTTCTTCACTTTTAAGCCTCCAATTCTTCATGTATTGTGTCCATGCCTTCACCACACATCCATCAAGGTTGCAATGTCCTAAAATCAATCATTTAAGCTATAAAAGGTTGCAACATCAAAATATCAACATTATAGACAATTTTGGCTAACACTAAGTATTTAAATGCAAAAGTTGAGTTATAATGCATGTAATGAGCCCTTCAAATATGCAATATTATGTGCTCATCACACCCCCCAACTTAAGCTTTGCTAGTCCCTAGCAAACAAAATGTAAAAAGCAAGAAAACAAAAAATAAAACTATACTAATTCCGATATTGCATTTAGCACATGCAACAAGCCTTTAAACCCCTAGGTGATCCCTAGTGGACGAGTTTTGTCTCGTGAAGGTTTCCAGTGAAGGTACCTACAAACTTCTTTTCATAGTATCCAATATTTAAAATATATTCCCTTATCTTAATTAGCAATGGGATACTAAAAACAACTTGGTTCAAACACCCGAACAAATCACACATGAGACATATCATAGCCGTAAATGCTATACTAGAGTATCCACATACACATTTCCTTTCAAAACTCGTGTGTGTGTGAAATGAACATGTAATTTAAACATTTACACAATGGAGTTCACATTTACTTTGGCCATCCACATTAAGCTTCGATGCAAAAACTCACCAAGGGTGTTCTCTCAAAATGAATAACACTATGATTATCCGGGCATGCTCTCCATGTGTATATGTGAGATGGAATCTTGTGCACAAAACAAAGTATGCTCACATATAATCCAAAAATGAAGTATGCATAAAAATGAAACAACCTTGGCATAATCTCATGAAAGGAATGCTAGGGCATTAGATAGCAAAATCAACTTCTCTTGTTCTTTTAAACGTATGCATCCCCCCATGCTTCTCTAGATCTTTTAGGACTTTCATGGGTTGTAATGAGGCCTTGGGGTGATGTTGTGGTAAGGGAAACGAAGGATATAGGATAACAAAGAGGGTTGTTCCGGGTGAATTACCTTAATCTTAGAAAAACACTTCCCTTTTATGGGATTTTGATTTTTACACCATCACCACACCCTTTGTTTCTTTTCTTTCTTCTCCTTTACATTTTTCCCTTTTCTTTTTCTCATTATTTTTCTCCTTTTTCACTCCCTTTCTCTCATTTTCTTGGATTTTCATTCTTTTTCCATTGAACTCTTTTGAGTTTCAACATCCTTCATCCCTTTTGTTTGAATTTCCATACCATACTTCCTTCGCTTTAACGATCACTCAAATTTAGCTCTAGGAACAACCAAGGTAAGGTAAGTATTTATCATTTTGCATTGGCTTGGTCAAATGTATGGCATAGAAACGAATTCAAGTAAGGCTCAATCATGGCACTAGGGATAAATTTTTCCAAGAAAAAGGCTAAGGCTCAAAGCATCAAAGATGGCCTAAGATCATTTCTAGATAGGCATGGGAGAGCATTGTACAATCAAGACAAAGTCAATCAACTACCCAAAAACACCTAACCAAAACAAGCATAATGAGATTATTGAACAAATGTGGAATTTGAAAAATTGTTCCTTGAGTAAATGTAAGTTCCCTCCAAACAAGAATTGACACTAAAGCTCACACGGGTACTTACTCATCTCCACTATTCATGTCAAGCACTCAAATGTGAACTCAATCCGTAAATTGTCCAAATTACACATTCAAGGTGCACAATGGTTGAGTTTGAAAGAAAACACATATGTGATACTCAAACATAGGATAAACTTCTATAATGTGCTCATGTATTCAAAGTTAAAAATGAAGATCAAGCAATTCACAAATCCCATAACAATTAGGATAGAGGAATATAGTTCAATATTGAATACTTTTCACAAAAATGGTCAAAAAATTTTAAAATTTTCACATTTCCAACTTATTCTATACAAAAAGTGGTGGAACATGTAAATGGTGCACCTCACCCCCCAACTTGAACTATGCATTGTCCTCAATGCACAAGGAATCATGCAATGAAAACAATGAAGGTGAAATGGGAAATGAGATACCCCCCCTTTTTTTTTTTTATATATATAAACATAAAAGAGAAAATGAAACACACAAAGCTCATTTACACCCCCCAACTTAGACTAGAACATGGGGGAGGAATGCTGGTGATGCCCTCAAAGCAGGTGGAGTAGCATTGCAGAGATTGGGTCTGTCAGGCAAACAGTACCGGTACTGGGTACCGGTACCATTTGGTACCGGTACCGAGTACCGGTACTGCGATTCCAGTAGACTTTTAGTACCGGTACTGGGTACCGGTACCATTTGGTACCGGTACCGAGTACCGGTACTGTTCTGCTTTGTCTGCTTCCTGATTCTTAAACAAGCTTTATGTTAAAAACTTCACTACAATGATACTCACCATTATACTACAACGACATGAAAAATAAAAATATGACAATAAAAGAGATCTAACTATTATGTACATGGAAACAAAACAACAAGGACTCATGTCAATCCGGCTTCAATTCGGATATGACCTTACACCCATGGATTTTTTTGATTTTAAAATTTTTTTGTTGCATCAATGCCCTTCTTAAACCATCTATCCAAACATATAAAGGATGTTGATTAAAAATTCTCAACCAAATAGATGTGTAGGCAAGTTTATGCAATACAAAAGGTGGAGTATTCAATTTTTCTTTAAGAGTCTCAAAACTTAACTCCATTGCAATGCCCTCCCCAAGTTGAGAAATGTGAATCTCAACACCACTCATAGATGGCAAAATGTCCTTGGGCTCATTAGCCTCATGCAAGATAATAACTTCATCAAATGTTTCACAATCTATAGTGGTGGGAGATTCAACATCCATGTGCATTTCATTGGGGGGGTCATCCTCAATACATTGACTATGCTCAAGGTGTTGTTCTTCCTGCATAACAATTGTAGCATTAGTTAATGCATTAAGTTGTTGGGCAATGCATTCCATTTGGGCATTGCATTCCATTTGGGATTGCATAAAATCACACCAAACATTTTCCAATTCTACTTCGGTTGAGTTCCCATATGTTGGATAGTGGGAGAATTCATTTGGTGGTGTGAGATTGGATGAAAAATTATACGGTTCATTCTCCCAACCATAACTCGAATAACTCGGTGAATCATAATGGTTGCGGTAAAAAATTTTGCATGCAAAGTCTTGAACCGGATAATTTATTTGGCACATACAAGAGATGAGCCCAAGGTCATCACAAATCTCACACACATATTCATAATAACGGGCATTTGATACATTTTCATAATAATTATAAGACATTATATAAAACAAAATATTTACAAGTTAGACGACATACCTTGGCCCGTGATGAAAATCACAAGACTTACCTTATGCCGTCCCAAAAATCACCCTCGAACTCGACGCTTTACCTTCCCCGGCAACGGCGCCAAAATGATTGATTGGAAATGCGTTGTTGTATCCTAACCTCTAAACATCACCCTCACCCTCAATGTGTGTATGTGACTTATAGTGATGGGGGAGTGTCACTCTCCCTCCGGATAATGCAAGAGATATAGGAGCAACAACAAATGTGATGTGAATGGAAATGTGATGAACAAAATAGATGGAATGAGATGCGGTGAACAAAAGTGCTCCCCAATCGCAAGGAGTCTTTCGTTGTCGGTGTTTTACTTGGAAAGTATTCCAAGGTCGTCTCCTCAGGGAAGGAAAGGGAATTCTCTGGAAGGTGATTTTGCAAAAGAGAAAAGAAGGTGTAAAATCTTGTCTTTGTGTTTTGTGGTTGTGTTTGTAAATGAAAATGCAAATAAAGCAAGTGTTGGCTAATCACAAAGGTTCACTCTAATGGGAATGTCAAGCAAACTCAAAGCCTTCCTCCAATGGTGCCTAGAAGTACGATTGATTCATGGGAAGCTAGGGATAAAATGGTGAGTATCCAAGCATAAACCGTGACTAGGCCTACGGAATATCAAAGACTCACCAATTTATCCACCCTCAACCCAATCAAACCGAGCCAACATACACCGAGAGAAGGAATGAAAGAGAGTTGGAATGGAATCCCCAAATGGAATTCAACCTTGGACTAACCAACTTAAAAGCTAGCTACTTATGCATAAATGAAAGACAAGCATAATGTAAATAGACATATAAAGGAAATGGAGATTAAAACATGAAACTTAACTTGAAGCAATAAATCTAAAACTATGAAGAAAAACATTCAATACCCATTTTAAGAAAAGCTTGAAGTGGAAAGACTCATACGACAATGGTGAAAGCTAGAACATGTAACTAAAGTTGCAATGTACTTGAAAGGAATGGGATTAAAGACAATAAATTAAACTTAGAAGATCCTTACAAGAGATTAAAAAAGATTTCTACAACTTGAATGGAGAAGAAAATGCAAAAATGTCACTATTCATCATCTTCCTCCTTGGAGCTCCAAAAAACTAATCCTAAGCTTAGGTAGCCAACTCCCCATACAATGTGTGTGTAATGCTGAATATAATGGTGTGTGGGAGACTTCCAATTTCGTGCATGAGGCTCCCCCCTAGCTGTGTGGACGAGCTCCCCTCAAGAGAGGGCTGAATGGATGGGTCTTGACAGGCTAGCCTGCAACCCCATATGGCAGCCCACTTCTCTCTCCTCTTCATTCAATGCCAAGCCTCCAAAGTCTTCCATTTGTGTAAGGGAGGCATGGTTGTAGGGATAAAATGTCAGGCTAGGCGTGGGAGAAGTGTAGGTGGGACCCCCAAGCAAGTGGAGCAAGAAAGAAGTCGTTCTGGGCACTTCTGGGCAATCAGCTACCGGTAGCTCGGCGGTAGCAGCAACTCCAGAAGCAATCGGCTACCGGTAGTAATGCGGTATCTGGCTTCGCTGGACCAGTTTTGGTAGAATCGGCATAACTTTTGATCCAAAAGTTGGATTGGGCTGAAATTTGGACACCAAACAGAAGACACCCATATCTACAACTTTCATGTTTTGAACTTTTCCAAATTCTGAGTAGATCATGGTCAGAATGGAGGAATTACGAGGCAGTGCTTCCAATTGTTGCTGCAGCTGGTGCCCTTGTTCCCAAGCACCAATGCCTTCTTGATTTCTTCACTTTTAAGCCTCCAATTCTTCATGTATTGTGTCCATGCCTTCACCACACATCCATCAAGGTTGCAATGTCCTAAAATCAATCATTTAAGCTATAAAAGGTTGCAACATCAAAATATCAACATTATAGACAATTTTGGCTAACACTAAGTATTTAAATGCAAAAGTTGAGTTATAATGCATGTAATGAGCCCTTCAAATATGCAATATTATGCGCTCATCAGTAGTTTTGCCTCATCTCTAAAGCTCGAAACAATGCATACAACTCTTTATCATAAGTTGGGTAGTTTAAGGCTGCCCCGCTTAGTTTCTCACTGAAGTAAGCAATTGGTCGTCCTTCCTGCATAAGAACTGCTCCTATGCCAATACCTGAAGCATCACATTCAATCTCAAACATTTTCGAAAAGTTAGGTAAAGACAATAAGGGGGCGTTGGTCAGCTTCTCTTTGATTAATTGAAACGCATTTTCTTGTTCTTCTCGTCATCTAAATCCAACATTCTTCTTGATCACTTCGGTGTAAGTGGTGCGGCTATGCTACTAAAGTCCTTCACGAACCGCCGGTAAAAACTAGCAAGTCCATGAAAACTCGAGCATTACCTACACTTGTGTCACTCAGCCAATCTTGGATTGCACGTACCTTCTCTCAAGTTTATCGGTGTAAAAAGTACACTTCTTTAGATTAGCAAACAACTTTTCTTTCCTAAGCACATCTAAAACAGATTTCAAATGTACTACATGATCGTCCACGTTTTTGCTATAAATGAGTATATCATTAAAGTAGACAACAACAAATCTGCCTATAAATGCACGCAAAACATGATTCATAAGTCTCATAAAGGTGCTCAGAGCGTTAGTCAATCCAAAAGGCATAACTAACCATTCATACAAACCCATATTTTGTTTTAAAGGCAGTTTTCCATTCATCTCCTTCCTTTTATTCTAATATGATGATAACCACTCTTTAAATCAATCTTCGAAAATACACAAGAACCATGCAAGTCATCTAACATATCATCTAAGTGAGGAATAGGATGACTATACTTTACTGTTATGTTGTTGATGGTCCGGCAATCAACGCACATTCTCCACGTCCCATCCTTCTTAGGTACAAGTAAAACCAGAACTGCGCATGGGCTCATGCTCTCTCTCTCGTGCCCTTTCTCCAACAACTCACTTACCTGTCGTTGAAGTTCCTTTGTCTCCTCGGGATTGCTCCTATAGGCTGGTCGGTTTGGAATTGTCGCACCGAGAACAAAATCAATTTGATGTTCAATCCATCAGATTGGAGGGGTAACCCATGTGGTGTTTCCTCGGGAAAGAAATCCTCATATTCATGCAAAAGAGAAACAACAGAACTAGGCCAAGCAAGGTCAAGTTTGTTAGTGTTAAGAAATGCCTCTTTGTACAAAAGTACAATCATCGGCTGATTTGAAAACATTGCTCGCTTAATTTCACTTACTTTTGCATAGAAATTCTTGTTTTCTCTCTGATTTTCTCTGAGTGGCCAAATTTTGATTTTCTTTTTCTCTCTGTTTTTTCTCGCCCTCTCTTTGATTTTCACTCTTTTTCTTTTGTTCACTATCTTTTTGCAATCTCACTTGATCCTCATATACTTGCTGCGGTGTCAATGGTACAAGAGTGATTGGTCGTTGATTAAGCACAAAGGAGTATTTGTTCGTAAAGCCATCATGCTTCACATGCCTATCAAACTGCCATGGACGCCCTAGCAATAAGTGTCCCGCTTGCATCGGTACTACATCGCACAACACTTCATCTTCGTACTTACCGATTCGAAATGCAACTAACACCTGCTTGTTCACCCTTATCTCACCACTATCATTTAAGCATTGCAACTCGTATAGTTTAGGGTGCTTCAACATGGGTAGTCCCAATTTTTCCACCATAATTGTGCTTGCAACATTAGTACAACTACCACCATCAATAATCACACTACACACCTTGTCTTTGATGTAGCACCTAGTGTGAAAGATGTTCTCCCGCTGCACTTCATCAACCTCTTTTGCATGCACGCTCAATGCTCTCCTCGCCATCAATGTCAATGCATCAGAGGCTAAATATTCCTCCTCGAAAACGTCCTCCAATGGGGGGGCATGTCGTCAGTGTCGGAATCTTCACTGTTGGTCACAATTTCACCATTGTCTTGCAACACCATAAGCTGCTTGTTTGGACATTCACTTGCTATGTGTCCCCTGCCTTGACATTTAACACATTTAATGTCACGATTCCTAGAGGTAGAAGTGTCGGTTTTACCTTGAGGAACGTGGCTGGTGCTCGCAGACTTGGGCTCGGATTTGGACGTTTGTGAGTTGTCCATTTGCTTGGTATAACTCGGTTTCCAAGAGGCAAAACTAGAGTGATGGGTTACACATGACCCACCCCCTCTCTTGAGTTGTTGCTCCACTTTGATGGCCATGTGCACCATATCTTCCAACTCCACATAATGTTGCATCTCTACCTTGGATTTCCCGGTTTAATCCAAGTAAAAACCTAGCCATTGTAGCCTCTCGATCTTCCTCTACATTAGCTCAGATCATAGCAATCTCCATCTCCTTGTAGTAATCCTCCACGCTTCGGCTTCCCTGTCTAAGACCTTGTAGCTTTTTGTACAACTCTCGGTAGTAGTAACTTGGAACGAACTGCTTTCTCATCACTGTTTTCATCTCCTCCCATGTCTCTATTGGTCGCTCTCTATTCCGCCTCCTGTTTGTAACAAGCTGATCCCACCAAGTAATAGCATAGTCAGAAAACTCAATCACCGCTAATTTTACCTTCTTTGCTTCGAAATAGTTGTGGCAGTCAAATACAAACTCCATCTTCTTCTCCCACTCAAGGTATGCTTCAGGATCGGATCTACCTTGAAACGATGGAATCTTCATCTTAATACCACCCAAGTCGTTATCTTCCCAATTCCTAGCTTCTCTAAACTGCCCTCCATGTCTCCAATTATTAACAACAGAATTCCGATCATCCTCTTCATAAAAACCAGCCCCATAAGGCTCTTCATCTTCAACCCTCACTTCCCTCGGTTGAACTCTTTCCCTTCTATGCACATTAGGGACGTTTTGTGGCTGCTTCTCACGTGTATTCTCCATCGGGTCTATCCATTCGTGAACCTGCACCAGTTCCAACTTCATTACACGCCTCATCTCACTCATCATGACCTCCATAAACAATTTCGGATAAGCCAGTTCCGTAGCATCTTCGGCCATGTTCTTAGCACTGTTGTGAGACATGATTGCTGCAAAAACAACGTTAGATAAAAAAGGAAAATAAAAAAGAAAAGAAAAAGGACCTCCCAATTTGATGACAACCAAGATGGGCCTACTCTTAAAGATCCTTTGCAAGTCCAGATGGGCCAATTACAAGATCAAGAGCCAAGAAGATCAAGGAAGCAATGCAAGGATTGTTGCAATCCACCTGGGATGAAGTTAGCAAGAGGCCAACACTCAAGATAGGCTTGAAAGAAGGAGAACCAATTTTGATCCACTTGATCCAAGCTGTGGAAGACATGACTTAGAGATAGGGCCTTTTGTTGTTAAGGCTTTCAATTTGTTTAAAAAAAATTTATTATTAGTTTAGAATTAGTGGGTTTGAGGATGCTTAGCCCACATATGTCTTATTATTTTATTTGGACTAGGGTTTAGAATAAGTACTGTAGCATGGTACTGTTCATGCTACAGTACCGTGACACTATTCACTCAAGGGCATTTTTGAGAGAAAGGGTCACAAATTTTAGTCTTTAGTTATTCTTATTTAGATTAGGATTTGTTTTCTTAGTAGATTAGGATTTGTTTCCTTAGTAGATTAGGAGATTTGTTTCCTTAGTATATTAGGATTTTAGGAATTTTTCTTGTAATGGTCAGCCTATAAATAGGCGTTCTATCAATGAAAAATGGGAGACAATATATAATGAATTTTGATTGTGAGTTGAGTTGAGTTTACTCCTCTTGTTCTTGATTGAACTTCTGAACTTATCAAAGGTAAATCACAACCTTTGTGGCGTTCCTCCTTGTAATTTGGGTTCTTGAGACGGGTTCTTCAACGGGTCTAGATTTTAATATCATCTAGGTTCTTGACACGAGTTCTCAACGGGTCTAGATTCTGCATCCATAGACCTGAGTTTGGCTTTCTTGGGTTGTATTTCCAATATTGTTGTTGGGTCTCAAAGCAAGTCGATTGGGGTTCGCATCACAATTCTCTCCCTTACGTGTTTACACTCAAGAATGTGATTCACTCTACACTCGTGTTTCACTCAAAAATACATGGCTTTTGACCCTCTAATGTTCTCACCACTCTTACCTTTTTTCCACTTGATAATTCTCTTTCAGTTCTTTTGAAACTAAACAAACAATTCTCAAAATTTCTAGCAACAATTCAGAAAGAACTCTTCAAGGAATTTTAGGTTTTAAGGGCAAGAATTCAAGGAACACGACTGATTAGATTTTTGGAAGCACAAAATAGCAGGATTTCCACAAAAAAATATCTGATTTTGGGGTGAGGTGATTTTCGAGTTTATTGGACCCAAAAAATGGATGAACACAAACAATTCTTTTTTTTTTTTGACTCCTTTCCGCCTGCTTTTTTTTTTTGATCAGTAACTATCTTATGGTAGTAATAGAATAAAATTCGTAATAAACTAGAACCAACAAAATACTAGCGGAATGGGGTAAAGGAAATTCGGCTAGACTAGGGTATGTGAACCGAATTTCGAACTAAAAGAACACAGAATAAAGAAAAGAAAGGTTTTAAGAGATAGGCAACGAAAAAGGAACCCACGATCATTCTACGAATAGATTTGAATGATAGACCTCGACCCGTTGTTTACGACAAACAAGAACCTTGGTATATATGACCTCAATCTGTTGTTTATTGCGAAACAAGGACCTCGGTATAAGGGAGACGCCACAAACAGTGGTGAAAATTCCATTTGATAAGTCGCTGGTGAATGCCACGGGAAATCCTGATAAGTTCGAATATTTCTTCAAAGAACTGCAGAGAAAATACTCTCCAATTTGCTGAATAATAATATGCTCTTTTCATTGATTAAACGCCTATTTATAAGGCTGGCTATTACAAAGAAAATTCCTAACATTGATTAAACACCTATTTATAAGGCTGTCCATTACAAAGAAAATTCCTAAAACCCTAATATGCTAAGCAGACAAATCCTAATTTGCTAAGGAAACAAATCCTAATCTACTAAGGAAACAAATCCTAATAGGAGTTTATATTTTGACAATCCAAACCCAAAATAGGAATAACTAAAGACTAAAACTCTTACTTGCCTAAAAGAAGAAAAAGAAAGACAATCAGCCCTTTAATTCACTGATCACACGCCTAAAATAGAAAAAGGAAAGTAAATGGCATGCAAGCCATGCAAACCTTACAATCAGACCCAAAAAAGGAGTATTCTTAAACATGCCAATTTAAGCTTAGCCTTGACTAGATTCTTCTAGAACTAGAATCATGTTGATGAGTCTTTGTTGCTCACGTGGATCATGCTCAATGGGTTTCCACGAATTTGCTTGAGTCCATGCCTCCTGAATCAGTATGTTGAGTACATCTTTAAACTTCCTTGCTCGTGCTCTCGTAACCGGCCCAATTGGGTCTTAAACAAGATCCCTTGAAGTTGTGCTATGATTTGCATCAGATCCCTCTTATTGGGATGATGTAATTAGTCAAACATTAAGTCCTAGTTGATGGGGATGGGCCTTGGAATGGTCATGTTGTTGATATGTGCACAGGATAAGCATTTGGGAGTGCTCTGGTACAAGGCAGACTTTGCCCAAACTCTGTTTGGGTTATGATCTCGATGAAGGGGAGGTGATGACGTGTTGCCTGGTATGCAGCCTTCATGGGTATTTATGTGGGTTGTTGAGTGATCAACAGGTTGGAAAAGGACCCCCGAATTTTGGGGTGTCACAGCTTGGTATCAGGGTCTAGGTTCTCGATTTATCTAGGGCTCTTGGGACATAGGTCTAGGCCATTGCATCCATTATGCATTACTTGTTACGTGCATTAAATGATACATGTTATGTGCTATGTGAATTATATTTATGATTAAATGTGTATGGAAATGAGACACTAGGGTTAGAAAGCATAACCTTGGGGGATTGAAAAATAAGGAACGAGAAGGCTCATGGTTAAGATGTCTATTAGTGGGTAGCAAACCTCCTACTAGTGAGACAAGTAGAGAAATCTCAATGTTTGACTTTGATCCCTAATTTTAGGATGCTAAGTTAGTGCTCTATTGCTATCTTTTACATGTGTGTAGTTGGCAAATAGAGGAAGAGGATACCGCAACGGCCGAGGAGGTGGGCCGAACAACAACCAACTACCACCGGCCTTTGATCAACAAGCCTTCATGGAGGGTATAGGCACAATGGCGGCTACTTTTTCTTAAGTTAGTGCCAATGTGGGCCAAGGAGGCTCAAATAACCTCCAGCGATTCAAGGCACATAAGCCACCAACCTTTGTGGGAGGGGCGGATCCGATGGTAGCCGACCATTGGTTCCAAGAGATTGAAAAGATCTTGGAGGCTATGGAGATCACATTCGACGCCCCTAAGATAAGATTGCCAAACTTTCAACTTGAGGTAGAGGCCCACCTATGGTGGAATTGGGCCAAGGCCTCAAAGAATGTTGAGACAATGACATGGGAAGAGTTTCGTGAGTTTTTCATGGGAAAGTATTTCCCGTCAGCTGTTCTGCCAGCGAAAACCTGTGAATTCTTGGATTTGAAGCAAGGGACTATGACGGTGATGGAATACGTGGCTAAGTTCACCGAGCTAGCATATTTCGTCGATAATTACGTGGCCACAGACTTGGCCAAAGTAAGGAGGTTCGAGCATGGTTTGAAATTTCCATCTGGGAAAAGATTGTTGACCACCGCCTACAAGACTTAGACTCAATGGTCCAGACGTCCATGGCCATTGAAAGGGAAGTGGAAGGCGTAATTAGTATATGGGAAGCCGGTGTTTAAGATAAGAAGAAGGAGGGTAAATCCTCTTCTTCTAGCTCGGGAAAAAGGCAATGAACATCTACCCCCACAGGGGCATCAGGGTCAGGGTCGAGGCTATGAAAGCCAAGGCCAAGGTCAATCCTCCCAGAATGGGAGAAATTTCAGGGCCACCTATCAGGCGGGCCAGAGGACATGCTGCATATGTCACCAGTCGGGCTATATGAGGTGGATTATCCCCTGAGGCAGGGATCCTAGAGCTACGAGACATCTCAGTCCCAGTCATCGGTGGGGCACCCACAGACTTTCCTCATTCCTCCCTATCCTCCCATGGGGCAAGGGAATCAGCTCCAATTCCAGGGTGCCACACAGGCCCTTACTACTTCACGTGTAAGAACTCAGCAATCAGGCCAGATGGCCCAAGGTTTGGGTCGAGGCCGAGGACAGGGCTTACAGGGCAGAACTTTGGGGAACTAGGGGCGAGTCTACGCTATTACACCTCAAACTGAGCCTGTGGATCAGTCGGTGATTCAGGGTACATTTTTACTCTCTCACTTGTGGGCAAGGGTGTTATTTGATTTGGGTGCATCTCATTCATTCATTTCTACATCCTGTGTGAAAGACTTGTGCTTAGAGGTTGAGACCTTGGTAGAGCCAATGCATGTGAGTTCTCCCCTAGGAGCTAGGGTTTGAATTGATCAGATATGTCGGGATTGTGAGCTAGAGATCTCAGAGATTCTACTCATTGTGGACCTTAGGGTCATGGACATGTCGTGGTTTGATGTCATCCTTGGGATGGATTGGTTGGCGGCACACTGAGTTGTCATTGATTGTGATCGAAAGAGGGTTACTGCGTATACACAAAAAGGTGTTTGTTTCAAGTTTCAAGGAGAAAATCACGATGCTTTACCCCAAGCTGTGTATGACACTCGTTGGCAAGGGCAGTTGATGGGTTAGCTTGCGAACCTTACACTGGAGAACGAGGTAAGATATGAGTTGGATCTACCTCGGGTAGTGTGTGAGTATGTGAACGTTTTCCTAGGAGAGTTGTCAGGATTACCTCCACATCAGGATGTAGATTTCACCATTGAGTTATAACCTGATGCATCCCCTATTTCTATGACGCCGCATAGAATGACACCTGCTGAGTTGCGAGAACTTAAGGTCCAGTTGCAAGAATGGTTGGACAAGGGTTTCATTAGACCGAGTACCTCACCCTGGGGTGCCCCGGTATTATTTGCCAAGAAGAAGGACAAGACCCTTAGACTTTGTATAGACTACTGACAATTGAATCGAGTCATCATCAAAAATAGGTACCCATTGCCACGAATTAATGACTTGTTTGATCAACTGAGAGGGGCACAAGTCTACTCCAAGATAGATCTACGCATGGAATACCATCAGTTGAGGATTTGGGAGGTCGATATCCCTAAGACGACGTTTAGAATGCGGTATGGACATTTCGAGTTTACTGTGATGCCTTCTGATGCAATACATAAGATGCTCAAGGAAACACAAATTCGAAGATGTGAAAAATAATGGAATTGACTTTCCATCAAGACAAAGATCATTATGGAACCTTACATTATTGTATTTTGATTCTTATTTTAAGTCAATTTGCTAGTATTAGTATTTTATATGTCCGTTTAATATTTTTTAGAGTTAGGGGTATTTTTGTAATTTCCAAAATTTCTGGAACAGTTCATATTTTTGGATTGTCAAAATATAAACTCCTATTAGGATTTGTTTCCTTAGTAGATTAGGATTTGTTTCTTTATTAAATTAGAATTTGTTTCCATTGTCAAAATATAAACTCCTATTAGGATTTGTTTCCTTAGTAGATTAAGATTTGTTTCTTTATTAGATTAGAATTTGTTTCCTTACTAGATTAGGATTTGTTTCTTTAGTAGATTAGGATTTGTTTTCCTTAGTAGATTAGGAATTTTCTTTGTAATGGTCAGCCTATAAATAGGCGTCTAAATCAATGAAAAGGTAGATTATTATTCAGTAAATTTTGAGAGTATTTTCTCTACAGTTCTTTGAAGAACTAAACGAACTTATCGAGATTTTCCGTGGCGTTCACCAGCGACTTATCAAACGGGTTTCCACACCGTTTGTGGCGTCTTCCTTTATACCAAGGTTCTTGTTTCGCATCAAACAACGGGTTGAGGTCATATATACCAAGGTTCTTGTTTGTCGTAAACAACGGGTCGAGGTCTATCATTCAAATCTGATCATAGAACGATCTTGGGTTCCTTTTCGTGTTGAATCTAGTTATTTTGGCGGGGATTCACATCTCCTTCTAGGTTGACGAATGCCTCAGCGGCATTCATGGATCTCATGGATAGGGTGTTCCAACCCTATCTTGATCAATTTGTCGTTGTCTTTGTTGATGACATTCTGATTTACTCCAAGTCTGAGGAGGAGCACGAGGGTCACTTGAGGACTTTTCTCCAGACCTTGAGAGACCACCAGTTGTACGCTAAGTTCAGCAAGTGTGAATTTTAGCAGGCGGCGGTGATATTTTTGGGGCACGTAGTGTCGGCTTCGGGTGTATCAATAGATCCGGAGAAGGTAGAGGCAGAAGTTAGTCTTCGAGATACATAATTTCTTGGGATTGGTAGGATATTATCAGAGGTTCATTGATGACTTCTCACAGCTAGCCGCACATATGACTAGGTTGGCCAGGAAGGAGGTCAAGTTCTAGTGGGATGACTCATGTGAGAGGGCATTCTAGGAGTAAAAGAGGAGGTCTACTTCAGCCCCTATTTTGATAGTTCCAGAGAGGGGACAAAGGTACAAAATATACTGTGATGCCTCTAAGGATGGACATGGGTGTGTTTTGATGCAGTCTGGGAGGGTGGTAGCTTATGGTTCACGACAGTTGAAGAGCCACAACAAAACTACCCAACGCATGACATGGAGTTGGTGGACATCGTCTTTGCCTTGAAGGCATGACGCCACTATCTGTATGGAGAGCAGTTCGAGGTGTTTTCGGACCACAAGAGTCTGAAGTACATCTTGACTTAGCAGGACCTCAACATGAGGCAGTGTAAGTGGATGGAGTACTTGGAGGACTACGACTTCACTTTACATTACCATCCCGGTAAGGCAAATGTGGTGGTTGATGCACTCAGCTGGAAGTCATAGGGAGTCTTTGCTGATGTAGCTTCTTGGGAGTGGTAGATGCTCGAGATTGTGGGACAATTCAGGCTACACTACAAGGATCAGGCTCAGGGTACTTTGGAAAGTCTAGTAGCTACGCCTTCCCTACTAAGCAGGGTGATCGAGTCCCCGAGGCAGGACACAGAGATATTGTCCATCAAGGATCGGGTATAGTCGGGTACAAGCGACAAGAGCTGGGCCATTCACACAGATGATAGTCTCCAATTTCAGGGAAGAATTATGGTTCCCCAGTCCCCAGATTTGAGAGAGGAGATCTTCAGGGTGTTTCATTGCTACCGTTTTACTGTACATCCAGGTGGTACAAAGATGTACCATGATCTTCGCCGCCATAATTATTGGAGCAGAATGAAAAGACACATTGGGGACTTTGTCAATAGATGTCTCATGTGCCAACAGGTCAAAGCGGAGCACCAAAGACCGGTGGGGTTGCTCCAGCCTTTGGAGATCGCCGAGTGGAATTGGGAGCACTTCATTATGGATTTTGTGACCCACCTGCCATGGTCATCGCGTGGGCATGACGCGGTGTGGGTGATTGTGGACTGACTTACAAAATTGGCACACTTGTTGGTTGTGTGGATGACCTTCACACTGGAGGAACTCTACCGATTGTATATATGGGAGATTGGCCTGTTACATGGGGTACGTGTGTCTATTGTTTCAGATTGGGATCCTAGGTTCATGACCCACTTCTGGGAGACCTACCAACAGGTTATGAAGACACAGTTGATGATGAGCACAACTTTTTTATCCCCAAACGGACGGTCAATCGGGGAGGACCATCCATATTTTAGAGGATACACTTCAGGCATGCGTCCTTGATCTCAAGGGTAGTTGGGAGGAGCCCTTACCCTTAGTGGAGTTTGTCTACAACAATACCTGTCATGTGAACATACAGATGGCACCCTATGAGTCACCTTATGGGAGGCTATGCCATTCTCCGGTTTGTTGGACGGAGGTTGGAGAGAGACCCTCTATGGGACCAAATTTGATCAGAGACACCTCGGAGAAGGTGGAGTTGATACGTAAGGGTCTTCTTACAGCACAGAGCCAGCAAAAGAGCTATGCTGACATGCGGTGACGACCTTTGGAGTTCGAGGTTGGAGATCATGTCTTCTTGAAGGTGATGCCTAAGAAGGGAGTGGTCAGGTTCGGGAAGCGAGGGAAGCTTTCGTCGAGGTATATTGGGCTCTTCGAGGTGCTCGAGATGGATGACACAGTTGTTTACCGGTTGGCATTATCACCAAATTTATCAGGTGTTCACATAGTGTTCCATGTCTCCATGCTCCGGAAGTACACTCTAGATCCTACACATGTGGTGGATTGGGGTGAACTAGTTGTTGATGCAGATGAGACCTTCGTGGAGGGACCGATACGTATCATGGATAGTCGAGAGCAGGTTTTGCGAGGCAAGACTGTGAGGCTGATGAATGTTGTGGCAACATCGTGGTGTGGAGGAAGTGACATTTGAGCGTAAGGACACTATCCGTGCCACTTATCCGTTTTTGTAAGAGGATGGTGGTATTTTATTGTAGTCATAAAATATTATATGACTTGTTGCATATGCATGTGATCATATGTGCATGTGTGTGTAAATATCGGGGGCAAAATTTCTTTTAAAGGGGGAAGAATATAAAACCCGAAAAAATTTAAATTTTTTATGGTGGATGGGTAAAATGGTAATTAACCGTTACGGTACGGGTTGAAAACTCAAAATTTTCTAAAACTCAAATGGCGAAACGGACCTTACCGTTGGATTCATCTCGCGAAATCTTGCTGCCTAGTCAATTTTCATCGAATTCTGAGGTAGTCAGAATTTTCATGTTTTACGATACGATCGGGCGCCACATGACTAAAATAAACATGATCGAGATTTAATAGAGGAACACGGGAAATAATTTAAGGTTAGTTCAAATAAAATATATTGAACATAAAATGAGACAAGATTTAATTAATTCATAATCAAATCAGACTAAACAAAAGAGGCACGTGTGGAGGAATCTAGGCCAAGCACTGAAGGAGTATAAAATGGGAGAAAAATCAGATTTTTCTTCCCATTCTTCATCCATACACAACCGGAAAAAAGAGAGAGGGAAAGAGAATAGAGAAAACAAAATCTCCAAGATTCTCCTTGCGATCTAGGACAATCCGTTCCTTGGATTGCTTCGGGCCAAGAGCAAAAAGTGTTCTACGCGACGAGAGCTACAAGTACGTACCAAAGGTCACGGGTTTCGCCGACATCTCACGAATGGGATTTTTGAGAACAAAGCTTTGAGGCTTGAGTTGGTTGATTTGGAGCTTTCTACTACGTGTATTATGCTTCAAGAGGTAGGGCTCCTTTCCTAACTAGGTTTATTTTCAACCTAGGTTTGTATATGAAATGGGTAGCATGATTAGAGATGTAATCTCTTGTTTAATATACTCCTAGTGTAACTAGCGTATGGGAAATGGGTATAGAGACATGTAGAACCAATTTTGCATGATTGGGTTTTGTTGAAATTGCTTATTTTTAATTTCATGAGATATGTGATGAATGAGGCATGCTATGCGTTTACATTAAGCCTTGATGGTGTTGGATAAAAATGCCTATGTTGATTAAGTGTGTGCATTGAAGATGTTATTACGTGTTTGGCTGATGTTATGGATTGCGATTATATGCTTATGATATAATTGACAACTGAAAAATATTGATTGAGATGGAATATGTTCATAATATGCTTATGATATGTTGAACATAACATGGTTAATGCAATTGTACATCACATTGCATATGTACGGGTAGCATCACATTCGTGGGCATTTGACATGAGTGTGTGGGTGTGTGGGCATAGTTTTGATCAAACATCATCCTTGGTGGGTTGATACGTGGACTCGAAAAAGTTGGACCTAGTTTCGATTGAGTTGCACGGGTTGTATTGAAAACGAGGGTCGGGGTTAGCAAGAAGAGCTAGATTCTCCCTCGGGTGCAAAACCCAGAAATTTTGGATACACACTGTGTTGGTATTGAACCCATATAGTGTGTCGGCGTATGCGGAGCCGTTGGTGGAAGTCTATAGATGCCATGTCGGTTGGGTACCTGTTAATGGAAGTCCATAAATACCCACCCAAGAAAGACCTGAGACTTTGTAAAATGGTCATTAGATGTTCAACATCAATTGTAGGGGCTTGGAATGCCTGGATGCATACGCATGACATTGCATGTGTTATGGGAGCCGGTGGAGGGCTCGGATTATGTTGCATGTGTGAGTATCTCCTCATGACATGGCATGGCATTGTGGAAATCTATTTATTAGTTGCATATTCTTGAATGGATGTTTGATTGATTGTTGAATTGCTTGTGAACATTTCATCTGGGTTGGGGAGTAGTCTCTTTAGGAGACACCCCATTGAGCGTGGCTCACCCTTTATGGGAACAACATTTCAGGTGCGGGACAGGCGTTGGTGGACGGCCATCACATGGGTCCTTGTTGAGAAGAAACCGAAATGTTGCTATTAAATTACATTTTGTAAAAACAATTGTGTAATTCGTTTTGGACTTGTAATATTGTGTAAAACATTTTATAATGGACTCTTATGGACTATAAATTTGTGTTAATGAATGTATGAATGTGTTTGGGAAGAGATTGAATGGTTAAAGGTTGAAGATCGGAAAGAATTGGGGAAATCTGGGCCCAAGTACCGGTACCTAAGTGATTAAGTACCAGTACCACATTGATGGATAGCCCAGGTATCGGTACCTAGACTTACGAGTACCCGTACTTAGATTCCAGTGGGCTCAGGTACCGGTATCTCAATGGACAATGGGGTCAAGTGTTGGTACCAAGACATATAGGTACCGGTACCTAGCAAACAGTGGGCTTAGGTACCGGTACCTAGGTGATTAAGTACCGGTACCTAGCCAATGGGAAGACTTGGCAGACAGAAGGCTCAAGTACCGGTACCACATGTACGAGGTACTGGTACCTCTTCCAAAAATTTTCAAAATTTAAATATAACTCTGCCAAGCCTTGTGATCTTGAGCCCTCTTATCGGGATGACGTAATTGGTCTAACATTAAGTCCTAATTGATGGGGATGGTCCTTGGAATGGTCAAGTGGTTGATGTGCGCACATGATAAGCATTTGGGAGTGCTCCGGTACAAGGGAGACTCTGCCCAAACTCTGTATGGGTTACAGTCCCGGTGAAGGGGATGTGATGATGTGTTGACAGGCTATACGGCCTTCACGGGTACTTCCGTGGTTTGATGGATGATCAACGAGTTGAGAAATGACCCCCCAGATTTTAGGATGTCATAGTGTGTGTGTGTGTGTGTGTGTGTGTGTTTGTGTGTGAGTGTGTGTGATGCTTTACTATTCAAAAATCTGGGGAATAGCACAACTATTCTTGCAGATAATCAAAATTAGCCTCGATGTCAATCTTTTCCTGAAAATCACTTCAACAAATAACACACTCAAAATTTCGCGACTTATTGCTCAAAATCCACATGTGATATGAATATTGTAAATGAAAACAAAATATTTCGCATGTAAAAATCAATAAACAGTTTTAGAATAGAACTGGACTTTGGCATAATCTCATGAACAAAATATCAACACTAAATTAAGCAATATTATCAACATCCCCTATGCATTAGATGAAACATAATCGCTCATGCAAACACATCGTGGAATCACAAATAACTTTCTTATGGTTGTAACGTGGCCAGGGGGTAAGTGGTTAATGAAATGACGGATAATAGGAATTCAAAAAGGATTATCTAATTGTATTGTAATTTTGCACATTTTCTTTATTTTTGTCTTTGAATAACTCACCCCTTCCATTTCTTTTCTTTTTCTTTTCCATTCGCAACTCACTTGCTTGATTTGTTTCTTTTGCAATTCTTTCTTTCTTTGCTCTTTCCTCATTTCATTTTCTTCTCTTTTTTTCAGCCTTTTCTTTTTCTCAACCCACATCCTTTACTTTTTCTTTTTCTTCCTCCATATAATCTTCTTTTAAGAGTGTGTGGAAGAAAATTAGATCGCCAGGGTAGGTATATATATATTTTCACTGGCTTGGTAAAAAACGTGGTTTTAAAGAAAATAATTTTTTTTATTTTCAGTCTCAATCACGGCTGACTAGAGATAATTTTGTAAAAGAAATGGACAAGGCTCAAATAATAATCACAAATGGCCTAAGATCATTTTTCAGAATGTATTGCATGCATAATTCTTAAATGAAATTGCAAAGGATATTGTTAACATATTACTTAACAAGTGCTAATCAAATCAAAATAATGAGATTATTCAAGGATCGATGCTAAATTGAAATTCTTACTTGAGTAATTGTTCAAAATCTCTCCAAAGAAGATAGACTCAAAACTGCACCTGGGTTTTACATCTCCACTATGCATGTAAGCTTTTAAAGAACCATGTTATTCCAAAATATTTTCGAAGATAGCAATTCATATCATGCACAAAATGGTAAGTTTCAAATAAAAATATAGGGATGGTGCACAAGTAACATATGAAATTCCTCTATAGGGTGGCAAGGGTAATACCTTCCAACTGACAAAAATGCTAAAATAATTTCATAAGGATCTGCATGAAATATTTTATCCTAACATCCAAAAATTTTGCAGTCAAAATATAACTCAAACTGATCAACTGCGATATATCAAAGTAGTCCTACTTAAAATCCAAAACACATAACTAACTGAAATTGAAAAACCACAGAAATGAAAAGTCAAACCAAAAGAACATCCAAAGTACGAAAGTAATGTAGCAACTGAAAGTAACAGTCTAGAGAGAGAGAGAGAGAGAGAGAGAGAGAGAGAGAGAGAGAGATAGTGGATCCAAAAGTGCCTAGCCAAGCATATGCTGACGATGATGGTCCAAGGCAGTGCACTTTCTTCAAACATCTCAAAATCTCCTGCTGAGTAGTCACTATCTCTCTCTAGTTGGTCTCGAACTTAGTCATCCTAGTCTCCAGGCTTAGTAGAATTTGCCTTTCAGTCTGATCATTAACTGGGATGTATGGTGCACCCTTGCTCACACCACACATATCTTCTAAACATTGGACTGGAATAAGATGACGTCTCAGGAAAATCCTTGCTCTGCCCATACTTAATCCAATAGAGTCAATCAAGTGTACGGCCTGGTACTGAATTCCATACAGAGAAACCACTCACTACAAAACATCAAAAGAACTATACAAAAAGTAGTAAGTTCCACAAAATAAAATAAAAAACAAGAGAAAAATTCTAACTACTATATACAAGAAGTGCTTGGGGGAAGGATCAATCAGGGTTGAGTTCCAAATTATGGTTAGTGCCCAGTTTCAGTTGGGGCTTGTTTCCTTCAAAAAACTTCTTCTTGGTTAAGTCTGTTACATCTCCAAATAACTGCTGCGAAGAATTTAACAAATTAGCATAAAAATCAACAGTGGAATTCCCACTATCATGAACATAATTAATCAAATAAACTTGTAGAGGGTCAGAACAAGAAGACATGTTGAATTTCTGCACTAGAATCTCTTCAACTACGTCCACCTCACAAATTTCTCCTTCCTCACCTATCACATTAAAGACGTTCAATTCACTGGTCATATTTCCAAATTAAAGTTTCATGACACAATTTCGACAATTGATTAATGCATTTGATGTGGCTAGGAATGGTCGTCCTAAAATGACAATAATTTGTGTAGTGACTTGCCAAACTAGTTGTGTATCCAAAACAATAAAATCCATAGGAAAATAGAATTTATCAACTTGAACAGGAACATCCTGAAAAAGTTCTTGTGGAATTTTCACAGACCGGTCAGCCAACTGCAATGTGACATTTGTGGGTTTAAACTCACCCAACCCTAACACTCATAGACTGTATATGGGAGTACATTGACACTTGCTCCAAGATTAAGCAAAGCATGCTCAATCCTTAAGTTTCCAATTATGCATGAGACTGTGAGACTCCTAGGATCTTTGTACTTCAGAGGGGCCTCGTGTTGAATGATAACACTAGCCTGTTCAGTAAAAAATGCTCTTTTCTGTACATTGATCATTATTTTCACTGTGCACAGGTTTTTCAAAAACATAGCATATGATGAGACTTGCTTGTTTGCATCCAACAGGGAGATCTTAATCTTCACTTGCTTGAATAACTTAAAAATATCAGGAATTGACTCAGCTACTGGATGAAGGATTTTGGTTTTCATGGTCTTGTCAATCACTTTACCACTCCTCAATGTGGTAACTGCTTGGACTTGGCCCTGAGAAGATTACAATGATGAAACATTAGCATAAGTTTGACCTTGTGGAGGCTTAGGTTGAGATGAGAATTTTTCATTCTCCGTTGTGCTTAAAGACTGGGTCAACTTAGCTATGTGACTTTTGATGTCATCAATGGTCTGTGATGTTTGGACCTTGAAGTCATGAATACATGAATAGATTGAGTATTGAGACTCATCTAACTTTGAAGGAACTGATTCATGGTATCTTCCAGACTTCTTTTGTGTGGGGGCTGGTAAGGTGGATAGGGTTGCTGGGTCTGAGGTTATGGTGGAGGTGGACCTTGTTGCTGATTCACAGGCTGTCTGTTCCTCCAGCTAAAATTCGAGTGATTCCACCACACTATATTATAGGTCTCAAAATATGGATTGGAATAAGAATTGTTAAAAGTTAGAAATGAAATTGGACTGTTCCATCAAGACTTCCTTAAATGTTGGGATGGTTGGACACTCCTCTGTGGGATGTCCTAGCAAAACACAATTTCACACAACTGGTGAGTAGGAGACACAACAGAAACTTCATTGACCTTTTTCATCTCTAGAGCATCTAGCTTTCAAGACAAAGTAGTCATTCTGGCCTTTAGGTCATTATCCTCTTTCAACACATATTTCCTTCCATGGGATAAGGATGGTCTGGTTTCAACAATGTTTGCTGAGGCCGAGTCCCACATTCGAGAACTCTCATAAATGGTTTCAAAAATCTCAAATGTCTCATTGGGATTTTTTCCCATGAACTCTCCTGAGGCCATCATTTCTACAAATTGACGCAATGCAGAGGGAAGGGCATAATAAAAAAGAAACCAACTAGGGTCTAATTTCAAATGCATAATGTGGGTAGGCTTGGAGAAGATCCTTAAATCTCTCTGAACACTGGTAAAAAGTTTCTCCCTCTTTCACATAAAAATTCATGATTTGGCGTCTCAATGTATTCAGTTTGTTAAAAAATTCAGTTTGTAAGACTTGCCAACTTGGAATGGATTGAGATTTCAAAGAATTTATTCACCATTTAGCTTTATCTTTAAAAGAAAAAGGAAAAAAAATTTCAACTGGGCCGTTTCTGAATTATCTTGCAATGCACCACATACTTCCTCAAAATCTTTCATATGCAAATAGGGATTTTCAGTCTCAAGACCATGAATCTGTGGTAAAAGTTGTATTATCCCAGGTTTGATGTTAAAATTTGGAGCGTTTGTGGGAAAAACAAAACATGAGGGAACACTAGTGCGTGTGGGATGCAAATATTCTCTCAAAGGCCTCGCATTCTAAACCACCTCTTGATCTCTTTGATTATTTTCAGCCATGCTTAATTCAAAAGAATCTCTGGATGGTTGTGATGATGATGATGAACTAGAATGATTTACAGACCCTACTGACTTGGCAAACATAAACAAAAATGATAAGAGGATGAATGAAGCAATATATACATACAACACAATCTAGACAACTTCCCTTTCTCTGCTTGCACAACCTATCGTAACTCCCCGGCCACGGCGCCAAAAACTTGGCTTGATCTTTATCGTACACACCCAAGTATAAGTGGTCAAGTTATAATATTCTCGGTGAAGTCCGAGGTCAATTCCACAGTGAGTTATCTATTGGAAACTTGAAACAGAAAAAAGTGAATGAAACCTAGAAAAAGATTGTAATGCGAGCTTAGTGATTTGAGAATAACTTGTTTAAAAATTGTAATGCGAGCTTAGTGATTTGGGAATAACTTGTTTAAAAACACGAGTTTGCATCAAATGAAAAAGGGCACTCTTTAGTTAAGGGATCGGGACATGCATGTCATTGCTTGAGTTTATGATATTGGTACCATACCACAATTAACCCCCACGTTAATGGTAAGTTAATTGGAAGACCTTTGATATAAAACCATAACACAACAAATGTTAGGTTTATCGGAAAGTATATGCACCATACTCCAACCAATTACCTTAGCAAACCTAAAGGTATACAACCGTTCAAAAGTTCACTTTGATAATTGATCAGAAGGTTTATGGTTTAATGAAAAACATAGCTTCGGATTATGCATTGAATCAAAAGTATTGGATATGGCGAGACTTAACTCGTCTATAACCAGTCTCCCAATTTTTACATAAAACCTAGCTTAGTAATTCATTAAATCATATATGGAGAACATAATATTAAAAGAATGGAATGAAAATAATAATAAAACCTTGTTCGGTACTTGCATGAACCATGAGCATAACCTAGGTTACACATTAGGAATACAAAGTATAAAACATTAAAGGAAAGTATCATCCATCAATTAAGGGAGGTATATAACAATAAAGCATACACTAAAAATGCAATTATCATAACTCAAGCAATGTTACACAAGTAATTCCCCCCTCCCTAAAGAGCTAATGAAAAACTACCCACTCTTCATAGTCATAGAAAACCTAGAAAAGTGGGTGATCTTCATTCCTGCAAGTAAGATTGGAATTGCAATACAAAACAATAATACAAAATAAAGTTCCTAACTTTTCCCTGAGGTTAGATTGAAACACCACCACCCATCCTTTGCCTAGGCAAGGCAAGGAAACGTGAAAGAGGTTTAACATTCCAAGTAGGAAGAGGTCTTCAGGAAATGTTGGAGAGAGAATAGGCTAGGAAAGCCTTAAACTGTAACTGAAGAATGCTTTGAAAAACTAGTGGGAGGGGGTATTTGTAGGAGGGGGTTGCCACAATGGACCAATGGGAGAGAAAAAAGTAAGTCAGTTTCACCACCGTCCGGATGCCAGCTTCCATCGTCTGGACAGGTTCAAAATACCCATGGATATCAACTTTGCTTCAAATCTCGACTCATGCTCCAAATTACAATTTTACCCTCCGTAGTCAACCTAACTCGTCCACATCAACGATTTACCAAGTGTCTCCAATTTTACTCCAATTTACCTGGTAAATAGATTAACCACTTCCTCGATACGTTTCACCCTAATCTTCAAACACGAACTCAGACTATGTCTATATGGCTTATAGAAATTGGTGGGTGTCACTCTCCCTCAAGTTCCACGCAAGAAATGGGAAAAATTGTGTGTGGATGAACAAAAATGTGTGTGTGTGCAAAAGTGCTCCCCAAGTGAAAGAGAGACTTGCAATGTCGTGTTATACTTGGAATGGGTATTCCAAGGTCGTCTCCTCAGGGAATGTTGGTCGAATTGTGATGAAGGTGATTTTGTAAAGAAATGAAAAGTGTAAAATCTTGCGAGTTTGTGTTTTGGTGAGTGGAGTTTTGGTAGAAATGCAAGAAAACAAGGTTGGCTAATCCGAAGAGATCATTCCAATGGGAATGCCAAATCAACTCAATTCATTCAACCAATGGTGCCTAGGTGTTTGATTGATTCGTAGGAAGTGAGGGACTAATGTGGAGGTGTAGGCTCAAGCATACCTCGTGACAAGTCTACGGTGTATCAAGGGCTCACAACCACGTCCACACTCAACCTAGTCAAACCAAACACTTTACACTACAAGGAAGAATGGAGGAGAGTTGATTTAGCATACCCAAAAGGAAATATCCCTAGTCAAAGAAAAAACATGCATAATGTAAAGAGACATGATGAAGAAATGAAACATGGAACTAGTATTAATGCAAGAAAAGAGTTAAATATAAGAGAAATGACATTCATAGTCAAAATACAAAGATTGGAAACAAATACCCAAATGTAGAACTTGAAATGCTGGAAATACTTAGCTAAAATTGCATACAACTTGAATGCAAGAGTTTAAAGTGAAAAGGGAAAAGATTACAAGTAATTTAAAGCTTACAACACTAAAAATGGTGAAGAAATAATGAAAACCCAACTTTCTCTCTCTAACTTCATCTTCTTCCTTGAGCTTCTCTCTCTAAAATGTAAGTGGGTAGCTGAATTCTTCTGTAAGAGTGTCCCAATTTCGTCCATAACCCCCTAAGGTCTATGAGAGCTGACTTGCATCATTGGGAAGGGATTGGACACCTTTTTACAGCAAGGACAGGCCATGCCTTCACTCTCTTTCTCTATCTTCCTCTTCCATGATTTTTCTTCCAAAGTCAGACCTTAAGTGTAAGAGAGCATGCTTGTTTGTAGAATATGTCAGGGTATTTGTGGGAGAAGCAGAGGTGGGCCCACGAAGCAGTTGGAGTTGAGATTGTAGCTTTCTGGCATTTCTGGGCAAAACCTACCGATAGGTTTTTTTCCAGTAGGCAAAACCTACCGGTATGTTTTGGCAGGGGTAGCAGTAGAAGATTTCCAGTGTACAAAACCTACCGGTAGAACGTCAACAAAGCCTACTAGTAGGTTTTCACCTGTTTTGGCTTTTTCTTGATTTCTTGCTATCCCGAGCCACCCGTTAAGCCTCCCCTCCTTTTTCATTGTCTTTAAGCACTTGATGGAAGGCTTAATACGCGCCATTACCTACTTTTTACCTACAATCACACAAAACTCCATTAATTGACAGATTAAATACAATTTCCCACATTTTCTTCACAAAAGCAAGTATAAAATGGGAGCAAAGAGACAGATGATGTGCAATATTCTATGCTCATCACCACTAAAAACTAGAGTTAAATTGAAAACTCAACAATCAATCACATATAAGCTGAAATAATATGCAATTTTCCATTAATTAAATATGGTAAAACATTACTTTTGATGGCTACTCACACCTCAACCTGAATATTACTAGTCCTTTGTAATTCCTAGATCCAAAGTTAAAACAAAATAATAACTAATCCACTTTAGGTCTCACAATTGCATTTAGCATATGCAACAAGCTTTTAAACCCCAAGGTTACACCTTTTTTTTTTTTAAAAAAAAAAAAAGAGAAAATTTATTGAGTAATAGAGCACTTTACAAGAAGCAAAAGGAAAAGCCACAAGTTGGCTTTAATCCTTCAAAACAAACTATTGATTTACTCATTAAAATAAAATCAAATTTACAAGTAACTATGTTTTAGAAATTGTAGCACTCCCATAGACATCCAAAACAGCACAGTGCAGAAAACAACACAATGCACCACAGCACCATGCAGCTCAGCACAACACAATGCAGCACAGTACAGTGCAGCACAAATGCAGCACAACACAGCACAGACCAGTCCAGTATTGCACAATGCCTAACAGAATGCATAGTGCACATTGCATAGCACATCAGAGTACCATCATATCCTAGCTTCAAGCCTACAGACCCAGCTCCAAGCAAGTTTCCCAGGTTGAACCTGTGTTGCAACAACAGATTGCCAAATGCAGGCAGACTTCTGTTTATTGAATTCAGCTACTGTCTTAATTCAGAACCCCAGTCCCATACCTCAGAACAGATTCTATCCAGTTCCATGCCTTTGATCATACACCACACCCCTTTTCAGTCTAGCAGTAGGCGTCATACCTTGATCTTGCAGCAGAAGAATTCTTCCAGACAAAGGCAGAATATCACTTTCAGTAAAGACAGTGACTCTCCCAGATCTTACTACACAGGAAGCTAAAAAATCAGCTATGGCATTGGCCTCTCTATACACATGCCTTTGTTGATACTGAAATCCCAAAAGCACCTCCAAAATCTAATCCAAAATGCCTTTAAGCTTCCAAGGAACTTCAGCTCTCCCCAAAATCATTTGGACCAGAATTTTAGAATCAGACTCAATCAGAATCTGATTATTCTCCGGACCATACTGCCTAATCAACTTAATACCATCAAACAATGCTTTGCATTCAGCCACCATGTTAGAACCAATTCCATAAAAGACAACAGCAACCAATACTACATGCCCTTTAGAATTCCTTAGAACAATCCCTCCTCCAGCTAAGCCATTATTCCCCTTGGAAGCACCATCAACATTCAACTTCAAAACCTTGTTAGGGGGAGGTTCCCATTTAATCCAGAGCACCTTGGTAATGACAGAAAAGGAAGAAACAATTTTGAACTCCTGCAACCAATCCTTACCTTTGCAATCATCCTCTTTCTTAGGCTTTAACAGGAATGCCTGCCACCTTAATGCACTGATTACCTACAAAAAGATGCCATAAGCATTAATAGACAGCCCCTCATACCTCCTTCTACACCTTTCTTTCTAAAGAGCCCAGTATATCAACATAGAGACTCCTGTAATTAAACCCTGGCTCAGAGACTGAGCTCTAAATCCTCTTACCAACCTCAAAAATCTGCACATGGGAGTCTCACCTGACAAAACTTCAAAGCCCATACTAACAGATAGTCTTTTCCACACCTCATGAGCAAATGAGCTGTTAACAAACAAGTGAGCACCACTCTCCTCATCCATATCACATAAACTGCATTTACTTACCAGGTGAACTCCCACACTCTTAACCCTGGCATCAGTAGATAGAGCATCTCTATAAATTTTCCAAGTACACAATTGTGCACTAGGAAAAATTTGCTGACTCCATATGCCCTGAGCAATAACACTATGCATCCCTTTCCTTCTAATTTGGAACCATGCAGATTTTACAGAAAAAAGGCCAGAATTAGAATGCCTCCATACTCTAATATCAGCTTTCTCTGTCAACACCACACCAGAGTTTTTGATCTCAGATTGCAACTAGGGAGTATGCCACTCCATCACCTCCTCCAAATGCCACTCATTAGCATAACATACCTCATTGATCTTGGGAAAAACTAGAGGTAACTTGTCAACTCTATGAATCAGAGGACCAGCTTCCATCCATGAATCACACCAAAAGTCAGAACTCTGACCATTACCAATAATCATCATAGAACTGTTGACCACAAACTCAAAACAAGGTCTCAAAGTTTTAAAGCTTTGACCCATTCCAGATTTCCCACACCTCAGCATATGTATTCCTTTCAAAAACTTCCCTCTAAACACCTTGGCCCATAATGACTAGCCATTAAGAATGCCCCATACCTGCTTTAATCTGAAAGCAGATTGTATTTCCCCAAAACTTCTAATTCCTAAACCACCTTCAACTTTAGGTTTAGAAATATTCTCCAAAGAAACCCAATGCCTTTTCCTGACATCCAACTTACCAGACCAAATGAAACCAGCTATAAGGGAATTCAATTTCTTTAGAACTCCCTTAGGAATATTCAAACACGCAAGCATATGAACTGGGATAGAACTTAGAACTGACTGCACCATTACCACTCTCCCCATTCCAAACAACATCTTAGCATACCATCCCTCAATTCTGCTCCTAAAACTTATCACCACCTCCTCAAAATAACAAATTTTGGTCCTCCCTCTAATAATTGGACATCCCAGGTAAGTGAAAGGACACATTCTAATAGGAATCCCTACCAATGCAGATAGCATATTCCTCCTTCCGAAAGGGATTCTTTTAGAGCAATACATAGCACTTTTCATTTTATTAACCTTCTGTCCAGAACTAGCCTCATAGTCACCAATGAACTTCAAAACACTCATTACAGATTTTTTAATACCTCTCATGAACACCAAAGTGTCATCAGCAAATAAGAGATGGCTCACCACTGTAGTCCCTCTACCTATATGATAGTGAGATACCAGTTGTTGTTGGTATATACTCCTCAAGCCTCTACTTAAAACCTCTTCTGCAAGTATGAATAAGGAAGGGGAAAGGGGATCCCCTTGCCTTAATCCTCTAGAATTGGAGAAGTAACCATATCTTTGACCATTCAAGCAAATAGAAAAGTGCTGAGTCTTTAAACAATTCAGAATAATTTGATTAAATAGACTAGAGAAGCCAAAACAACTCAACACCTTCAATAAGAAATCCCACTCAAGCCTATCATAGGCTTTTATCATATCTAGTTTCATCCCCAGATTCCCACCTTCCACCTTTCTGTCCAATTCCCCAACAAGCAACTGGCCCAATGCCACACAATCTCCTATACCTCTCCCTTGCACAAAGCCATGTTGCTCCTCAGAGATCAATGAGGGAAGCAAAGAAAACAACCTTGTGGTGATTAGTTTATTAAAAATTTTATATAAGAAATTACACAAACTAATAGGTCTGAAATCAGAGAAAGAAACAGGTGCATCCTTCTTTGGAATTAGAACCAACAATGTAGAGTTAACTGATTTAGGCATCTCCCCACCTTTCAACAAAAAATTCACAGCAGCACATATGTCCCTCTTAATGATCTCCCAAACAAACTGATAGAATTTACCAGACAATCCATCTGGACCAGGAGCACTTTCAGCTGCCATAGCAAACATAATCTCTTTTACTTCCTCCAAAGAGGCCTCTGCAACAAGTCTCTCATTTTCCTCATCAGTGACCAGATTAGGAATAACATCAAACACATGCTCCTGCAAAGTGTGCTCTTATGATCTATATAAATCCGCAAAAAAGCCCTCTGCAACCCCAGCAATCTCCTTATCACCATACACTCAAATACCCTCCATACTTTGAATTCTAGAGACTTTATTCCTCACCACTTTACTTCTTGCAATGGCCTGATAAAACCTGGTATTCCTCTCTCCTTGCAAAGCCCATTTAATATTGGATTTCTGCTTCCAATAAATCTCTTCTCTTCTGAGTAGATCATCCATCTCACTCTTGTATCTCTCTAGCTTCAAAGATTTAGAATCACTAAAATCTTGATCCAAGCTCAACTCAGTTAACTGCACTTTCTGCTCTAAATTTATGATATTATCAAACAAATTCCCAAAGGCCTCCTTATTCCACAATTTAATATGAGCTTTCAGATATTTCAATTTAATGAACAGATTAGACATAGGATTCTCAGCATAAAAGCCCCCCCATTTCTCCTTGATTAGATTCAAAAACTCCTTATGATCACACCACATGTCTTGAAACCTGAAATAAGCAATTCTCTTATGTGTTTGAGCTTTCATGACTCTCAAGAGCAAGGGACTATGATCAGACGTGTCCCTAGCCAAATGAACTACCTCCATACTCTCATACTTCAAGTTCCATTCCACATTCATCAGAGCCCTGTCCAATCTCTGCACCATCCTGACATGCCCCTGTCTGTTATCACACCAGGTATACTTGTTACCACTAAATCCATAGTCCATCAATCCCCTATAATCCATCAGTCCCCAAGGTTACCCCCCTAGTGGACAAGTATAATCTCATATTAACATATAACTTTGACTAGATAAAAAGTAGCAATATCTATAATAGAAACAAGAATAAGTTCATACCAAGTCAATTGATAGAATTAAAGGCTACACGATAATTGCTTGACCTTGTCAGTGGGTTCAATAATCAAGTAATTCCCAAGCATAGGAAAGGGTATCCTTTTTGTAACTTGATCGATTACCGAGGTCGTCTCCTAAGGAAAGTCAATGGTTCAAGAGGTAATGGTCATAGAAAATAAAAACCTTGAATTTTGAGAATTGATTGGAGAAATTGTTCAATTAAAGAAATAACAATGAAAGAAAAGAGTTGGTTGATCGGTAGAAATCACCTCACTGCGAAGAGGCATTTTCACTCAAAAGCTGTAACTCAGTAGAGATTGTGGTCAAATGCACTCAAGCGGTAGATATTCGTTTAACACCCAATTATAAATGACAAATGTGTATTCAAAAAAATTAATTTGATTAAAAGGAATTCACTTCAATTGCAGCGATTAAAGGAATTACCCATGCCAAGTCTTAGTTGTTGAAGGATAAGCAAGAAGATATACAAATCAATAGCATCTTCAATTTAAATCATTTAATTAATCCAAATAAATCGACAATAGACAAGCCCTAGTTTTGAGTCAAAATCCCTTATTCATGGATGATACTTGTAACACCCCAAAACACACCCTGGACGGCATTACATTCTAAAACATTCATATCATGAGAGCACTAATATAATTCCATCAATAAGAAAATTTTTCCATTCATCATCCATAGAATTTACAAGATCATCCCAAAAGAATAAGCCAAGCTATGACATTTACATCTAAAAAATTAATTAAAGTTGCACAGCGGAATAAACAAAAGAAACTAGACTACACAATGTTCCAAAAGAATGTTCTAGTCTAGTACAAAAGGGAAGGAGGTCGCTCTATGCGTCCACCTCGGGATCCACACTTCCGTCAAGTGGAGTCTCCCAAGTAGCGGGCTCCTCGACCCTTACGTCCTCCTCAAGCGGGTAATCTGAAAAATGTTAGCGGTAAGGGGTGAGCACAAAGCTCTGTAGAAACATTCTCTCAAACCCAAACAAGGTTTAGAAAAATATTTAAAACGGTCGGTCTCATTTTTAACATAACATAGATACATAATTTGAAATAAAGCAGTGACATTTGAAAATGATCTCAAGTTTATGTGAAAACATTACTTAAATGAATAAAAGAGTACCACATACAAATAATCACCATTAATTGCCATAAACCATTTCCAACAATTTTTTCGGTAGGTGGCATACTTTAAGGTAACCTCCACCCCCGTTAGATCATCTTTGCTTCCCAAGCATCCTTACAAGGAACCTCTCACACTTCTTTTGGTAGGTGGCATACTTTAGGGCAACCTCCACCCCCCATTCTTTCGGTAGGTGGCATACTTTAGGGCAACCTCCACCCCCGTTAGATCATCTTTGCTTCCCAAGCATCCTTACAAGGAACCTCTTGGGAAGGGGTGAGCATCCTTACAAGGAACCTCTCACACTTCATTTGGTAGGTGGCATACTTTAGGGCAACCTCCACCCCCCATTCTTTCGGTAGGTGGCATACTTTAGGGTAACCTCCACCCCCGTTAGATCATCTTTGCTTCCCAAGCATCCTTACAAGGAACCTCTTGGGAAGGGGTGAGCATCCTTACAAGGAACCTCTCACACTTCTTTTGGTAAGTGGCATACTTTAGGGCAACCTCCACCCCCCATTCTTTCGGTAGGTGGCATACTTTAGGGTAACCTCCACCCCCGTTAGATCATCTTTGCTTCCCAAACATCCTTACAAGGAACCTCTTGGGAAGGGGTGAGCATCCTTACAAGGAACCTCTCACACTTCTTTTGGTAGGTGGCATACTTTAGGGCAACCTCCACCCCCCATTCTTTCGGTAGGTGGCATATTTTAGGGTAACCTCCACCCCCGTTATTTCGGTAGGTGGCATACTTTAGGGTAACCTCCACCCCCATTCATTCGGTAGGTGGCATACTTTAGGGTAACCTCCACCCCACCCTTTAGGTCATCTTGGATTCCCAAGCATCCTTACAAGGAACCTCTTGGGAAGGGGTGAGCATCCTTACAAGGAACCTCTCACACTTCTTTTGGTAGGTGGCATACTTTAGGGCAACCTCCACCCCCCGTTCTTTCGGTAGGTGGCATACTTTAGGGCAACCTCCACCCCCGTTAAATCATCTTTGCTTCCCAAGCATCCTTACAAGGAACCTCTTGGGAAGGGGTGAGCATCCTTACAAGGAACCTCTCACACTTCTTTTGGTAGGTGGCATACTTTAGGGCAACCTCCACCACCCATTCTTTCGGTAGGTGGCATACTTTAGGGCAACCTCCACCCCCGTTAGATCATCTTTGCTTCCCAAGCATCCTTACAAGGAACCTCTTGGGAAGGGGTGAGCATCCTTACAAGGAACCTCTCACTCATGTGCATCACAAACAACTCAACCAAGCTTACAATTCCAATATTGATTTCAATTTACAATCATCTATCCAAAATCCCCCAAAATATATCATGTAATAATTCCACAATCAACAAAGAAAATACATGAGATCACAATAACATCATTGTTCCACCCAACACGAAGCACTAAGGGTTCGAAAATCCATAATAAAGAAAGCATTTAAGAAGGAAATACATCACTCTCCAAAAATGAGGGTTTTAAAACTAGAGAAGAGATTTCAAGGGTATTAAACCCTAACTTTGTTGAAAACATGTAATCTTTGCCAAAACGTCTAAGAGAGGATGATTTCATAGCATATATATACCATTGATAGCCAAAACATACATATATAAATACCCTAGTCTCAATGTAAGTGAGTGAGAGAAAACCCCTACCTTGCTTCTTTAGTTTTGAGTGAAGAAGATGAAGATTGGATCTTCTTCAATAGGCAAATCCTCCCTTGATTCTTGTGTTTTCCCCTTCTTTTCTCCTCTCTAAGTCTTCCTAGGGTTAGAAATGTTGAAATGATGCAAAGAAAGGCATCCTTATGTATTTATAGTGGAAGAAATGGCCTCATGTGCACGATTCTGAAGTTCAGAATCCGTCATTGGCGTTCGAACGTCATTGGCGTTCGAACGTCATTGTTGCTCCCAGTACTTTTGTTTTTCCCATCAGAGAAGAGTACTGGAACGCACTTACGTTCGAACGTTATTCACGTTCGAACGTCGATTCACGTTCGAACGTCATTTCACGTTCGAACGGAATTCCTGTTTTTGCTGAAACTTCCAGTGCAGTTTTGGCCTATTTAGAGATTGATTTGGAAAATGTTCGTGAGATACACTTTTGTAGACCTGGATGTCTACTATCGACTGTCCAAATTTTAGATCAATTGGACATAAGGATAAAAAGTTATGACCAAAATACTAGAAGGTGTCCCAACTCCTTTTTGCCCAAATTCTCTCTAAGTGTGTCTTTACTCCAAAATACTTCCTAACTTCCAATACACCTCATATTACCTCTCCTAAGGTTGTTCGACCTTCCGGATTCAATGGACACCTTATTTTGACCTAAAAATATTTAGAAATTCATCTACTCACCCTTTCCAAGTTTAAACGTCTTTGAAACTCAAACTTCCCAATCAATATGCATCTCTAGCATTTCTCCTACTATTACAACCTATATGGTTCATTCTTACATCATTACACATATCCACATTTTTACAATAATTATTTACTATATATCTATATACATATATAAAAGAAAATGCGGGGTGTTACAATACTACTTCATCTGATCAAATCGATAAACAACTATTCACTCATGACTAAATTGAAATTGGAAGTAATTAAAGAAAACATCATTGTAAATGAAAGAACAATGACAAGAATTGAAATTACCAGAAAAGTAAATATCTTGTATTGAAATTGCAATGAATGTAAATCGTTTGAAGAAAGAAACCAAAAGTAATTGTGTTTCAAGTATGTAATACTTGAATTTAAACAAAGCTTGTAAAGTAAAACAATGGAGAAAGCTTAAAAGAAGAAGAAGAAAATCTAAAACCCTAGGAAAGAGAAAACAAAAGAATGGAAAATTAAACGATAGAATGGAGCCCCCTCTCTCTCTTGCTAGACTTGGGTATTTTATAGGGGATTTTCTGCTAATTTTTCTCCCTTTAGTCCACCAATCACGGCCCTCGAAATAAGCCAACCGATTGCCTTCCATAGGAGTCTGAATTACTGAAATACATTAACCTACCATTAGGAAGCAGAAAATGACCTACTAGTAGGACTGTTCACTATTTTCCTTCTACTGATTGCCTTACTCTCCTCCTAGTAGAACACCTTTACGATAATACCCACTTACTAGTAGAACAACTCTCTGTTTTGAACCTATCGATATGATTGAATTCCTACTGGCAGAACCAACTTCTAGCCTTCGTTGTACCGGTAGAAGACCTACTGGTAGAAAGGTTCTTTTCTCAATTCTACTTGTGGTGGGCTTGGCTTCACTCCTAGACCTTCTAGCTCATCCTCCAAGTCTTGTATGGCATTGTAACACGTACAAATCCATGTTCTTACACCAATTCACTTGCAAACTCACAAATTGTGACTAGCATGACTAAGATGAATGATAATGAGGCCTATAATATGCAATATTATGTTCTCATCACACCTAAACTTAGATTTGTCTAGTCCCTTAGCAAAACCAAAGTAAACAAACATCAAAATTCCTAAACATTATACTACGAATTCCAAAGCATATTCAATCACATAACAAATATTATCAAATTGAACTACATATGCTGAAAGAAATAAATGGCACACCAATGGAATCAAAAGGATTTCATTCATATATCCTCTGTGTGCTTTTGGGTACAAAAGAACATAATCGTAAATCCTTCCACCTATGGGTTTTTCTGCTAAGGCTACTACTACCCAAAACAAAATACCTAAGGTTCTACTAGAACATATACACTTACTAGAAAACTAAAAAGATGAAAAAGGAAAATGGAAAAGTAGAAAGGTAGGTCCATCAGTTTGTCGAAGGCATCCCCCTCCTCATCATCTCTCTCATCCTCCTCCTTCTCATCTGAGGACTCTTCCTCCTCAATAGTGCTCTCCATAGCCATGTTGAGAGGTGTAGCTGCAACAAGGTTTAGTCCCCATCCAGGAGTGGGGGTAGGAGTAGAAGTAGAAGTAGGTGTTGTCATCTCTCTTGAATTACCTCTAGGGAAAGCAAGCTCAAATAGCCTCCTCAGCATCCCCATGCACACGTCCACCTTGGACTTAATCCCCTCCTAAACTCTCCTAATAGTCCTACCCTCATTCTCAATACCACCCAGTCATTCCTCCAACTTGCTTACCCTCTTATTCATAGTGGCATGAGAAGTAGGGGCAGTCTATGTAGTAGCTTCAACGAAAGTAGAAGGAGTGGCTTTGCTCTTACTCTTTCAACAACTAGCCCTTGACATAGTTGAGCTCTTCCTCACCCCCACACTGCCGATAGGGCCTAGCTCAGGAGGTCTTATAGTATCGGATGCCAACTTCTCCATCCCACCTTTCAGGCAAAGTTGGGTAATCATACTCCCAAAGGGCGTGTTCCCCTTCGGCTTGCTGGTAGTGCAATAGTCACTCAACATGCCCCAAATCATCAAGGTGACGTCGGTCTACCACCTTTGGCATCCTTGGCTGCTTCTTAGAGCCCTTGGGATAGACATTATAGTGGAGGATCTTATTGAGCAAATGGTAATCACCATCAAAATGTTTATGTATGAAAGTGCCCTTGAAGTCCTCGAGGGTCTCGTACATATCTTTAACATACTTAGAGGGATCTTTGGTAGCAAAATTAACGTGGGGTTAGTCAATTTCAAAAGGATTCGACCTCTTGTAGCTCATATATTCAGTTGTTGAGGCCGGGGTAACATCAATCATCTTCCCCTGGACCTTTGTCCTCAACACCATCAAATCCGCATCCACGACACTCAAACCCAAATAGAATTCATGACACAAAGACAAAATGTAGCCTTCAATAGACTTCAAGAAAACTCTAGACCACCATCAATAATAGCCTATATCGTAGAATTTGTGACACCCCAAAATCCAGGGGTCCTTTTTCTACCCGTTGATCACCCATCAACCTGCAGAATACCCATGAATACCGTATAACTCGATACCACGCTGTTATGCCCCATTTACCGGGATCCATAATTAAACAAAATTCGGGTAGAGCCTCCTTTGTACGGGGAGCTCTACCAATACACAACCTGTGTATACAACACCCATATGACCCTTTTAAGGTCCAACATCAATATCCAATCAATTCATACATTGAATATCCATCATTATACAACATACATTCAATCCCAAGAGAATATATATCTATAAAGTCACAATTACATGCCTTATGTCCAAAAGAATATAAAAGTTTTGTACTTAAAATTATTCAAGGCCAAAATGTAATTCTATACAAGGGACTACAAAATCCAAATCAAGAGTCACAACCTGACTTTTTCCTTTAAAGTGAGCCCTAGTGAGGGCTGTTAGTGGAAGCTCGTCCAATACCAGAAAAATGTTCCCACAACGGGGTGAGTTGAAGCCTAGTAAGGTATCTTCTCCTAATTTAAATCATACACCCAAGTATAAGTGGTCAAATTGTAGTATTACTCAGTTAGGTCCGAGGTCGAACCCGTAGGGAGCTATTTGTTGGAATTTAAAATAAAAAAGGTAAAATTGTTGTGCACGTAGTGTACTTTACAATTGCTTGTGGTGTAAACTTAGAACTGATAGAAAAACGCTTAAACTAGATTTTTTAATACAATAATTTAGCTACTCTTTAGTTTGGGGATCCAATATGCACTTTTTGCTTTATTATGAAAATGCCACCGTACAACAATTAACTCCCATGTTACTGGAAAGTTAACCGGTAGGTTTGATGTATAAACTGAAGCATATAACAACAACTGATTAGGTTAACTGGAAGGTTTATGCACCGTACAACAACCAACTAACCTTAGTAAACCTGAAAGTGAACCATTCAAAAGGTTTACTTTAGCTATTTGATTGACAGGTCGATGATTCAATGAAGATGGGGTTCTAGTTTATACATTGAATCAAAAGAATTAGCTATGGCAAGATTTAACCCATCTATAACCAATCTCTCGATTGATACATAAAGCCCAACTACGTGCATCATTGTATCATGCATTAAGTATGTAACAACGTACAAACGAACTAGTATATAGCAATAAGTTTAGCTCGGTACTCGTAACCATGAGCATATAGTAATACGACATCAAACGAAAATAATAATAACCATCCGTTAGTTAGAGGAGGCATAAACATTAAAGCATAGGTAAAACATCAGCATTTCCATCACACAAACGATATTACACATGTTTTCCCCCCTTACTAAAGAGTATAAACAGACTACTCACATTTCATTGCTATAGACGAGCAAGAAGGGTGAGATAATCTCATTACAACGTAACACAAATACAAAAACCAACATAAGAAATCCTTCTATGAGGAATAGTTGAAACACCCTCACTCTTATTACCGACTAGGGCATAAAAGTGAGAGAGGTTCAACCCTTCAAGTAAAAAGGATGTAAAAGAAATGTAGAAGAAGAGAAATTTTGCCTTAGGAGTGTTTAGGGCAGGGTTCCTTCTTCTCTGGCTTTGGTTTATTCTCTGGTGAAGCTCTCCTTCAAAATGGTTGAACTAGGCTATTTATAGGCTTCAAGAAGGGACTCAGGGGCGACAGAAACCTAGGGCAGCCAATCAGAGCTTCTTGTTGCACTTTTGGACCAATTGGAGGAGATGAGGGCTTAAGGCAGTTTAGCCACCGCCGGACTCCACCACCACCGTCCAGATGGTGCTAATCTACTGGATTTTATGGGTGGAGCCTCCTTTGTTGATTTGTTGGTGGTGGGATGGTGGTTTACCATCCGGATGGTGAGGGTTCCTACTGAAATTACTTTTGCCTCCCTTCTTTGTTCGTGTTCCGTACTTTCATCCTTCCAAGTTCTGATAATTACATATGAGACCTTACAAATTATACAAATTAAGCATTAGCCATAATACTATTCAAATTAATCATTTTAATTCAATTAACGCAAATTATTAACCCTAAACCATAATTCAATTTTGCATTTTTTAGGGTTAATCATATGTCCTATAGAGAATACCTCCCAATCCTAATGCATATTATATGAATGTGCACCAAACACATCAATAATATATCTAAAGTAACATATGAATGCTACCATGCATGCCAAACATGAATAATGCTTCATGAATAATACAATGTCATGTCATGAATCGGGAATTCCAAGCCCCCGCCATTAATGCTAAGCATCCAATGACCATTTATCAATACTTGTGCCTTTGTTGGCTAGGTAATTTATAGACATCACATCAGCGGGCTACCAAACCGACACAACATTTGAGGGCATCCCACCTCCGATTTTGAGTACACCGACACACTTTTCTGGAATTGCACCATTGGGCAAGTCTGTGGACCAAGTATTTGGGCCTTGCACCTGAGGGAGAATCTATCCCTTCTTGTTATTCCCAACACATTTTCCATTCAATATTTTGTGCGACTCAATTAGACAGTTGTCCAATTTTTTTGAGCCCACCAATCAACTCACCATGTGGTAAGTGACCCAACCCATGCACATACACTCACACTTGTGCCAATGCCCTTGAATATAGTGCAACCTTTGCATATACAATCTATTATACAATTGCAATTTTATTCCATCACAATACTAACTAGATCATTGAAGCATGTGACAACACTCATAAACATCAACATGTTAGTTATATGATGAGGCGTATAATAACATTCCATTACCATCATTAAACATGTTATAAGCAATATCCATTCAAATAACACAAGTGAACATACTTTGGCATTTTATCAAACACCCATAAGGCATAAACTAAAAGCATATAGTATACCCATTCATATAACTCACATTTAACATGTTCAACACCCCAAATCAAATAGAATTAAGCATAATATGCTAATCATTCCATCCAAACATCCCACAAGCTACACTAGATACTTGGTAGCTATGCAAATATTCTACATAACCCTACCCATACCATATACCACTTGTAATTACAAGTAATTCTAAATAGAAGGCAACCTTCACCTCTTGAAGCGTAAATAAGGAGAAAAATCTTAAAGAATGCCCAAAACAGGCTTCTTAAAGCCCTAGCCCCAAGACCTTAAATTTCAGAATTGGTGGAAAATGCTTGAAGTTGGTGTTGCTGCATTGCCCTCATCGAGTAAAACAATTTTAATTCTTGGTTGATCAAATTCTAACGGTCGGATCAAAAGTTATAATCCAAAGAAAGTGAGAGAGGTTGAAGGATTTTGGAAGCCCCCCCCCCCCTCTCTCTCTCTCTCTCCAATGTTTTTGGCAAGGAAAATAGGGAAAAAATCTGATTTTCCCCCTTTAAATACTTTTCCTATACTTGGCTCACAATGTGCCATGTGTCACCTTTTGATTGGATGGAAATCCTTGAGAGCCAATCATAATTCGAAACTTGTCCAATTGGATAATGCTCCTTAAAATATCTAGATTATTTATATTATAGGTCTCGCGAATAAAACCAAATTTGTGGAATTTTAATCGCTCGTCACCCGATTTGCATGTTTCGCCTTGTTTTATGTGAAAATTCCAGTTGTCTCAGAATTTAATGAAATTTAACTAGCTAACTCGATTTTGCAAGACGAATCTAACGGTGTGGTCTGTTTTGTCATTCGAGTTATATAAAAATTTATATTTTTAACCAGTACTTAAACAACTTAATTCCCGTATTTAATTAAGATTTTAATTTCCCAGGTTTTACAAAATTCTTACCTAAACTCTCCAAGTCCACCATTCTTTCAGACATCATGCCCCTCTTCTCAATGGTCTCCCTATACCCAGATTTTTTGGGCTTCTTGGCCTTTTTAGTCACAGGAGGAGCTACCACATCCTCCTCAGAGCCCGACTCAACCACCAACTTCCTCTTACTCTTTTCCCTTGCTGACGCTTGCCTACTTGGAGAAGCTGCCACTAGGGCTTTGGCTTGAGGCATCCCTTGGCTTCCTTTAGTTCTTGCCATCTTGACCACAATAATAGAAGTCATGGAGACAAAAAGAACCCAAGCTAGAAGAGTAGCCCCAGAGATCTCATTAGAGGGAGTTGGATTCAACACTTTTCTTGGTGCCATTTTGAAACGGAATCAAGAAGTGATTGAAGAGATTTGAGGGTTTCGGGGTCTTGTTAGGGTTTTTCAGCAGCTAAAGAGGGGGTTTGGAAAGGTGGGTCTCAAAGCTTGGAGTGAAAAGAATGACTTCCTACCAATAGAAACCCCTTTTATTTTTTCGGTCCAAACAAGAACCTGCCAATAGGAAGCAATATTCAACCTACCGGTAGCTCAGTTCATAATTACAAAAGTTTTACCTATTTTTTTCAAAACTAATTAAACTCTAAATCCTAAAACTCAAAATATAACCAATTAAATCTTTAATCACATTCCAATGTGACACAAATTATAAGTATATGCAATGCAAGTTATGATACAAAATAACAAATACAATGCTAAGGAATTTAAAGCATAATAGCCAATCTAATTAGAAATACAAAACCACTTTCGTAGGCAACACAAATGCATTTAGCGTATGCACTAAGCCTTTATACCCCTACGTTTCCCCTAGTGGACGAGTGTTGTCTCCTGAAGGTTTCCAGAGAAGATACCTACAAACTTCAATTTCGTCTATTCAGATTTCAACTTACTGTTTCCCAATTACCATGAAATCCAAGACATACCATATCTGCTCAAACTAATTAACACACGGTCCTTGTAAAGGCTTCAAGGCTATGCAACAATATTCACAATCGTGTTAGTACTCAAAACCCATGTGTGTGTGATATGATCATGCAACTCAAGAGATTCATAAAACCAAATTCATATTTCTATTAGCTATCCAAAGCTAGTTTCAAATCCAAAACTCACCAAGGTTTTTACACTCATAAAAGAAATTATTTAATTATCAAGCCTGTTCCACTCATATGTGTATGTGAGGATCGAATTTATGTAATCAAGAAAAAATTTACTCACAATATTTCTCAAAAATGAAATACATAAGTTAAATGGAACGACCTTGGCATAATCTCATACAAGGAAAATTGAGAGACATAAGCATTACAGTTGATATATCTCATAGACATTAAGGCTTACACACTCAACCATACCACCTAAATTCAAATAGAGCTTAATCCGGTTGTAATGGGGTCTTGGGTGAAGGTTTAAGAAACGAATGAATTAAGGATTCAAAATGGGTTATCCCATAGATAATTTCCATATTCAACATACACTTAACCCTTCTTTTTATACAACATATAAGCTCCTATCCCTCATTCTTCTTTCACAAGCCTTTGGCTTTCTCATTTTCAACATTTTTTTCACAATTCCATCTCATTTTCAAAATTTTTTCCTTTTATCATCTTTCTTTTTCATTCATTCAGGATTGAATATTTCACCTCAACTCCCCACACATACTAGATAAACACACATCTAGGGATAACCAAGGTAAGATATATACTTATGTGCTTGGCTTGGTTATTAATTGAGGTAAAGAAATCAAAACTCATCATGGCTCAATCACGGATACTAGAGATAATGATTTGAAAAAATAGGATTAAGGCTCAAATAAAATTCAAAGATGGCCGAAATCATCTTTCAGAAAGTATGGAGAAGTGTTGCACTTTATTGAGAGTTGGTTATGCTCTTATCCAAAACTAGAATAGTGAGATTATTGAAAAATAATGGATTTGAAATGAATATCATAAGATTAAATGTATTATACCCCTCCAATCATGATAAGCACAACAACACTCATAGAGTTTATATACATGCATCTCTACTATGGATGTCAAGCTTTTTCAAACATGAATCTAATATCGTAAATCTCAACAAAAGTTACATGCTCATTATGGACAAAGTTTGAGTTTCCAATACAAACATCACTATGATATCCAAGCATAGACTACAAGTCACTAGAGTACAACATGCAACCAATTCGGGTATCACATAGCATATCTAAATCTCACAGCCCTTAAGAAAAAAAGAAGATTATTCAAGTAGACATATTTTATAAAAAAAAATCAAATTTTCCACTAAACTACAAAGACTACTAAAATAAACAAGAATAGGAGCAAAACCATGGTGTCACCCCCCCCCCCCCCAACTTAAAATTTGCATTGTCCTCAATGCAATAAAGAGAATGCAATGAGAAATAAAAAGATAAGGAAAAGAGAACACCTGACGTAGCTCCTAAACAAAACTAACAAAACTAACTACAATATATCAAAAGAACAAATTCGCACAAATAATGACAAAACTATCTAAAAAGAAAAGAAGAAGTTATCTAACTAATCTACGCTATTATACAAGGGTTGTTCATTACACAGATGGATTGTCCCGATATACAGTAGTATCAACAAGCTCCTCTACAGTCTCCTCCATTGAGAAACCCACTAGGAATGGCTTCAGTCATTAGCCATTGACCTTAAAATTCTGACCATTCTAAGGGTTTTCAACCTCTATAGCACCATGAGGGTAGACCATACCAATCATAAAAGGACTGGCCCAATGAGAGAGAAGTTTTTTCGAGAAAGAGGTGAAGTTGAGAGTTGTATAAGAGTACCTTTTTGTCCCGGCTCAAAATTCTTCCTCAAAATCGACTAATCATGAAAAAATTCTGTCCTTTCCTTATAAATACGAGTACTCTCATATGCATCGCTGATGAGCATAGAATATTGCACATTATTTGTCTCTTTGCACCCATTTTATACTTGCTTTTGTGGATAAAAAGGGGGAAATTGCATTTAATCTATCAATTAATGGAGTTTTGTGTGATTGTAGGTAAATAGTAGGTAATGGCGCGTATTAAGCCTTCCATCAAGTGCTTAAAGACAATGAAGAAGGAGGGGAGGCTTAACGGGTGGCTTGGGATAGCAAGAAATCAATAAAAAGCCAAAACAGGTGAAAACCTACCGGTAGGTTTTGTACACTGGAAATCTTCAACTGTTGCCCCTGCCAAAACCTACCAATAGGTTTTGCCTAGAAACGCCAGAAATCTTCAATCTCAACTCCAACTGCTTTGTGGGCCCACCTCTGCTTCTCCTACAAATGCCCTGGCGCATTCTACATACAAGCATGCTTCCCTACACCCAAAATCTGACTTTGGAAGAATTAGCATGGAAGAGGAAGAGAGAGAAAGAGGGTGGAATGGGGGGTTGCAAGCATGGCCTGTCCTTGTTTTTGCAAGTGTCCAATCCTTTCCCAATGATGGCAAGTCAGCTCTCACAGACTATGAAGACATTCTTACACCATTATTCAGCTACATACATAGCTTTAGAGAGAGAAGCTCGAGGAAGAAGATGAAGTTAGAGAGAGAAAGCTAGATTTTCATATTTCTTCACCATTTTTAGTGTTGTAAGCTTTAAATTACTTGTAACCTTTCCCCTTTTCACTTAAAACTCTTTTATTCAAATTGTATGCAAGCTTAGCTAGGGTTTTCTAGCATTTCAAGTTCTACATTTGGGTATTTGTTTCCAATATTTGTATTTTGACTATGAATGTCATTTCTCTTGAAGTTTAACTTTTTTCTTGCATTAATACAAGTTCCATGTTTCATTTTTTCATCTTGACTCTTTACATTATGCATGTTTTTGCTTTGACTCTGGACAGCTATGTTTTTAGTTGGCTAATCCAAGGGAGGTTTCCTCTTGGGTATGCTAAATCAACTCTCCTCCATTCTTTCTCGTAGTGTAAAGTGCTTGGTTTGATTAGATTGAGTGCGGACGTGGTTGTGACTTCTTGATACACCGTAGACTTGTCACGGGGTATGCTTGAGCCTACATCTCCACATTAGTCCTTCACTTCCTACGAATCAATCAAGCACCGAGACACCATTGGTAGAATGTATTGAGTTGATTTGCATTCCCATTGGAATTACTGCTTCAGATTAGCCAATGTTGTTTTCATTGCAATTTTAACAAAAACTCCACTCACCAAAACACTAAACTTACAAGATTTTACACTTTTCATTCCTTTACAAAATCACCTTCACCACAATTCAACCTTCCTTCCTTGAGAAGACGAACTTGGAATACTCAATTCCAAGTAAAACACGACATTGAAAGTCTCTCTAAGCATGGGGAGAACTTTTGCACATACACACACACATTTTTATTCACACACACGTTTTCCCCATTTCTAGCATCGAACCCGAGGGAGAGTGACACTCACCTACACACATAATCTATATACACATTCGAGGGTTCATGTTCGGAGATTAGGGTGAATCGCAAAAAATAAGCATTTTTTGCGTTGTTGTCGGGGAAGGCTAGCGTCAAATTAGAAGGTGATTTCTGACAATGGAGGTAAGTCCCGTGATTCTCATCACGGGCCGAGGTACGTTGCTCCTTTGTACATACTTGTGTTTACTTTCCTTTTTAATTGTAGATAGTACTTTTGTATGTGGGGATGGGACGACCAAAATAGACTTGTGAGACATGCCATAGACCCAGATATGAATCTTGACCAAGACCTACCCGAGGATGCTGGTGACAACTTCAAGATGATGGTGCTAATGTTTCGAGGGGTGGGGGAATGCAAAACCCTAGAATACCAAATCCTCGAATACATTTTCCCCCTCCGAGGAATGAGGGAAACAATATCCCGATTGATCCTCCGGCGAGGTCAATGAGGGATTATCTTCAACCAACCCGAAGCACCACCCCCTCGTGCATACTTCTACCGGTCCAAGCTCATACCTTCCTTGTTAAACAGGGAATCTTACAACTTCTTCCTCAATTCCATGGAATTGAAAGAGAAAATCCTTATTTGCACATTAAGGAATTCAAGGAAATTGGTGCAACATTTCTCACAAATCATGCCATCGAAGACATAGCTCGCATGAAATTATTCCCCTTCTCCCTTAAGACAAAGCCAAAACTTGGTTTAACTCATTGAAACCTCAATCAATAAGTTTTTGGGCACAAATGCTTTCCGAATTTTTAAATAAGTTTTTCCCGGTGCCCAAGACCACTGCTCTTAAGAAACAAATTCAAAATTTTTCGAAGAAATCCAATGAGCAGTTTTATCAATGTTGGGATCGATACAAAGAGTTGTTACAATCCATTACACATCATGGATTCGAATTGTGGGAATTGGTTAGTTTCTTCAATGAAGGAATTACACCGGCCCACCAACAATTCATAGACATGATGTGTAACGGAGAGTTTCTAAATAAAGATCCGGGTGAGGCCCTTGAATACCTCAATACATTGGCACAAATTGCTCAATCATGGGATATCACATATCCAAATGATATGCCAATGTCCTCTCCGGGGAGTCAACCAAGTGGGGGAGGGATGTATAATTTGCGGGACCAAGAAGACTTGCTTACCAAAAGCACAAAGTTGTTTCGTAAGGTGGAGAGTCTAGAGGTGAATAGGAGGCATGACGTGTCTAACATTGCCAAGGCCGAGGAGTGTTGCAATATGCGAAAGTGTTGAGCATTCTATCTCGGAGTGCCCAAACATTACGGCACTCAAAGAGGTTTATCATGAGCAAGTGAATGTTTTTAACCAAAGTAGGCAATCATTCTCTCCACAATCCAATACATATAATCGGGTTGGAGTAGTCACCCGGACTTTAGTTGGAAGAATGACAACCCTACTCCTCATGGGTCTAGCTCAATGTCGCCTCCCATTCCACCCAGGCAAAAATCAATCCTACTATGGTCACGGTCCCTCGTCTAGCTCCCAATACCCACGGTTAAATCAACAAGGTTTTTCCGAAAATCCACCACCTCAACAAGGGTTTGGTCAACAAGGACCATCCAACCCACACACCTACCAACCTCCTCACCAAAGAAACTTGGAGGATGTCGTGCACGAATTCTTTCAAAGCCTAACAACAATTAACAACCAAACCGTCGCCGCTTTCATTGATATTCAGACTCAAATCATAAAATTGACCAATGCCATAGGGTCCTCCCAACAAGAGAAAGGAAAATTTCCCTCTCAACCTCAAGAAAATCCTAGGAGTCAACATGTGATTGAGTCGTTCGAGCCCACCAAGGAGAGTTGTGACCAACTCAAGGCGGTCACCACCCTAAGGAGTGGCAAACAAATTGACAAAACCATTTTGCCAAAAGTCTCACCCAAAGCCACATTGGCTAAAGAAAAAGAGACTGCGGGCAACTCCAAGGGGGGTGAGACACATGGAAAGGAAAAAATTGTTGACTTAAATGTGCATGAGTGTCGTATTCTCGCCCCTTTTCCCCAATGTTTGAAGCCACCGGCTAACACTGCTAATTATTCAGATATCATTGAAATGTTTAAGCAGGTGAAGATAAACATTCCGCTCCTTGATGCCATCAAGCAAATACCTTCATGTGCAAAGATTTTGAAAGACTTGTGCACCGTGAAGAGGATGATGAATGTGGATAAGAAGACATTTCTCACGGAGCAAGTGAGTTCCATTTTGAGAACCAACACACCACCCAAGTTCAAAGACCCTGGTTGCCCTACCATTGCCATAACCATAGGGAATTGACGGGTGGAGCAAGCACTTCAAGGCTTGGGAGCAAGTGTCAACCTCCTACCCTTCCCGGTGTACCAACAATTACAATTGGAAGAGTTGAAGCCAACTCCAATCACTCTTCAATTGGCGGACCGAAGCGTGAGAACACCAAGAGGAGTAGTTGAGGATGTTTTAGTTCAAGTTGACAAATTTTATTTTCCCGTTGATTTTATTGTACTTGATACTCATCCGGTTGCTAATCCTAGTTCTTAAATTCCTATCATTCTAGGTAGGCCATTTCTTGCTACATCTAATGCTATGATCAATTGCAGGAACGGACTAATGAAGCTTGCTTTTGGGAACATGACAATGGACCTTAACGTATTCAACTTTTGCAAGCAACCGACTGATGATGAGGAAGTGCATGAGGTCAACCTGATTGACACTTTGGTGGGGGACCATATGGAACTACTTTTCCATTCAAATTAGGGGGATGAAGAGTTTGGTAAGGAAGAGGAGCCGAAAACTGTGCAAGGGGTAGGAAGTTTGGCCCCGACATTTGAGAAACTTCCACAACAAGAAAAAAGAATTTTTGGAAGTGTTGAGAAGTCATAAGAGAACAATCGGTTGGACAATCGCTGATATCAAGGGGATTAGTCCCCTCATTTGCACACACCGAATCTACATGGAGGAAGACGCCAAACTGTCCCGACAACCACAAAGAGGGCTAAATCCTATCATGAAGGATGTGGTGAGGGATAAGGTGCTTAAACTACTTGATGTGGGCATTATTTTTCCAATTGCCATTAGTAAATGGGTTAGTCCCACTCAAGTAGTGCCAAAGAAGTTGGGGGTCACTGTGGTTACAAATGAGGATAATGAGTTGATTCAGATAAGGGTGGTCACCGGTTGGAGAGTTTGTATCGACTATCGGAAACTCAACTCATGTACAAGAAAATATCATTTCCCCTTTCCCTTCCTTGACCAAGTGTTGGAGAGAGTAGCCGGCACCTCTATTATTGCTTTTTGGATGGCTACTCCGGTTACAACCAAATTGAGATTGCCTTGGAGGACCAAGAGGAGACAACTTTCACGTGCTCTTTCGGCACCTTTGCTTATCGCCGAATGCCATTTGGGTTGTGCAATGCCCCGGAAACTTTTTAGAGATGCATGATGCAAATCTTTAGCAATATGGTGGAGAAAATAATGGAGGTGTTCATGGATGATTTTTTAGTTTTTGGGGACTCATTTGAGGGGTGTTCGGAGAATTTGGAGAGAGTGCTTGAAAGATGTGAGGAAAAGAGCTTGGTGCTCAATTGGGAGAAGTACCACTTAATGGTGACACAAGGGATTGTGCTCGGGCACATTGTATCAGAGAAGGGGATTGAAGTAGACAAATTCAAGGTGAAAGCAATTTCCAACCTCCCCACTCCAAAAGTCATCAAGGATATCAGGTCATTTCTTGGCCATGCCGGTTTTTATTGTTGATTTATAAAAGATTTTAGTGCATTGGCAAGGCCCTTGACCAATTTTCTTGCAAAGGATGTTCCCTTTGTGTGGTCAGATGATTGTGAGGCTTCTTTTAAAAAATTAAAAAGCAAGCTCACTTCACCTCCAATCATGCGACCACCCAAGTGGGAACTCCTATTTAAGCTTACGTGCGACGCGAGTGATTACACGGTCGATGTAGTGCTCAGTCAATGGGAAGAAAAAAGACATTATGTAATATACTACGCTAGCAAGACTCTAAATGAAGAACAAATGAATTATACTACTACCGAAAAAGAGTTGCTAGCTGTAGTATTTGCATTGGACAAATTTAGGTCTTACATCATTGGTTTGCCTATTGTAGTCTACACTTATCATTCTGTGTTGAAGTATCTTTTTGTCTAAGTAGGACGCAAAACCGAGACTCATTAGGTGGATCCTCCTCCTACAAGAATTCAACTTGACCATTAAAGAAAAGAAAGGAGTGGAGAATGTGGTGGCAGACAATTTGTCCCGACTTGTTGTTCAAGATGCCGAAGAGCATATTCCTATCCCTGACTCTTTTCCTGATGAGCATTTATTTTATATTCATTCGATTTGTCCTTGGTATGCTGACATCTGTTATTATCATGCTACAAGACAAATACCAGTGCATTGAAGCCCAGAGGACAAACGAAGATTCATGACGGATGTGAAGTACTTCTACTTCAACAGCCCGTATTTATTCAAGTATTGGCCAGATCAATTGTTGAGGAGATGCATACCTGAAAATGAACAACAGGATGTCCTTTCATTCTACCATTCTAAGGCATACGGTGGCCACATAGCTTCAAAGAAAACTTCGGCTAAGGTTTTACAATCTGGTTTTTATTGGCCCTCTTTAATCAAAGATTGTGTTTCATTTTGTAAAGAGTGTGATAGGGTCCAAAGGTTGGTAGTGTGACCCGTAGGAATATGATACCCCTTTCCCTCGTGCTAGTCATTGAGATATTCGATTGTTGGGGCATCAACTTCATGGGTTCTTTCCCTATGTCCTTTGTCTACCTTTATATCCTACTGGCAGTGGACTACGTGTCCAAGTGGGTAGAGGTCATCCCAACCAAGACCAATGACCATCGAGTTGTGGTCAAGTTTTTAAAGGAAAACATTTTTTCAAGATTTGGGGTACCTCGTCCAATGATAAGTGACAGTGGGTCTCATTTTTGCAATAGGCCATTTGCATCTCTAATGCATAAATATGGCGTAACACACCAGGTATCCACCCCTTATCACCCACAGACTAATGGCCAAGCCGATTTGGCAAATAGAGAAATTAAAAACATACTAGAGAAAACGGTGAGTCCGAATCGAAAGGATTGGTCACTTAGGTTGACCGATGCCTTCTGGGCTTACCACACTGCGTATAAGACCATTCTAGGTATGTCTCCTTATAGGTTAGTCTATGGCAAGGCTTGTCATTTGCCAGTAGAGATGGAACACAAGGCTTATTGAGCCATCAAAACCTTGAACTTCAATTTGAGAATGGTCGGGGAGAATAGGAAGTTGGAGTTGAATAAATTAGAGGAAATCTGGAGAGATGCATATGGGATCTCAAAAATTTCCAACGAGAGGGCAAAGATTTTTCATGATAAATCCATTATGAGAAAAACATTTGAGCCTGGACAAAAAGTGCTCTTGTATAATTCTCGACTCTCCATTTTCTAAGGAAAACTCCGATCTCGTTAGGATGGCCCCTATCTTTCCAAGGTGGCCTACCCCAATGGAGCTGTGGAAATTACAAACCCCGAAGATGGCAAAACATTCAAGGTCAATGGGCAAAGACTTAAGCCATTCTTCGAGAGTTTTGAGGTTCAAATGGTGAAGGAAGAGTTTGTGGATCCGGTTTACCTGGACCTTGTTGAGGAATAACTGTCCAAGTATATTTTAGTGTACATTCGCTTTCTTTTATCATTTACTTTCTAAGTTAATTTAGTTACTTACTTTCATCTCTGCGTAGTTTTCTTTCTTCAAATGTGCAAATTGCGGTGTTTTTGTCAAAGCTCAGTGCGAGATGCTCTCTAACCCTACTTATCTTTTTAAGTCCATCATTGCATTCTATATGCTTTTGTTGCATTGAGGATAATGCATGAATCAAGTTGGGAGGGGGGTTGAGGTGCACCATTTGTAGTATACACCAATTTTTTGTGGAAATTTTTTTGGTTGACAATACCATTTTGTGGTGAAATTCACCATTCACATGCTCTACAGAGTTTTGTTTAGAATAGTTGAGAAATATGTGAAATTTTTTTAAATTTTTTTCTGAAAAATATCTGAATGTTGACCTATATTCCCCTATTCAAAGTGTCATGGGTGTGTGGATATTTTGATCTTCGCTTTGAATTTCGAATACATGAGCACATTATAGAAGTTTATCCTATTCTTGAGTATCACATATGTGTTTGCTTTAGAACTCAACCATAAGTGGACCTTGAATGTGTAATTTCGACAATTTACGGATTGGATTCACATTTTAGTGCTTGACATGCATAGTGGAGACAAAATAAGTACCCGTGTGAGCTTTTGTTTCAATCCTTGTTGGAGGGAACTTACATTTACTCAAAAGACAATTTTTCAAAATTCAAAATCTGTTCAATAATCTCATTATGCCTGCTTCGGTTAGAGTGCGTGTGGATAGTTGATTAACTTTGTCTTGAAATGCCAACATGCCTCCCCATGCTTATTTAGAAATGATCTTAGGACATCTTTGAAATTCTTTGAGCCTTAGCAATTTTCTTGGAAAAATTTATCCTTAGTGTCATGATTGAGTCTTAAATGAAAAATTCGTTTCCATGCCACACAATTGACCAAGCCAGTGCAAAATGATAAAAATTTACCACACCTTGGTTGTTCTGAGAATTGATTGTGATTGATCATAAAAAGGAAGAAAATGTGGAGAGGAAATCCAAAGAGGGATAAATGATGCTGAATTCAAAATGTTGAAGGGAAAAGATAGAAAAAAATCCAAGAAAAGGAGAAAAATGGGGTGGAAGAAGAAAAAGGAAAGGAAAATGTTAAGGAAAATGAGGGAAAAAGAAACAAAGAGTAAAGTGAAGGTGATAAGCTAAAAATTCCACAAAAAAGGGAAATTGTTGATAATAAAGGTCATGCTTCGGAATAACCCTATTTTGTTGTCATCTTTCCTTCTTTTCATTTGCCTCAATATCACCCCAAGGCCTCATTACAACCCTTGAAATCCCTAAATGATCTAGAGAAAGCATGGGAAAGGCACACCTTTAAAGAAAAAGAAAAGTTGATTTGCCTATCTAGTGCTCTAACATTCCTTTCGTGAGATTATGCCAAGGTTGTTTCATTTTTATGCATGTGCTTCATTTTTGGATTATATGTGAGCATATTTCGGTTTGTGCATAAGATTCTATCTCACATATACACATGGAGAGCATGCCAGGATAATCATAGTGTTATTCATTGTTGAGAGAAACCCTTGGCGAGTTTTGCATCGAAGCTGAATTTGGATAGCCAAGTGAATGTGAATTTCGTTGGGTAAATGCTTAAATTACAAGTCCACTTCACACACACATGAGTTTGCAAATGAATATGTAGGTGCATACTCTAGAATAGCATTTAAAGCCATGGTGATGCTCATGTATACTTTGTTCGGGTATTTGAATAGTGTTGTCATGTAGCCCTATGCTTGCGAGATTGGGGGAATATTGCCCAAACTTTAGATATTATGAAGGATTACGAATGCATTTACCATTTAAATCTACGCTTTACATTTTGGGTATTCATTTTGGTAGTTAGGTTTAGAAATTCATGTCTTGTGTTTTTGAAAGCATCAAAATTTTAAATCATATTGCAATTTCGTCAATGACTTTGGGCATGATCACTCAATTGTGGTTCACAATTGTAGTTTAGGTTTTTGGTGGAGTAAAGGTCGTAAATAGGTTGTTAGAATGTGTAGAGGTGAGTGAAATTGGACTGGAAATGAAAATGGGAGCACAGAGAATTTTTGGGAAAAAGCTAAAACCTACTGGTAGATGTCTGTCAAAACCTACTGGTAGGAATTTTCTAGTGCACAAAACCTACCCATAGGTTTTGATCGTTCTACCAGTAGGTTTTGCCCAGAAAACCAGGAAACGAGGGGTTTAAATCTAAATTTTTTGGAAAACTTTTCATTCTCTCATCTACTCTCGATCTCTCAAGCTCTCTCCTTTCTCTAAAAGCACCCCCCAACCTTCAAAGATTCCTCACCCATCCTTCTAATCTCTCTCAAAGCATCACTAAGGTCGATTATTACTTGGATTTCATTGCGAATTGCTTGGATTTCTCACCAAACCCTTGTTCTCTTAAAGAATTTCCCCAAATCCATTTCACTTCGGTTTTCCTCAAAAGCTTGCAATCCATTGCAATGGCTAGTCTAGGTAAGCATGCTCATGATCCCCTTGATCTCTTTGAGGTACTTTGGACGTGGTTTCTACCATACGTGGCCCTTGGGGCATTTTTTATTTACATGGCCCGTACCAAACAAACGGGATTGAGTTCTCCACAACCCATGGGCACAAGTTCCCGTAAAAGGACAAAGGCGAACCCTAGTGGAGAGAGTGGGGAGAGGAGAAAATAGTAAAAGAAAGATACTCGCGCGAAGAACATTGACGAGAAGAATGTGACGTGCGAGCGTCATGTGGACATGGCCATCCTCGGGCCGAATGATGAGGTTGTGAGAGTAATAGAGGGGCATGGGATTTAGATATGGTTTTAGCAAGTTGCAGGGCACAACCTCCCGATGTGTAGGGAATTTTACAAGAGGTTGAATGTAGTGGAGGAGGACCTTGTATTCTCAAGACCAATGTGAGAGGGAAGGTCTTTGAGGTTACCCCGGACTTGATAGCGGTTTTGATAAAGTATGAGAGGCCTCCCCCCAATACCGCAGTTTATCCACACAATGTCCAAGGGAGAAAATCATTCCCGGAGTATGTGCAGTTGACATATGAGGAACCGACCCAATTCAAAGGAAAAATTGAAGTTGGGGCCCTCAAGCACTCATACGGGGTCATGAACAAGGTTTTGCACTATAATTTGATTCCCTGGGGTGCGGAGAAGACCCCAAATGAAGAGAAGCTCGCCCTCCTCCACACATTTATGAAGGGGAAATAGATAGATGTGGGTTGGATGATATGGGACTTCATGAAGGAGTTCGCCCAGGCTAGCAAGCCGAAGGTGAATCTCCCATTCGCTAATTTGGTCATGAGGTCATGCTATCACTCTAAGGTAAAGGCCTATGCCTCCAATGTGTTGCTACCCTCGGAGTTTGGAGCTATCGGGAAGTCCAGTAGCAGCAAGAGAACGGCGATGAGCAGAGGTGAATCCACAGCCGGACCATCCACCATTGCCCCACCTCGCATCGTTTCTCAGTGCTTAGATGCTATGGAGAGTAGGATGGATGACCTAGGTGGGACTATGCATCGACTATCCCTGATGATGATGAGGATATATGAGCACACCTTCCCGGGAGAGCCGATCCCCGATGTGCCTCCACCTCCTACTGCTGGACCCTCCACCTCTGCCCCTATGGCTTCTACTATTGTTGAGGTGGAGGGCTCCGACGATGACGACTCCGATGATGAGGAGGGCAGTAAGTATGAGAGTGATGAGGAGGGGACTAGAGATGACGATGATGTGTAGAGTGACCTTTTGTTTTATTTGTTTTTGTAGTTACACAGCTAGGAGTAGAGTAGATGAAATGGTAGAAGAGTTTATGCAGGAACTTAGGCCGTTTGGCTTTTGGCCTCTACTCCTTGTACTTGACTCTTTGAAGTAATGAATGAAAGAACCACAGTTGTTTTTGTTCCATCATGCCAAGTTCATTTATTTGATTGCAGAGTGATTTTTGCATTTTGATTGTTGGGTGATTTGATTTGCATGAATGGATTGTTTTTAGTTTTAGTTTTATGCTTTAAGTTTTGGAAATAAAGTTTGCTAGGGACTAGCAAAACTCAATTTGGGAGGTGTGATGAGCATAGAATATTGCACATCATTTGTCTCTTTGCACCCATTTTATACTTGCTTTTGTGGAGAAAATGGGGGAAATTGCATTTAATCTATCAATTAATGGAGTTTTGTGTGATTGTAGGTAAATAGCAGGTAATGGCTCATATTAAGCCTTCCATCAAGTGCTTAAAGACAATGAAGAAGGAGGGGAGGCTTAACGGCTGGCTCAGGATAACAAGAAATCAAGAAAAAAGCCAAAACAAGTGAAAACATACCGGTAGGTTTTGTGACGTTCTACCGGTAGGTTTTGTACACTGGAAATCTTCTACTGCTGCCCTGCCAAAACCTACCGGTAGGTTTTGCCTATTGGAAAAAACCTGCTGGTAGGTTTTGTTGACGTTCTACCTATAGGTTTTGCCCAGAACGCCAGAAAGCTGCAATCTCAACTCCAACTGCTTCGTGGGCCCACCTCTGTTTCTCCCACAAATGCCCTGACACATTCTACATACAAGCATGCTTCCCTACACCTAAAATCTAACTTTAGAAGAAAGAGCATGGAAGAGGAAGAGAGTAAGAGGGTGGCATGGGGGGTTGCAGGCATGGCTTGTCCTTGCTTGTGCAATCCTTTCCCAATGATGGCAAGTCAGTTCTCACAGACTGTGGAGGGGGCATGGATGAAAATGAAGAAATTCTTACATCATTATTCTGCTACACACATAGCTTTAGAGAGAGAAGCTCAATGAAAAAGATGAAGATAGAGAGAGAAAGCTGGGTTTTCATATTTCTTCACCATTTTCAATGTTGTAAGCTTTAAATTATTTGTAATATTTCCCCTTTTCTTGTTTGTCGTAAACAACGAGTCGAGGACTATCATTCAATTCTGATCGTAGAACGATCTTTTCTTGCATTAATACTAGTTCCATGTTTCATTTCTTCATCATGTCTCTTTACATTATGCATGTTTTTTCTTTGACTAGGGATAGCTAAGTTTTTAGTTGGCTAATCCAAGGGATATTTCCTTTTGGGTATGCTAAATCAACTCTCCTCCATTCTTCCTTGTAGTGTAAAGTGTTTGGTTTGACTAGGTTGAGTGTGGATGTGGTTGTGAGCTCTTGATACACCAAGGATGGTGTTTGACCCAACAACATGCACACACACCTACACTCATGCCTCATGCTTATGAATGTGATGCCTCCGTGCATATGCAATGTAGTGAGCAATTGTAATTCTAATATCATGTCCAATATGTATGAGTACCATATGAACAATGTCCCACATATTCCAACATATACCATGGCAATTCATATTATGTGCATATAATTACCATAACCCATCACAATGTCAATATATCAACTAACATATATCAACATTTCATTCCACAACAATTTTATCTAACAACACCACCCAAGCATGTCATCACATAATCAAGCAATAACATACTTAATTCTCAAGGCATAATGCAAACACATAGCATGCCCACATAATACCAAATCCCAATAAATTATACAAGTAACTTCCACATATCAAATTCAAGCTAGAGATTGGTTTTAGACCATTTCTATACCCATTTCCTCAATTTCATAACAATAGGCAAGTGTTTAATTTTTTGACAACCTACCCATCCCACATGAACACCATAGGTTGGAAATAAACCTAAGTAGGAGAGAACCCTATCTCTTGAAGCGTAAACCCACTTGGTAGAAGCCTTCAAGAACCCCAATCTCGTCCAAAACCCTTGATTTCTCCAAGCTCGTTTTTGGAATTTCGATGAAATCCGTCCTTTTTGGTATGATTTTGTACCCCTCGACAAGTAGAACAATCTTTGTTCTTGACTTGAGTTGATTCGAGCAACCAATTGTCGTAGATCGTAGAGAGAAGGTGGAGAACTCAAGCCTTTTTCCCTCTCTTCTTTCTCACGTTGGAACTGGCTGAAGAAATGGGGAGAAAATCAGATTTTCTCCCCTATTCATACCCTTTAATTGCTTGGTCCACAATGCGCCACTCGGCCCTCCTTTCCCGGGTCCGTTTTCACCCCGAAACGATTAAATTTCGCTCCGGTTAAAGTTCAAAATATTTTTTATTTTAAATTGCCTTCATTTATTTTCCAAACTTTAAAATTTTATTAAAAAATTCGTTTTCGGGTTACCCGAGGCCTGACAGCCTCGTAAAATGCAAAAAATCTGACTATCTCGAAATTCAACGAAATTTGACATGGTAGCTAGATTTCGTGAGACGAATCCAACGGTGAGGTCCGTTTCGTCATTTGAGCTCTAGAAAAATTTCAGGTTTGTAACCCGTATCGTAGTGGCAAATGACCGTTTTGCCCTTTTTCACAAAAGTTCAAATTTACCTGGGTTTTACAAACATTAGAGTTTTCGCGGTGGGGAAACATAAGAGCTATCGGGGGTTGATGGAAAAATAGAAGAGCTTTCTCATAGCAATGGAAAGACAGCTCAGCTTTGGAGGTGAGATGAGAAAGAACAAGGAGTCACCAAGGAAACGGGGTTACACTCCGCTTCATCTCACAGCTCGAGCTGGGAATTCACAAAGTTATAGGAATTTTTGAGAAATTTGATAGTGATGGCACAAGAGAATTGATGGTAAAGCAGAACCTGGAGGGGGAGACTGCATTGTATGTTGACGCCGAGAATGGGCATGCCCTCATTGTTGGAGAGTTGTTGAAACATTTAGACCTCCAAACTACCTCTATTGCAGCTAACAATGGTTATGATGCATTAATGTTGCGGCCAAGCAGGGTCATGTTGGTAAGAATTCAATCCCCTTCATTTCTCTTTTATTATATAGGCTTCATTTGTTGCTTGGAGTCTTGGAAAGAGTTGTGCACAATGTTTAATTGAGTGACATAGACTTCTGGCATTGTTTGTTGCATGTTAGAGTGAAATTTATATTGTTATGCAAGCCATCTGCATTAACATCATGGCTACAATGCGAGACTTTTTTTTATATAGGAAACGATTTTTTTGTATTAAAATAAAAGCAAAATTACATGAAAGGAGGTTGGATAAGAAATCCAACTACACAAGAGCAAAAATACAATGAAAGGCAAAAACATAAAAAGTCTATAGATCACATGAAGCTCTCCATTCCGATAAAATAGCTAAAAGTAGGATTCCTTGGAAATCCTTAAAGACTGAAGCCCAAAATGACGAATTAAATTGAATCCGATCCCATTATCCATCCAAACACTCACACCGATCATCAAAGTTGTCATGATCGCACAATTCCATAGAGTGACACCCTTGTCAAGAGACCCAAGTCCTTTCAAGTCTTCCACAAACAAAGAAATGGATGATGTGGGAGGAACCCAATTCAAACCCATCAAGTTAAGCAACTTATGCCACAAAGACAAAGCTAGAAGACAATGTAAAAATAAATGGTCGATACTTTTATAATCACCTTTGCACATCACACACCAATGAGGAGAAAGATAAGTAATAGGCCTCCTTTTCTAAAGCAAATCATTAGTCTTAATCTTAATCTTACCATGTTTAATAGTCCATGCAAAAACTTACACCTTAATAGACATTTTTTGCCTTTGAAACCATCACAACAGGAATAAAGAGGGGACAAGAGGTTTCAACAATTGGAGAATCATAGAAAGTTTTAGTGGAGAAGACACCTGAAGACTCAAGAACCCAACTTCTTTTATCACATGGACTTCTATAGAAACCAAAATCCTAAGAATACGAATGATTATGTGATGTAGGACAGTTATGCGAAATCAAAATTGGGGCTTTTCAGGGGCCTTGAACTAATAGGGTTGTGAACAGTGACATGAATAGTAATATTGGCAAGGAATCACTCCTAGGGTTCCTTAGGCATCACACTTAGGGGTTAGAATTGCATCGTACAACTCAAGAAACATATAATTGCTAAAATTTCTGAAATATATCTCTCTTTTATTAAAAATATTACTAACTATATATAGAGATCTAAGTACTCCAAATCCTAAAAGATTAGGATTCCAATGTCTCTAGGACTCTAAAAACTCTATATCAATATATCAATAAAAATTAGAAAACTAAAACAAACTAAAACTAGGATTATAAATTCTAGTATATCCAATACTTAGAGTTTGTCCAAAAGACAACCCACAAGTCGAATTATGACCCATTCCAGAAATTCTAATGCAAGGTTCCATATGGATCTTTCACATCTTCGAATTTGCGTTTCCTTGAGCATTTTTATGGATTGCATCATTATTAGGCCGAAGTATGGAAGCAATGGAAATATCATGAAAGTGAGAAAGACATTTAAGACGAGGATAACAAAGACTCCCTAGCCCACATATCCTCCCAACAGCGACTTATATACCCATTACCAACAACAAATCTAAGATTGTGGGAAAACATTGTCAATCCCTGAGATATGAATTTCCATAGGGATCAATAACTTCCCCTCTCATCTCTATTAGCATTCCATCTGTTGGCCTATAAATCATATTTGCTTTTAATAACTAAATGATAAAAGAGAATTTAGTTCCAAGGAAAACCTCCAAAGTCACTTTCTCATAAGAGCAATATTTCTTGCCTTTAAATTACTAATTGAAAGACCACATTTATCCCTAGACCTAGACACCACCCCTCAACTAACCAAATAATCCTTCATCCCTTCACCACACCCATCCCACAAAAAGTCTGTAACGCCCAAAAATCCACCCTTGAAGGATTACTATCTACAAACCATCTAGCCATGAGAGCAACTAAAGATAATCATTAAGTAATAAACCATTCATCAAATTGACAAAGAATAAATACTAAAGTCAATAAAAAATTGTACTTCTCCAACTTACAATTCAAAATCAAAGAATATATAGCAGTGGAATAATTAAACTAGCTAAAACATTGTTTCATAAAAATCTCTCAAGCACTAAAGCAAAAATAAAACAACTATATTCCTCTAAGACAAGGTCCACATCTTGATTCTCCAATAGCACGTAATCAACCTGCTCATCCACATAGACATCCTTTTCTATGCCAAAATCCGCAAGTGTGTTGTAGGGGGTGAGCAAAAGCCCGTAGGAAATCCCTCTCAAATCCCAACAAGGTTTTTAAAATAATAAAAAGAAGGCAAGTCTCTTTTGGAAAATAGCATATATAAATTTTCTAGAGCAAAACCATGACAGTTGTAATGATCTCAAGTGTACGGAATACAGTAAATCAATAAAAGGAATAAACATGTCTGAATTAAAGCAATCAAATAATAACTCAGTAGCATCATCCTATATTATCATGTATGTTGGTTCATCACCATTCTCATGTAAGTTGGTTGCTTCTCAGGAATCTACACAACGATTCTACCTCATTTACCCATCACAACCACGTAATCTCAATCATACCCTGTAGGGCCAAATCACAAACCACTTTAGGAAGGGCGTATACCGTCTCCCACAGCATTGACGAATCCTTCCCATGAGTATTTCATCGCTCAGCCTCGAACTTAAGTGAACAATAGTGGTTGCTCTCACAAACAACAATCCACTACGAGTGTTAGGCAACCATCTCACCCCCACTGGGATAGACTAACCTCTAACACTCTATGACAGCTATCGAAGGCAATTCAAGTCCGTCACACCCAAACCATACAAGAGATGAAACAATAATTTTCTCAACAATCGCAATCTTAACCAATCACAATTTCCATTAATAATTCAAGTATCACAATTGCACAATTCTCAATATTCTATAGTAATAAAAGAATTAAAATATGTAAGAGTTCATATCAATAAAACCTTCAGAATTTCGATATCAAAATTCTAGGGTTTTACCAAAAAATCATAATTTCTTGGAACAAGAACAAGTATTTGATGAAAACATGATTTAATCAAGAATAGGAATTTAGAAATCAATAATCCATGTATTTTTCATAACCAAACATGTATTTAGCAAAACTAGGGTTTTGGAAATTCAAGAACAAATATTCTTTGAACCCAAATATGTATTTTGTTCAAAACTACGTTTCTATGATAAAGAAATCAAGAACTTGTAAGTATCTATCATATAACTATCAAGAAGATTGAAAACATACATATATTGTAAAACTCGGGTAAATTTGAAATTTTTATGAGAAATGGCAAAATAGTAAATTGCCACTACGGAGCGGGTTCATAAACCTTATTTTCTAGAACTCGGATGATGAAATGAACTTCTCCGTTGGATTCGTTTCGTCAAATCTAGTTACCCAGACAAATTTCATCAGATTTCGAGATAGTCGGATTTTTTGTGTTTTACGAGACGGTCGGGTCTCGGATGAGCCAAAAACGAAATTTTTACTAAAATTTTAAAAATTAGAAAATAATTTAAAGAAAATTCATATAAAATATTTTGAGCTTGAACCGGGACGAAATTTAATCGTTTCGGGGCGAAAACGAACCCGAGAATGGGGGACGTGTGGCGCGACGTGGAACAAGCGTTAAAGGGTATAAATAGAAACAAAAAATCTGATTGTTAGACACAAATCTCTACTGAATTCCAGTGGGTTTAACGTTGGAAGAGAAGAGAGGGAAATGAGAGAAAAAAAAAGAGAGATTTCATGGCTTCTCTCTACGATCTACGGAGTTCCACCGATCGGAATTCTTCGAGCCAAGAATTAAAGTCGATCTCCTTGACGAGGGCTACGCTTATGTTCCAAAAAGAGAAAATTTCACCAAAGTTTCCGAGATGGAATTTTAGAGAAATCAATGTTTGAGCTTGGGGGTGTATTCTTGGAGCTTACCAACATTTTTTTTCTCTTCAAGAGGTAGAGTTTTCATCCTACTTAGGTTTATTTCCAACCTAGGATGATTGTATGAAATGGGTAGGTTGTTAGATTTGATTTAACAAATGCCTATTGTATTTGAAATGTGAAATGGGTAAAATAAATTCTATCTTGACTTGAATACATAGGAGTTGCTAGATTGTGATTTCTTGGAATTTTGATAATTGGGTATGTGGAAATCACTAAATGTGATTTTTTTTTATTTATGTGATGATTATGGGCATTTTTATGAGATAACATGATTTGGTGCCTTGAAGGTGTTTGACTAAATGTCTATGTGAAAATTAAGTGTGTTATTGCATAGATTATGTATGACATGCATGAGGAAAATTGTTGTTAAATGTGAATGTTGGTATATGTTTATGATATATTGGCATTGTGATGACTTTATGGAAGTCATATGCTTGGGATATAATTTGCCATGAAAATGTTGAATGTGGTTAAATTAGCCCATATGACATTCATTACATATGGGGCATGATATATATATTACAATGGTTCATTACATTGCATATGCACAGAGACATCATATTTGGTGGGTGTGTGTGCATGGTTTGATCAAACACCATTCTTGGTGGATGATACTTGGGCTCGGGAAAAGTTGGATCGAAGATTCGGCTGAGTCGCATAGTTAGCATGAAAAACTTGTGTCGGGTATAGCAAGCCGGGATAGATTCTCCCTCGGGTGCAAGACCCGATTACTTGGTTCATACACTCCCCTGTGGTGAAATTCTAGAAAAGTGTATCGGTGTGCGGAACCGGCGGTGCGACACCAAAACTCCACTACCCAACAAAGACACATGATTTTGTTTTATAAAATAGTCATTTGATGTGTAACATCCAACAAAGATACATGCTTTTGTTTTATAATAAAGACATGATTTTTATTTCAAAAAGATCATTGGATGTATTTCATCAATGGCGGATTTATACACATTGACATTGCATTGTGTTGTGGGAGCCGGAGTGGGCTCGGGTTAAAGTGCATGAGTGAGTCTCATCTCATTTCATGGCATGACCTGGTGATTTCCAACATTGAATTGCATATTCTTGTTTGGAATGTATGTTGCTTGTTGAAGTTGCTTGTTGAAGTTGGATGTGACATTTCATATGCGTCTAGGTTGGGGGGTAACCTCTTTAGGAGATACCCTATTGAGCGTAGCTCACCCTATATGTGAAAATATTTCAGATGCGGGGTTCACACTGGTGGAAGGCTCTCAATCGGAGCCTAAATGTTGAAGAAAAGCTGAAATGTGGCTTTAAATGATGTTTTTGTATAACTAGACTTGTAATTTAGTTTTTGTCATGTAATGTATGTAAAAGAATTGTAATCTAAGTCATACGGACTATTTTAATGTAACATTGCATGTTGTTATATGAGTATGGATAAATGGACCCGGTGTGGTCAATGTTTACTCATAAATGGACCGGTGTGGTCGATGGTTACTCATAAATGGACCCGGTGTGGTTAATGTTGTATGATTGCACTGGTGGTGTTTTTGGGTAGAGCTCCCCGTACAAAGGAGACTCTGACCGAATTTTGTTAAACTATGGATCCCAGTAAATGGGGCATAATGACGTGATATTGAGTTACACGGTATCCACGGGTATTCCGCGGGTTGATGGGTGATCAACGGGTTGACAAAGGACCTCTGGTTTTTGCGGCGTCACAGCTTGGTATCAAAGCTTAGGTATACGATTTACCTAGGGCTTGTTGGGCATGGGTCTAGACCATTGCATTCATTGTGCATCGCATGTTATGTGCTTTAATATGCTACATGTTATGTGTTATATGTTATGTGAAGTATATGCATGGTGAAATGTATATGGAAAGGAGATACTAGGATTAGAGAACATAACCTTGGGGGTCAGAAAGAGAATGAACGGGATGGCTCAGGGTGTAAATGTCTACTAGTGGTGGCACACGCTCTACTAGTGAGACAATGAGAGAAATCTCAATGTTACGACTTTGATCCCTACCTTGGGATACTAAGTTAGTGCTCTATTGCTATTTGAAAATTCATTGCATGTGATTTCACCCCTTGGAGCTAGGGTATGCATTAATCAAATATGTCGGGGTTGTGAGTTAGAGATCTTGGGGATTCTACTCACCGTGGACCTTAGGGTGATGGACATGTCAGAGTTTGATGTCATCCTTGGGATGGATTGGTTGACGGCACATCGAGTCGTCATTGATTGTGATCGTAAGAGGGTTACTGCCTACACACCAGAGGGTGTTTGTTTCAAGTTCCAGGGGGAAAAACATGACGCTTTACCCTAAGTAGTGTGTGATTCCCGTTGGCACGGGCAGTTGATGGGTTGGCTTGCGAGGCTTACCCTAGAGGACGAGGTGAGATAAGAGTTGGGTCTACCTCGTGTGGTTTGTGAGTATGAGGACATTTTTCCGGACGAACTACCGGGATAACCTCCACATAGGGATGTGGACTTCACTATTGAGTTGCACCCCGGTACATCGCCCATTTCTATGACTCCGCATAGAATGGCGTCAGCTGAGTTGCAAGAACTCAAGGTCCAATTGCAAGAATTAATGGACAAGAGGTTCATTAGACCGAGCACCCCACCTTGGGGCGCTCCGGTGTTGTTTGCCAAGAAAAAAAGACAAGACTCTTTGGCTATACATAGACTATCGGCAATTGAATAGGGTTACTATCAAGAATAGATGCCCTTTACCGACGATTGATGATTTATTTGATCAACTGAGAGGGGCGCGGGTCTACTCCAAGATAGATCTACGCACGGGTTACCATCAATTAAGGGTTAGGGAGGCGGATATCCCTAAGACAGCGTTTAAGACGCGGTTTGGCATTTCGAATTCACGGTTATCCCTTTTGGATTGACGAATGTCCCGGCGGCATTCATGAATCTCATGCATAGGGTGTTCCAACCCTACCTAGATCATTTTGTCGTGGTCTTTGTTGACGACATCTTGATCTACTTCAAGTCTGAGGAGGAGCATGAGGGTCACTTGAGGGTTGTTCTCCAGACCTTGAGAGACCATCAGTTGTACCCCAAGTTCAGTAAGTGTGAATTTTGGCTTACGGAGGTGAAATTCTTTGGACACGTGATGTCGACTTTGGGTGTGTCAGTTGATCTGGAGAAGGTTGAGGCGGTTATGAGTTGGGAGAGGCCGAAGTCAGTCTTCGAGATACATAGTTTCTTAGGATTGGCAGGGTATTACAGGATGTTCATTGAGGACTTCTCCCGACTAGCTATACCTGTGACGAGATTGACCCGGAAGGAGGTCAAGTTTCAGTGGGATGATTCATGCGAGAAGGCATTCCAAGATTTGAAGAGGAGGCTTATTTCAGCTCCTATTCTGATAGTTCCGGAGAGGGGACAGAGGTACACGGTATACTGTGATGCCTCCAAGGACGGACTTGGTTGTGTTTTGATGCAGTCCGGGATGGTGGTAGCTTACGGTTCTCGGCAACTGAAGAGACACGAGCAGAACTACCCCACACATGACATGGAGTTGGCGGTCATTGTATTTGCCTTGAAGGCTTGACGCCACTATTTATATGGTGAGCAGTTTGAGGTGTTTTCGGACCACAAGAGTCTGAAGTACATCTTTACATAGCGGGACCTCAATATGAGGCAACGCATGTGGATAGAGTATTTGGAGGACTACGACTTCGTTTTGTATTACCACCCTGGTAAGGCAAATGTGGTGGCTGATGCACTCAGCCGAAAGTCACAGGGAGTCTTGGCTAGTGTGGCTTCCCGGCAATGGCAGATGCTCGAGACTGTGGGACAGTTCGGGCTACATTATAGGGGTCAGGCTCAAGGCAATTTGGGGAGTTTGGTGGCTACACTGCCCTACTGAGCAAAGTGATGGAGTCCAAGGGCAGGACGCGGAGATGCTGTCCATTAAGGACCGGATACGGTTGGGTACAAGTGACGAGGGCTGAGCCATTCACACAGATAGTAGTCTTCGGTATAGGAGAAGGGTTGTGGTTCCCCATTCTACGGATCTGAGAGAGGAGATCCTTAGGGAGTTTCATTGCTCCCGTTTTGCTGTGCATCCAGGTGGCACGAAGATGTACCATGATCTTCGTCGCCAATACTCTTGGAGCGGGATAAAGAGGCACGTCGGAGATTTCGTTAGACGATGTCTCACGTGTCAGCAGTTCAAGGCTGAGCACCAGAGACCCGCAGGGTTGCTCCAACCTTTGGAGGTGGCTGAGTGGAAGTGGGAGCACGTCACGATGGATTTTGCGACCCACTTGCCACGGACATCACGAGAACATGATGTGGTATGGGTGATAGTGGACTGGCTTACAAAGTTGGCACACTTTTTGGCGGTGCGGATGACCTTCACGCGGGAGGAATTCTGTAGGCTGTATATACGAGAGATTGTCCGGCTACATGGGGTGTCCATATCTATAGTATCGGATCGGGATCTCAGGTTTACAACTCATTTTTGGGAGAGTTTCCAGCGGCAATGGGGACACAGTTGATGATGAGCACAACTTTTGATCCCCAGACGAACGGTCAGTCGGAGAGGACCATCCAGACATTAGAAGACATGCTACGGGTATACGTCCTAGATCTCAAGGGTAGTTGGGAAGAGAATTTACCCTTAGTGGAGTTCGCCTACAATAACAGTTATCAGGCAAGCATACAGATGACACCCTGTGAGGCACTTTATGGGAGGCCATGCCGTTCTCCAATTTGTTAGACGGAGGTTGGAGAGAGACCCTCTACGGATCCAGATTTGGTTAGAGACACCTCGGAGAAGGTGGACTTGATACAGAAACGTCTTCTCACGGCTCAGAGCCGGCAGAAGAGCTACGTCGATAGACGGCGGCGACCTCTGGAATTTGAGGTGGGAGATCACGTCTTCTTGAAGGTGATGCCTAAGAGAGGAGTGGTCAGGTTTGGCAAGCGGGGAAAGTTGTTGCCGATGTATGTCGGGCCATTCGAGGTACTCGAGAGGGTTGGTACAGTTGCTTACCGTTTGGCGTTACCGCCAAATTTATCGGGTGTTCACGCGGTGTTCCATATCTCTATGCTCCGGAATTATACTCCAGATCCAACACATGTGATGGATTGGGGTGAGTTGATTGTTGATGTGGATGGGACCTTCGAGGAGGGACCGGTGCGTATCATGGATAGCCAAGAGCAGGTTTTGCGAGTCAAGACCGTGAGGCTAGTGAAGGTGATGTGGAAGCACCGAGGTGTGGAGGAGGCGACATGGGAGCCTGAGGACACTATACGTACCAGCTATCCTTTTTTATTTGAGGATGGAGGTACATTCTTATAGTCATTTAGTATAATATGATTGTTGCATATGCATGTGGTTGAATGTGCATGTGTGTGTGAATTTCGGGGACGAAATTCCTTTAAGGGGGGAAGAATGTAAAACCCGGGTAAATTTGAACTTTTTATGAGAAAGGGCAAAATGGTAAAATTATCACTACAGTGCGGGTTGAGAACCCTTATTTTACTAGAGCTCGGATGACTAAACGGATCTCACCGTTGGATTTGTTTCATGAAATCTAGTTACCCAGACAAATTTCGTCAGATTCCGAGATAGTCGGATTTTTTACGTTGAAAAATAATTAAAAGAAAGTTCATATAAAATATTTTGAGCTTAAACCGGGACGAAATTTAATCGTTTCGGGGCGAAAACGGACCCGGGAATGGGGGACGTGTGGCGCGACGTGGAACAAGCGTTAAGAGGTAGGGTTTGAGCTTGGGGTGTATTGTTAGAGCTTACCAACGTTCTTTTACGCTTCAAGAGATAGAGTTTTCATCCTACTTAGGTTTATTTCCAATCTAGGATGATTGTATGAAATGGGTAGGTTATTAGATTTGATTTAATAAATGCCTATTGTATTTGAAATGTGAAATGGGTAGAATAAATTATATCCTGACTTGAATACAAAGGAGTTGATAGATTGTGATTTCTTGGAATTTTGATAATTTGGTATGTCGAAATCACTAAATGTGATTTTTTTGATTTATGTGATGATTATGGGCATTTTTATGAGATAACATGATTTGGTGCCTTGAAGGTGTTTGACTAAATGCCTATATGAAAATTAAGTGTGTTATCGCATAGATTATGTATGACATGCTTGGGAAAAATTGTTGTTAAATGTGAATGTTGGTATATGTTTATGATATATTGGCATTGTGATGACTTTATGGAAGTCATATGCTTTGGATATAAACTGCCATGAAAATGTTGAATGTGGTTAAATTAGCTCATATGACATTCATTACATATGGGGCATGATATAGATATTGCAATGGTTCATTACATTGCATATGCACGGAGACATCGCATTTGGTGGGTGTGTGTGCATGGTTTGATCAAACACCATTTTTGGTGGATGATACTTGGGCTCGGGAAAAGTTGGATCGAAGATTCGACTGAGTCGCATAGTTAGCATGAAAAACTTGTGTCGGGTATAGCAAGCAGGGATAGATTCTCCCTCGGGTGCAAGACCCGATTACTTGGTTCATACACTCCCTTGTGGTGAAATTCCGAAAAAGTGTATCGGTGTGCAGAACCGGCGGTGCGACACCAAAACTCCACTACCCAACAAAGACACATAATTTTGTTTTATAAAATAGTCATTCGATGAGTAACATCCAACATAGATACATGATTTTGTTTTATAATAAAGACATATGATTTTTATTTCAAAAAGATCATTGGATGTATTTCATCAATGGCGGATTTATACACATTGACATTACATTGTGTTGTTGGAGCCGGAGTGGGCTCGGGTTAAAGTGCATGAGTGAGTCTCATCTCATTTCATGGCATGACATGGTGATTTCCAACATTGAATTGCATATTCTTGTTTGGAATGAATGTTGCTTTTTGAAATTGCATGTGACATTTCATATGAGTCTAAGTTGGGAAGTAGCCTCTTTAGGTGATACCCTATTGAGCGTGGCTCACCCTATATGAGAAAATATTTCAGGTGCGGAGTTCACGCTGGTGGAAGGCTCTCAATCGGGGCCTAAATGTTGAAGAAAAGTTGAAATGTGGCTTTAAATGATATTTTTGTAAAACTAGACTTGTAATTTAGTTTTTGGCGTGTAATGTATGTAAAAGAATTGTAATCAAAGTCATATAGACTATTTTAATTTAACATTGCATGTTGTTATATGAGTAGATAAATGGACCCGGTGTGGTCAATGTTTACTTATAAATGGACCCGGTGTGGTCGATGGTTACTCATAAATGGACCCGATGTGGTCAATGTTGTATGATTGCACAAGTTATATTTTTAGGTAGAGCTCCCTGTACAAATGAGACTCTGACCGAATTTCGTCAAATTATGTATCCCAGTAAATGGAACATCATGGAGTGATATCGAGTTACACGGTATCCACGGTATTTCTCGGGTTGATGGGTGATCAACGGGTTGATAAAGGACCCCCGATTTTTGGGGTGTCACATATATAATACCCTAATTCTCAATGATAGAACTTGGGAAGAATCCTCTACCTTTAATCCGATGATTGAAGACAACTCTAGCATGTTTGAATCAATCCCGAAGCGAGAATCCTCCCCGTGTCTCTTCTCTTTCTTCCTCTCAAGCTTTCTAGGATTTTCTTGGACGAAAAATTGCTAAACATAGGCCTAAGGGTAATTACTTAGGTATTTATAAGGCCAAAAGTGGGGAAAACTCTCAACACAGATCATTCAACTTCTGTCCGGTTCGTCTGGACGGGTGTTTCTCCCGTCCGGACGCGTCTGACAGCATTCCCCCGACTTCCATCTTAATTTTGACCTATTTACAAGCCGATTCAGGAAATTGTCATGAAATACACTTTTGTAGCCCTTGAAGTATAGTTTCTACTATCCAAAAATAAGCTCAATATGAATTTAGGTTAAAATGTTATGACTAAAATACTAAGGTAGTGTCAAATTCATTTTTACCCAAATCTTCTCCAAAATAGGTCTTAACTCCAGAATACTTCTAATATATATCTCATATAACCTCTTCTAATGTTTTTCAACCTTCCCGATTCATTGGAAACCTTATTTTGAGCTAAAAATATTTATAAAATTACTTAACCACCCTTCTCAAACTTAAACACCTTCGAAACTAAGTTTGACCCGAAAGTCAATTCGCCCAAAACTTAAACATCATAATCAATCTTTCAACAACAAATCGAGGTTTCTACAATATTTTTATTCATCCTAGGAAAAATATTAAGATGATATTATTCTTATTTAATTCTAGTATGGGGTCTTACAATCCACCCCCCTAAAATAAAGTTTCGTCCTCGAAACTTAATTGTCGAGTTAGTCTATCTAATACTCATTTGGCCATGATATCTCAACTTCTATTCATCCTTTAAGCATCCAATCCAAGATCAAAATAGAATATCATATCCTAAAATTTTAAATTCATCCCTTCAACGTATATCGTCATTGCAGTTAGTGAAATGCTCAAGTTTACCTTCATTCAATTCAATTCATTATTTCAATTCACAATCTGCATATCGTCATTGCAGTTAGTGAAATTATTGTTAGGTTTCAAGTAATTTATTATCATGCATAACTACTAGATCATATAACTTAATTGTCTACTCATCAAATATCACTTCTCTTTTGAATTTCACCAATCATTTCAATAAACCTCATATTTGCTTCTTATAAGCATATCAAAATAACTCAAATGCAATTATGCTAATAGAGGTTACTCATCTTTCCTATACTAACATTATGGTATCACACAAAACTTACTAATGACATTACGGTAAGGTTTATCTCAATTCCTGAAATAGATACAACATTCTTAATGACTTTGTTTCTCTCACTAGCCAAGAGGAATTCACAATCTTTGAAACCTAACAATAATTTCAATTCACAACTTCACACTCCCACATAAGTCAATATTCTAGGATCAACTCTTAGGTTGCACAATCATTTGCAATTCCTCATGATACTCCTTATCTTCACCATTGTAGTCATTACTCAAATAGTTCATTCTGCACTCTGATATAAATTATAATCCACCAATTCACAAATCAAAACTAGTCACAAGATAAGAATTCTCATAGGTTTGAAAATTCTAAGATATGTCAGATTCCACCAAAGTGTACAATTGAAACCTAACCACACTTGTCCTATGATTTTGTCTTTGTAACGCCCCAAATACCACCCTGGACGGCATCACATTCTAAAACATTCATATCATGAGAGCACTGATATAATTCCTCAAGAAACGAGACTCCATTTATCATCCACAAATATTTACAAAGTGATCCAAAAGAATAAGCCCAAATTATGGCTATTACATCTCACAAATTAATTAAAGTTACACAGCGGAATAAACAAATGAAACTAGACTACATAATGTTCTAAAAGAATGTCCTAGTCTAGTACAAAAGGAAAGAAGGTCGCTCTATGCTTCCACCTCGGGATCCACACTTCCGTCAAGTGAAGTCTCCCAAGTAGCGGGCTCCTCGACCCTTACGTCCTCCTCAAGCGGGTAATCTGAAAAATGTTAGCGGTAGGGGGTGAGCACGAAGCTCTGTAGAAAAATTCTCTCAAACCCATACAAGGTTTAGAAAAGCATTTAAAATGGCCGGTCTCATTTCACAAATAACATATATAACATTTGAAGTAAAACAATGACATTTTACAACGGATCTCAAGTTTAAGTAGCAAAAGTACTAGAAATGAACAATAATAACCAATTCTAATAAACATCCATTTTCAAAATATAAACCATTTCCCACACATTATATAATATTGTCCTCCATGGCATGAGCATCCTTACAAGGAACCTCTCACCCCCAAGGTTTGGTTTCTCAAGTATCCTTACAAGGAACCTCTTGAGGAAAATCACATATTGTCCTCTTTTGGCATGAGCATCCTTATAAGGAACCTCTCACCCTCAAGGCTTGGTTTCTTAAGCATCCTTATAAGGAACCTCTTAAGGAAAATCACATACTGTCCTCTTTTGGCACGAGCATCCTTATAAGGAACCTCTCACCCTCAAGGCTTGGTTACTCAAGCATCCTTATAAGGAACCTCTTGAGGAAAATCACATACTGTCCTCTTTTGGCATGAGCATCCTTATAAGGAACCTCTCACCCTCAAGGCTTGGTTACTCAAGCATCCTTATAAGGAACCTCTTGAGGAAAATCACATACTGTCCTCTTTTGGCATGAGCATCCTTATAAGGAACCTCTCACCCTCAAGGCATCACAAACAACCCAACCAAGCATACAATTCCAATATTTTTCTCAATTTACAATCATCTATCCAAAATCCCCCAAAATATAACATGTAAAGTTTCACAACCAACAAAGAAAAATACATGAGATCACAATAACATCATTTTTCTACCCGACACAACAACTACGGTTTTCGAAGTTTATAATGAAGAAAGCATTTAAGAAGAAATATATCACTCTCCCAAAAACTAGGGTTTTAAAACTAGAAAAGAGATTTCATGGGTATTAAACCCTAACTTTGTTCAAAACATGTAATCTTTGCCAAAAATTCTAAGAGAGGATGATTACATAACATATATATACCATTGATAGCCAAAACATAAATATATAAATACCCTAGCCTCAATGAAAGTGAGTGAGAGAAAACCCCTACCTTGATGTTCTTGAAATCTAGGGCTTTAATCTTTTTGGAAGTGTAACTCCCTCTTGATCTTGTGTTTCTTTCTCCTCCTTTATCTCCTCCTAGGGTTCTAAAGTGTTTAGGATAAGAATGGAGTGAAGAATGGGACAAATGAGGGCTTGAGGTGGTGTTTTAAACCCAAAAATCCCGAATTTTTAACTGTTCGGCGAGTGTCAGAAAAAGCGTACCGGTACGCGGTACCGGTACGGTATAGTACCGGTACTCGGTACCGGTACAGTTAAGCTACTGGTTCGGGCGTACCGGTACGGTACCGTACCGGTACGGTGTTCCGGTACACTTTGGCTGCTTCGACTTCCAGGGACGTTTTGACCCATTTAGAGGTCGAATTAGAAAATTTTCATGAGATACACTTTTGTAGCCCTAGATGTCTACTATCTACTGTCCAAATTTCAGATCAATTGGATATAAGGATATAAAGTTATGATCAAAATACTAGAAGGTGTCTCAACTCCTTTTTACCCAAATTTTCTCTATGTGTGTTTTCACTCCGGAATACTTCCTAACTTCCAATACACCTCATATTACCTCTCCCAAGGTTGTTCGACCTTCCGGATTCAATGGAGAACTTATTTTGACCTAAAAATATTTAGAAACTTCCCTAATCCCTCTTCTCAAGTTTACACACCTTCGAAACTTAAACTTTTCAATCCATTCCTAAGCCAACAAAAACCATCCCAAACCTTTCCAACACATATTTCTACACATATCCATATTTTTACCACAATTATTTACTATATATCTATATACATATATAAAAGAAAAATGCGGGGTGTTACAGTCTTCCATAATGTATACACTAACAATCTATCTTTCTCCTCCAAAAGAAATTTTAGCAAATAATCAAATATACTAGTTGGGCTAAGGGTCAAGTTATAGCTCTAAAATATTTATTTTCAGTCCTCAATTTTGTATTTAATTTCATAAGCCTTAAAATCTCATTCGTAACTCACACACATTCGAATTCCTACTATTAGACAAAACCTTCTCCGCATTATTCACCAACTCGATTAATACTAATCTTTTTCTCTATGTCTCAAGTATTCCTTCTCAATCTCTGACCTTGAGCTAGAATCAATAACCCATGTAATCAATCCCTAGCGGTTTCTGCACCTCATCCATTCTATTGGTTACATATAATCTTGAATTCCCAAGATTCAATCTATAATAAATATATTTCTGATTCATAAGATAAAGATAGCCTTCGAAGGATCACAATAATCTCCCTCAATTCAATACGATCATATTTCTTGTAATATAATCATAGCAAAAAATAAAACTCCCGATGATTAATGTGACGCCCCATTTTCCGGGGGTCCTATATTAACCGTTGACCAACCGTCAACCCGCGGAAGTATCCGTAAATGTCCCTTAAACCCGACACCACGTCAAATAACATTCATTTAACCAGAATCATAACCCACAACTGTAAATTGGAATCAATTATTCATTTGGTTTAACCAAGACCCAACGCACCTTGATTTACACTCCATTATAGTCCATTTACATCATTGGAGGAAGGGAAAACATAGATTGAAAATAGGGCAAAACAATTTAAAAATCAGTAAATTTTGGAGAGTGTACCGGTACACAGTACCGGTACCATACCGTACCAGTACCCCGATGTACCGGTACTGTTAACCTACTGGAAAGGGGGTACCGGTACACAGTACCGGTACCATACTGTACCGGTACTCTCTGCCCAGTTTTGCCATTTTCAACCATTTTTCATTTCCAATCCATTCAAAACCTTTCCTAATTCATCAAATACATGTTTGACAAGGATTTCCATATAAAACATGGTTTGTACAAGTTCTATTACAATTGATTCCATATATTTACATATCAAAATGGAATTCTTACAAAAACTTCACAAAATAACATAAAAGCCACAAGTCGGCTTTCTTCAACCTTGAGGCTCGAAATGGGAGCCGTCCGCCGGTGTAAACCCCGCACCTGAAATGTTTTTCCCACAAAGGGTGAGCCACGCTCAATAGGGTATCTCCTAATGAGGCTACTCCCCAACCTAAATGCATATGAAATGTTCACATGCCAAAATAAACAATTCATAACATTCCAAGCAAGGAAATATATTCAATGATGGAATTTGCAATGCCATGCTATGGAATGAGGTGAGACCCACTCATGCATATCAACCGAGCCCTTCCCGGCTCCTCTACACATGCAAGTGCCAATGTGTACCAATCCGTCATTTATGTTGCACATCAAATGACATTTCATTCTAGGGTCTTTATAGGGGTGGATGTTCATGGACTCACACCAAAGGTCACCCAACCTACACGAAATTCATGGACTTCCACCAACGGTTCCGCGTACACCGACACACTTTATGGGCTCATATACCAACGGAGTGCGTATCCAATCACCGGGTCTCTCACCCGAGGGATAGTCTAGCCCTTCTTGCTACCCCAACCCTAACAACCATGCAAACCATGAGACTCGATTAGGTCATCGACCCGTATCACCCGAGCCCACTCGTCGTCCACCAAACTTGGTGAAGACAACCACCATGCACACACACCCACTAAATGCGATGTTCCCGTGCATATGCAATGTGATGTCCCATTGCAACAATAATACAATGTTCAATATGGTATGAGTAACATATGAACATTTACAACACATTTCACACACTTCATGGCAAAATCATATCATAAGCATATAATTTCCATAAAACAATTTCCAAGCATGTTGTCACATAATCATGTTATCAACATCTTAAATTCCTCAAGGCATATACATAAACACATAACATGCCCACAATTCCATATAACCCAAGATTCACATTGGATTAATTTCATGTACCCAATTCTAGAAATCTCATTTAGAAACTTCTAATTACCAATCCAATTAGAATTGATCTTTACCCAATTCCATAACCATTTCACCCAAATCAAACAAATAGGCAAGAGATCCACATCCTATCATCCTACCCATTTCATTAAAACATTCTAGGTTTGGAATAAACCTTAGTAGGAAGAAACCCTACCTCTTGAAGCGTAAACCCACTTGGTAGACACCTTCAAGAATCTCTATCTTGCCCAAAACCCTTGATTTCTCCAAGCTCGATTTTGGAACTTCGGTGAAATTCATCCTTCTTGGTAGGGTTTTGTAGCCCTTGAAGAGGAGAACAATTCTTCCTCTTGGCTTGAGTTGATTTGAGCTCTCAATCGTTGTAGATCGTAGAGAGAAGGTGGAGAAAACTTTGCTCTTTCCCTCTCTTCCTCTCACGTGTATCGGCTAAACAAATGGGGAGAAAATCTGATTTTCTCCCCTTTAAATACCCTTTAAATACTTGGCCCTCAATGCGCCACACGGCCCTTATTTCCCGGGTCCGTTTTAGCCCCGAAACGATTAAATTTCGCTCCGATTCAAGTTCAAAATATTTTTATTTTAACTTGCCGTCATTTATTTCCCAAAATTTACAATTTTATTCAGAATCTCGTTTTTGGGTCTCCCGAGGTTCGACCGCCTCGTAAAACGTGAAAAATCCGACTAACTCAGAATTCAATGAAATTTGACAGGGTAACTAGGTTTCGCGAGACGAATCCAACGGTGATGTCCGTTTCGTCATCCGAGCTCTAGAAAATTTCAGGTTTACAACCTGTACCATAGTGGCAATTTACCATTTTGCCCTTTTTCTCAAAAGTTTAAATTTCCTCGGATTTTACATTCTCCCCCCCTTAAAAGAATTTCGTCCCCGAAATTCACACACTCATGCACAAACAACCACATGCATATGCCACAGTCATATAACACTAAATGACTATAAGAATGTACCTCCATCCTCAAATAAGAAAGGATAATTGACACGTATGGTGTCCTCACGCTCCCATGTTGCCTCCTCCACTCCTCGGCGCTGCCACAACACCTTCACAAGCCTCACGGTCTTGCCTCGCAAAACCTGATCCCGGCTATTAGTTCATCTTAAAAACATCTTAGACATTGCCTCCACGCATCCAAATTGGGTTATCATATCTCCTTGACTTCTAAAAATATAAGCAACACTAATAGTAGAATAGAATACTTAGAGTCAATAAGGCACCAAATCATAGTTAAATTTTATATTGTTATCCATCAAAATACTTCAATCAACATGGGGGTGTCTCTAAATTAAAGCCTAAATAGTGTGAAAACTTGCTTAAGGATAATTCCTTTAGAGTCTAAGAAGAAAATCACGACACTTTGATATCCAAGGAAAGATATACGAGTTAAGCTTCTAACAAAAAAAAATGGTGCACAATTTAGAATTTTCAACAAAGATTTATGCTCCAATTAGTAAAAGGTGATCTTCTTGACTGATAGTTCTGCTACAGTTGTCCAATTCGAGTTTGGGTGCCTTTCGTCACAAATCCTACCTAATACCCATCTCCAATATAGATAATATCACTTGCATAAGATCTATGTCTAGCATCATTTACTAACCAAAAGTCAAATTACCATCCGTCTCTTAGAATAGTCCATAACTACATGATATAAAACTAGAATATCCATCCCAAAATTTTCATCAACTCCTCAAAGCTAACTAATCCATGAATTCGAACAAATAACTAATCCCTAAGCTAACTAAGCAACAAATCACACATATTATAAACATATAACTTCAAACAAATTCAACCCTAGAGTTTCTTCAACCGAACCTAATACTCTAGTGATAGTCCACAACCTACAACTCTCATGTAAGACCTAATTCCTAAGCTCTGATACCAAACCTGTAACGCCCTAAAATCCACCCTATAAGGCATTACTATCTACAAACTATCCAGCCATGAGAGCAACTAAAGATAATCATTAAGTAATAACCCATTCATCCGATTGACAAAGAATAAATACTAAAGCCAATAAAACATTGTACTTCTCCAACTTACAATTCACAACCAAAAAATATCTAGCAGCAGAATAATTAAACTAGCTAAAACATTGTTTCATAAAAGTCTCTCAAACACTAAACAAAAAGTAAAACAACTCTATTCCTCTAAGACAGGGTCCACATCTTGATTCTCCAATAGCGTGTAATCAACCTGCTCATCCACATAGACATCCTCTTCTATGCCAAAATCTATAAGTGTGGTGTAGGGGGTGAGCAAAAGCTCGTAGGAAATCCTTCTCAAATCCCAACAAGATTTTTAAAACAATAAAAATAAGGCAAGTCTCTTTTGGAAAATAGCATATATAAATTTTTTAGAGTAAAACCATGATAGTTGTAATGATCTTAAGTGTACGGAATACAATAAATCAATGAAATGAATAAACATGTCTGAATTAAAGCAATCAATTAATAACTCAGTAGCATCATCCTATATTCTCACGTATGTTGGTTCATCCCCATTCTCATGTATGTTGGTTGCTTCTCAGGAATCTACACAACGATTCTCCCTCGTTCACCCATCACAACCACGCAATCTCAATCATACCCCGCAAGGCCAAATCACAAACCACTTTAGGAAAGGGCATATACCGTCTCCCACGGCATTGAAGAATCCTTCCCAGTAAAGGTATACCATCTCTCAGCCTCGAACTTATGTGAACAATAGTGGTTGCTCTCACAAACAACAATCCACTATGAGTGTTAGAAAACTATCTCACCCCCACTGGGATATACTAACCTCTAACACTCTACGACAGCTATCGAAGGCAATTCAAGTCCGTCACACCCAAACCATACAAGAGACGAAACCAAAATTTTCTCAACAATTGCAATCTTAACCAATCACAATTTTCATTAATAATTTAAGTATCACAATTACAAAATTCTCTATATACTATAGTAATAAAGGAATTAAAATATGCAAGAGATCATATCAATAAAACCTTCACAATTTCGTTATCAAAATTCTAAGGTTTTGCCAAAAATCATAATTTATTAGAACAAGAACAAGTATTAGATGAAAACATGATTAAATCAAACAAAGGAATTTAGAAATCAATAATCCATGTATTTTTCATAATCAAACATGTATTTAGCAAAACTAGGGCTTTGGAAATTCAAGAACAAATATTCTTTGAACCCAAACATGTATTTTGTTCAAAACTATGTTTCAATGATAAAGAAACCAAGAACTCGTAAGTATCTATCATATAACTATCAAGAAGATTGAAAACATACATGTATAATACCCTAAGTCTCAATGATAGAACTTGAGTAGAATTCCTTACCTTTAATCCAATGATTGAAGATAACCCTAGCATGCTTGAATCAATTCCGAAGCGAGAATCCTCCCCGTGTCTCTTCTCTTTCTTCCTCTCAAGCTTTCTAGGGTTTTCTTGGATGAAAAATTGCTAAACATAGGCCTAAGGGTCGTTACTTAGGTATTTATAATGCCAAAAAAAGAGAAAACTATCAACACAGATCGTTCAACTTCTGCCCGGTGCGTCCAGACGTGTGTTTCTCCAGTTCGGACGCATCTGATAGCATACCCCTGACTTCCAGCTTGATTTTTACCTACCTATTTACAAGCTGTTTCAGGAAATTGTCATGACATACACTTTTGTAGCCCTTGAAGTATAGTTTCTACTGTCCAAAAATAAGCTCAATCGGAATTCAGATTAATTAGTTATGACTAAAATACTAAGGTAGTGTCAAATTCATTTCTACCCAAATCTTCTCCAAAATAGGTCTTAACTCCGGAATACTTCTAATATATATCTCTTATAACCTCTTCCAATGTTTTTTAACCTGTCGGATACATTGGAAACCTTATTTTGACCTAAAAATATTTACAAAATTACTTAGCCACCCTTCTCAAACTTAAACACCTTCGAAACTAAGTTTGACCTGAAAGTCAATTCGCCCAAAACTCAAACTTCATGATGAATCTTTCAACAACATTGAGATACCGTAATTCTATCCCTACCCACAAGAAATCCCTCCACAAGATTAAAACTCTCAGCCATTCTAACTAGCCTACTCAATCCATCAGTCACCAAAGTACAAATAAATGGAGATAAAGGATTACCCTATCTCAATCCTCTTAAATCTACCCCTAGGCTTCCCATTAATCATAACATAGAAATTCATGGAATTCAAGTAACCTTTTATCCAACTCCTCCACCTATCACCTTATCCCTCGCTTCTAAGACAAATCAAAAAAAATTCCAATCTACATGATCATAAGCTTTTTTTCAAAATCAATTTTAAACAAAAAACCTTCCTTACCTTAAGCCCTATATTCCTCCACCATCTCATTAGCCACAAGAGCAATATCAATAATTTTTCTATCTCTCACAAAATCTCCTTGACATTCAGAAATAGTCTCACTAAGAGCAAATGCGGATGTAGCAAAAAAAAAAAAATTTATTACCTATGTATAGTGATATGTATTTTGTATACTTTTTAAGTATTTTGCATTGGGCCCACACTCAAGTCATGTCAAAAGAAAAGAATTGGGCCCCTAGCCATGAAGCCTAAGGGAGTTGGCCACCTTTTTGAGTCTGGAGAAAAGAAAGACCGAGGCCCACTCATACTCCCACCAAAGAAACACTTAAGGCTTCGACATTCTCTTGGGCTTACTCATGTGATTGAGACCAAAAAAGACATGATATATCTTCTAGTTACTTTGGAATTGGTATTTACCAAATGAAATTTGAATTACTGGGAGATCATTTTCGACAATAAAAATTGTGATAATTAAGTTGCATAACCGGATGAGCTAGAAAGGAATTTTTCGATGGCATTCAAGTTACTATGCAATGCTTCAAACGTATAAAAACTGTTGGAGTTTGACCCAAACTCTCCAAGTGTTTTATTCCTTATTTATTTGGTATTAATTTATAATTAGAGTTTTAAAGGGTTTAAGAGTTTTGACCCATAAAGTATTCTAGTTAGTTTGGAATAGTATAATTAAAGTTATAATAGGATTTGAGTTATTAGTTTTTTAATAGGATTAGAACTCTTTTATATTTAAAGCATTTATTTTTAATTGTAATGTGGAATGGCAGAAGCTTTGAGGTGTTAAAAAAAATTCGGCAATAACTTTCTTTTGCCTCTAATGTTGAGTTCCAACATTATTTTTTATTTCGTCTTCTTCTGATTCTTTATTTCCTTCAATGATTCTTTGTTGTTTTGATTAATTCTTGGTGTGAGATTATTTTGAGATCCTACATCTGATATCAGAGTAGTGATGGGCACTATAAAAGGGAGTGCTTTAGATTAAGGAGACCCAATAATAAAAATTATCATGCTAAAATTGTAGAGGGCAATGATGATAATTTAGAGGTTTTTTTGTTTTTTTGGCTGATAGTCCAGTGGATGATGTTCGAAAGAACAAGTGGTATTTGGATTCAGGCTGTAGTAATCACATGTGTGGTTACAAGCAGATGTTCATTGTATTGGATGAATCTGTTCAATTAGACATTAAATTTGGGAATGCTTCAACCATCCCCATAAAGGAAAAAGATAAAATTTCTATCAAGTTAAAAGATGGGTCTTTGAAGGCTATTTCAGATGTTTATTATGTTTCTGGTCTTTGCCACAATTTATTGAGTATGTGGCAATTGTCAAAAAAGGGATATGATATAAGGATTTCAATGGTGTTTGTATAATCAATGACAGCCGCAGGGGACTAATAGCAAAGGTAAATATAACTCTCAATCGTTTGTTCCTTTTACAAATTAATTGTCAGAATTTACCTTACTTTAGTTCTGAGATTTCTGATGATAATTGGTTATGGCATATGCGGTGTGGGCATGTAAATTTTCATAGTTTAAATTTTCTTGCCCAGAAAAAAATAGTTTTTGGTTTACCTGCTATTAATATTTCTAATCAAGTTTGTGAGACTTGTGTTTTGGGACAAAAACATAGGAGCCCTTTTCCTGATAAACATGCTTGGCATGCAAAAAGACCCCTTGATTTGATTCACTCTGATTTGTGTTCCGTTGAAGTTCCTTTCAATGGTGGGACTAGAAATTTTATTACCTTTATTGATGATTTTGACAAAAAGAGCTGGGTGTATATTTTGAAAAATAAATCTGATGCTTGTGATACATTTAAATATTTTAAGGCTTATGTTAAAAGGCAAAGTGGGAGAAAAATTAACGTTTTGAGGACTGACAAAGGTGAGGAATATATGGTTTGTGATGATTTTTTGAGAAATCATGGTATTAAGCATCAGTTGATAGCTAGGTATACTCCCCAACAGAATGGTATGACAGAGAGGAAAAATAGAACTATTATGGATATGGTTAGATGCATGTTGAAATATAAAAATATGCCTAAATTTTTTTGAGTAGAAGCTGTTGCTTATGCTGTTTAAGTTTTGAACAGGTCCCCTACTAGAAGTTTTAAGGGAAAAACTCCCTATGGGATTTGGAGTGGTTAGAAGCTAGGTATTCAACATTTGAGGGTGTTTGGTTGTATTGTCTATGCCCATGTTCCTGATCTACTCAGGAAAAAGCTTGAGGACAAGGCTGAAAAATGTATTTTTATTGGGTACAACTCAGTTACAAAGGGGTACAAGTTGTATAATCCCATCACAAGAAAAGTGATTATTAGTAGGGATGTCATTTTTTATGAGCATGGTGTTTGGGATTGTTCCTTTGGATGTTGATCATTCAGTTGGTGATCGGCGAGTTGGACAATCCCCAGCTGTTCAATCCCCACTGCCAGAGTCATCTAGGCGTTCACAGTATGAACGACACATGCCAGCTAAATTGGAGGATTATGTTATTGACACTAACAGTGATCCTTCAGATGAGGATTTGATAAATTTTATTTTATATGCAGATTGTGATCATGTTTCTTTTAGTGATGCCTGTAGGGAGAAACATTAGGTGAAAGCAATGGATGAAGAAATTCATGCCAATGAGAAAAATAATACATGGGAGCTTATTTCTCTTCCCAAGGGAAAGAAAGCTATTGGAGTTAAATGGGTGTACAAGACCAAATACAAGACAAACGGAGAGGTGGATTGTGACACCCCTAAAATCGATGGTCCTTCGTCAACTCGTTGATCACCCATCAACCTGTGAAATAACCGTGGATACCGTGTAACTCGATACCACGTCATTATGCCCCATTTACCGGGATCCATAACTTAACAAAATTCAGGCAGAGTCTCATTTGTACGAGGATTTCTACCCAAAACGCAACATGTGCAAGCATACAACATTAACCACACTGGGTCCATTTATCCATACTCATATAACAACATGCAATTTTACATTAAACATAGTCTATATGAGTTCTATTACAATCCTTTACATACATTACATGCCCAAAAAACTAATTTACATCTTATTTTTATAAAAGCATAGTTTAAAAGTCACATTTCGGCTTTTCTTCATCAATGAGGGCCCGAATGAGAGTCTTCTACCGGCGCATGTCCCGCACTTGAAAATGTTGTACCCATAAAGGGTGAGCCATACTCAATAGGGTATCTCCTAAAGAGGCTACTAACCAACCTAGATGCATATGAAATGTTCACATGTAATTCACAAGCAGCAATCACTCATTTCAAGAATATGCAATTTAACAATGGAATCCTCAATGCCATGCCATGATATGAGATGAGACTCACACATGCAATTCAACCCGATTCTTTACCGGCTCCCTCAACACATGCAATGTCATGCGTATGAATCCAGACATTCCAAGCCTCTGCCATTGTGTCTTTGTTGGGTATTCAGATTTTGGAATCTCACAGCCGGTTTCATACACTGTTACACTTTTTTGGACTTGCACCGTCAGAAGTGTATAAACCAGTAACCGGCTCTTGCACCCGAGGGAGTATCTAGCCCTTCTTGCTATACTCGACACAAGTTTTTCATGCAACCGTGCAACTCAGTCGGACCTAGGTCCAACCTTCCCGAGTCCACACCTCGAACAAAAAGAATGGTGTTTGATTCAAAAACATCCAAACACACCCACACTCATGTCAAATGCCCACGAATGTGATGCTACCCGTGGATATACAATGTAAATGTACAATTATAATTCTCAACTATTTTTAATATGTCATGTGCACATTATGAACAATTCAATATCCAACAACCTTTCTTTCCATGGTAAATTACATCACAAGCATATAACCACCATCATTAATGTGAGACCTGATAATGCATTGCATGCATAGTAGCCTAATTATGTGGGTTAAATTGTAATTATGTGGAACTATTAAATAGTTAATTAATGTAAATCCTTCTTAGCCATGATGTGTGTGAGTATACAACAAGTATATGGACCACGTTCGTGAAGTATTAATGAGACCCATTTATAGAAATTTCATGTGTGAAAATAGTAGTGGATCGATTTCGAAAGCACTTAAGAACTTGGGGGAAGCAAGTGTAATTATTAAATTAGAATGAGTCATCCTTACATGTGTTGAAATATCAAGTGGGTGAGTCAATTAAACATGCAAGGTGGATGTGTGTGTGTATGTCCTCTGTGTGTGTGTGTGTTTGTTAAGGTGTGGAGTGTGTGTGTGTAATTTAAGGTGTAGTAGTGTATGTTTAAAACATGATTGAGTGTGTGTGTGTGTGTGTGTGTGTGTGTGTGTGTGTGTGTGTGATCTTTCTTTTCTGAAACCGTGAGTGAGGGAGAGCAAGAGGGAAAGAAGAAAATATAGGTGTGTGTCTTTCTTGAGCCGTGAGCAAGGAAGGAGAGAGGGAGAGAGAAAACCAAGTTTTTGGTGGGTATTTCTAGTTCAAACCGAGAGGGAGAAGAAGGAAGAAAAAGGGAGGATCTTGAGGGAAACCTCCATGCCAAATCGAGAGTGAGAGAGGGCAAGAAGAAGAAAGCAAGAGAAGGTATAAGGGTGTGTGCGTGTTCGTTTTAGTGTGTGTGTGTGTGTGTGTGTGATTAATTTTAACAAGTGTGTGTGGGCTGTTTTATTTTAATTTCAAAAGAGACTTTGTGTGAGTCTAATTAAGTGTGTTAAGCATAATTAAAGGGCTCTTAAAAATGGGTTTCAAATAGTATTCAACCGGGTGTGAGAAAAGTGTAGGAAACGAACATTTGAGATGTTCGAGATGCCTTTAGTGGGCTAGGTTAAAACTGAGATTTGTGGGATTGAAATGGAGGGTTTAAGGGTTCAATTAAGGGTCTATTTTGCATGATCAAATGTCTGTGTGAGTTTAAGTGTGACTGTTTTAAAAGAAAAGTGCGATAGAAGTTAAAAATGGGTGCTGGTAATGCCAAAATCCTGATTTATAAACGTTATTATCACATATGTGGATTTTGATCCAATTGACCCGAAAATTTTCATGTTGCATTCTTATTTGATGCTGGATGTAATAATGTAAGTTTTGAATGCAAATGAATATAATATCCAGTGCGAAATGTATGAAATGTCGAAAGTGCAGTTTTTAAGATTCGGGGTCGAAATGTGTGAAAATGGGCCCCCGGTCAATGTGTTTGACCTACTTAATCCTAATTGTGATTAATGTGAGATATTTTGGAGATTTGGGGAGGAAATGTGATCCCTAAATCTAATGTGCCAGTGTGTGAGTGGATAATGCGGTAACTAGGGCACTTTGGGTTGAATCATCTTGCATGCATTAGTGCATGATTAATTATTAAATGTGATAAACATATTGATATTGTAATTACAAATGTATTAGGTGGAACAGGTAGGACAGTCAGTGTTGAGACAGATACGGTAACACCGAAGGGATCCATCGGAAGGTCCAAAGGCCCGTAAATCTGTATACTTGAGGTGGGTATATATATTTATATATATTGGAAATGCTATTATAAGATGATAGTAAATGATAAAATTTAATAGCAATTCTCCAGGATTATGTGCTACGTGCTTATATGATTGAATAATGCTTTGTGTTGTATATTGTGTATTGTGGAATGTGGCGCACTGTCTGAGACATGAACCTCAATGCCTGATCATGGGGCGTGCAGTGGTGTGCTAGCACTGTGGTGTTCTCGGGAGGTTCGGGAGACATGGATCCATGTGGGATCGATTACCCGATGAGGGGTAGTATGGATGTGTTGTGGCTTATGAATTCTTTGGAATTGGATTGATGTTGTTGTTTGATACGTGTATCTACGTAGTATCTACTTACTTCTGTGTATTACTATCATTTTCATTTCATATACAACTTGTATACTCACTGTGCACGTGGTTTAGATCACACTCCTATTGTTTCGCTTTTTCATGTACTATCGAGGAAGTTGCAGATCAGTCCACTGTCCACTCGGTTGAGTATTATCTCGTGGAGTTGAATTCAATCCGGAGTAGTCCAACGAAGTTGGTGTGATATTACTCAGGTTGTATGTCCGTTAATTATGTATTTAGTTTTAATGAGTGAGTGATACAGGTTGAGTGTTTGTATAATTATTTGTTGGGTTGTATATTATATTGAGTGAGAGATTATTATAGCAGGTTAATAGTGTATAATTGTAAACAAACTAGACAAGCATATTTTGTGATGTATGCTATGTAGGTGTGGAATTTTGTATATATATATATATATATATATATATATATATATATATATATATATATATATATATATATATGGCTTGGAAAAAGAAATGGTACGTATGTTATATATGGTACAGGTTGTGAGTCAGGTATTACCATCATGCTTAATGGCTAAGGTGATAGGCGGTGTTGTTGCACCTGTGGGATTATTTAGTGTTTTATTAATCCAGATTACATATTTAAACATGTGTATCAAAAACCTAGTCGTGTCTCATCCTTGGGAGACCAAGATGGGACGTGACAAATTAGTTGGTATTAGAGCTAACGTTTATAGTTTTATAGTCGAGTGAAGTCTAGTGTGATAGTGGACTTAGGGATTGGTTTGTTTAGGTGGGGTGTTAGAGGTCCGTGTGAGTGTGTGTAATATATATATTGCATGCCATCATTACTCATATGCGATATTAACATTTTTTACATCGATATATGGAGGGGGAAGGGTCCTCTGCTCAGGCTGGCGATAAGGGAAAAAAAACCCCAGGTGGAGGAGGAACTAGGTGATCAGGGGGCAAGGCAACTGTGGAAGGCAGCAGCTAAGTATTTTGAGCAACACACAATGCGAGTGGAGACAGTGAAGCCTAGGGGTACATAGTACGAGCAGTTTAAAAAGCTAGATCCATCAATATTCACGGGAACCGCAGGTCCATTGGAAGCAGAGAATTGGTTACGGCGCATTGAGAAGATATTCAGGATGATGGGAGTTGGCGAGGAAGATAAATTGTTATTGGCCATTTTTATGCTAGCAGAGGAGGCCCAGTATTGGTGAGAGGCCACGGAGAGAGCATTATTGCCAGTGTGCACTAAGGGGGAGGCCATTTCAGTTCCTAGAACTCCCACATGGCGACAGTTTACAGATGCTTTCGACAAGAAGTATTTTCCTTTGAGTTACCGGTAACAGAAACAGAATGAATTCTTACACCTACAGCAAGGAAATCATTCAGTGCTAGAATACGAGGGCAAATTTAGTACTTTATCCAGATTTATGCCTTTTATTGTAGCAGATAAGGGGGAAAGATGCAGGAGATTCCAAATGGGGCTACACTACAATATTCGATCCCGTGTTTCAATGTTGGAGTTAACAACATTTTCAGAATTATGCAACAAAGCCCTGATTTTGGAAGCTGATTTGAAAGAGATAAAAAGTGCAAGTGAACAGGCAAAAAGGGGAAGATATGAGCCAAGTGGACAGGGTTCCAAGGGAAGTTCTTTTAGTAGAACCTGGAGAGGAATGTTTTGGAAAGGTACAAGTAAGAAGAGATCAAGAGTTCCATTCCAGAGTCAAGGATAGGGAGTGAGTGGATCATCTTCATTTGTATCGAGTCGAGAGATGAGACAGTCTCAGGGGAGTGTAGTTACTTGTTACTATTGCGGGCAGATTAGGCATATTGTACGAAATTTTCCTATGGGAGGACCATGACCTGATGTATCACGGCGTTGTTTTTTATGTGGCCAGGAGGGACATATGCAAAGGGATTGTCCGTAGTATTCTACCCAGAGTTCATCGATGGGAAGTGCATCTACGGTGTCCCGAGGAACAGCGAGTGGCAGAGGTCAAGGACGAGGAGGCAGTACTGGAGGTGGCATTGGAGGTAGCGGTGTTGGTGGCAGTGGACCGAGCGGACCTGAGGTCGGAGGTTGTGTCTTTGTACTTACCCAGCGGGATGCTCAGTAGACCCCGGATGTGGTCACAGGTATAATATCTATCTTTGGTCAGCAAACACGAGTACTTATAGATTCAGGTGCCACAAGTTCGTTTATATCACTGCCATTCTCCATGCATGTTAATAGACCACCTACCATGTTAGACTATGGATTGACTATAGCTACTCCCACGGGTGATTGTGTGACGGCTGGGGTAGTATATAGGGGGTGCCTAGTTGAGGTGGGTAATAGAGAATTACCAGCAGATATGTTACCTCTTGAATTCCAGGATTTTGATTTGAATTTGGGGATGGATTGGTTGGCTGCATATCATGCCACTATTGACTGTTTCCGTAAAGAGGTGGTATTTAGAATCCCACATGTTCCTTTGTTTCGGTTCTTTGGAAAGCGACGCCCTGAGCCGAAGAATTTGATATCTGTAATTAAAGCCAGGGAATTACTCAGGAGAGGATGCTATGGGTACTTGGCTTATGTGAAAGATAATCAGAGAGATACTCCTAAATTGAAGAATATTCCTGTGGTTAATGAATTTGCTGATGTGTTTCCTGAAGAGTTACCAGGGTTACCAGTTGATCGGGAGGTGAAATTTACTATTGAGCTTGTGCCAGGAACTAGTCCCATATCTATTACTCTGTACCGGATGGCTCCAGCTAAATTGAAGGAACTTAAACTGCAGTTGCAGGATTTGTTAGATCTGGGATTCATACAGGCCTAGTGTATCTCCTTGGGGTGCACCATTATTATTTGTAAAGAAGAAGGATGACACTATGAGGTTATGCATTGATTACAGACAACTGAATAGGGTGACTATCCAGAACAAGTATCCATTGCTGCGTATAGATGATTTGCTGGAACAACTACAGTGTGCCCGGGTGTTTTCAAAGATTGATCTTCAGTCAGGTTATCATCAGTTAAAAGTAAGAGATAGTGATATATCGAAGACTGCTTTTCGGACCAGGTATAGACACTATGAGTTTTTGGTGATGCCATTTGGTGTGACTAATGTTCCTGCTATATTTATGGATCTGATGAACCGGATATTCCAGCCATATCTTGATTCATTTGTGATAGTGTTCATTAATAGTATATTGATATACTCCTGTAGTGAAGAAGAGCATATGCAGCATTTGAGGGTGATATTGCAAACATTGAGGGATAGGCAATTATTTGCCAAATTCAGCAAATGTGAGTTTTGGTTGGACAGGGTTATGTTTTTGGGGCATATAGTTTCTGGTGATGGTGTATGTGTTGATCCAGCTAAGATTGATATTGTAGTTAATTGGGAGAAACCGATGACAGTGACAGAGATTCAGAGTTTTTTGGGATTAGCAGGTTACTACCGGAGGTTTGTACAAAATTTCTCCATTATAGCTATGCCCCTAACCCGATTGACTCGGAAGGGTGTGAAGTTTGAGTGGTTTGATAGATGTGAGCAGAGTTTCTAGGAGCTGAAAACCAGATTGACGACTGCACCAGTATTGACCATTCCGTCAGGCAATGATGGGTTTGTAGTTTATAGTGATGCCTCACATTAGGGTTTGGGTTGTGTGTTGATGCAGTACGGTAGAGTGGTAGCTTATGCCTCCAGACAGTTGAAACCACATGAGTGTAATTATCCTACCCATGATTTGGAGCTTGCAGCTATTGTATTTGCACTGAGGTTGTGGAGACATTTTCTATATGGGGTTACATGTGAGATTTATACAGATCACCAGAGTTTGATATATCTATTTACCCAGAAAGAGTTTAACTTGAGGCAGTAGTGCTGGATTGAGCTTATTAAGGATTATGACTGCACTATTCATTACCAGCCAGGAAAAGCAAATGTTTTGGCAGATGCTTTGAGTTGAAAATCGTCAGGTAGATTGGCCAGTTTGCGAGTGATTCAAAAAGGTTTATTTATGGATTTGAAATCTTTGAGAGTGCAGTTGGGGATAAGAGAGACTGCAGCTTTACTTGCTACACTGACTTTGAGACTAGTGCTGGTGGACAGGATCAGATAGGCACAGTAGTTTGATCTCCAAATTGAGAAATTGAAGGAAAAAGTGAAGACTGATTTTCTTGTTGACAGTGCTGATGTTCTGTTATTTGGTTCTTGGTTATGTGTACCTAACGATGTAGGGTTAAAGAGAGAGATTCTGGAGGAAGCACACAGTTCAGCATATGTTATGCACCTAGGTAGTACAAAATTGTACCGTGACCTAAGAGAGTATTATTGGTGGCCTGGGATGAAATGGAAGATAGCTGAGTTTGTGGTTCGATGTTTGGTATGTCAACAGGTGAAGGCTAAGCATCAAAGACTAACATGTTTATTACAGTCTCTACTGATTCCAGAATGGAAGTGGGAGCATATCACTATGGATTTTGTGAGTGGTTTGCCCCGTACGCAGAGAGGACATGAGGCCATTTGGGTGATAGTTGATAGATTGACGAAGTTTGCTCATTTTCTGGCAATTAAGATGTCCTATTCTCTTGACAAGCTAGCTAGATTGTACATTGATGAGATTGTTAGACTGCATGGTGTACTTGAATTTGTTATCTCTGATAGGGATCCACGTTTTACTTCGAGGTTTTGGCCTAGCTTACAGACTGCGCTGGGCACTACTTTGAAGTTTAATACAACATTACACCCACAAACAGATGGATAGACAAAGTGTACTATTCAGACATTAGAGGACATGCTGAGAGCTTGTGTCCTGGACCTTAGAGGTAACTGGGATGATTATTTGCCTTTGATTGAATTTGCTCATAATAACAGCTACCGGAGTTCAATTGAGATGGCACCATATGAAACTTTGTATGGGAGGAAGTGTACGAACCTAGTGTGCTAGAGTGAAGTGGGTGAGAGGAAGTTATTGGGTCTAGAGATTGTGCAAATGACTGCTGATCAGATTAAAGTTATACAGGTAGGAAGGAGAAAGTGTTACCCACGAGCACAATACTGTTGGTAAAGGTTTTGTGGCATAGTCACTCAGTAGACGAAGCAACCTGGGAGACTGAGGAGAGTATGCGGACTCAATATCCACATTTGTTTAGTGCAGGTAAGTAATTTTGGGGATGAAATTTTTATTAGTGGGGGAGAGTTGTGAGACCCGATCAGGCATTGCATGCATATTAGCATAATTATGTGAGTTAAATTGTAATTATGTGGAACTATTAAATGGTTAATTAAAGTAAATCCTTCTTAGCCATGATGTGTGTGAGCATACAACGAGTATATGGACCGCGTTCGTGAAGTACTAGTGAGACCCATTTATAGAAATTTCATGTGTGAAAATAGTAGTGGGTCGATTCCGAAAGCACTTAAGAACTTAGGGGATGCAAGTGTAATTGTAAAACCCGAGAAAATTTGAACTTTTGCAAAAAAGGGCAAAAAGGTAATTTGCCACTACGGTACAGGTTGTAAACCTGAATTTTTCTAGAGCTCGGATGACGAAACGGACATCACCGTTGGATTCGTCTCGCGAAATCTAGTTAGCCTGTTAAATTTCATTGTATTCCGAGTTAATCGGATTTTTCGCGTTTTACGAGGCAGTCGGACCTCGGGAGACCCAAAAACGAAATTCTGAATAAAATTTTAAAATTTGGGAAATAAATGACGGCAAGTTAAAATAAAAATATTTTGAACTTGAACCGGAGCGAAATTTAATCGTTTCGGGGTTAAAACGGACCCGGGAAATAAGGGCCGTGTGGCGCGTTGTAGGCCAAGTATTTAAAGAGTATTTAAAGGGGAGAAAATCAGATTTTCTCCCCATTTTGTTCAGCCGATCAACGTGAGAGAGGAAGAGAGGGAAAGGGCTTGGGTTCTCCATTTTCTCTCTACGATCTACGGAGATTGAGAGCTCAAATCCACACGGCCCAAAAACAAAAGTTGTTCTCCTCGCCGAGGGCTACGCGTGGGTACCAAAAACGACGGCTTTCACCGAACGTTGGGAGGCCGAAAAGTTGCAAGTGGAGGATTCAAGCTTGCTTTGAGTTCTAGGAGCTTCCCACGACGATTCTACACGCTACAAGAGGTAGGGTTCCCTCCTACTAAGGTTTATTCCAAACCTAGGATGTTTTTATGAAATGAGTAGGATGATAGATTGTATATCTCTTGCCTATTGTTGGTAATATGTTGAAATGGGTATTGGAATGGGTAAAGATCAATTCTAATTGGATTGGTAATTAGAAATTTTTAAATGAAATTTCTAGAATTGGGTATATGGGATTGACCTAATGTAATTCTTGGACTATGTGAATTGTGGGCATGCTATGTGCTTATATTATGCCATGAGAATTAAAGTGTGTTATTACTTGATTTTGTGATGACATGCTTGGGTGCCATTCAAGATAAAATGTTGATATATGCATACATGTTATAATATATTGACATTGTAGAGAATTATGGAAATTATATGCTTACGATGTAATTTTGCCATGAAATATGTAAAACGTGATTAGAATGTTCATGTGTTACTCATAGCATATTGAACATGATAATATTGTTGCAATGGAGCATCACATTGCATATGCACGGGAACATCACATTTAGTGGGTGTGTGTGCATGGTGGTTGTCTTCACCACGCTTGGTGGATAACGAGTGGGCTCGGGTAATATGGGTCGATGACCTAGTCGAGTCGCACGGTTTGCATGGGTGATAGGGTTGGGGTAGCAAGAAGGGCTAGAAAATCCCTCGGGTGAGAGACCCGGTGATTGGATACGCACTCCGTTGGTATAAGAGTCCATAAAGTGTGTCGGTGTACGCGGAACCGTTGATGGAAGTCCATGAATTCCGTGTCGGTTGGGTGCCGTTGATGTAAGTCCATAAATATCTACCCCAAGAAAGACCCTAGAATGAAAGGTCATTTGATGTGCAACATCAATGACGGATTGGTACACATTGGCACTTGCATGTGTAGAGGAGCCAGGAAGGGCTCGGTTGATATGCATGAGTGGGTCTCACCTCATTCCATAGCATGGCATTGCAAATTCCATCATTGAATAGATTTCCTTGCTTGGGATGTTATGAATTGTTGTTTTGTGGCATGTGAACATTTCATATGCATATAGGTTAGGGAGTAGCCTCATTAGGAGATACCCTATTGAGCATGGCTCACCCTTTGTGGGAAAAATATTTCAGGTGCTGGGTTCACACCGGCGGACGGCTCCCATTTCGAGCCCCAAGGTTGAAGAAAGCCGGAATGTGGCTTTGTTTTGAGTTTTTGTAAAATTATTATAAAAACTTGGTTTTGGTGTGTAAATTCATATAAATGTTTGTAATAGAATTTATATGTATCATGTTTTATGGGAAAAACTTCATTAAATATGTGTTGGATGGAAAAGATGTGTGTTGAATGGGTTGGAAGTGAAAAACAAAGGAAAAAGGCAAAAGTGGCAGAATCGTACCGGTACGCGTACCGGTACGGAGACAGCCAGAAGGTAGAGCGTACCGGTACGCGTACCGGTACACAGAGGTCCAGTGGGCATAGCGTACCGGTACGCCCTCCAAAATTTTCTGAAATTTTATTTTTTTTCTTTTTCTTGCCAAACCCTTGGGCTATGTCTTCCTCCCTTCTAATGTTATAAATGGACTATAATGGAGTATAAATCATGGTATATTGAATATTGGTTGAACCCAATGAATAATCGAATCCGGTTAACAATTGTGAGTTAAGATCCCGGTTAAGGGGATACTACTACCGTGGTGTTAGGTTGAGTGACATCCACGGGTATTTCCGCGGGTTGACGAGTGGTCAATGGTTAATAAAGGACCCCCGGAAATTGGGGTGTCACAGCTTGGTATCAGAGCCTAGGTTTACGATAAACCTTGGGCTTGATGGGCATTGGGTCTAGACCATTGCATGCATAGTACATTTCATCTTATGTGTCTAAATGCTACATGTTAATTGTTGTTTGCTATATGTTATGTGCTACATGACATGTAAATTATATACATGGTAGAATGTATATGTAAAGGAACACATTAGGTTAGAAAACATAACCTTGGGTTCGGAATAAGGGATGGACGGAGTGGTTCATGGTATAAATGCCTACTAGTGGGTGGCATAAGCATTGCTAGTGAGACAATGAGAAGAATTCTCAAAGTTTCAAATCTTGATCCCTATTTTGGGATACTTTATGAGACTTGCTTGCTATTTGACAAATGAGATGGCTAGTCGAGGAAGAGGACGCCGAGGCGGTGGGAGAACTAATCAACCACCACCGGCCTTCGATCAACAGGCCTTTAATGAGACTATGGACATGATGGCAGCTACGGTTGCACACCGGGGAGGTATGAGTAACCTCCAACAGTTCAAGGCACATAAACCTCCAGTTTTTAGGGGAGGGGCGGATCCTATGGTGGCTGACCATTGGTTCCGGCAAGTTACGAAGATCTTGAAGGCAATGGGAATCACTTCCGACGCCAGTAAGATAACACTAGCTGCATTCCAGCTAGAAGGAGAATCCCAAGTGTGGTGGGATTGGGTCTCGGGCTCGAAAAACATTGAGACTATGACATGGGAAGAGTTCAAGGAGCTCTTCATGGGCAAGTATTTCCCACCGGCCATGCGACATGCAAAGGCCCGGGAGTTTCTGGAATTGAAACAAGAAACAATGACGGTGATGGAATACGTGGCGAAGTTCACGGAACTAGCACGTTTCGCCGATGATTACGTAGCCACAGCTGTGGCCAAGGTAAGAAGGTTTGAGGAAGGCCTGAAGCTTTCCATTCGGGGGAAAATTGTAGGTCTTCTCATACAAGATCTGGATTTAATGGTCACGACGGCCATGGCTATTGAACGAGAGGTGGATGACGCGAGGAATATTCGCGAGGGTGGTACTAAGGACAAGAAGAAGGAGGGACCATCCTCTTCTTCTAGTGTGGGGAAGAGGCAGAGGACTTCTACTCTGCAGGGACAGCAAGGGCAGAGCCGCGGCTATCAAGGCCAAGGCCAGGGTCGATTCTCCCAAGGCTGGGGAAATTTCAGGACTACTTACTAGGCAGGTCAGAAGACTTGCTATCATCGTCACCAACCGGGTCATGTGAGGAAGGATTGTCCTCAGCGACAGGTATCCCAGAGTTATGGGACATCTCAGTCCCAGTCTTCGGTGGGACAGCCGCAGACCCAATTTATTCCTCCCTACCCCACCACGGGCCAGGGAAGCCAGTACCAGCTCCAGGGTGCTGTACAGACCCCTACTACTTCACAATCAGGCCAGATGGGCCAGAGTTTGGGTCGAGGCCGAGGACAGGGCTCACAAGCCGGTACTTCGGGAACCCAGGGGCGTGTCTACGCCATGATACCTCAGACCGAGCCAGTAGACCAATCAGTGATACAGGGTACATTTCTACTATCTCGCTTATGGGCTAGGGTATTATTTGATTCTGGTGCATCACATTCATTTATTGCTGCATCTTGTGTGAAAGACTTGGGCTTAGAGGTTGAGACCTTGGAGGAGCCATTGCATGTGAGTTCTCCTCTAGGTGCTAGGGTGAGGGTTGGTCAGATATGTCGGGACTGTGAGTTAGAGATCTCTGGGATTCTACTCACCGTTGACCTTAGGGTCATGGACATGTCGGAGTTTGAGGTCATCCTAGGGATGGATTGGTTGACGGCACACCGTGTTGTGATTGACTGTGATCGGAAGAGGGTCACTGCTTATACGCCTGAGGGTGTTTGTTTCAAGTTCCAGGGGGACAAGCATAGTGTTTTACCCCAAGGGGTGTATGACTCCCGATGGCACGGGCAGTTGGTGGGTTGGCTAGCAAGCCTTACCCTAGAGAACGAGGAGAGGCAGGAGATGGGTCTACCTCGAGTTGTTTGTGAATACGAGTATGTTTTTCCGGATGAACTACCGGGATTACCTCCACATAGGGATGTAGACTTTACCATTGAGTTACATCCTGGCACTTCGCCCATTTCTATGACTCCACATAGGATGGCGCCTGCTGAGTTGCAAGAACTCAAGGTCCAATTGCAGGAATTGTTGGACAGGGGGTTCATTAGACCGAGTACCTCACCATGGGGCGCTCCGGTATTGTTTGCCAAGAAAAAGGACAAGACCCTTCGGCTATGCATTGACTACCGGCAGTTAAATAGGGTTACTATCAAGAATAGGTACCCTTTGCCGAGGATTGATGACTTGTTTGATCAACTGAGGGGGGCGCGGGTCTACTCCAAGATAGATCTCCGCACCGGTTACCATCAGTTGAGAGTTAGGGAGGCAGATATCCCTAAGACGGCGTTTCAAACGCGATATGGGCATTTCGAGTTCACTGTCATGCCTTTCGGATTGACGAATGCCCCAGCGGCATTCATGGATCTCATGCATAGGGTGTTCCAACCCTACCTTGATCAGTTCGTCGTGGTTTTTGTTGACGACATCTTGATTTACTCCAAGTCTGAGGAGGAGCATGAGGGTCACTTGAGGATCGTTCTTCAGATCTTGAGAGACCATAAGTTGTATGCCAAGTTCAGTAAGTGTGAATTTTGGTTGACTGGGGTAAAGTTTTTGGGACATGTGGTATCGGCTTCGGGTGTATCCGTAGACCCGGAGAAGGTGGAGGCAGTCATGAATTGGGAGAGGCCGAAGTCAGTCTTCGAGATACGTAGTTTCTTGGGATTGGCAGGGTATTACAGGAGGTTCATTGAGGACTTCTCCCGACTAGCTTCACCTATGATTAGGTTGATCCGGAAAGAGGTCAAGTTCGAGTGGAATGATTCTTGCGAGAAGGCATTCCAGGAATTGAAAAGGAGGCTTACTTCAGCTCCTATTCTGATAGTTCCAGAGAGGGGACAGAGGTACACAGTGTATTGTGATGCCTCCAAGGACAGACTTGGATGCATGTTGATGCAGTCCGGGAGGGTGGTAGCTTATGGTTCCCGACAGTTGAAGAACCACGAGCAGAACTACCCTACGCATGATATGGAGTTGGCGGCCATTGTCTTTGCCTTGAAGGCTTGGCGCCACTACCTATACGGTGAGCAGTTTGAAGTGTTTTCGGACCACAAGAGTCTGAAGTACATCTTTACACAGCGGGACCTCAACATGAGGCAACGCAGGTGGATGGAGTTTCTGGAAGATTACGACTTCACGTTGCATTACCTTCCTGGTAAGGCAAATGTGGTGGCTGACGCACTTAGCTGAAGCCGAGGGGAGTCTTGGCTAGTATGGCTTCCCGGGTGTGGGGAATGCTCGAGACTGTGGGACAGTTCGGGCTGCATTACATGGGGCATGCTCAGGGTACCTTGGGAAGTTTGGTGGCTACGCCTTCCCTACTGAGCAGAGTGATTGAGTCTCAGGGGCAAGACCCAGAGATAGTGTCCATCAAGGACCGGGTGCAGTCGGGTACAGGTGACGAGGGCTGGGCCATTCATTCGGATGGTAGTCTTCGGTATAGGGGAAGGGTTGTGGTTCCCCAATCTCTGGATCTAAGGGAGGAGATTCTTAGGGAATTTCATTGTTCCCGTTTTGCGGTTCATCCAGGGGGCACGAAGATGTATCATGATCTTCGTCGCCAGTATTATTGGAGTGGGATGAAGAGACAAGTTGGTGAATTTGTTGGTAGATGTCTCACATGTCAGCAAGTGAAGGCTGAACACCAGAGACCAGCGGGATTACTCCAGCCTTTGGAGGTAGCTGAGTGGAAGTGGGAGCATGTCACGATGGATTTTGTGACTCACTTGCCACGGACATCGCGGGGACATGATGCCGTGTGGGTGATAGTGGACCGGCTTACGAAGTCGGCACACTTCTTGGCTGTGCGGATGACCTTCACACTGGAGGAATTCTGTAGGTTATATATACGGGAGATTGTCCGATTGCATGGGGTGCCCGTATCTATAGTATCGGATCGGGACCCCAGATTCACATCTCATTTTTGGGAGAGTTTCCAGCGAGCTATGGGAACTCAGTTGATGATGAGCACTGCTTTTCATCCCCAGACGGATGGTCAGTCAGAGAGGACTATCCAGACACTAGAGGACATGCTGCGGGCATGCGTCCTAGATCTCAAGGGAAGCTGGGAAGATCACTTACCCTTGGTAGAGTTTGCCTATAACAACAGCTATCAGGCGAGCATACAGATGGCACCCTATGAGGCATTATATGAGAGGCCTTGTAGATCTCCGGTTTGTTGGACGGAGGTTGGGGAGAGACCCTCTACGGGTCCAGAGTTGATTAGAGACACCTCAGAGAAGGTGGACTTGATACGGAAGCGTCTTCTCACGGCTCAGAGCCGGCAGAAGAGCTACACCGATAGACGGCAGAGACCTCTAGAGTTTGAGGTGGGTGATCATGTCTTCTTGAAGGTGATGCCTACAAGAGGAGTGGTCAGGTTCGGCAAGCGAGGAAAGCTGTCACCGAGGTATATCGGGCCCTTTGAGATACTTGAGAGGGTGGGTACAGTCGCTTACCGATTGGCGTTACCGCCTGATTTAGTGGGTGTTCACGCGGTATTCCATGTCTCCATGCTCCGGAAGTATACTCCTGATCCGACGCATGTTGTGGATTGGGGCGAGCTTGTCGTTGATACGGATGGAACCTTTGAGGAGGGGCCAGTGCGTGTCATGTATAGCCGGGATCAGGTTTTGCGAGGCAAGACCGTGAGGCTTGTGAAGGTGTTGTGGCAGCACCGAGGAGTGGAAGAGGCAACATGGGAGCGTGAGGACACCATACGTGCCAATTACCCTTTCTTATTCGAGGATGGAGGTACATTCTTATAGTCATTTAATGATATATGATTGTTGCATATGCATGTGGTTGTATGTGCATGATTGTGTGAATTTCGGGGACGAAATTCTTTTAAGGGGGGAAGAATGTAAAACCCGAGAAAATTTGAACTTTTTGCCAAAAAGGGCAAAAAGGTAATTTGCCACTATGGTACAGGTTGTAAACCTGAATTTTTCTAGAGCTCGGATGACGAAACGGACATCACCGTTGGATTCGTCTCGCGAAATCTAGTTAGCCTGTTAAATTTCATTGTATTCCGAGTTAATCGGATTTTTCGCGTTTTACGAGGCGGTCGGACCTCGGGAGACCCAAAAACGAAATTCTGAATAAAATTTTTAAATTTGGGAAATAAATGACGGCAAGTTAAAATAAAAATATTTTGAACTTGAACCGGAGCGAAATTTAATCGTTTCGGGGTTAAAACGGACCCGGGAAATAAGGGCCGTGTGGCGCGTTGTAGGCCAAGTATTTAAAGAGTATTTAAAGGGGAGAAAATCAGATTTTCTCCCCATTTTGTTCAGCCGATCAACGTGAGAGAGGAAGAGAGGGAAAGGGCTTGGGTTCTCCATCTTCTCTCTACGATCTACGGAGATTGAGAGCTCAAATCCACACGGCCCAAGAACAAAAGTTGTTCTCCTCGCCGAGGGCTACGCGTGGGTACCAAAAACGACGGCTTTCACCGAACGTTGGGAGACCGAAAAGTTGCAAGTGGAGGATTCAAGCTTGCTTTGAGTTCTAGGAGCTTCCCACGACGATTTTACACGCTACAAGAGGTAGGGTTCCCTCCTACTAAGGTTTATTCCAAACCTATGATGTTTTTATGAAATGGGTAGGATGATAGATTGTATATCTCTTGCCTATTGTTGGTAATGTGTTGAAATGGGTATTGGAATGGGTAAAGATCAATTCTAATTGGATTGGTAATTAGAAAATTTTAAATGAAATTTCTAGAATTGGATATATGGGATTGACCTAATGTAATTCTTGGACTATGTGAATTGTGGGCATGCTATGTGCTTATATTATGCCATGAGAATTAAAGTGTGTTATTACTTGATTTTGTGATGACATGCTTGGGTGCCATTCAAGATAAAATGTTGATATATGCATACATGTTATAATATATTGACATTGTAGAGAATTATGGAAATTATATGCTTACGATGTAATTTTGCCATGAAATATGTAAAACGTGATTAGAATGTTCATGTGTTACTCATAGCATATTGAACATGATAATATTGTTGCAATGGAGCATCACATTGCATATGCACGGGAACATCGCATTTAGTGGGTGTGTGTGCATGGTGGTTGTCTTCACCACGCTTGGTGGATGACGAGTGGGCTCGGGTAATATGGGTCGATGACCTAGTCGAGTTGCACGGTTTGCATGGGTGATAGGGTTGGGGTAGCAAGAAGGGCTAGAAAATCCCTCGGGTGAGAGACCCGGTGATTGGATACGCACTCCGTTGGTATAAGAGTCCATAAAGTGTGTCGGTGTACGCGGAACCGTTGGTGGAAGTCCATGAATTCCGTGTCGGTTGGGTGCCGTTGGTGTAAGTCCATAAATATCCACCCCAAGAAAGACCCTAGAATGAAAGGTCATTTGATGTGCAACATCAATGACGGATTGGTACACATTGGCACTTGCATGTGTAGAGGAGCCGGGAAGGGCTCGGTTGATATGCATGAGTGGGTCTCACCTCATTCCATAGCATGGCATTGCAAATTCCATCATTGAATAGATTTCCTTGATTGGGATGTTATGAATTGTTGTTTTGTGGCATGTGAACATTTCATATGCATATAGGTTGGCGAGTAGCCTCATTAGGAAATACCCTATTGAGCGTGGCTCACCCTTTGTGGGAAAAATATTTCAGGTGCTGGGTTCACACCGGCGGACGGCTCCCATTTCGAGCCCCAAGGTTGAAGAAAGCCGGAATGTGGCTTTGTTTTGAGTTTTTGTAAAATTATTATAAAAACTTGGTTTTGGTGTGTAAATTCATATAAATGTTTGTAATAGAATTTATATGTATCATGTTTTATGGGAAAAACTTCATTAAATATGTGTTGGATGGAAAAGATGTGTGTTGAATGGGTTGGAAGTGAAAAACAAAGGAAAAAGGCAAAAGTGGCAGAATCGTACCGGTACGCGTACCGGTACGGAGACAGCCAGAAGGTAGAGCGTACCGGTACGCGTACCGGTACGCAGAGGTCCAGTGGGCATAGCGTACCGGTACGCGTACCGGTACGCCCTCCAAAATTTTCTGAAATTTTATTTTTTTTCTTTTTCTTGCCAAACCCTTGGGCTATGTCTTCCTCCCTTCTAATGTTATAAATGGACTATAATGGAGTATAAATCATGGTATATTGAATATTGGTTGAACCCAATGAATAATCGAATCCGGTTAACAATTGTGAGTTAAGATCCCGGTTAAGGGGATACTACTACCGTGGTGTTAGGTTGAGTGACATCCACGGGTATTTCCGCGGGTTGACGAGTGGTCAACGGTTAATAAAGGACCCCTGGAAATTGGGGTGTCACAGTAATTATTAAATTAGAATGAGTCATCCTTACATGTGTTGAAATATCAAGTGGGTGAGTCAATTCAACATGCAAGGTGGATGTGTGGGTGTATGTCCTCTGTGTGTGTGTGTGTTTGTTAAGGTGTGGAGTGTGTGTGTGTAATTTAAGGTGTAGTAGTGTGTGTGTATGTTTAAAACATGATTCAGTGTGTGTGTGTGTGTGTGTGTGTGTGTGTGTGTGTGTGTACTTTCTTTTTTGAAACCGTGAGTGAGGGAGACCAAGAGAGAAAGAAGAAAATATATGTGTGTGTCTCTTGAGCCGTGAGCAAGGAAGGAGAGAGGGAGAGAGAAAACCAAGTTTTTGGTGGGTATTTCTAGTTCAAACCGAGAGGGAGAAGAAAGAAGAAAAAGGGAGGAGCTTGGGGGAAACCTCCATGCCAAATCGAGAGTGAGAGAGGGCAAGAAGAAGGTGGGAAAAGAAGAAGAAAACAAGAGAAGGTATAAGGGTGTGTCCGTGTTCGTTTTAGTGTGTGTGTGTGTGTGTGTGTGATTAATTTTAAGCAAGTGTGTGTGGGCTGTTTTATTTTAATTTCAAAAGAGACTTTGTGTGAGTCTAATTAAGTGTGTTAAGCATAATTAAAGGGCTGTTAAACATGGGTTTCAAAAAGGTATTCAACCGGGTGTGAGAAAAGTGTGGGAAACGAACATTTGAGATGTTCGAGATGCTTTTAGTGGGCTAGGTTAAAACTGAGATTTGTGGGAGTGAAATGGAGGGTTTAAGGGTTCAATTAAGGGGCTATTTTGCATGATCAAATGTCTGTGTGAGTTTAAGTGTGGCTGTTTTAAAAGAAAAGTGCAATAGAAGTTAAAAATGGGTGCCGGTAATGCCAAAACCCTGATTTATAAACGTTATTATCACATATGTGAATTTTGATCCAATTGACCCGAAATTTTGCATGCTGCATTATTATTTGATGCTGGATGTAATAATTTAAGTTTTCAAAGCAAATGAATATAATATCCGGTGCGAAATGTATGAAATGCCGAAAGTGCAGTTTTTAGGATTCGGGGTCGAAATGTGTGAAAATGGGCCCCCGGTCAATGTGTTTGACCTACTCAATCCTAATTGTGATTAATGTGAGAGATTTTGGAGATTTGGGGAGGAAATGTGATCCCTAAATCTAATGTGCAAGTGTGTGAGTGGATAGTGCGGTAACCGGGGCACTTTGGGTTGAATCATCTTGCATGCATTAGTGCATGATTAATTATTAAATGTGATAAACATATTGATATTGTAATTACAAATGTGTTAGGTGGAACATGTAAGACAGTCGGTGTTGAGACAGATACGGTAACACCGAAGGGATCCACCGGTAGGTCCGAAGGCCCGTAAATTTGTACACTTGAGGTGGGTATATATCTTTATATGTTTTGGAAATGCTATTATAAGATGATAGTAACTGATAGAATTTAATAGCAATTCTCCAGGATTATGTGCTACGTGCTTATATGATTGAATAATGCTTTGTGTTGTGTATTGTATATTGTGGAATGTGGCGCACTGTCTGAGACAGGAACCTCGATGCCTGATCACTGGGCATGCAGTGGTGTGCTAGCACTGTGGTGTTCTCGGGAGGTTCGGGAGACATGGATCCATGTGGGATCGATTATCCGATGAGGGGTAGTATGGATGTGTTGTGGCTTATGAATTCTTTGGAATTGGATTGATGTTGTTGTTTGATACGTGTATCTACGTAGTGATGAGCGCATAATATTGCATATTTGAAGGGCTCATTACATGCATTATAACTCAACTTTTGCATTTAAATACTTAGTGTTAGCCAAAATTGTCTATAATGTTGATATTTTGATGTTGCAACCTTTTATAGCTTAAATGATTGATTTTAGGACATTGCAACCTTGATGGATGTGTGGTGAAGGCATGGACACAATACATGAAGAATTGGAGGCTTAAAAGTGAAGAAATCAAGAAGGCATTGGTGCTTGGGAACAAGGGCACCAGCTGCAGCAACAATTGGAAGCACTGCCTCGGAATTCCTCCATTTTGACCATGATCTACTCAGAATTTGGAAAAGTTAAAAACATGAAAGTTGTAGATATGGGTGTCTTCTGTTTGGTGTCAAAATTTCAGCTCAATCCAACGGTTAGATCAAGAGTTATTCCGATTCTACCGAAGGTGGTCCAGTGAAGAAAAACAGTACCGGTACTCGGTACCGGTACCAAATGGTACCGGTACCTAGTACCGGTACTCCGGACCTTCTGGTCGCGAAAACAGCCTGTAACTTAACTTTGAGGCTTGGGGGTCCCACCTACACTTCTCCCACGCCTATCCCAACATTTCCTTACACATTTACAGGCCTCCTACACTCAAGTGGAAGACTTTAAAGGCCAATGCATTAAAGGAGGAATGGGGGGAAGTGGGCTGCCCAGGCTATGATCTCCTAGCCTGTCAAAGCCATCCATTCAGCCCTCTCTTGATGGGAGCTCGTACACACAGCTAGGGGGGAGCCTCATGGACGAAAATGCAACTCTCTCACACCATTATATTCAGCATTCCATTCATTTGTAAAGAGTTGGCTACCTAAGCTTAGGAGTAGATGTAGAAAGTTCCAATGAAGAAGACAATGAATAGTGCCGAAAGTTTACATTTTTGTGCATTCTCTTCATTCCATTGTCATGTAATCTCTTGTAAGGATCTTCTAAGTTTAATCTATTGTCTTTAATCTCATTCCTTTCAAGTCTATTGCAAGTTTACTTACATGTTCTTCATTTCACCATTGTTATGCTTTCATGTTCTTCATTTTTAGCTTAAAATGGGTTTTGAATATTTCTCTTCATAGCTTTAGATTTTTTGTTGTAAGTTAATTTTCATGCTTCATGTCTTCATTATATGTCTTTACATTATGATTGTCTTTCATTTTTATGTATGATTAGCTAGGATTTAAGTTGGTTAATCCAAGGGAAAATTCCTCTTGGGGATTCCATTTCAACTCTTCTTCTTTCCTCCCTTTTGAGTCAAATGGTTCGGTTTGACGGGGTTGAGAGTGGATGAGTTGGTGAGCCTTTGATATTCCGTAGGCCTAGTCACGGTTTATGCTTAGATTACTCACCAATCTCGTCCCTAGCTTCCCCCGAATCAATCGTTCATTCATGCTCAATCGGAGGAAGGCTTTGAGTTGGCTTGATATTCCCATTGGAGTGAACCTTTGTGGTTAATCAACACTTGCTTTATTTGCATTTTCATTCACAAACCAAACACAAAACTCAAACAAAAGATTTTACATTTTCTTTTCACTTTTGCAAAATCACTTTCACAAAACTCCCTTTCCTTCCCTGAGGAGACGACCTTGGAATATTTTCCAAGTAAAACACACGACCACAAAAGACTCCTTTCGATTGGGGAGCATTTTTGTGCACACCGCATCTCATTCCATCTATTTTGTTCATCACATTTCCATTCACATCCATTTTGTTGTTGTTTCCTATCTTCTTGCATCATCTGGAGGGAGAGTGACACTCCCCCATTCCTATAAGCCATACACATAGTTGAGGGTGATGTTAAGCGGTTAGGAAACAACACCGTTTCTCCATCAATCACGTAGTATCTACTTACTTCTGTGTATTACTATCATTTCCATTTCATATACATCATGTATACTCACTGAGCACGTGGTTTAGCTCACACCCCTATAGTTTCTATTTTTCAAGTACCATCGAGGAAGTTGCAGATCAGTCCATTGTCCAGTCGGTTGAATATTATCTAGTGGAGTTGAATTCAATCCGGAGTAGTCCAACCAAGTTGGTGTGATATTACTCAAGTTGTATGTCCGTTAATTATGTATTTAATTTTAATGAGTCAATGATAAAGGTTGTGTGTTTGTATAATTATTTGTTGGGTTGTATATTATATTGAGTGAGAGATTATTATAGCAGGTTAATAGTGTATATGTAACACCCCGCATTTTCTTTTATATATGTATATAGATATATAATAAATAATTGATATAAAAATGTGGATATGTGTAGTGACGGTAGGAATGAAAACAAAAACTAGAGATTCAAATTGATTAGGGAGTTAAGTTTCGAAGGGTGTAAACTAGAGAAGAGGGATTATGGAAGTTTCTAAATATTTTTAGGTCAAAATAAGTTCTCCATTGATTCCGGAAGGTCGAAAAACATTGGGAGAGGTAATATGGGGCGTATTGGAAGCTAGGAAGTATTCCGGAGTGAAAACACACTTAGAAAGAATTTGGGTAAAAAGAGATCTTGGACACTTCTTAGTATTTTGGTCATAACTTTTTATCCTTATATCCAATGGATCTGAAATTTGTACAGTAGATAGTAAACATCTAGGGATACAAAAGTGTATCTCATGAAAATTTTCCAGTTCGACCTCTAAATGGGTCAAAACTGCCCTGGACGTCGGAGCAAAAATCTGTCAAACCGTACCGGTACTGAGTACCGGTACGATTTTCTCTGACACTCACCGAACAGTTAAAAAGTCGGGATTTTTGGGTTTAAAACACCTCCTCAAGCCCTCATTTGCCCCATTCTTCATTCCACTCTCACCCTAAACACTTTAGAACCCTAGGAGAGAAAGAAAGGAAGAGAGAAACTCAAGATCAAAAGGGAAAAACACAAGATTTAAGGGTGATTCAAGATTCAAGCCCTAGATTTCAAGAACACCAAGGTAGGGGTTTCCTTCCATTCACTTACATTGAGGCTAGGGTTATTATATATGTATGATTTGGACTTCTAATCATATCTATTTGCTATGGGTTCCTTGTCTCTTGGTATCATTGCAAACTTTATTATGTTTTGAGAAAAGTTATGGGTGGAGAGCCATAAAAACCTTAGTTGTGAGAAACATGGATTTCTCTCTCTATCTTCACTCAAATTTGGCTTTGAAAACTATAGTGCTTTGTGTTGAGTATTGAAATGCTATTGTGCATGATCTCTTGTATTTTTCTTCATTGGTTATTTGAAATTGTCTCATGATGGATTTGTGGATTTTATGGAATTTGCTTGAAAAATTGGGGGTTTATGGTATTGTTGGTTATGTGAGATATTTGTTGGTATTTTATCTCTTGCGTGGTTGTACGATACGAACATGGATTACTATTGACCGGGTATCATGTAGTGGGTAGACGTCTTTGTATGCCACGCGGGTATGAACTTTTTCTACCACATGGAGTGGGTAGACGCCTTTGTACGTCGTGTGGGTATGAACTTTTCCTATCACTAATGATCACGGATTAGTAACGTGGGATGTGTCGGACATACAGTGTGGGTTATTGTGCATTGTACCAAAAATGGTTTCGACAAGAGTTTCGGGAAGTATGGGATTCCGCGAGAACTTGTTGGAAACGGTTTATGGTAGAATGGATTACCAATGGTATATTGTGTTTATTTATCCATTTCAATTACTGTTGCTATCTAAACTTGAGATCTGTTTAAATGTCCTCGTTTTACTTCAAATGTTATATATGTTATTTGTGAAATGAGACCAACCGTTTTATATACTTTTCTAAACCTTGTTTGGGTTTGGGAGGATTTTTCTACAGAGCTTCGTGCTCACCCCCTACAGTTGAACATTTTTCAGATTTTGTGCCAGAGGATGAGCTCGGTGCTAACGAGCCGGGCCATAGAGAGGCTTCATTAGAGGGATACTTGGATCCCGAGTGGGACATCTAGAGATGTCGTTTACTTTTGTTCTAGACTAGAATATTCTTTTGAAACACTGTGTAGTCTAGATTTCTTTTGTAATTTCCGTTGCGCTATAATAGTTAATTTTCTTTTTGGAAATGTAAAGGCCGAAGATGGCATATTCTTTTGGGATGATATTGTGGATATTACTTATGGTGAATGAAATTTTATTTTGTGATGTGTAAATGGACTCGGTGTGGTCAATATTTAGTCATACTTGGACCCGGTGTGGTCAATGTAGTATAATTGCACAGGTTATGTTTTTGAGTAGAGCTCCCTGTACAAAGGAGACTCTGCCCGAATTTGGTTAAATTAAGGAATGATTTTTATGAAGTCTTATTTATGGATGATTTATCTTAGTGCTCTCATGATGTAAATGGTTTTAGTATGTAATGCCGTCCAGGGTGGTTTTTGGGGCGTTACAGTATAATTGTAAATAGACTCAACAAGCATACTTTGTGATGTATGCTATGTGGGTGTGGGATTTTGTATATGTGTATGGCTTGGAAAAAGAACTGGTACATGTGTTATATATGGTACAGGTTATGAATCAGGTATTACAATCATGCTTAATGGCTAAGGTGATAGGCGGTGTTGTTGCACCTGTGGGATTATTTAGTGTTCTATTAATCCATATTACATATGTAAACAGGTGTATCAAAGACCTAGTCGCGTCTTATCCTTGGGAGACCGGGATGGGGCGTGACAATTAACCTCAATGTCAATATATCATATGCATATACCAACATCAACGCCAAAACATGTAACACATAATATGCCCAGTTTCATCATATATCTCAAGAAATTACAAACACGTAATTTCTACAAACTCAATTCATGCTAGAATTAATTTTAACTATTCTCAATACTCAAGCATGTTATAACATTTTCAATGATAATAACACATTCAATCCATATAGGCATTTAACCAAACACCTTCAAGGCAATAAAATCATGTAACACATAATATGCTCAATTTCATCATATATCTCAAGAAATCACAAACAAGTAATTTCTACAAACCCAATTCATGCTAGAATTGATTTTAAGTCCCGCAACGAGCCCCGATAGTACCCATTTTGGGAACGTCCAGTGCCATCCTAATTACCTGACTTACCCTACTAGTGTAGTGTCTACTGACTGAAGTTCACAAGACATGTGAACATGACTTATCTTATAGAAATGCGCGGATTTGGTAGGTCTTTCGTGAATGAAGTAAAAGGCAAGTAAGTCCATAGATCATCTGTTAATCCTTTTTTGAATCCCAGTTTTCTTAGTATCCGTCGTCGTCTGTAAGGGCTGAAACTCATATCCCAAAAGCTCAAGGCACCAAATCATGTAACACACAATCATGCCCAATTTATCACATTTTTCATGAATTTACCAAACAAGTAAATTCTACAAACTCAATTCATGTAAGATTGGTTTTGCATATTTCTATATTCATTACTCATAATCTAGTTACATTAGGAGTATTCTACAAACCCAATTCATGCAAGATTAGTTTAGCATATTTATATTCTTATTTCTCATAATCTAGTTACACTAGGAGTACATCAAAAAAGAGAATTCATATCAATTCATGCTAACCATATCATATGGAACCCTAGGTTGAAAATAAACCTAATTTGAAAAAGAACTCTACCTCTTGAAGTGTAAAACAACGGTAGAAAACTCCCAATATCCAAAACAAGTTCTAATTCTTGCTTCCTCCAATCCCTTTTTTTGTTCTTTATCAAAACCTTTGATTTTTGGTACGTAAGCGTAACCCTCGTCGTGTAGATGAACTTTGGTTCTTGGCCCGAAGAATTCTAACCAACGTAGAGTCGTAAATCATAGAGAGAAGTTGGAGAATCCTCTCTTTTCCCTCTCTTCCTCTCTAATTTCGAAAATCTGATGGGTATGGGGAGAAAATCTGATTTTCTCTCCTATTTATACCCCTTAGATGCTTGGCCCTCTTTGTGTCACACGTCCTCCATTCTCGGGTCTGGTTTCGTACTGAATAATTAAATTTCGTCTCTATTCAAGTTCAAAATATTTTTATTTGAATTAGTTTAAATTATTTTTTACTTTTTAAAATTTAATTTCACATCTCATTTTTAGGTCACGTGACACCCGGTCGCCTCGTAAAACGCGAAAAATCTGATTGTCTTGAAAATTCAACGAAAATTGACTGGATAACTAGATTTCGCGAGATGAATTCAATGGGGAGGTCCGTTTTATCATCCGAGTTCCAAAAAAAATCGGGTTTTCAACCATTATCGTAGTGGCTAATTACCGTTTTGCCATTTTTCATAAAAATTTAAATTTACCCGAGTTTTACATGGATCGCTTCAAAGCGAGGTTAGTAGCCAAGGGTTACAAACAAAAACCAGGTATTGATTATCTTGAGATTTTTGCTCCTGTTGCTAGGTTTGATATTGTTCGTATGATTATTTTTCTTGCTACTAATAATTCTTGAAAGATTTTTCAAATGGATGTGAAATCTGCTTTCTTGAATGGTGTCCTTGAGGAGGAAGTTTATGTTGAGCGGCCTACTGGTTATGTGAATAAAGGGAGGAAAACAAAGTCTATAGGTTGAAAAAGGCTTTGTATGGGCTTAAACAAGCCCCTAAAGCTTGGTACACCTGGATTGATTCTTATTTTGTGGAGAATGATTTTCAGAGATGTCCCTTTTGTAAGTCAAAACTAATTCTTAGGAGGGTATTATTATTGTGTGTTTATATGTGGATGATCTTATTTTCACAGGGAATAATTTGAAGTTCATTGAGAAATTCATGGAGGAAATGATTTCTCAATTTGAGATGACTGATATGAGTTTGATGTCCTATTTTCTTGGGAATGAGGTTAATCAGATAGATAGTGGGATTTTTATTTTCGAACAGAAGTATGCTAGGGATATCCTTACACGGTTCAGAATGGTTTCTTGCAATCATATTTTGACTTTGGTTGAAGAAAGATTGGAATTGAGTAAAGATGAGAATTGTGAGTTGGTGAATCCTACATATTTCAAATGGTTGGTGGGAAGTTTATGTTACTTCCACTAGACCTAATATTATTTTTGGAGTTGGCCTCATTAGCAGACACATGGAGTCTCCACATCAATCCCACTTACAAGCAGCTAAAAGGATTTTGAGGTATGTTAAAGGTACCCAGAGTGATGGTATTTTTTATTCTCCTACTGGTTCTTGTTAACTTGTAGGGTATACAGATAGTGATTGGGGAGGTGATGTGGAAAAAGCTAAAAGTACTTCAGGGTATTGTTTTCAATTTAGTTCAGGAATTTTTTCCTGGTCTTCAAAGAAACAACAAGTTTTTGCTCTTTCTACCACTGAAGCAGAGTATAATGCAGCCACCAGTTGTGCTAACCAAGCAGTGTGGTTACATCATATGCTTGGATTTTTGAATCATGTACAAAAAATTCCTTCAAAAAATTTATGTGATAAGAAGTCAAAAATTGTCTTGTCAAAGAATCATGTTTTTCATGGGAGGACCAAGCATATTCATGTGAAGTACCATTATATTCGTGACCTGGTTATTGATGGTGAGATTGAAATTTTAAATTGTCAATCCGATGATCAAATTGCAGATATTTTTATCAAGCCACTTAAATCTGATGCATTCATGAAGCTTAAGCGGATGATGGGGATGATCAAGATTGAAGAGTTTGGTTCAAGGGAGGCTATTGGAGATTGACCCAAACTCTGTAAGTATTTTATTCCTTATTTATTTGGTATTAATTTACAATTAGAGTTTTAATGGGTTTAAGAGTTTTGACCCATAAAGTATTCCAGTTAGTTTGGAGTAGTTTAATTAAAGTTAAAATAGGATTTGAGTTATTATTTTTTTAATAGGATTAGATCTCTTTTATATTTAAAGCCTTTATATTTAATTGTAATGTGGAATGGCAGAAGCTTTGAGGTGTTAAAAAAAATTCGGTCGTAACTTTCTTTTGCCTCTAATGTTGAGTTCCAACATTGTTTTTTATTTCTTCTTCTTCTATTTTTTTATTTCCTTCAATGATTCTTTATTGTTTTGATTAATTATTGATGTGAGATTATTTTGAGTGCTTCATATTATTTTGAGATGCTACAAAAACTTGTTGATGTCAATTTGTAAATAGCTATAATTTGCATCTTTTTTTTTTTTGTTTGCATAAACTATTTCTACTAGTCTTTGGCCATTTTGTTTAGTAAATTTTTTGGGTATCAAATATGATATAAATGTATCCCATTATTTTTATCGATTGGGGAAAAATTAAAACCATATAATTAAAATGTATCCACCCAGAAATATATTTATGGCTCCGCCCCTGACTCAGGGTCTTCCTTAATCTCAAAGAAAGAACTTCTGCAATGATCTTATAGGGACTAAAAACCAAACTAATCAGCCTAAAATGCCTCATTTTCATGGATTTTTCTTTTTTGAGAATCGAACATATAAAAGTGGAAGTATTAATTGCATTAACAACACCATTTTGGAAAAACTCATAAAAAACTCCCAATAACTCCACTTTAACGATATCCCAACAATCTTGATAAAAAGTCATAGTAAATCCATCCAGACCAGAAGCCTTTTCCCTACCACATTCAAAAATAGCCTTTTTCACTTCCTCCTCTTCAAAAGGCCTTTCCTATCCTCTTTAAGATGAAACTTGATGATGCCTAGAAATAATTCCAAGTATGAGCTCCAGAAGTGAGGTCAGGAAGGGAGGTCATCTAACCCAGAGCTCACAGGTCCAGACCTCGGGCCTTCTTGATCCTGCGTAATGAAGGAAAGGAGAAGGAGACAGCTGGCTACCAGAGGGCATCCCCTCTGGTATAGCGAGCTATAGTCAAGGCATAAAACACTCAACAATCCAAGATCATCTCCTAAAATCAAGGAAGATCCAACAAATGGAAGGCAAAGATCTCGCTGCAGATCCCTTTGAGTTAGGAATTAGACTATAAATATTGTACCATGGCCTCACTGCAAAGCAAGCAATCAGTCAGCCTAGAATTACACCAAAACATTCTATATAATCTTCCCAAAAAAGCATCAATAAAGATTTCAGGAGCAAGAGACTCCATCACATAGTGAATTAGCCGAGCTCCCAAGCTGGTGAACCACTATAAATTTCCTGTGTAATCCTTACCCCAGAAGAAGATAGATCATTCAATCATTCCAATGTGCCATGTAGCTCAGGCTGAACCCCATAAAACGTGTAATCTGCTCAAACACCTTTTGAACACCATCAGTTTGCACCGTCTGTGGGAACGACTGTTCTTGTTGCAAAAATACTGATCTCCTTCAGTAATTGATGGTCTCCACGCGTAATATGAGCAGAAGCCAGTTGAATCCTTAACGAATGCAGAACCAGTAGGAAGCCACCAGCGGAAGGCAGCAAGAAAACCCTCAAGACTTTGTGCCCACCACCGAGAACAATCCTCCTTTGGTGGATCCTCCTCAAAATAATGAACTGGAAGCTCTTCGCCTCATTAACCAACGACTGCTTCGACAAAATGGAGAGCTTTTGAAGCTCTTGCAAGGTCCGTAGGAGACACGACCAGCCCAGAATGACCCCCCACAAAGGGAACATCAACTTCTCGATCCTTTGAGGGAGGATAATGAAGGGGGCGAGAATAGCCAAGCCATAGGCCATGCTCCCCGCCCACTCCCTAGGAACAGGGATAATGAGGAAGTTCAGATCCAGAATGTGGGAACTGAGAGAAACAAATATCTCCCCTTCCCGCAGGAAAGAAGAGAACAATATTGGGAACAACATTTCAGAGACATCCATCAAGAGCTCAGCCACATGAAGGAGGCAGTGAGGGGGAAGACCCCAGTTAACATGGACGCCTTGGTGCAACAGACTGAGTCCCCATTCACCGCTGATGTGCTACATTTTCCTCTCCCTTCCGAAGTTCAGAATGCCTCAAGTGGAGGCCTTCGATGGGACGAAAGATCCCATGGACCACCTCAATACCTACAAGAACTAGATGGAGTTGCACGGGTACCAAGACCCTATGCTATGCAGGGCCTTCACCAACACGTTGAAAGGCTTGGCCTTAGCCTGATTCAATAGGCTAACCCCGGCGTCTATCTCCTCCTTTAAGGAGCTCTCCATATCTTTTGTGCCACACTTCATAGGAGCACGTACCTACCAAAAACTGAGCTACCATCTGCTAAATGTGAAACAAGGACCCAATGAGAACCTACGATCCTACATCTAGAGATTCAACTTAGAGTCACTGAAAGTAGATGTACCAAACGAAAAGTTCACCATCACCGCTTTCATCGTTGGACTAGGAGTACAATCAAAAGACTTGATGTTCTCTATATCCAAGAATCTGCAGGCTAGCATAGCAGAGGTGCTAGCCAAGGTAGAGAAGTACATTAATGGTGAGGAATCTCTCCTTTCTAAAGTAGGGAGCTCATCTGCGCAGAAGGAAAAAGTAAAGGAAGAAAAGAAGAGGACCGAAGTCCTAGAAAGGAAAAAGGTAGAGACAGGTCTCCAAGAAGAGACAGGGACAAATCCCCCAAAAGAAGGGGAAATCTCAGAGATCGTTTAGGTCCTCCGTAGCCGGAGTTGCAATCGAGGTACGCACCTCGGCAGCTCACTCTTCTCATAGCTACAATATCCCAAATCCTTTATGAAATACAAAATGAGAAGTTCCTAAGGTGGCCGTCTCGAATGAAGGTGGATCCAGCCAAAAGGGATCCGACAAAGTACTGTGAGTACCACTGGTATCATGGCCACCACACCGATGATTGCATCCAATTGAAGAAAGAGATTGAATTTCTAATTCAACAAGGACAGTTGCACCGTTTTATGGCGCATGATAATCAAAACCGAGCTCCACCACCTCCAGCACCCCAGCAGCAAGCTCCTGCACAACATCGACAACCCTTGGGGGAGATCAGGGTGATATCCGGGGGGTTCGCCGGAGCAGGGGAGTCCAACTCAGCCAGGAAAGCTCACCTGCGTAGAATTAGAGCTGACGAGATAGTAGATGTATATACTATATCCAAATCATCACATTTGAACACATACATTACTTTCTCAGATTCAAATCTGGAGGGGAATGACTTGATCCGAAATGTGTACACCCAAGTGCAGGCGGTCAAGCTATAGTAATAATCCGGTTTGAGTCCGGAGTCGAATCCACAGGGAACTGTTGTTGGTATTTTTGAGATAAGCAGTGGTGGAGACCTATTGTTTGTAACCCTTGAGATTTGCTGTGAGGTTTGAGATTTCTTGGACAGAATATAAGATTCTTTCCAAGAGAATTTTCTTAATAAAACAGGAGATAAATACTAATGAAAAAGGGTCACTCTTTAGTTCGAGGATCTGGACATGTAGTTAATTATCCGGTTTATTATACTTGTGCTTGATAACTCAATTAACTCCCGTGTCAACAACAAGTTAATCGGAAGATAAAGATGGACTGTGAGAATTAAGAACATGATTCCGATGTCTTTCTAGAAGTTTACAAGAATTGTCTGTGCCGAGACATAACCCGTCTACAAACAAGCAAGTGTTTCTACAAGACATCCAATCATGATATTAATATTCCATTCTTTAAATGAAGCTCAATAAGGGGGGGGGAGGGATTGAAGGGTAGTCCTGAAGATCTAGCCGGGGTGCTTGCCTTGAACCGATGAGTCTTTCTATGTAAGAGTCATCCATGTCATAGAAAGAACCCACGATTATACAAAGTACCTTAGCTTTGCTAGATGCAATCAATCATCCAATAAACAAAGAGAAATAAACGTTAAGCATTAGAACAGAGCACAAATATAATTCCCAGATAACTTATACATGCCCTTCTCCTCTTACTAAAGAGTGAATGAGAAACTACTCACTCTTCATGGCTTTGGTAAAGCTAGAAAAGTGAGTGATGCTCATCCCTCCAAGTAGAAGACTTAAAAGATAAAATAACAATGAACAAGGAGCCAATCTTTAACAAAGATTGAGTGAATCACGTTCTACCCTTCATGGCTTTGGTAAAGCTCTAGAAAAGTGGAAGAGTTTCACTCCTCTAAGAAAGAAAGAAGCTCAAGCAATGGAAGTGAAATACATGAACAATAAAAGTAGAAGAAGGCTAGTCACATTTGGAGGGTGGTTTCCTCAACCAAGAAATGGAGGGTTGCTTCCTCAACCAAAAGATGAACTAACTCCCTTCTATGCATGTAAATGAAAGCATAAACATAAAACTACTCTTATAACAAACAAGGAGATGTTGGACTAAAGCCAAACTAATCTCTAAAATAAAGACTTCATACAAGGAAAACATAAGTTTAAATCTACAATGTGAGTGGGAGTCTAAGCCTCCATCAACCCTTCTACTTGGCTCCCTTAGCTCTCCAACAAGGGGAGTATTTATAGGCAAGAGGAGGAGACAAGAGGAGGTAAAGGAATAGTGTATGCCGCCCAAGTCCAAGTGAAAAGCCAACCACTCTGCTGCCAGTCTGTGGAGAACGTTTGAACGTTAGTTGGCGTTCGAACGTTGTTTCTGTTTTTGCACTAAGGTCGTTCGAACGTTGATTGTCGTTTGAATGTTTCTTCTGTTGTTGCACTAAGGGCGTTCGAACGCCAGATGTGTTCTGACCCTTTCACTCGAGTGATCTGTTGGTCTTCTGTGTAGTTCAGTTCCAACTCTATGCAGTAGTCTAGTCTTCAATCAACTCAAGTGCACGTTCGAACATGAGTTGGCGTTCGAACGTGACACTCAAGTGCCTCAGAGCTTCAGTCTTCTTTCCTAACTGCAACACGCCTTCTCTTAGCAGTTGAATCTGCTGCAGTGAAATGTGGACGTTCGAACGTGAGTTGGCGTTCGAACGTTCTAGTTGTACTCCAAGCTTTTCCAATTTTGGGCTCTAATGTGCTGGTGTTGCATCCAAGTGTGGTACTTGTTGTTCTTGAGTCCTTGTTCAGTTTAGGGCCTGAAATGACATCCCTTAAACTCCATCATAGTACAATTAGTCTTAAAATGGCATAGTAACATGCTAACTTTAAGTGCTAATCACACTCCCCAACCTAAATATTGCTAGTCTCTAGTAATATAAAAACAACTCTACTCCTAATTCCATTTTCGTAGGTCATCCGGTTGCATTTAGCTTATGCAACAAGCCATTAAACCACTAGGTTTACCCTAGCGGACGAGTGTTGTCTCGTGAGGGTTTCCAGGGAAGCTACCCACAAACTTCAGTCGAACAGATGTGTATGTGAGATTGCTAATTAAAGTAAATTAGCATCATGGTCGTTGAGGCACTCAACTCTCAATTTTGACTTATATCCCGCATGTCCCTCTTTCATAGGTATTTATTCTATACAAAAATTAGCATCTGTTACATTGGCATTTGGAATGCCCAATGTAGTAGGAATGATCATTTACGCCACAGGAATTGTTACATAACAAACACTCCCTTTTTCCACCTTCCATAGATAGCTTCGATTCCACAAACCTCTCGTAGAATGCTCTCAGCAAAAGTTCGCTCCGATTATAGTGACTTGTTGCTCACAGATCATGTGATCAGAGGGTGGCCAATCGAAAAATCACATACACAATTAGGAAAGGAGTGAAATTTTAAAGAAGCAACTACTTATGTTTGGCATAATCTCATGAAAGAATATTGACACAATTCAAAGAAATACTATTTACCATATCCCAATTTTGATTAACAACACATGCATGTAACAGACTTGAAATCAATTAGGGCTTTGCATAGGTTGTAGCGTGGCCAGAGGTCAGTGGCTAACGAAACGACGTCGGAGATTTTCAAAAGCTATCTTTTGTTTATGTAGCACACATTTTTCTAACTTTTTGATATTTTGCCTAGAGATGACATTTCTTTCTTTCATTTTTCTCATTTTTCACTTTCTTGGCAATTTCTTGCCTTTTTGCTTCTTTTCTGTTTCAATTGTTCTCATTGATTCTTCTTGTCATCGAAAAGTAGCTTCCACAGTCTTCCCCATTTCCTTGCATTTATGTGTCATATTGATTTACAAGAGGGTGCAAGAAAATTAGATAGCAATGGTGTGTCCAGTATGTTTTCTTGTGGCTTGGTAATCATTTGGGTTTATCGAAGAAGAAATCATACATTGAGGGCTCAAACATGGCTGACTAGGGAAATAATTTTGTAAAAGAAATGGCTAAGACTCAGTATCAATTCAAAGATGGCCTAAAATCATTTCTCAAGTATGTGCACATGGATGTGTAGTATGTGAAGTTTTCCTGTGGGATATGTCAATAGATCACTTTTAATTGCGTCAATCAAAGCAAGATTAATGAGATTATTCAAAAATTGAGAGTGAAAGACTTTACTTGAGTAAACATCGATTGTCTCTCGAAAGCATCGTAAGGCTCGAGGCTCAACATGGTATTCTTTGTTATCTCCACTAGTTATGTCGGGTATTCCAGGGGATGTCGGTTATATACCGATTCCATTTTCGAGTCAGATCATCCTGTACTTTGAAAATAACAGATATCGATGCACATTTGATAATTTAAGCATAGAAATAATACCAATTGTCCAAGAGATGTGGTTTTAAGTTTTGGTTGATAAGTTGAGGTGTCAAACCGATCATGTGCGTATTTACTCTAACAACATTCTTAACATCCACATTCGTTCCATCATATTTTAATTTTAAGCTAAATCTACATATGCATTAAAACAAAGTGATAAATGGAACCATTCATTTCTCAAAATATCATCTTTTAATTTCAACGGTTCGATTCATTCACAATCACACAAAAACTTACAACTATCAAAGAAGAAATTCATAAAAAGAAGCACTTTAAACAAACATAAAAAACAAGAACAAGAACATGGATAGGGATCTCTCTCTCTCTCACTCTCCTCCAGGTCTGCCAGCTCCACCTCTCAGAAGTCCAAGGATCTCCTCCTGCTGTCGGAGAATCCTGTCTTAGTTGGCCTCGATGCCAATCATGATGTCTCTCAGTGATCTCCGACTGCTGGGACCTGCCTCCTGTGGCTGATCTCTCTCTCTCTCACCACCTCTCTCTCCTCCATCTCATCAAGCTCCTCTTGTACCTTATCCACTCCGTGGGCAGGGGGCTCTTCTTGTCTTGCCGCTAGGCCGCCACTATGACTTTGGCTTCTCCGGAAGGAAGCTTTGTTCAGTGGCCCCATCGGCTTTTGGATTTCCATCTCAGGCTTCACCCTTACCCCGTGGTTTTTGCATATCTCAGTCACTAGGGTGCCGAAGGGAAGTGAATTCCGCTTCACGTCACACCCTTTCTTCATCTCAGTTAATACCAGGGAGGGGAGGTCAATGTTTTGGCCTTTTCCAATGGCATACAAAAGTCGGGCCATGTCGGGCAGAATTTCATTTTTTCTTCCAATTAGGGCAAAGTTTGACACCGCAATCAAGTTTAGCATTTTGTATTTGTCAGTTAGCTCCCCTTGTCTAAAGAATTTCCTTCCAGTCCACGAAAAATTGGGTACTCCAGTCAGTTTCTTCCCCGCTTCATTCATTGCCACGTTCTTCCTTGGGGGATAGGCGGGATTTGGTACCCGAGGTACCTCTTGCCTTACTCCCCAAATATAATATTTATCAACGTCCACATGGACTCCCCTTACATATGTTCGAATCTCCCCGTCGATGATCTCGGCGTTGGAGTAAAACTCCCGCACCAAGTCGACCACGGCCTCCCCGCCGTTCCTTAAATAAAACAACCACCCCCTCCTCTCCATCTCCGCAAAGATTCCCAACTCCGCAAAATCAGCCAAAATCACATTTCTTTCACAAACAATGGCTTTGTTTTGGTAGAAATTTTCATACCTGTCAGCTTTTAGAGCTGTGGGAAATCGAGTTTTGATGCAATCCATAAGATGCTCAAGGAAACACAAATTCGAAGATGTGAAAGATAATGGAATTGGCTGTCCATCAAGGCAAAGATCCATATGAAACCTTGCATTATTGTATTTTGATTCTTATTTTAATTCAATTTGCTAGTATTAGTATTTTACATGTCCTTTTAATATTTTTTAGAATTAGGGGTATTTTTGTAATTTTTAGAATTTCTGGAACAATTCATATTTTTGGATTGTCAAAATATAAACTCCTATTAGGATTTGTTTCCTTCGTAGATTAGGAGTTGTTTAATGATGCAATCCATAAGATGTTCAAGGAAACACAAATTCGAAGATGTGAAAGATAATGGAATTGGTTGTCCATCAAGGCAAAGATCCATATGGAACCTTACATTATTGTATTTTGATTCTTATTTTAATTCAATTTGCTAGTATTAGTGGTGGACTTTCTTGATGGACTTTCTTCATCTCTAAAGCTTCAAGCTTTCGAGACAATGTAGACATTTTTGCTCTCAAGTCATCATCCTCTCTCAAGACATATTTACCTCCTTGGGAAGTAGGTGGTCTGGCTTCTACAGTGGTAGGGGAGGCTGAGTCCCACATCTGAGAACTGTCAGATATGGTGTCAAAGAAATTGAATGCCTCCTCCGGACTTTTTCCCATAAATTCTCCTTGGGCCATCATTTCGACAAACTGACGTAGTCTAGAGGATAAAGGAGTCATAGAAAAATCCTACCAAGGTCCAATTCTCAAAAGTGTGATATGGACAGGATTGGAGCAGATCTTTGAATCTCTCCCAACTTTGATAAAAAGTTACTCCGTCTTTAACCGTAAAATTCATGATTTGCCTTTTTAATGCATTCGTGCGGTGCAAAGGAAAAAAATTTCTAAAAAATTCATTTTGCAATGCCTGCCAGTTAGGTATTGAAAAAGCTTTCAAAGAATTTAGCCATTGTTTGGCTCTATCTCTTAAAGAGAAAGAAAACAGTTTCATTTTGGCTAGTTCAGAATTGTCTTGAAAAGTTCCACACACTTCCTCAAAATCTTTTATATGCAGATATGGATTCTCTACATCTAATCCATGAAACACGGGTAATAAATGCACTGTCCCCGGCTTTACAGTAAAGCGGGGAGCATTTTCAGGAAATATAAAACAAGAGGGGACACTGTTTCTTGTGGGATTTAAGTAATCCCGCAAAGTTCGATTGTTAGGCACTTCCTCCTCTCTCATAAGGACTTCTCCATTTCTTTCATTATTTATCATATTACTCTCACAAGAGTCTGCTACTGATCTAGGTGAATTTGGTTCAGGCTGGTTCACAGACTCACAAGATTCTACCGGCAAATTTTGATAGTGAGGAGTGTCCTCAGTCATACAGAAAATAAAACAACGTTATTTACAGTAAACCAAAGAATTTATACAAAGATGAAGGTCTTTTTACCTTTTACCTTAAAACACCTTTCAAAGTTCCCCGGCAACGGTGCCAAAAACATGACTTGATCTGAAATGTGTACACCCAAGTGCAGGCAGTCAAGCTGTAGTAATAATTCGGTTTGAGTCCGGAGTCGAATCCACAGGGAACTGTTGTTGGTATTTTTGAGATAAGCAGTGGTGGAGACCTATTGTTTGTAACCCTTGAGATTTTGATTTTGAGATTTCCTGGACAGAATATAAGATTCTTTCTAAGAGAATTTTCTTAATAAAACAGGTCATAAATGCTAATGAAAAAGGGGTCACTCTTTAGTTCGAGGATCTGGACATGTAGTTAATTATCCGATTTATTATACTTGTGCTTGATAACTCAATTAACTCCCGTGTCAACAGCAAGTTAATCGGAAGATAAAGATGGACTGTGAGAATTAAGAACATGATTCCGATGTCTTTCTAGAAGTTTACAAGAATTGTCTGTGCCGAGACTTAACCCGTTTACAAACAAGCAAGTGTTTCTACAAGACATCCAATCATGATATTAATATTCCATTCTTTAAATGAAGCTCAATAAGGGGGAGGATTGAAGGGTAGTCCTGAAGATCTAGCCGGGGTGCTTGCCTTGAACCGATGAGTCTTTCTATGCAAGAGTCATCCATGTCATAGAAAGAACCCACGATTATACAAAGTACCTTAGCTTTGCTAGATGCAATCAATCATCCAATAAACAAAGAGAAATAAATGTTAAGCATTAGAACAGAGCACAAATATAATTCTCAGATAACTTATACATGCCCTTCTCCTCTTACTAAAGAGTGAATGAGAAACTACTCACTCTTCATGGCTTTGGTAAAGCTAGAAAAGTGAGTGATGCTCATCCCTCCAAGTAGAAGACTTAAAAGACAAAATAACAATGAACAAGGAGCCAATCTTTAACAAAGATTGAGTGAATCACGTTCTACCCTTCACGGCTTTGGTAAAGCTCTAGAAAAGTGGAAGATTTTCACTCCTCTAAGAAAGAAAGAAGCTCAAGCAATGGAAGTGAAATACATGAACAATAAAAGTAGAAGAAGGTTAGTCACATTTGGAGGGTGGCTTCCTCAACCAAGAAATGGAGGGTTGCTTCCTCAATCAAAAGATGAACTAACTCCCTTCTATGCATGTAAATGAAAGCATAAACATAAAACTACTCTTATAACAAACAAGGAGATGTTGGACTAAAGCCATACTAATCTCTAAAATAAAGGCTTCATACAAGGAAAACATAAGCTTAAATCTACAATGTGAGTGAGAGTTTAAGCCTCCATCAACCCTTCTACTTGGCTCCCTTAGCTCTCCAACAATGGGAGTATTTATAGGCAAGAGGAGGAGACAAGAGGAGGTAAAGGAATAGTGTGTGCCGCCCAAGTCCAAGTGAAAAGCCAACCACTCTGCTGCCAGTCTGTGGAGAACGTTCGAACGTTAGTTGGCGTTCGAACGTTGTTTCTGTTTTTGCACTAAGGTCGTTCGAACGTTGATTGCCGTTCGAACGTTTCTTCTGTTGTTGCACTAAGGGTGTTCGAACGCCAGATGTGTTCTGACCCTTTCACTCGAGTGATCTGTTGGTCTTCTATGTAGTTCAGTTCCAACTCTATGCAGTAGTCTGGTCTTCAATCAACTCAAGTGCACGTTCGAACGTGACACTCAAGTGCCTCAGAGCTTCAGTCTTCTTTCCTAACTGCAACACGCCTTCTCTTAGCAGTTTGAGTCTGCTACAGTGCAATGTGGACGTTCGAACTTGAGTTGGCGTTCGAACGTTCTGGCTGTACTCCAAGCTTTTCCAATTTTGGGCTCTAATGTGTTGGTGTTGCATCCAAGTGTGGTACTTGTTGTTCTTGAGTCCTTGTTCAGTTTAGGGCCTGAAATGACATCACTTAAACTCCATCATAGTACAATTAGTCTTAAAATGGCATAGTAACATGCTAACTTTAAGTGCTAATCAGGGTATCAACATCCTCACGATGATGCCACAGCCGGACACGAGCTCCTCGGCTTTATGGACGCTTTTTCGGGATACAACCAAATTAGAATGGACCCTAGTGACCAGGAGAAGACCTCATTCGTAACTGAACAAGGGACATACTGTTACCAGGTCATGCCTTTCGGACTAAAAAATGCTGGAGCCACTTACCAGCGCCTGGTAAACTGAATGTTCCAAAGGTAAATCGGAACATCCATGGATGTATACAACGATGATATGCTGATAAAATCGCTAAAGGATGAGCTCCACATCAGGCACCTGGAAGAATCGTTCCAAGTCCTTAAAGAATACCGAATGAAGCTCAACCCCGCCAAGTGTGTTTTTGGGGTATCTGCGGGGAAGTTCCTGGGTTTCATAGTGAATAGCAGAGGTATTGAGGCTAACCTAGAGAAAGTCAAAGCAATAATAGACATGCAGCCACCTACCAACACTAGAGAAATCCAGCGCCTTACAAGAAGAATTGGAGCCTTGAGTCGCTTTGTGTCCAAGTCAAGCAACAAGTGTCAGCCTTTCTTCCAGATTTTAAAAAAGACATTCTAGTGGGACACCCGATGTGAAGAAGCATTCAAAGTTCTTAAAAATTATCTGAGTTCCCCACCAGTTCTAGTAAGTCCTTTGGAATGAGAGGTGTTCACCCTTTACCTTGCTGTTTCTGATTTCTCAACCAGCGCAGCCTTGGTACGAGAGCGGAATAGAGCTCAGAAATCAGTTTACTACTATAGCAAAGCTCTGAGGGGAGCAGAGGAGAGGTATCCAAAGATGGAGAAGCTTGTCTTGGCTTTGGTAATAGTTGCGAGAAGGCTTAGACCATACTTCCAGGCTCACACCATCGAGGTTCCAACAGATCAACCAATGAAGCAGGTACGGCACAAACCCGAATCCTCAGGGAGGTTGGTCAAATAGGCCATAGAGCTCAGCGAGTTCGACATTAGGTACAAACCCAGAATAACAATCAAAGGAAAAATTCTGCCAGATTTTATCGCAGAGTTCAATACGACTACGGATGCACCTACGAAAGCAACCCAGCTGGTACCTGACCTCCCCACCTGGAAGCTTTCAATAGATGAAGCAGCAAATGCTCAAGGGAGTGGAGCAGGGTTGATTCTGACCTCACCAGATGGAATAGACGTCGAGTATGCCCTCAAATTTGGATTTAAGGCCTCAAACAACGAAGCATAATATGAAGCTGTCATCGCAGGACTCAATCTGGCTCACTCAATGGAGGTAGAGCAACTCAAAATTTATAGTGACTCCCAGCTCGTGGTGAAACAAATAGAAGAAACTTATGAGGCTAAGGGAGAAAGGATGATCCTCTACCTCAAAAAGGTTCAAAAATTGATCAAAAAATTTGTGCAGGTTAAAATCAAGCATGTCCCCAGAACTGAGAACTCGCGAGCAGACGCTTTGGCAAGGCTGGCTACAGCCTCCCCAAAAAAATTGGATAGACTAATACCAGTTGAGCACCTAGTAGAACCATCTGTTAGCCAAGAGGATGAAGAGGTACTCCCTGTATTGGCCCCGCCAAGCTGGATGGACCCAATCAGAGAGTATCTTCAGAATGGGAACTTGCCAGAAGATCCTAAAGAGGCTGCGAAGCTAAGGGCCAGGTCATCCAGGTTCACGATTTTACAGGGAAACCTGTATAAGCGAGGCTTTTCAGTGCCTCTCCTCAAGTGCGTAGGAGATGAGGATGCCAACTATATACTCAGGGAGATCCATGAGGGAATTTGCGGCAACCATATTGGGGCACGGGCTCTGGCAAGAAAGACGCTGAGGCAGGGATACTTTTGGCCCACTATGCTCAAAGATGCCACAGATGTAGTCAAGAGGTGTAAGGTCTGCCAGATACACGCCAACGTCCCTCATTGTCCACCGGAGCTCTTGACCTCAGTAGTAAGCCCTTGGCCTTTCCAACAGTGGGGTCTAGACATACTAGAGCCCCTCCCCACCAGCGTTGGGCAGTGCAAGTTCACCATTATTGGGGTAGATTATTTCACCAAATGGGCAGAAGTAGAACCCTTGGCAACCATCACGGAGCAGAAGGTGCAAAACTTCACATGGAAGTCTATAGTCTATAGGTTTGGGGTACCTAGAGCAATCGTCTCCGACAATGGGAAGCAGTTTGACAATCCCAAGTTCAAAAATTTATGTACAGAGCTAGGGATAAAGAATTACTTCTCGGCTCCAGCCCATCCACAGTCCAACGGACAAGCAGAGGTGACCATCAGGACCATTAAAGCAGCCTTGAAGACCAAGCTAGAAGCGATGAAGGGAAAATGGGTGGAACACATCCCAGAGGTATTATGGGCTTACAAAACAACCGCCAGATAAGCCACTCAAGAAACACCATTCGCTTTGACTTTTAGAATTGAGGTAGTGGCACCTGTAGAGGTTGGTGTCCCTTCCCCCAGGGCTGAGTTCTCAGAGCCCGAGCTCAATGATGAGTCATTTCTACTAAATCTCGACCTCTTAGACGAAAAAAGAGACAGAGCTCTGCACCGAATCAAGAGTTATCAAAAGAAGACAGCGAGATACTACAACAAAAGGGTCAGACACAGAAGCTTTATAGTTGGAGATCTAGTACTTAGAAAACTTCTTCCTACACGGAAAGACCCCACTCATGGAAAATTAGGTCCTAATTGGGAAGGTCCTTACATCACCTCCAGGGTAATCAGACCTGGGAACTACGAGTTGCAGACAGAAGAAGGAAAGGTCCTGCCTCACTCTTGGAATGTAGAGCATTTAAAAAAAAAATCAGTAAAGCTTATGTGAGAAGATTGTTTTCAATAAAAATAGTGAGTTTCAGTTCCGCAAGCCTTCACTAGTAGCTTAAAGCAAAAGATGAGCTCTTCTACTCATAAACAAACAATGAGTTTTTCAGGTCATAAATAAAGATGAGCTTTTCAGCTCATAAATAAAGATGAGCTGAAGATGAGTTCTTCTACTCATAAACAAACGATGAGCTTTTCAGCTCATAAATAAAGATGAGCCCTTCAGCTCATAAGCAAAAGATGAGCTCTTCTGCTCATAAGCAAAATATGAGCTTTTCAGCTCATAAATAAAGATGAGCTTTTCATCTCATAAATAAAAGATGAGCTCTTCAGCTCATAAATAAACGGTGATCTCTTCAGCTCATAAATAAAAGATGAGCTCTTCAGCTCATAAGCACGTGATGAGAATCTTAATAAGAACAGTGATGGAATATTTAACTCATGGAATCGCAAACACAGCAACTGATAGAGGAAAAATTACAAGAAAGTAAGGCAGGGAAAAAGTTTCTTGTTCAGCAAAGTGTTGGGGTACAAGAAAAAGAAAAAAAAATCCTAGTCTCCCCCAAGCTTTCTTTTCAGTTCAGCAACCTCCTCCTCCATTGAAGCATTCACAGCCAGCAGGCTTGCGTTCTCCTCCTTCAATTCATCTCGCTCATTCTCCGCTTCGGTAAGCATATTAAGAAGCTTCGAGCCGGCATCAGAAAACAAAATCTGACCAAAAAAGGGGCCAGACAACAGAGAAGGAGAGTCGCTCCTCTTGCGATTTCCTAAAGACGTGTCGACATCCTCATCTTCATCTGTCTCACAAGGGAGGACTCAGGAGAAACTAGGAAGGAGGCGAATTCCAAAGCAGCAGCAGCACTAAACAAGAAGAGGTTCTCTGGAGTAACGAGCTCGGAAAAAGGGACAGGATCAACATGGACCACCTCGTTGACCCTCCACACTTCTCTAGGGGTTAGCTCGGGAGCACCTATACAGTAAAAGCCAAAGTTAACATGATTGTTCACCAATTATAGCAAGTATGTCAAGAAAGTCAACTTTTGTAAGAAAAGCGAGTCCAGGAGTGAGGGACTCAAGAATGATAGCTTGGTTGCTCCACTGACCTCCAGGAGTCCCCAGAGGCAAAGAAAAAATGATGAGCCCATCCCTCAGGAGAAAAGGGAATATCAAGAACCAGTCGGCGCTTAGAGAAACGTCTCCGCCTAAAACAACTGAAGTAAGGGAGCTCATCCTCTTCGAGCTCGTGAAAATAGAGGAACTCGGCGGCAGTGGGGAACTCACTGTTGCTTTACAGACGCCAGAAGAGGAAAAAGTTAATTAGTATGCCCCACCCTTTAGGGGAGAGGCGAGAAGGGCACAAGCCATATTAGGCAAGGATCCACCCAATGGAAGGATGGATAGGAAGGCGAAGGCCCCTCTCAAAGGCGCCATCAAAGAAGTAAACCTCCCCTGTAGGAAGGAAGTTGCAGGGTTCATCAGGACTTGGGACCCGCAAGGGTAAGTCCGAAGGAAGAGAGAACTTTCTTTTGATTCCTTCCAACTCTGAGGATGTCATTGTTGAAGGAACCAAGTAATGAGATTGCCACCTCCATTCGATCCCAGAGGAAGCTCGTTGCTTGAACAAAGGCGAAAGAGAGGCAGTCATCACAAACTCAAAAGGGAGGAACGCAAAGAGGGAGAAGTCAAGGGAAAGCAAAGAACTGATATCTCCAAGATTCAAGAAAAGACTCCAAGATTTGTAGGCAATGAAGAAAGTCCAAGAAACTAAGGAAACTCCAAGAAGACCCGAATTTGAAGGGGCAAGAAACGTAGGAATACGAAGAGGCGCCCCCCTTTTTTGCGTTTCCATAATCATTACAGTGGGTGCGTTTTAAGAAAGTATGTGGGCGAATGTGACTACAGGGAGTCGGCGTTTCAAGCTTGAGTAACAAGTCGGCTCTGCTAGGTCAGCTCGATTAATGAACAATTCCTATACAATTTAACAAGTGCGAGTCCAAGCAAAGGGCTCTTCAGCCCAGCCTAAGAAGAGCTCAACAGCACAGCTCATACGAATGAGCCCTCCTAGCGTAAGACCTCAGTCTAACACATCTTTAGATCCCAAGCTATTCAGTTTCTCCAAGCTCAACAGTTCTGCTTCAAGGAGAACTGAAGTCCTCCTCGAAGCAAGTGGGCAAGGGGAAATAGAAGGTACATCAATATACACGTCAATACAGTAACTCAAAACAATACAGTAATTCAAAAAGTAGTGTATATTTACTTTTTCCCAAAAGAAGCAAAGTATAGAGTAAAAAAAAAATCCTAAGTTTTTGTAGTAGGAGTGGGAGGAAAGCTTGGCAGTTCAGCAGTCGAAGTTTCTGAAGGTTCCAAAGCAAGCAAAGGAGGAGACACTTCAAGTAGAGCAAAAGCAGAGACCTCAGCTACAGATGTTGGCAAAGTCAGTATAAGAGCTGTGGCCGCAGGGTCAGCAGGAGAAGGGACAACAACAGAGGCAACAGAAGGAACGACAGGGAGCTCGGCAGTCATAGAAACATAAGCAGATTCAAAGTTGAGAGCCGCAAGAGTGACTGAAGCAGAAGAAATATCTTGAACCAAGACCTTAGCAGAAGGGGTAAGCTCCTCAGCACCTCCAGGAACTAGCTCAAGAGCAGAAGGGGCTAAGGCACCAACCTTACCCTCAGCATTAGACACCTCAGCCTCCTCCTCAGATGGGATTTCAAAGTTAAAGCCCAAGTCTAGGTATGTTTGCTCATCTCGGTCTTGGAAAGCAAGCCATTCGGTGGCCCACTTGGTAGTAACATCGTCCGCCAGCTTGGTAACCAGAGCCTCTTTCTACTTAACAGTGGCCCTTTGTACCTCAAGCTCACTTCGAAGAGCATCGCTTGCCTCAACCATGACATTATACTCCCTTTTCATGCTCCTATAAGAGCCCAAAGCCTCGAAGGCCTCTTGGCTGGCCTTAACCCAGTCATCAGTTTTAAGCCTAAGCTCCTCCTTGGTCTTTTTAAGCTCCTCTTTGGTCCTCTTACCTTCACCCTCAGTCCTCTCCTTCTTGGCCTCCAATCCCTTGATGGTAGAAGCTTGCCTTTCCACCTGCGTCTGCAGGTCCTGGATCTGAGCCTAGAGGTCGTTGTTAGCAAAAGTCAATTCAATGGCTTTGAGCTCGAATGCAATCGACGCTTTGGCAGAGCTCTCCAAAGCTTGGATTCGGCTCAATAAGCCCTTCACGTGAATGGCCAACTGGGAAGAGATATAACCAAGGGCGAAAGTCAGCATAAAATGGCAGTACAAGGTAAAAATGGGACATAAAAAAAAATGGAAGCTTATTGTAGTAGCCCCATATAATGCCAAACTAATGGAGGTCCCAAGGGGCATAGTGACAGCCCTCTGAACATCAGATTCAGGAATGATAGAGGTAATGGCATCGGTAGCGAGCTTTACATTGTCGAAAAGAGAACCTTCATTTTTCTCTGCCTTGAGATACTTCTCCTTCTCAGCCTTGGAGCTCGTTTAAAGTGGCTGAGAGAGCTGAAATGGGTAGAACATGAGAGATCATCTCCAAGGCTCTCTCGACCTCAGCTGAAGAAGAAAGGTCGGATAATACTAAGAAACCCCTCCAGAAGTAGGCGCGGTCGCTTGGAGAGAAGGGGTCTCTATGACTTTCAGAGAGCTCGATGATGGGATGGAAATCACTTGGGACGAAGAGTGAGAAACAGGAGGTCCATCCAACCTCGGCACTTTGGCAGAGGGCATTGAACCACTCCCAGAGCCAACCTCTGCTTTGCGTTTTCCCCCACTCCTGCTCTTCTTCAACTGAGCCATCTTTACCCTAAGATCTCTTGAAGTATGCTCCATTGAGGAAGAACCTAGGAATTCAAAACAAATAGATCAGAAAAGAAGAAAGAAGAAGTGTGATAAAAATTAAAAAACAGAAGGAGGAGGTGTTACCTACGGCCTCCTCTACTCCAGCTACGGAAATAGGAGTAGGAGTCTCAATCCTCGCCTCCGGAGGACTAAACCCGAGCTTGGTAAGCACAGAATGCTTAATCAAACTAGAGTACTTCTCCGGGTTGCAATCCTCAAGCCCTAACAAAGCAAGCCTGTCCTCGGCACTCAGCTCAGGACGAACACCTGAAACAACCCAAGGAGATGAGATCAGCAGATGAAGCGATAGAGGGAGATAAGTGGGGGTCTACCCAGGATAAGGACTCACCCAAGTTATCAGGACCTGCCCAGGAGCGGGGGACAGGAAGGGTATCACTGACATTGTTTGGATCAAATTCCTAGTCCTTCTCTGACACAAAGAAGAACTGTTTCTTCCAGTTCTTATGAGAGTTGGGCATATAAATGATCAAGGCCTGGGTCTTCACCCATTTGGAAATGTATAAAAAGCCATCGGGTTGGAACTTGACGTTGAAGAATTGCATAAGTAAGGGAACTGAGGGGGTGCCAATCTCATACTTCTTAAAGAAAACAAGAAGGCCCACCAAAACACCCCAGAAGTTAGGAGAAATCTGAGCTGGACAAACATTGAAATGTTGAAAGACAGATTTGAGGAAAGGGTGAATAGGAAATCTAAACCCGTTCTCAAGGGAGACTACAAAAAAATAGGTCTTTTCGAGGACCTCTGAGTCATACCTAATATCAGTGGAGGGGATCGAATACCGCATACCTGAAGGAAAGCCAAACCTAGAAGACAAGACCTTCATCAGAAGATGAGTAACCTTACTAGGACTAATGAGTTCCGAAGCACGAGGGGCAGGCTCAGGGGCCTCAGCGCTGCTCGAACCCTTTTTGGCTTTACCCTTGCAAGATCGCTTAGAGCTCGGAGAGGACCCAGGTAAATTTTGAGGAATCTCTGCCCTATCTAAGGTTCGACCCAGGGTAAATTGTCAATTTCATCACCGACTTCTCCCAGCTCGTCTTCCTCCAGTTCTGGAGACCTATCACCCATAAGGGAAATAGACGAGCCTGTAGTTTCGGAAGAGGCAGACATGACTGGGCAAGAAAAAGGAAGACTAAAGGATCTGTAAAGAGGAGAGCCCTCTGACAAACACTCCCTAAGAGTCAAGGCACCAGCGACCGATAACAAAGATCCTAGCCGTAGAATAAGGATCAAGAAAGAGAGATGGGATACAAGGAAGAACCTCGATTCCTAAAATAGCAAAAGCAAAAGGTCCAAAAGTACAGCAACCACCTCGAATTCGAGGGATCCAGAACGGAAGAATAAACTAAAGCCAAGAAATGTACCTAAGCAAGAACGAGCTATGAACCAAAGCCCGAAGTGAAATCAAAGAACAAACTTTTCAAAGCCTTCGAATCGAACTAGGGAAAGTCAACACCGGCAGATTGGGGAGCCAAAATCGCAAGGAAGTGAGGCGGTTTCCATTGCTATGGATGCATTTAAAGCTCTGAGTACATGGTACGAGATGTGCACAAAAAATGAGGGAGAAATTATTGCTCGAAACTGTCAAAAGATACCCACCGCCAGCAAATCAAGGTCGCCACATAGAGTTCTGACTCAGCCCCGACACAGCTCAGCCCCTACCCAAGCCCACTTGGACCAGGGGCTGGGGGGCAACTGATGATGCCTAAAAATAATTCCAAGTATGAACTCGGAAAGTGAGGTCAGGAAGGAAGGTCATCTAACCCAGAGCTCACAAGTCCAGACCTCGGGCCTTCTTGAACCTGCGTAATGAAGGAAATGAGAAGGAGACAGCTGGCTACCAGAGGGCATCCCTTCTGGTACAGCTGATGAGTACAAAATATTGCATATTTCATGGCCTCATTACATGCATTTTAACTCAACTTTGTATTAAGTACTTAGAGTTAGCCGAAATTATGAATAATGTTGTATTTTCGATGTTACAGGTAATTATAGCGTAAATGATGGATTTTATAACCTTGCAACTAAGGATGAATGAGTGGTGAATAGATGGACACATTCAATGAGGATTTGGAGGCTTAAAGGTGAAGAAACCAAGAAAAATAAAATTTGGAAGGTTTAGCCCACTGGTTTCCCAAAGTTTTGACATAGTACCACTGTTTGTCTCATGTTTGACCATGATCCACTTCGAATCTGAAAAAGTGAAAAACATGAAAGTTGTAGATATGGATGTCTTCTATATTGTGTCAAAATTGCAGCTCAATTGAATGGTTGGATCAAAATTTATGACAATTCTACGAAAACTGGTCCGGAGCAGAAGGGTACCGGTACGCCGTACAGGTACGATTTTCCTACTGGAGTTCGGGGTACCGGTACACAGTACCGGTACGCTCTTCTGAAATAGCCCAAAATGCCTAGAACTACTAAAAGTCTTCTCCAACTTCTTGGGGGCCCACCTACACTTCTCCCACGCCTACACTGACATATTCTACACATAACCATGCCATCCTTACACAATTTCAAGACTTTTGAGGCAAGGACATTAATGAGGATGGGAGAGAAGGGGGTTGCCTGGGGAGTTGTTGGGTAGGCTGCTCCTAACCTGTCCAAGCCATCAAATCTCTTCCCATTGATGGGAAGCCTGGACACACAGGCTAGGGGAGCCTCATGGACGAAATTTGAAGTCTCTACACTCCATATATTCAGCATTCACACAAGCTTTGAAAGGGTGGCTACCTAAGCTTAGGAGTAGTCTTAGCTCAATGAAGAAGATGATGAATAGTAGAAATAGAAAGCTTATTGCTTGACCAAAAATGTTGTAGTTCCTAACCTCCTAATATCATCCCTCAATGTGTATATGATGTAGGTGCGAAGGGAGTGTCACGCTCCCTTGGGATGAATTGGGAAATAGGGCAACGGAATGGTGGATGGAATGAAATGTATGAAATGGAAAGTGCGAAATGGACAAAAGTGCTCCCCAAGCGCAAGGAGTTTTTTGCATGTCGTGTTTTATTTGGAAAAGTATTCCAAGGTCGTCTCCTCAGGGAAGGAAAGGTCAAGTTGTGTGAAAGTGATTTTTGGTGAACAAAAGAGAAAATGTAAAATCTTTTGAGTTTTGGTTTGAGGAGTGAAGTTTGTGAATGATAATGAAATGAAAACAAGTGTTGGCTAATCCAAAGGGTTCATTCCAATGGGAATCCCAAATCAACTCGAAGCCTTCCTCGAATAGAGCCTAGATGTACGATTGATTCGTGGGAAGCTCGGGACTAAAATGGAGGTGAGGATTCAAGCATACCCTGTGACGATGCCTACGGTGTATCAAGAACTCACAACCATGTCCTCACCCCAACACAGTCAAACCGAGCCAACGTACTCTGAGATGAGGAATGAAAATGAGTTGAAGGGACACACCCAAGAGGACTTCTTCCTTGGATTAACCAACTTAAAATCTAGCTACTCATGAAAGCAAGAAAGGAATGCATAATGTAAAGAGACATAATGAAGAAATAAAACATGGAACTTAACTTAAAGCAAGTAAACTTGAACTATAAAGAAAGAAATACAATACCCATTTTAAAACTAGAAATGAAGAAAACTTGGAAGCAACAATGGTGGATTGAAGAACATGTAACTAAACTTGAAATTAACTTGAAATAAATGACATTAAAGACATTGAATGAAGATTACAAGATCCTTACAAAAGATTACAAGTGAAATGATGGAAGAAAATGCAAAAATCTAAGTTTTCTATCTACTATTCATCATCTTCTTCCTTGGACTACTGCTAAGCTTAGGTAGCCACCACTGAAGAACTTGTGTAATGCTGAATATATGGTGTGTAGAGACTTCATTTTCGTCCATGAGGGTCCCTAGGGTCTGTGTGTGCAGGCCTCCCATCAATGGGAGGTGATTTGAAGTCTTGGATAGGCTAGGAGAAGCTTAGCCTGCAACTCCCCTGACAGCCCCCTTCTCTCCCATCCTCATTAATGCCCTTGCCTCCAAAATCTTCAAATTGTGTAAGGGGGGCATGGTTGTAGGTAGAACATGTTGGGATATGTGTGGGAGAAGTGCAGGTGGGACCCCCAAGCAAGTGGGATATGATTTGCAGGCATCTGGGCTGTTCTGGGCATTCTGGGCACGGCGTACCGGTATGCGTACCGATACTGTTTGGCTACTGGAGTTCGGCATACCGGTATGAGTACCGGTACGGTTTGCCTGCTCTGGACCAATTTTCGTAGAATTATCATAACTTTTGATACAACTGTTCGATTGAGCTAAAAATTTGACACAATACAGAAGACATCCAGATCTACAACTTTCATGTTTTGAACTCTTTCATATTCGAAGTGGATCATGGTCAAAAATGAGAAAAAATAGCAGTACTGTGTCAAAACTTTGGGAAACCAGTGGGCTAAACCTTCCAAATTTCATTTTTCTTGGTTTCTTCACCTTTAAGCCTCCAAATCCTCATTGAATGTATCCATCTCTTCACCACTCATTCATCCTTAGTTGCAAGGTTATAAAATCCATCATTTACGCTATAATTACCTGCAACATCGAAAATTCAACATTATTCATAATTTCGGCTAACTCTAAGTACTTAAATACCAAGTTGAGTTAAAATGCATGTAATGAGGCCTTGAAATATACAATATTTTGTGCTCATCACTTATGTTCTTGCATTTTCCTTTCCATTTCAGTTGTACTAAGCTTTTGATGGCACCCAAAATCAGTCCTAAGTATGAGCTCAGCCCGAGAAGCCAGATCGGGAGGTCAGTTCAGAGTTCCAGAGCTCTGGTTCCTCCCAAGCGAAATAATAGCTGAAGTAATAAGAGAAGTGGTTGGATGACAGCTGGCACCTCCAAAACAAAAGCCAAGCAACATCCCAGGCGTAAAACTCTTAATTGACTAGGATCCCCTCCCAGAATTAAGGGGGATCCCATAAATGAAGGGCAAAGATCTCGGTAGAGGTCTCTTAGGGTTAGGAATAACATTATAAGTATTGTACATTACCCCAACCAAGAGGGAGAGAGGAATAATGTCAAAAAAGACTTTGTAAGTTCCATTAGTCATCAATAGAGAAAAAGGAGCAAGTGCCTCCATTAGAGAGTGGACTAGCCGAGCTCATCAGCCGGTGAACCACTATATTTTCACTGTGTTGCACACACTACACCTCGGTTAACCAGAACATCCATCCAGCAATTCACGAGCCTTGTAGCTCAGATCTATCCCATACAATTGAACCCAAACTCATTGCTCATTCGTGTAAAAAAACACCATCAGTTTGGCGCCGTCTGTGGGAACGATTGTTCTTATAACAAGTATACTGATTCTTCAGTAATTGATGGTCTCTACACGCAACATGAGCAAAAGTCAGATGAATCCCCCAAGGATGCAGAATCTACAAGAGGTCACCAGTGGATGACAACCAGAAAACCTTCATGATTACGTGCCCACCATCGGAGATGATCCGCCTACAGTGGATCCCTCCACCAACAATGAACTAGACGCCCTTCGTCTGGTCAATCAGCGTTTACTTCAACAAAATGAAGAGCTCTTGAAGCTCTTACGAGCCCCTCCGCAAACACAGCCAGCCCAGCAAGGCCAGAATGACCTCCCTCACAGGGAATAGCAATACATTGATCCCCTCAAAGAGGTAAACGAGGGAGGGGAGAGCAGCCAGGCACCCCATCCGCCACCTAGGAAGGGTGCTAATGAAGAAATACAGAGCCAGAACGAAGGAGTTGAGAAAAATGATTTCCTTCCCTTCCAACAGGAGAGAATGGAGCAATATTGGGAACATCGCTTCAAGGATATTCGGCAAGAGCTCAGCCACATGAGGGAGGCAGTGAGGGTCAAAACTCCAGTAACGATGGATGCCTTGGTGCAACAAACGGAGTCCCCATTCACCGCTGGGGTGTTGCATTTCCCTCTTCCTCCAAAGTTCATAATGCCTCAGATAGAGGTTTTTGATGAGACAAAAGACCCTGTGGATCACCTCAACACCTACAAAAACCAAATGGAGTTGCATGGATACCAGGACCCTGTGCGGTGTAGGGCCTTTGCCATCACTCTGAAGGGGTCAGCCTTAGCATGGTTCAATAGGCTCCCCCCAGCTTCGATCTCTTCCTTCAAAGAACTCTCCATTTCGTTTGTGTCTCACTTCATAGGAGCCTGGATCTACAGGAAGCCGAGCTATCATTTATTAAATGTAAAGCAGAGACCTGATGAGAACCTCCGATCCTATGTACAGAGATTCAATTCAGAATCTCTGAAGGTAGATGTCCCAGACGAAAAGTTTGCCATCACTGCTTTCATTGCAGGATTAGGAGTGCAGTCAAAGGACTTGATGTTCTCTATATCAAAGAATCCCCAAGCAAGCATGGCTTAGGTGTTAGCCAAGACAGAAAAATATATAAACGGTGAAGAAGCACTCTTTTCCAAGGTGGGGAGTGCATCATCACGAAAGGAGAAGGGGAAAGAAGAGAAGAAGAGAGACCGAAGTCCCAGGAAATAAAGAGAACGAGAAAGGTCTCCAAGGAGGGACAGAGATCGCTCCCCAAAGAGAAGAGGAAATGTTAGAGACCGCTTAGGCCCTCCGTAACCCGAGCTACAGCCTAGGTACGCACCTCGGCAATTCACCCCGTTCACCGCCACAGTGTCTCAGGTCCTGTATGAGGTCCAAAACGAGAAGTTCCTAAGGTGGGCACCTCGGATGAAGGCAGATCCAGTGAAGAGAGACCCCACAAAGTATTGTGACTACCACAGAGATCATGGTCACCATACCAATGATTGCATTTAGTTAAAGAAGGAGATGGAGTTTTTAATCCAACGAGGGCAGTTACGTCGCTTTGTGGCCCATGATAATCAAAATCGAGCTCTTCCACCACCGCCACCTCAACAGCAAGCACCTGCGCCACATCAGCAACCTCTGGGAGAGATCAGAGTAATATCTGGAGGGTTTGCAGGAGGCGGAGAATCCAGCTCAGCCAGAAAAGCTCACCTCCGAAGGATCAGAGCCGGAGAAGCTCTCGAGGTGCATACTGTGTCTAAAGCACCACGCTTAGACACAGCTATCTCTTTTTCAAATTCAGACTTGGAAGGATGTCAGTACCCCCATGATGATCCCTTGGTGGTAAGAGCTGTGGTAGCCAACAGAACTGTTCATCGAGTCCTGATTGATAACGGCAGTTCGGCAGACATCATTTTTACGCCTGCATTCAATAAGATGGACATAGGAAGGGAAAAACTCGAACCAGTTAGTGCCCACTTGCTAGGTTTCTCAGGAGAAATGGTGCTCCTCTTAGGGTCAATTCAGCTTGTGCTCACCCTAGGTGACCCGCCTTACCAAGCCACCACAACCGTAAAATTCTTAGTGGTTGACGCACCTTCTGCGTATAACATTCTGCTTGGAAGACCTTCCCTTAATTCTATGAAGGCCATCCCATCTGCCTACCACTTGGTCGTCAAATTTCCAACAGAGAACGGAATCGGAGTAGTCCGGGGAGACCAGCACGTAGCAAGGGAGTGCTACATGGCGTCTGTGAAGATGAAAGAGGTTGAGAACATCCAGTTGGATGAACTTGACATGAGGGATGAGCTGGAAACCAGACCAATCCCATCAGAAGAGCTAGAGCCTATACAGCTAGACGAAGAACCTGAACACCTTGTTTATATAGGGTCCAAGCTGAGCAGAGAGATTAAGGAACTTCTCATCCAATTTCTGAGGCAAAACATGGAAGTGTTTGCCTGGAAACAAGAAGACATGGAGGGTATTGACTCCTTAGTTATCACACATAAGCTCAGTGTAAATCCTAGCTGCAAACCCATCAAACAAAAGAGGAGGAATTTCGCCCCAGAGTATCAAAAAGTCATCAATGAAGAGGTCAACAAACTTCTCCATGCCAGAGCCATCAGGGAGGTGGATTTCCCAGTGTGGCTAGCTAATGTCGTCCTCGTTAAGAAGACCAACGGTAAGTGGCGCCTCTGCATTGACTTTACTGACCTTAATCGGGCTTGCCCCAAGGATAGTTTCCCTTTACGTCGGATAGACATGATTGTGGATGCCACCGCTGGGCACGAACTCCTCAGCTTCATGGACGCCTTCTCTGGGTATAATCAGATTAGGATGGACCTTAATGACTAGGAGAAGACCTCCTTCATAACCGAGCAAGGGACGTACTGTTACCAGGTTATGCCCTTCGGTTTGAAGAATGCTGGAGCCAGTTATCAATGCTTGGTGAATAAAATGTTCCAAAAAGAGATAGGGACTACCATGGAGGTTTACATCGATGATATGTTGGTCAAATCACTGAAAGCAGAGCTCCACATCAAACATTTGGCGGAATCTTTTCAGGTCCTGAAGGAATACAAAATGAAGCTCAATCCCGCCAAGTGTGCCTTTGGAGTTTCCGCTGGAAAATTTCTGGGTTTCATAGTTAATAGCAGAGGGATAGAGGCTAACCCAGAGAAAGTAAAGGCAGTACTGGATATGCAACCGCCGTCCAATACAAGGGAGGTACAGCGTCTAACAGGAAGAATAGCTGCTTTAAGTCGTTTTGTGTCCAGATCAAGCGACAAGTGTCAACTCTTCTTTCAAGTCCTAAAGAAGGTCTTCCAGTGGGATACCCAGTGTGAGGAAGCGTTCAGAGCACTGAAAAATTATCTGAGCTCCCCACCTATTCTGGTAAGCCCGTCGGAAGGTGAGGTCCTTACTCTCTATTTAGCTGTCTCAGATTTCTCAACAAGTGCAGCGTTAGTGAGGGAGCAGAACAGAGCTCAGCAACCAGTCTATTACTGTAGCAGAGTTCTGAGGGGGCCAGAGGAGAGATATCCGAAGATGGAGAAGCTTGTTTTAGCCTTAGTTACGACTGCCAGGAGGCTTAGGCCATATTTCCAAGCTCACACTATCGAGATCCCAACAGATCAGCCGATGAAGCAAGTATTACGTAAACCAGAGACTTCGGGAAGGCTGGTTAAATGGGCCATCGAGCTCAATGAGTTCGATATCAGGTACAAACCAAGAACAACCATCAAAGGGCAAGTACTGGCGGACTTCATTACAGAATTCACAACAGGAGCACCCATGGGGGCCACGCAGCTGGTACCTGACCTCCCCACATGGAAGCTTTTGGTAGATGGAGCTGCCAACGCCCAAAGCAGCGGCGCTTGCTTGATTTTGACCTCCTTTGATGAAATAGATGTTGAATATGCATTAAGGTTCGGTTTTAGGCCTCAAACAACGAGGCGAAGTACGAGGCTGCTATAGTAGGACTGAATCTCGCTCACTCAATGGAGGCAAAATAGCTGGAGATCTGCAGTGACTCTCAGCTCGTGGTGAAGTAGATAGAGGGGTCTTACGAGGCCAAGGGCGAGAAGATGATCATTTACCTCAGAAAGGTGAATTGATCAGGAAATTTGTGCAAGTCAAGATTATACATGTCCCCAGATCAGAGAATTTTCGAGCAAATGCGCTGGCGAGACTAGCAACTGCTTCACAAGAGAACCCGGATAGGTTGATACCAGTAGAGCATTTGGCGGAGCCATCAATAAGAGTTGAGAAGGAAGAAGTGCTCCCAGTTCTTTCCCCACCAGCCTGGATGGACTCTATTAGGAAATATCTTCAGAACGGAACCTTGTCAGCAGACTCCAAGGAGGCCACAAAGATAAGGGTAAGGTCAGCCAGATTCTCCATTTTGCAGGGAAATTTATATAAGCGAGGATTCTTGATGCCTCTCCTCAAATGTGTAGGAGATGAGGATGCTAATTACATACTTAGGGAGATCCATGAAGGAATTTGCGGCAATCATATCGGAGCTCGAGCCCTGGCAGGAAAAGCCTTGAGACAGGGATATTATTGGCCCACTATGCTAAAAGATGCCACCGATCTGGTTAGAAGGTGTAAGGTGTGTCAGATACATGCCAACATCTCTCATTGTCCGCCAGAGCTCCTAACGTCGGTGGTAAGCCCTTGGCCCTTTCAACAATGGGGATTGGACATTCTTGGCCCTCTTCCCACCAGCGTAGGGCAGTGCAAATTCGCCATCATTGGGGTGGACAATTTCACTAAATGGGCTGAGGTGGAACCTCTGGCAACAATCACGGAGCAGAAGGTTCAGAATTTCACATGGAAGTCTATAGTCTGTAGGTTTGGGGTACCTAGAACGATTGTTTCTGACAATGAGAAACAGTTTGACAACCCTAAGTTCAAGAAGTTTTTGTGCAGAGCTGTGGATAAAGAATTATTTCTCGGCCCCAGCCCATCCACAATCAAATGGACAAGCAGATGTGACGATCAGAACAATCAAAGCCGCCTTGAAGACCAAGCTCGAGTCGTTGAAGGGAAAATGGGTTGAGTATATCCCAGAGGTGTTGTGGGCATACAGAACAACCCCTAGGGCAGCAACTCAGGAAACACCGTTTGCTTTGGCTTTCAGAACCGAAGTAGTTTCGCCTGTAGAGATAGGATTCCCATCCCCCAGAACTGAGTTCGCAGAGTCTGAGCATAACGATGAATCCCTTCTGCTAAATCTCGACCTCCTAGATGAAAAGAGAGAAAGAGCTCTGCAACACACTCAGAGTTATCAGAGAAAGATCGCAAGGTACTACGACAGGAAGGTAAGGCACAGAAACTTCAAGGTTGGAGATCTAGTACTTAGGAGGCTTTTGCTTGCAAGAAAGGATCCCACGCATGGGAAATTGGGACCAAATTGGGAAGGCCCCTACATTGTCTCAAGAATAATTAGGCCCAGGAACTATGAGTTACAAACAGAAGAAGGAAAGGTCATACCTCATTCTTGGAATGCCGAGCATCTTAAGAAGTTCTTTCAGTAAGTTTTCCTTGTAATAAAATTATTCTCAATAAAAATAGCAAATTCTTGATTCATCCTTGCATGGCTTTCAAAAAAAAAAATGAAATGAGCTCTACAGCTCAAGATAAGCTCTTCAGCTTATATATAAAAAAACGAAATGAGTTCCACAGCTCAAGATAAGCTCTTCAACTTATATAAAAAAAAAATGATGAGTTCCACAGCTCAAGATAAGCTCTTCAGCTTATATATAAAAAAAAAATGAGCTCTACAACTTGGGATAAGCTCCTTAGCTTATAAAATTCAAGATGAGATCCTTAGCTCATAAGATATAAAACGAACTCTACAGCTCAAGATAAGCTCTTCAGCTTATAAAGAACAAAATGAGCTCTACAGCTCAAGATAGGCTCCTTAGCTTATAAGATTCAAGATAGGCTCTTCAGCTTATAAAGAACAGAATGAGCTCTACAGCTCAAGATAGGCTCCTTAGCTTATAAAATTCAAGATGAGCTCCTTAGCTCATAAGATATGAGATGAGCTCTTCAGCTCATAAAAGATGAGATGAGCTCTTCAGCTCATAAAACACCGGATAAGCTCCTTAGCTTGTAAAAAGATAAGATGAGCTCTTCAGCTCATATATATATATATATATATATATATATATGTAAAAAAAAAAATGGAACCAGGATTCATGGTCACAAGCATTCAGAAAGAAACAAAAGTTACACAAAAGTCTGGAATTTCATTAAACAAAAGGGAGTACAAAAAAGAGGAGCTCCTAGTTCTTTTTAAGTTGTTGTTTTAGCTCAACAACCTCTCCTCTCAGTTGGGCGTTCTCCTCTTTCAGCTCGTCCCTTTCTTTTTCAGTCTCAGAGAGCAATTTGAGAAACTTCTCACCTGCTGAGGTAAACAAGATAGTGGCGAGAGAAGAATCGGGTGAAGAGGAACCATCCCTCCTGCGCTTCTTTGAGGGCACACCAGCATCTTCTTCCTCGTCAGAATCTGAGGGGGAAGTCCAAGGAGAATCTGGAAAAGAAGAAAACTCCCAAGCAGTTGCCTCAGCGCTAAGCAAATAAAGATTTTCATGCGTCATCAGATCTGAAAAAGGTTTGGGGTCTACAAGCAGCAGCTGATCGATATTCATCATCTCTGGCAAATCCCGATCAGGGGGACTTGCGCAACGAAAACATAATAAGAATAAATCTTCACAGAAATTAGTCAAGATAGCTCTGCTTGAGCATACCTATACGAGAGAAGCTCTCCCAGGAATGTGGGATTCTAGTGCTAGGGCAGCGCAGCTCAGTAGACCTCCAAGACTTCCTGGAGGCAAAAAAGAAGCGTTGAGACCACCCTTCAGGAAATGGAGGAAGGTCAAGAACCAGAGGGCGTATGTTGAAGTGCCTCCACCGAAAGAAGCTGAAGCAGGGGATCTCGTCTTCTTCGATCTCAAAAAATTAAAGAAATTTAGCAATAGTAGGGAACCCACCGGTGCCATACAGACGCCAGAAGAGGAAAAAGCTGACCATAGCAACCCAGCCTCGAGGTGAAAGGCGAGAGGGGCACAAGCCATAGTACGCAAGAATTCGCCCAATAGAAGGATGAATGGGAAGACGAAGGCCCATGTCCATGGCTCCCTCGAAAAAGAAAACTTCCCCTCGAGGAAGGTAGTTACAAGGCTCCTCAGAAGTCGGAACTCGTAGAGACAACTCAAGCTCAGGGAAGAATCGCTTCTTGATGTTTGTCAAGTCTGAAGGCTCCATCGTAGAAGGGGTTAAGTAGCGAGAATGCCACTTCCAGTCAATTCCAAAGGAAGTGCGTCCTTTGAACAGGGGAGAAACAGGGGCAGCCATCAGGATTACAATGGGGACAGAAGGTAACCACTGAGATTCAAGAAAAGACTCTGAAATCTTTCGGCAAAGAAGGAGGAAATCTAGGAGGTATTAGAGGCTTTAAAGAAAATCATGAGATTTCAAGAAACCAAGAACCACACAGAAAACAGAGTCGGCGGTCCTTTTGGTTTCCTAATTAATGATGGCAGTTACGATTTTGGAAAGCAGTTGAATAAATGTAGAAAGATGAATCAGCACAAGGTGACCCCCCAACGCGATCAAAGTAATTGAAAATAAGTCTGAGCTTGACCCCACCTAAACAAAACTCTCCTCAGGTTTCTTTGGGTTGAGGTCAGCTCGTATGGCTTCCTAGCTTTTCCAACACACCTTTTTCGGGACCACCGGTCCCCAAGAACAACGTTCATATCCTGGATAAAATGGGCTGGTATTTCTCAGGCTCATCTGTAAACAAAGTCTTCATGTATGCAACAACATGACCTCAGCAGATCTACCTCTGGAAGAACTCAAGCATCAAGTTGCTTACTTTCTTTTCCAAATCCAACAAACCTCTTGTCACCATGAGGAATGCCAAGTCCACTACCCAATGCCCCCCAGGGGAAACCAAAAATGTAAGTACTAGTGTCACACAAGATCCACATCCTAAAGAGCTCTGAAAGGCTTCCTGCTTTCAAAGGGCGAGATAGAGAAACCTTCCACAATGGCCTCAACGTTCTCCTGATATTCCTCAACCATCTCCAGACCTCAATAGGCTAAAAGAAGCCCAGCACAATAAACTGTAGCATAAGTTGTGAGGCCAGCTTCAAGTCCTCAAGAAGTTAAACCTCACGGTCCCAAAAAGCTCTCTTAGCTCAGTAGCCATTGGTGAAGCTGTTTGGCAAACCCAGCAGGATAGGGGACCTAAAGATAACTTCAAAACAAAAAGGGAAGGGGAATACAAAAACCTCATCCAAGTTTGATAAATTTTGCTTGAAACGAAGCACCAAGGTACTCCTCCAAGCAAAAGGGGGGCGAGGAAGGGGAACCCAGGCAAAGCACAATGAAGGTAACAGTGACAATGTCATAGTAGACTGCATTGAAGAACAAAGTAGACTATAAAAAGCATAATGTATTGAATAGCTCCAAAAACAAAAACGAAGTATGTTCAGCATTTACATCAATAATTCAAAGTGTGTTCTGCATCTACATCAATAACAGCACAGATCTACCCTAAGTTCTGGACTCCTAGGATCCTAAAGAGGCAGGAGGAGAAGAGCCTGGCAGCTCAGCAGTAGGAGTGTTTGATGGATCAGCAGATGAAATCTCTGGTGGGATGACAGTTGAAGCCTCTGGCAACATACAGTTGAAATCTCTGGAATAGTCAATTGAGCAGAGACCTCGACTTCAGTTAAAGCCCTCGTTACTAGGTCAGCAAAAAAAGAGGTAGCAGCAGGGAGGTCAGCAGGCGCAGGAGTCAGAGAAGCCTCAGGATTGCCCACGGTAGCAGTGGATACAGAGGTGGGAATATTTTAACCTTTGACCTCAGCCAATGAGGTAGGCAACTCAGAACCCGCAGGAGCAGCCTTAGAGGCAAGTGCTGAACTGGGCACCTCTGCCTCCTTTTCAACTGAAGCCTCTACCTCTTCCTCAGCCGGAACATCAAAGTTGAAATCCAGATCAGGGTAGGTTTCTTCGGCTATTTCTTGAAAAGCAATCCACCCCTTAGCCCACCTAGTAAAAACGTCATCCTTTAGCTTGGCAACTAGATCATCCCTCTCTTTAACAGCTGCTCTCTGAACTTCAAGCTCAACTAGTGTGGCATCGTGTGCCTCTGCCAATACACTATACTCTCTTTTCATGCTGTTATAAGAGCCTAATGCCTCAAATTTCTCCTGGCTAGCTTTGACCCAAGCCTCGCTCTTAAGTTTGAGCTCCTCCGAGACCTTTTTGAGCTCAGCACTGCTCTTCTTCTCTTCCTCTTCGGCTTTCTTCTTCTCCGCCTCCAGGCTCCTGATGGTAGAGGCCTGCTTCTCCGCATGCTCTTGAAGACTCTGAAGTTGAGCTTGGAGGTCATCATTAGCAAAGGTCAGCTCTGCAGCTTTAAATTCAAACACCTTGGACGCCTTGGCAGAACTCTCAAGAGAGCGGATTCGACTCAGCAAACCCCTCACATGTATAGCCAGCTAGGGAGAAATGCGATCAGAAACAAGGAATAAAGCAAAGCGACAAGCATAAGGTGGGAGCTTAAAGAAGAGCAATAACAGGTACTTACAGCTGCGGTTCCGTAGAGGGCTGAGTTGATGGAGCTCTCAAGAGGCATAGTGGCAGCCCTCAGAACATCGGAATCAGGAATGATGGAAGTGATGGCACCAGCTGCAAGATCAATGTTATCAAAGAAAGAGTCTTCGTTCCCTTCTACTTTAGGGAACTCCCCTTTCTTCAACGTGGAGCTCGGTTGAGACGGCTGGGAGATGTTCTCAGATGATCCAAGAAGAGGAGAGGTAAGCTGAAGCTGAGGAATCAACCCCAGGGCCCTCTCGACCTCAGATGATGAAGGTGAGGTCTAGTCCTGCGCATGAGCTCTACCGGGAACCTGCAGAACCCCTTTGAAGGGAGGGATCTCTGGGACTTGTGGGGAGCTCGATGAGGGAGCAGGAGCTCCAGAAGTCAAAGCAGGAAAGCTCGATCATTTAGAAGGGGATCCTGTAGCTGGGACAGGGAAGCTGGGGGCACTCCTGATTTCCGCATCTTAGCTCGGGTAACAGGACTGTTACCAGAACCGTCCTCTGCCTTGCGTTTGCTCCCACTTCTACCCTTCTTCAACAGAGTTAGCTTAGCCTGGAGTTCTTCTTGGGTTGGCTCCATCAAGGAAGAACCTAAAAAATCAAAATGGGCAAGTTAAGAAGGAATAAGGAAAGAATAAAAAAATTTGAGGTGAATAGGGAAAGGAGAACTACTACCTGCCACTTCAGCCGCAGTAACTGAAAGAGGAATAGGTGCTTCGACAGAAAGAGGAGTAGGGGATTCTATTATTACCCCAGGGGGGCTGAACCCTTGCTCTACAAGAACCCAAGGTCTGATGAGCTCAGAGTACCTTGCTGAAGAGCACTTCTCTAACCTCAGCAACACCCGTTCGTCCTCTGCACTAAGCTCAGGGCGTCCACCTGGGAAACAATATAAACAAAGCAGAGTCAGAGAAAGCCACAAAACCCGATCACAGTTAGGATTGGACAAAGACTTGCCTAGGTTTTCAGGGACTGACCAAGCCTTGGGGATTGGAAGAGTATCTGTCTTATCTGCAGAATTGTATTCCCATTGTAAGCCCCCTACGTAAAAGAATTATTTTTTCCAATGCTTGTGGGAGCTCGGGGGATCAGAAATAATCACTTTAGCCTTCATTCGTTTGGAGATATATAGAAAGCCCTCAGAAGCAGTGTGGTTGACGTTGAAAAAATGCATGAGCAAGGAAATAGTAGGGACTCCAAGCTTGTGGATTTTAAAGAAGACAAGAAGACCCACCAGGACCCCCCAGAAATTAGGTGAGAGTTGAGCAGGACAAATGTTGAAGTGTTGAAGAACACCTTTTATAAAAGGGTGTAAGGGAAAGCGCAGACCGTTCTCGAAGGCAGCCACAAAGAAGCAAACCTTCTTATGAACTTGGGTGACATAGGGGGTGAATGCATCTGGGCACCAGTATTGAACCCCCTGAGGAAAACCATAGCGAGCGCTAAGGACCTTCAAGAGGGAAGGAGTGACCTCGCTAGGGCCCACGAGCTCTGCATGACTGGAAGAAGACCCTACACCTGGAGCCGAAACACCTACGCCACTCACTTTGCCCTTGCCTTTGTTTGAGTTTTTTTACCACAGGGGAGGGAGTAGAGGGAGGCTCATCAGTATGTGCCTGAGCATCGACAGAGTCAACGCCAGGGAAATTGTCAATCTCCTCACCCACGGCACCTAAGTCAGAATCCTCTTCAACAAATCGGTCTCCTAAGAGGGAAACAGAGGAAGGGGTGGCTCCAAAGGAAGCAGACGTAGTTGGGCAGGTAAAGGGAAGCTTAAAAGATCTATAGAGGGGGGGAATTCCAGAAAAACACTCCTTGAGAACTCTGGGGTCGACACAGCTGTGCGCGATAATGAAGATTCTAGCGATGGAGTAGGGGTCCAAAAAGAGGGGAAGACGACACAAAGAAAGGCCTCGATTCCTAAAATAACAGAATCGAAAAGTCCAAAAATGAAGAAACCATCTCAGACTCGAGGGATCCAGAACGAAAATAACAGGTAGGGAGCCAAGAACGTACCTAATCGAAGGCGAATAGCAAGCCAAAGTTCGAAGCAAGCAAGCCATGCACACCAATTCGAAGGGAGATCAGTTTAAGCAAAAACCCTAAATTCGCCGATGAATTGGAAGATTCTGGGTCTGCGAAGAAGAAGGAAGATTGAAAGCTTGACAGGAGAATTTGAGAGGGAGAAATGGGAGCCGTTACTGTCAATTCAAAGGCATTTAAAGCTAACTGCACAAAGTGGAGAACGTGCGCGGGAAACAAGGAGGGTAAATGATTACCTGTAACCGTCAAAAACCTGATTGCACGAAGACCGAGGTCGGCAGGTGGAGGTTAGCCTTAACGGGACCTCAGCCCAGTCCCTACCCAAGTTCACTTAGACTAAGGGCTGGGGGGCAACTGATGGCACCCAAAATCAGTCTTAAGTATGAGCTCAGCCCGAGAAGCCAGATCGGGAGGTCAGTTCAAAGTTCCAGAGCTCAGGAAACCAGAGCTCTGGTTCCTCCCAAGCGAAATAATAGCTGAAGTAATAAGAGAAGTGGTTGGATGACAGTTGGCACCTCCAAAACAGAAGCCAAGCAACATCCCAAGCGTAAAACTCTTAATTGACCAGGATCCCCTCCCAGAATTAAGGGGGATCCCATAAATGAAGGGCAAAGATCTCGGTAGAGGTCTCTTAGGGTTAGGAATAGCATTATAAGTACTGTACATTACCCCAACCAAGGGGGAGAGAGGAATAATGTCAAAAAAGACTCTGTAAGTTCCATTAGTCATCAATAGAGAAAAAGGAGCAAGAGCCTCCATTAGAGAGTGGACTAGCCGAGCTCATCAGCCGGTGAACCACTATATTTTCACTGTGTTGCACACACTACACCTCGGTTAACCAGAACATCCATCTACCAATTCACGAGCCTTGTAGCTCAGATCTATCCCATACAATTGAACCCAAACTCATTGCTCATTCGTGTAAAAAAAACACCATCAGCTTTAAATATCTTGTAATATTTATTTCTTGCACTTTAATCTTAGTTATTTCAAGTTCATTGCAAGTTTAGTTGTGTAACTTAGAATCTACTATTGTTGTATGAGTTTTTTTACTTCAAGTTTTTCTTAAAATGGGTATTGCATATTTTTCTTCTTAGTTTAAGATTTCTTGCATTAATTTAAGTTTCACGCTCCATTTCAATTATGTCTCTTTACATTATGCATTTCTTTCTTGCTTGCATGAGTACCTAGATTTTAAGTTGGTTAATCCAAGGGAGAACTCCTCCTGGGTGTGCCACTTCAACTCATTTTCATTCTTCCTCTCAGAGTACGATGGTTCGGTTTGACTGGATTGAGAGTGGATGCGGTTGTGAGTTTTTGATATCCCGTAGGCCTAGTCACGGGTTATGCTTGGATCCTCACCTCCATTTCGTCCCTAGCTTCCCATGAATCAATCGTTCATCTAAGCTCTATTCAAGGAAGGCTTCGAGTTGATTTGGGATTCCCATTGGAATGAACCCTTCGGATTAGCCAACACTTGTTTTTATTTCATTTTCATTAAGAACACTATCACAAACCAAACTCAAAACTCAAAAGATTTTACACTTCTCTTTTGTTCACCAAAATCACCTTCACACACTTGAACTTTTCTTCCCTGAGGAAACGACCTTGGAATACTTTTCCAAGTAAAACACGACAAGCAAAAGACTTGCGCTTGGGGAGCACTTTTGTTCACACATATCATTTCCACACATATTTTTTTCACTTCATTCATCCACCATTCCGTTGCCCTTTTCTCACATCATTCCGAGGGAGAATGACACTCCCCTACACACTATAATCCATACACACATCGAGGGATGATATTAGGAGGTTAGGAACAACAACGGTTTTGATCAAGCAACAGCGAGCTATAGTCAAGGCATAAAACACTCAACAATCCAAGATCACCTCCTAAAATCAAGGAAGATCCAACAAATGGAAGGCAAAGATCTCATTGCAGATCCCGTTGAGTTAGGAATTAGACTATAAATATTGTACCACTATAAATTTCATGTGTAATCCTTACCCCAGAAGGAGAGAGATCATTCCATCATTCCAATGTGCCATGTAGCTCAGGCTGAACCCCATAAAACGTGTAATCTGCTCAAACACCTTTTGAACACCATCAAAACTAGTTTGCGCTTCCTTCTGTGCGTAATTTACTTATTATTGTCTTGAAGTATTTTCATCTCACCCTTTAATAAGATTGAACATGCCATCCATATTTAGTGATAACTTCTGTTATTGTGGGGTTGCCATTAACAATGTATTGCTGAATATTGGACAGCACTTCCATCTTTGATTATAATGGTCAAATTGTTTGCCATAATGACCATGGTAAAATGTTATTGTTGGACTGTTCAGTCTTAAGCTTGGGTGAGAAAATACCAATTCATCTATTCATTGATGTGAAGGAACAAAATGTGGAGGTCGTGCTCAAATTAATCAAACCTGACCCATCAGAAATGAGTTTGGAAGATAGCAAGGGAAACACGGCGCTCTATATTGCATCAAGGAAAGGCCGAACTCAGGTTTGTCCTTGTTTTATTCGTTCTCAACATTGGTTTATCTTGTGACATACGACAAATGTACTGTAGATTTTCCATGCCTTTGCAGTGGTCGTTGAACTTGATGACTTTTTTCAATAAAAATAACATAGAATTATACATAAATGAGAAGTCAAAAAATTCTTTGTCAAATGGTCCATTAAATTATCACACTAGAACCTTAATTGGCTGTAGCAAGATCCTGTTTTGTGAGTTCTTTCTAAAGTAACTCCAAGTTCTGACAGGTAAAGATCAATCCAAAGCATGGTATTAGCTTTTAAGACTTGGCGTGGAAGTCAAACTCGATCAGATTGGTGATTGCTTTTACCCTTCATGGCAAAGCAACTGTATACTTGTTTGATTGTTTCTAAAGCTCAAAGCTCGAGAAAAACCAGTGTAACATAGAAAATTTGTGGTCATTTTCAACTGAAGTTCACTGTGTTGAAACTTCAAGCATCACAGAATTTTTGTATAGCATTTGGCTATTCAAAGGCTACAAAAAGAAGTTGCACTATTTTTTGATTCATTTGGCGTGGGGATGGCATGCCCCAAATAACCGATTGTAGTCCTCTCATTACCCATAAATCTCCCCCAACCTAATATCCTCTAAGGGGCTGGAACCTTGCATCTTTTAAGTAGCAGGAATAAAACCTGAGCTAAACTGCTGAGTGCTGGTGTTTGATTACACTTTCCTGCCTGTTGATGGTACACTACAAGAAATTTGTCATTTAGTCGCAAAAATTATTGCGGCTAAATGTATAAAAATTGTCACTATATATTTTAGTGACAACTTTTTTATTGCCACTAGGCCGCGGCTTTATGTCCGTGTTTAAATCATTTAGCTACAACATTTAATTTGTTGCCACTAAAAATAATTTTTTTAGCCGCAATATGAAAAATGTCACTAAATATGAAATATTTAACCGCAATAATTATTGTAACAAATTACCGTAATTTTGCCACTAAAATGTACCTTGTCGCCACTAAAAGTCCGATTAAAATTTGACTTTTAGTGGCAACAATTAATCGCAACTAAAAGTATACATTTTACCCACAACTAAAATCACCACTAAAATTTAGAACATGCTTTTAGTGTACAACGTACCATCATCAAAGAATATAAATGAACAAAAAAGGTTATGATCACAATTTCAAATTGTCATTGCAACTACACAATGATACCAACTCAAAAGAAAGTAATTACATAACAATCATCATAAAGTCTCGAGTCACAACTACATAATCTTTTTTTGAAAGGTTATTGAATTTTTTATCTTTTAGTCTTCGGAGGCAAGCCTTCCAAAGTTGTTTTCAAAGCTTCCACTGATTTGTACCTAACAAAAATTACTCAACATTAATAGGAAGCACAAAGAGTATAACATATTAATAATCAACCACAGATCACATAGATCAAATAGGAATTTATCTACCATATGAACAATCAACCACAGATGACATAAGAATTTTTGTAACAATCCATTATATCTAAAGCAATTCGGGGATGTTGAAGTTAGCCCCAAATACAACAGTTATTTTTACCAAATAATCAAACTGAGAACTGGGTACAAAGAGCTTTCATCAATATGTTATCAAGTCATCAAAACAGAGAGCTACTCTTAACAAAACCAGAAATGAACTGAAATTTTTTTGCAGCAAGTCATCATAACTAAGCTTAATCACTAGACAGTGCCTTCTTAACAAAACCACAACAAGAAGGCAACCACTCCTAATGTCCCAAGTCTCGTAGGGTACTAGACTACGTAGCAGGTTTAAGCAACTGATGGAAATACTCAACCTGTAAAATGTATGAGAAGCCATGAGAACTAAATATTCAAAAATAATGAAAAAAGTAAAATTCATTTAAGAGTAATAAGGCATAAAAAAGTATTGCTAGGAACATAGATTTGTTAACACATGTACTCGCATCTACCTATTGACACGCTTATTCACTAAAATTGATATACAATGGCAAAATAAAAATAAAAATTAGTGACCAAAAATAAGGCATATTTGCTGCAAGTAAAAAATGTTATCATAGAGGAGCTTATACTAGCACATAAGGGCCTCCTCACAATGGCATTGTAATATGTTGTTCTTATTTGAATTTTTTTATTGTAATTAAGCATGTAGCACTGATACTAGAAGACAAGTAAAAAAAAATCAAGCAAGCTGGAAAACGCCACCTTCATAAGGTGTTTCTGATGGCACCTGAAAACACAACAAAGTCAAGCAACACCATAGCACAATCAATCTTCTCCATCAATCCAAATCCAAAAGCATACATACCTTAATAAGAGCTGTCCATTTAAATATGTTGGAATCATCACAAACTAATTGAATATCTGGATCAGCCGCTTTCTCCCTCTGAACCTCCTTGTATTCCTTGAAAAGCCTTGCTCTTGATGCCTGAACTTAGCATAAACACCATATATAGGGCACAAGGCAGCATCAATTAATCACTGTTGCATTTACAAAAGAGGAGACATACACAACCAGCCATAAAAAGCATCCTAGTACCACAATTAAACACCAACTAACCTGCATCTTTAATTATACTCACTACCTTCTGATTCGATACAATTCAAAACTCGAACAAATCTGAATTCCAAAACAGCTGCATAACAAAAAAAGACACTTCAATCAATCACTCGACCACAATCGAGAGAGAGAGAGAGAAATCAGCAGACGAATACGAAGCTAATTTGAAGCCATAGCTTAATACCTAATTTCTTAGAATCCAAACATTGTAAACGAATTAGAAAATTAGTTGCTAAATAGCTTCATCCTCTTCAGATCTGCTCTGCAATCACCGAGAGGATGAGAGAGATAAGGCTTTGTGCCCTAGCCGATCCTTGAGCTCGTGTCTGAGATAGAGGTCGAGAGGTCGGGAGAGAGAGAGAGGGGGGCCAGTGTGTAAGAGAAAGAAAGGTTGAGAAAGAGAGAGAGGAGGAGAGTATATGTGAACTGAGCTCGTATATAAAGTTTCACGCAAAAACCATGGGAGTGCTGAAAATCAGCCGCAGTAAAAAAAATGTAGTGACTAAAAATAATTGCTTATCTAGATTATTAGTGATAAAAAAAATGTTGCCACTAAATTATTTTTCCATCAAGAATTAATGACAAATAGTTAGCTTTTACCCATGACAATAAAACTGTCACTCATTAAATTTATTATATTATATATAGTGACAATAATTATTTTTTAACACTAAAAATTTAAATTTAATTAGTGACTAAATTTAAATTATTGTCACTGAATATTTGGAATTAGTGGCAAATAAGTGATGTGTTTTTTGCCGCAACATTCAAATTGTCACTAACTATATTTACTACCATATCTTCAGTGGCAATAATAATGTTTCACCACTAGTTATATATCTTTAGTGGCGATAAATAATTATGATCACTAACTAATTTGAATATCATATCCTCAGTGGCAATAATAATTTTGTGTCATTAAAGATATGTATTTAGTGACAACATTTTTTGCTGCAATTTAAATCTAGCGGCTAAAAGTACAATTTCTTGTAGTGGTAGCAACAATTTCTTAGGCCAGCTTAACACTAGAAGAAGCAGAACTCATTTTTTTTTATCAAGTATTCTTTCTTATGTTTACACATGCTCGAAGCATGTCTGATTTTATATCATATGTTCTTAACTTCATATCATATGGCTTGGCAAGTCGCTTCTTGAATACTCAATTACTTAACAGCCCTGCCATATTCAGGTCCAAAGACATGTCCTATTGTTGATATTGACAACAGTGTGGTTTACTCGCATATCCCCTGCCTATTACTTACTGATGCATTTATATTGACAATCATGTGTGGTTTACTCGCATGTCACTATACTTAGAATATGGTAGTTTACATATTGTCATTGATATTGCATAGTAATAGTCGAAAAGCAAGTTATCCGTCCTTGGCCATGCGTCATACTAGTTGATCGATGGAGCAAATATGAGAAAATTTAAAAGCTCAGTTTAACCTGAGACCTAGTTTAGTTGCCGCTGACATTTGACATCTATATTAGAATTTGGCTTTGTGCCATGGCAGATTGTTCCTTGTCTACTATCAGTTGAGGGCAGTAACATCAATGCAATTACAAGGCTGGAGAGACCCCTCTTGACATTGCAGTAAAGTTTGGAACCCCAGAACTTGTCACTATTTTAAGGGAAGCGGGTGCCATCCATTCCAAAGATCATGGGAAACCCCGGAGTGCAGCAAAGCAACTTAAGCAGACTGTTAGTGACATAAAACATGATGTCCAATCGCAATTCCGACAGAGCCGTCAAACTGTCTTCAGGGTACAGAAAATTGTGAAGAGGGTAAAGAAGCTCCACATTCATGGGCTCAACAATGTCATAAACTCAACATCTGTTGTGGCTGTCCTTATTGCTACTGTTGCTTTTGCAGCCATCTTCACTGTGCCTGGCCAATATGTCGAGCAGAAAACGGAGGGATTTTTGCTTGGGCAAGTCAGCATAGCCAAAAATGCAGTTTTTGTAATCTTCTTTCTGTTTGACAGTTTTGCATGTTGGAAATTGGAAGCAAAATAAATCACCAAAGAACACAAAAACAGAGAATAAAATTCTGCTACACTATCACACAAATTTCACTCAAGAAACATTTCTATTTTTCATTAAAAATGATCACAATATCAAGGATTACAAAGGATAGAACAAACTGATTTTTTTCAGCAAGAATTCACACAAAGAGTCACAAGAAATAGAGCTACAGCTCCTTATGCCAAAACCAGTCTGCTGCGTTTTTTCTTTGCAGCAACACACTACTTTTTCTCTCTTTTTCTCTCTCAGTTTTTCCAGCAGATTACCTCTCTATATTTGGGCAGCAACTCAACTACTTTTCCTAGTCAAAACACATTTAACTTGGCCACTTTATGGCCGGCTATTCCCCAAGCAAACTATTCAACTTTTCCATGCAACCATTGATGAAACAACTCCATAAATAGACCTCCAAAAATAGCTTGGACACTTCTAGTGTTTACCTCTTCAAATACCATGACTTATCAATACCCAAAAATACACAAACAACCCTTTAAGAATTGAGTTTATAAAACTAACATCCCCCCTTAAACTCAATTCCTTGAGTTCTCATGCCTAGCATCATTTTCAATCTTCCAAACACATCATGTTTTAATGGCTTTGTAAAAATGTCGGCAACTTGATCTTGAGTCTTGCAATGCACCAACTTCACTTCTCCATTCTTCACATGCTCTCTAATAAAATGGTAGCGGGTATCAATGTGTTTACTCCTCTCATGAAACACCGGGTTCTTTGCCAAAGCCATCGCCGATCTATTATCAACAAGGATCTCCGTGGGAATTTCTTGAGAAAATCCCAAATAATTCAACAAGTTCCTCAACCAAATAGCATGACATACCGTTGAATTTGCAGCCACATACTCCGCTTCACACGTAGACAAAGTAACAATTGCTTGTTTCTTGGATGACCAAGTAAAAGCCGTTTCTCCCATAAAAAAACAATAACCCGAGGTACTTTTCCTTTCATCCAAGTCTTGTCCCCAATCACTATCCGAATATCCAACAAGTCTAAAATCATTACTGCAAGAATAAAATAAGCCATCATTGAGTGTACCTTTGATGTAACGTAAAATCCTCTTCGCCGCATTAAGATGAGTTTGATCCGGTGTCTCCATGTATCTACTAACCAAACCAACCCCATAAAGAATGTCCGGCCTTGTGCAAGTAAGGTACCGAAGACTTCCAACTAAACTTTTAAAGTAAGTTGGATCAACATTTCCACCACTAATGGTCTTCCTCAATTCCAATCCAATTTCCACGGGTGTGTTCACCGGGTTGCAAGAATCCATCTTGAACTTCTTGAGCACTTCCTTTGCATAGCCACTTTGAGAAATAAAAATTTCATCTTCACTTTGCTTAACCTCAATGCCAAGGAAATGAGACATTAAGCCAATATCAGTCATTTCAAACTCCTTAATCATACTTCTCTTGAATCCATCAAACATCATTGGATCATTGCCGGTGAAGATCAAGTCATCAACATAAAGGCAAACAAGTAGCACACTTCCATTGCCATCCATCTTCATATATAATGCATGCTCATAAGGACACTTTTGAAAACCATTCTCACGAAAATACTTGTCAATTCTAGCATTCCATGCACGCGGTGCTTGCTTTAATCCATAGATAGCTTTTCTCAACTTGTACACTTTATCTTCATGTCTCTTTTTCACATACCCCAAAGGTTGTTCAACATAAATCTCTTCCTCAAGAAATCCATTCAAAAATGCTGATTTTACATCAAGTTGGTAAATCTTCCACTTGTTTTGTGCCGCCAAAGAAATCATCAACCTAATTGTTTCCAAACGAGCAACGGGAGCAAATACCTCATCATAATCAATTCCGGCCCTTTGCTTGTAGCCTTTAGCAACCAACCTCGCCTTGTATCTTTGGACTTCACCATTTGCATCCTTCTTGGTTTTATATACCCATTTCACACCAATTGTTTTGTGACCTTGGGGAAGATTAACAAGTGTCCATGTATCATTCTTTTCAATTGCCTTCATTTCTTCATCCATTGCTATTCTCCATTTTTCTTCTTGAACCGCTTCTTCAAAACATAAAGGATCACAATCCATGAATAAACAAAACAAATTCAAGTTACCTTCAAAATTTTCCGAGGCTTCATAAATCTCTTGCAAACTTCTCATTTTCCTTGGTCTTTCACTTGAACTTGAATCCGATGATGAAGATGATGATGATTCACCTGTAGAAGATGAGGGGAGTCCATGTGGAAGTGTCTGTGGCTCTCTTTGGACTTCCCTTGGTACTTCGGACTCTTCTTCTTCAAGTATAAGATCCATTTCGGTGGCTGAAATTTTTTCTTTCCAATCCCACATGTCTTCCTCTTCAAATATAACATCTCTAGTCATGATCACTTTCTTGGTAATGGGGTTGTATAACTTGTACCCCATTGTTCTATCACCATACCCGAGAAAAATGCACTTTTCACCTTTATCATCAAGCTTTGTTCTCCTTGCTTCGGGAATCTTCGCATAAGCAATACATCCAAAAACTCTAAGATGGGAAACACTTGGCTTAAATGAACACCAAGCTTCCTCCGGAGTCTTGAAACGAACATTTTTGGTTGGACATCGATTCAACAAGTATATTGCACATGCTACGGCTTCGGCCCAAAATTCTCTAGGCAATCTTTTTCCTTTCAACATGCTTCTAGCCATATCAAGAATAGTCCTATTTTTTCTTTCCGCAACTCCATTCAATTGAGGTGTGTAGCTTGGCGTGAACTGATGCACAATTCCATGCTCCTTGCAATAATCTTCAAATAAATCGGAACTATATTCACCACCTTGATCGGATCTCAACCTCTTGATAAAATAGCCATTTTGCTTCTCAATAAGATTCTTGAACTCCTTAAAAACTTCAAACACTTCGGACTTCCTTTTCAAAAAATACACCCAAGTCTTCCGGCTATAGTCATCAATAAAAGTAAGAAAGTAGCGATTCTTACCATTTGACATAGGCTTCAAAGGACCACAAACATCGGTGTGCACAAGCTCCAAGGGTCGTGAGGCTCTCCACTTGACTTCTCTTGAGAAACTTAATATGTGATGCTTGCCAAGAATACACCCTTCACATAATTCATCCGGATGATCTATGTAGGGTAAACCCTTCACCATTTTCTTGCTAGACAAAAGCTTCAAGCCACCAAAATTAAGATGGCCAAATCTCAAGTGCCACAACCAAGAATCATCTTTAATAATAGCATTCAAACATCTCATAGCATCATGTTGAATATTCAAAGGAAACATTCTATTCTTGGACATTTTCACATTAGTAATCAAATTACCACGAGCATCTTTAATTGAAAGGTGAAGATTCTTCATGCTAATATCATAACCCTTTTCCAAAAGTTGCCCCAAACTCAAAATGCTATTCTTCATATCCGGCACATAATAGACATCGGAAATAAAATCATGATTGTCATTCTTGAGCTTAATAAGAATTTTACCTTTGCCTTTCACCGGAATGTTGGAGGAGTCACCAAAAGTAACTTTGCCTTGCGCCACTTCATCAAGTTCTACAAACATATGCTTCTTGCCACACATATGGTTGCTCGCCCCGGAATCAAGAAACCACACGTTGCCATTATCTTCCTCGGATCTATCATAGGCCAACAACAAAGTAGATGCCGCTTCATTACTTGCTTTCTCGGCATAATTCACATGTTCTTCAACACCTTTATTTGCATTTGCCCAACACTCATTGCTATAATGCCCAAACTTGTGACAATTGAAACATTCAACATTTCTCTTGTCAAAACCTTGATTGTTGTAATTGCCTCTTGCTCTTCCTCGGCCTCTTCCTCTTGAACCATAAGAATTTTGATTTCTTGCATCATTAGTGAATTGACCTCTTCCTCCTCTTCCTCTATTAACATAGCCTCTTCCACGACCTTCATAGCCTCTTCCTCGATTGCCATAACCTCTACCTCGTGTTTCATTACATCTTCCTCTTTGAGATGTACTACCTTGAAATTCTCTTTTTTCATCTTTCAAAGAAAGCTTGGATTGGAGAACTTGTTCAAAAGAACTTGAAGTCTTTTTATTAATACGCTGCTCATGTATCTCCAATGTCGCCATCAATTCATCAACGCTCGTAGTCTTGAAATCCATGGATTGCTCAACGGCTACAACAACATGCTCAAATTTTGGGGTTAAGGTTCGTAGTACTTTTTCCATAACTCGAACATCATCTATATCTTCTCCATATCTTCGCATTTGATTCACAATCATCAAAGTTCTTGAAAAATACTCCGAAATAAACTCGGTTCCATTCATATTCAACCCTTCAAATTCACTTCGCAATATTTGAAGACGAACCCGAATTGTTTTATCAATACCTCTATGCATACTCTTCAAAATTTCTCAAGCTTGCTTCGAGTTGGTGGCGGAAGAAATCTTCTCAAAAGTATTATCGTCAATACATTGGTAAAGTAGGAATAAAGCCTTCTTGTCCGTTTTTCTTGATTGCTTAAGCACCGTCTTTTGAGCATCATTAAGCGCTTGCTCTTCCTCCGTAGTCGGCTCGATATAACCTTTTTCAACAATATCCCAAAGATCTTGTGATTGTAACAACACCTTGATTTGAATACTCCAATTCCCATAATTATCTTTCCCCAATTTGGGAAATTGGGGTTGAAGAACATTACTCATAGTAGCCATAACAACCAAGCTCTGATACCACTTTGTTGGAAATTGGAAGCAAAATAAATCACCAAAGAACACAAAAACAGAGAATAAAATTCTGCTACACTATCACACAAATTTCACTCAAGAAACATCTCTATTTTTCATTAAAAATGATCACAATATCAAGGATTACAAAGGATAGAACAAACTGATTTTTTTCAGCAAGAATTCACACAAAGAGTCACAAGAAATAGAGCTACAGCTCCTTATGCCAAAACCAGTCTGCTGCGTTTTTTCTTTGCAGCAACACACTACTTTTTCTCTCTTTTTCTCTCTCAGTTTTTCCAGCAGATTACCTCTCTATATTTGGGCAGCAACTCAACTACTTTTCCTAGTCAAAACACATTTAACTTGGCCACTTTATGGCCGGCTATTCCCCAAGCAAACTATTCAACTTTTCCATGCAACCATTGATGAAACAACTCCATAAATAGACCTCCAAAAATAGCTTGGACACTTCTAGTGTTTACCTCTTCAAATACCATGACTTATCAATACCCAAAAATACACAAACAACCCTTTAAGAATTGAGTTTATAAAACTAACATTGCATTGTTCATCTCTCTGGCCATTGTCGTAGTCCAGACATCTTTGGTTGTGATAGAACAGAAGGCAAAGAAGCAACTCGTGTTTGTAATAAACAAGCTGATGTGGTTGGCTCGCCTCTTCATTCCTATGTGGTGGTTGGCTCTAAGGAAAGGTTGCTTGTTGTTTGTGCAACTGTAATTGGTGGGTCAATTATGCTCACGACAATTGGCTCAATGTGCTAGCTCAAGTAATTGGTGGGTCATTCATCATAGGTTGGAGTCAAAGTTGCAAAACATAAGGAGAGCTAAGACCCTTTCTCGTTCTTTCTCAAAGTCTATGGCCTCGGATACAGAGATATGTAATGAAAAACATAAGAGGATGTATGCGGTTTAGGGTAAATGCATTCAGTAGTAGCTAGTGAAAAGGTAAAGATTGAATGCTTCTGCACTAATATATATATGCTCCAGTAGTTAGCTCAAGTAAACTTCCAAGTCTTATATAACCAGCTGTACCTGGTTCAGAAATTCGAATGGTGAATGTATAATGATTACCTTGGTTATTTTCACCTCTTGAATGCTATTAATGTTATCAGGAGGTCAAATCCAAGATTCAACCAAGTAGATTGTTTGCAACTTACCATCAGATTGCAACCCAAGGGACACGGTGCTTGGCAACGACTGAAGCTTACACTAGAGGTGTCTTTGTGCAACATGTTGACAAGAATGATTTTCTTTTATCATTAATTTTTTATTTTATGTGAGATTCATGCTATCTTTTGTTAACATTTTTGTCAGTATTCAATGGCATCGAGTAGGAGATATCGAAGAGTCATTTTTGTTTCAACATGGAAACATCATCTAGGGCAACTAGATTTCCAGTATTACTTATTTCAGCATTTTTTCTTTAAGGTAATGTGAATTCTCAGTTCATGTTCCAGATTGACATTCCTGAATGATTTTTTTATGATGTGTACTTTATAGCACTGCATTCACAATCTTTAGCCACTACAATATAGGTGAATGTTATATGTATTAGTGATTGTTAATCTTGTTGGAGTAATATGATCAAACTTGTTGAGTGTTGCAATAGACGTTGGTTTCATACCTTGCCATTTTCACTGTAATTGGCCCCAAGCCTTTCAGTAGTGAGAAATTAGTTGACCATGGTATAACTAAATGGCCAGTGTCCAGGAGGAGCAGATGAATTAAGTCGCAGAAGAACCAGCAAATTCTGGGGCTTCCACACTAACGGCACCTGCCCAAATTCATTTCATCTCATCTTCTCCGTATCCATGTCTGCATCAATTTTTTGCAATGCATGTAAATGTAATATGAACACTAAATACATCCTTGTTCCTGATGCAGCAGTAAATTTCAAAGTAATTTGTTGCTAAATTTACAGCTTATTTCTACGGCTTCAATAACAATTAGGAGAACCCAATACCAATTGGCTCCATCATCCAACATCCGTGGTAATTGAGATCAATATCCTATATCAATTAATTAACTTCTCGACTTCTACTGCTTATATATCTCCTCACTAAATTATTGAACTAACAGTTTGTCAATGAATTACAAAGGGATTTTAGCAGAATGCTTTTCACTGAATCAACATAATAAAATTTGGGCCTAGTTCTAATCATAAGATATCATGATAAAAAAAATTGGAATCTGCACCAAGAAGCATGAAATGGAGATGGAGGTCCATGAATTTACAAATGAAATCCTAAATGAAAGAGGAAAATGTGTGGCTTTGCATGAGAGCACGTTCCTTTAAAACTCCCTCGGGTGATGTACTCATTTCTGAATGTCCTATAATTGCAGTCCTTTGATGCATCTTCAAAGACCATGTAAATCTCGATGGTCATCAACCATATCAGAGGCACTTCCCATGTGTCGAAGCGCAGACCGTTGATGGGAACTTCCTTGGTGTTTTCGGGAACTACTACTTTTAGAGTCGATTCGGACCGTCTTAGTGGCAAAGCAGTGACGCACATGAACTCGGTGAGTTCTTGTCTGAGTCGAACAGCTGCCTCTTACATTAACTAACAAAATCACTTCCTTGTCTCGGGTGTCTTCAGACCACCAGCTTTGTGGAATCCCATCCACAAACTCTTCCAAGGTACGAAAATCCTCATGATGTACTAAGACTTCTGCAACTTGATCAGGTTTGATTATGCCAGCAGCCGGTGTGACCTGAACCACAAAAACACAAGAATTAAGTTATAAAGACTATCATTGGAACTGCCCTGCTGAACATCCAGCATTGTCCAAAACCATCAAGAATAATGTGGCTGCATTGATGATACCACATAAAACTTACGCTAATGGCTATATCTTGTAGAACTTCAATATTTTTTTGATGGGATACATGTTTTCCTAAAAAAGTTCTCATAGCAATTTTTCTAACCCGGGCCTGGTCATGGTTATCAGCGTTCATAAAGCTTTGCAAAGGGCTTCTATTTGACAGTATGCTTTGGTCCAAAAAGATAGAGTGTCTGTCTGATTGTATGAATTGGATCTAAAGACGATTTAGGATGAAATCACCACTCTTTCTCAAAGAGCTTAATAATTGGAAGGACTAGCTCTGACTTTGTTGACCATCTCTTGAATATTGCACTTCTCACAAATAAACTGACCACTTGGCAAGTCATTGTCTAGCTGTGTATGTCTACCTAAAGACTGATGACTACGGCTTGGAACATCTTACAAATAACTGAATAAGAAAAAACAAAAAAAGTAAAGCATTTTGTAAGCTGCGTAGAGTAATTGATGTCTCACATCAGTTCGAATAAGACAATATAGCTTCTGATTGTCAACCCATCTTGTTGGCTAGCCAAACTGGCAGAGTTACATTGTAAGTCCGTTTTGGCACAAAACGGCCAATTTCCATGAACGTGCATGTTTAAGCTTTGGTTAAAGGTTGAACACAGTTAGGATTGGATTTATTACTTTCTTATCTATTTCATTAGTGTTAAGTTTAGAAAATGGAGATAGACTTAACACAATATGACAGAGGCAGAAAGTGGTCAAACTTAACCTACCTTTCACTAACAACTTGTATTTATAGTTATCTCGCAAATATACAAAGGACGAGTGTATCCTCTAAGTGGTATACCTATTACAACCATATTAAATAGTCATAACATAGTAATACTCTCAACAGTCTCCCTCAATCTAGACTATATATATCATATACTCTAAGCTTAGAACAAATGGTTGTAAGACGAGAACGACTCAATATCTTGGTGAACATTTCTGCAAGCTGATCATCAAATTTCACAAATGGAATTGCAATATCTCCAGCTAGTATCTTGTCTCAAATAAAGTGACAATCAACTTCAATATGTTTGGTCCTCTCATGAAATACTAGATTGGCAGCAATATAAAAAGCTGCATAATTATCACAGAACAACTATAAAAGAAGTTGAACTAAAAAGCCAATTTTTCAAAGAAAGTGTATTGGTACTCTAGGGCATCCGATAAACTAACTTACCACACTAACTGCATAGACAATATACGGTCAGGTAATAGTGAGCGAGCTTCCCAACCAACCAACAGTATCGATCTGGATTCTCAAACGGTGCATCATCATCCATCAACAACTTCTGATTTGGGTTCATAGAAATATTAACAATTGGTCGACTACCCAGTTAATCTGCTTCCTCTAGCATGTCAAGTACATATTTTTTCTGAGACAAACAAATACCCTGCTTAGATCTGACAACTTCAATACCCAAGAAGTACCTGAATTTTCTTAGATCCTTAGTGTAAAATCGGTCATGTAGGAAGGTTTTTAACTTGGCAATACCCTCGGAATCATTACCAATAATTATAATATCATTCACATAAACAATTAATAGAATATACCCAACATTCTTCTTTCTTTGGAAGTCAGAATGGTCTGTCTAACATCGAAGATGACAAAACACTAAAATTGCATATAAAAAATTGTCAAACCATACCCTCAGTGACTGCTTCAAACTATATGGAGATTTCTTTAACCGGCACACACTCTTACAATACTCCCCCTTAGCAGTAAACCCATGTGGCTACTCTATGTAATGTAGACCTCCTAAGTCAAGTCACAGTGTAAGAAGGCATTCTTGACATCTAACTAAAAAAGGGTTAATCAAGATTAGCAGCTAAAGAAATTAATACATGAATAGAGGAAATTTTAACAAGAGAAAAAAATCTCCTCATAATCAACACCATATGTTTGAGTAAAGCCCTTAGCAACAATGCGGATTTAACGGTATACACCCACCGACAACGAACAGTCCTTTTACGGGGCAGTAAGAGAACAAAATCCCAAGTCTCATTCTAATGTAAGGCATTCATCTCCACTTCCATAACTTTCCACCAACCCAGATCAGATAACACACCCTGTAAGATCTTAGGAATAGAAATATAGACAGTTAAGAGGAAAAGCAAGAGAAGACAGAAGACAAGACATCATAAGACAAAATTAGTAATGGGATGATTAGTAACACAAGATCGAGTACCTTTCTGAAGAGCAATAAGTAAAGAGTCAAAGTACCTGAGGGACTAGGATCAGGAGACGGCAAGGAAGACAATAAGGACACCTCAGTAGTTGATCACAAACGATGGGAATGTACACAGAGCGGGAAAGTGGTGGAAATGGGTGGTAGCACAGTAGGCAGCGAAATAACCAACGGCAAGGGTGGAGATGGGGGTGGAGTTGCCACCCCAAAGTCAAGATCCAGAGGCTGAACAGGAGCTAAAAAATACAAAACTAATTCAGCAAATGTGACATCAGCACTAGTGAAGTACCGACGAAGTGTGGGACTATAGCAACGATACCCCTTCTGTGTACTGGAGTAACCAATGAAGACACATTTGGTAGCATAAGGGTCAAGATTATAAAAAATTCGGGACCCAAGTTGTGAACATAATAGACACACCCAAAAACCTTAAGAGTTAAGGAAAAGCAGGAAGTATTGGGAAAAAAGAGAGAATATGTATGATTATGGTCTCATAATGTAATTATTTGATGAAAAGACTAATTATTTGGTTGAAAAAAGTTGATAAATGTGATAATTTATTAAAGAATTGATGCTATGTTAGTAATAGAAGAAGTGTGTTTATTTTGCAAGGAAATACTTAAAATTGAAAGAAATAAAGTGAAAGGAGAAGAGTAGCTGAAGAGGAGCTTACTGGAAGGCGCGTCCGGACGGTAGAATGCCTTGCGTTCAAATGGAAGTGACAGAAGGTGAAGGCTGAAGAGTTGAAACACACTGGAAAGTGCGTCCGGACAGCTAAGAACACGCGTCCGAATGTGTGTCGCCAGCATGCCAACGCTAGTTAGGGCTGTTAGTCGAACGAGCTCAAGTCAAGTTCGAGCTGAGTTTGAAAAGCTTGTTTCTTAATCGAGTCTAGAAAATTGTTCAAGTTTGGCTTGTTTAGGAAACGAGCCGAGCTTGAACGATCCCAAAACAAGTCGAGCCCGAGCCGAGTCCGAGTATTTGCACATAAACGAGTCGAGTCTGTCGAGTTTGAACCAAGCTTGTAGGGATTATTTTCTAAACGAGCCTAAAAACTTGTTCAAGTTCGGGCTCGTTTAGAAAATGAACCGAGTCTGAACGAGCGGAACCCGAGCCAAGCTCGAGTAGCTCAGTTTGATTAACAGTCCTAACGCCAGTAGCAGAGTTTAATGTTAATTGGATCTTTTCCCAAATAATGCTATATATAGGAAAGGATGGTTGTGTAGAAGATGCCTTTTGGGCTGTAATGTTTATTTTTATTTATTTTTCCTTTGGTTTTAGTTTCATCATGTTTGGCTAAGAGGTTTAGCTAGGGTTAGGGGATAACCTCTCAATGAAGTACGGTAATGTTATTGACTTATGAGCTTAATGGTATGTGATATTTTGTTAATTTTGATTCTTAGAAAAGTTTTTACTCTGTAAAAAAATTCTTGAGTCATTGTCTTTTATACTTTGATTGTTTGAATTTCCCTGCGAGACAAATAACTAGTTATTCCATGCTTAAGTTAATTATAATTTATTTCACATAATAATATAATTGGAGGATTATTTGGATAAATTATGAATTTGATTGTTAAGAGAGTTTGATTTATTGTAGACTCTGGGCATAGTAAATACTTGTATGAAGGGTTGACCCCACAAATGTATCAGTTTGTAGAAATGATGTGTAACGGTGACTTTATAAATAAGAAACCGGATGAGGCCTTTGATTTTCTAGACCGTTTAGTTGAGAATGCACAATCTTGGGATACCACATCCCAAGAACCTCCTAAGAATAAGACCACACAATCCTCATCGAGTAAGGGTAAATATCAGTTGAGGGATGAAGATGACCTAGGCGCTAGAATTGCTACATTACCTAGGAGAGTTAAGGCTATGGAGTTTAAAAAGGTTAATGAAATTGACACTGTCCCTATTGATGAAATTTGTAGCATTTGTGAAATTCCTGGACACCCCATTAAGGAGTGCCCAACAATTCTTGCTCTTAAAGAAGTCTTGCATGATCAAGCAAATGTTGCAAACACTTTCTCAAAGCCTTATGACAACTCATATTCTAAATCATCCAATTTTTAGTTAGAGAGGTGAAAATAAAGCATCACAAATACCTTAACATAATTCCTCTAATTGTGTACCCTACACTCCAACCCCAAAGAGGAATTTTGAGGAGGTATTGTCACAATTCATGCAAAGTCAGACAAATTTTAATAATCAGACCACACAGGCTATAAATGATATCAGAAGTACAGTCACTAAATTGATCACTGCCCCATGCCACCAAGAGAAAGGTAAGTTTCCAGCCCAACCCTAACCAAATCCGCAGGGTCAATTTAATGTGAATGAGACTGGCACATCTGACACTATCCATGAGCAGGTAAAGTCTATCACCACACTTCGTAGTGAGAAAGTAATTAACAAAACTGTTCCTACTAAAGATCAAGAATCTGATGAAATTTCAAAACCTACGGAGAGTGGTGATAAACTTGACAATTCTGAAATCATTAAGCCTCAGAGGTACTCGCCATCTGCACCATTCCCACAGAGATTACTTACGTCTATCAAGCCAAACTTGCACAATGATATGTTGAAAATTTTTAAGCATGTAAAGATCAATATCCCCTTGTTGGATGCTATAAAACAGATAACTTCTTATGTAAAATTTTCGAAAGATTTATGCACTGTTAAAAGAAAATTAAATGTGTAAAAGAAGGCATTTTTGACTGAGCAAGTATCTTCCATCATACAACATAGGACTCCACCAAAATATAAAGACCCTGGTTGTCCTACCATCTCGTGTTATAGACAACCATAAAATTGAATAGGCCTTATTAGATTTGGGAGCCAATGTGAATATGCTCCCTTACTCAATTTTTGAGCAATTAGGGTTCGGGAAGTTGAAACCTACTTCGGTTACACTACAATTGGCTGGCCGATCAGTAAAAATACCGAGGGGTGTGGTGGAAGATGTATTGGTACATGCTGATAATTTCTACTTTCTTGTGGATTTTATAATTTTGGATACTCAACCTGTGTTAAGTTCTAATGCTCAAATTCCTATAATATTAGGCAGACCATTCCTTGCTACTTCAAATGCCCTAATTAATTGCAGGAATGGTGTGATGAAGTTATCTTTTGGTAATATGACATTAGAACTTAATATTTTTAATATTTGCAAACAACAAGGGGAGGTTGATGAGGATGTGCATGAAATTAATATGATTGAATCCATTGTTCCAAGTAGAGTATATGATTTTTCTTTGTTTGATCCACTTGAAACATGTTTGCTGTAACACCCTTCATTGTTAAAGATGAGTGAAAATAATTCTGAAATTAATGAATTGATTGAATTATTGAATTCTTCACAGGTTCTTGAAGTAAAGGATTGGAGACAAAAATTTGAGGAGCTTCCACCAAGAACCAATCCTCCAGTTCCATCAAGTGATAAAGCTCCCAAGCTCGAATTAAAACCATTACCGGTAGATTTAAAGTATGCATTTTAAGGGGATGAAGAGACATATCCGGTAATAATTTCTTCTCATTTAAGTACGACACAATAAGGTATGTTACTACAACTTCTTAGACAGCATAAGGATGCTATTGGTTGGACTTTAGCTGACATAAAAGGGATTAGTCCATTAATTTGCACTCATAAGATATATTTAGAAGATAATGCTAAAACATCTAGGGAGATGTAAATGAGACTTACTTAACCCACACATGAAAGAAGTTGTAAGAATGAAGTGCTGAAATTATTAGATGTAGGAATAATCTACCCTATTGCAGATAGTAAGTGGGTAAGTCCGCTGAAATTATTAGATGTAGGAATAATCTACCCTATTGCAGATAGTAAGTGGGTAAGTCCTACACAGGTAGTCCCCAAGAAATCAGGTGTCACTGTAGTTGCCAATGATAATAATGAACTTGTACAAACTAGGACAATAACTGATTAGAGAATGTGCATTGACTATAGGAAATTAAATTCTATAACTAGAAAAAATCATTTCCCTTTGCCTAGTAAGGGTGGCATCACATATGTTTTACTGTTTTTTTTTATGGTTATTCGGGATATAATCAAATTGAGATAGCTCTAGAAGACCAAGAGAAGACCACATTTACTTGTCCTTTTGGTACTTTTGCATATTGAAGGATGCCTTTTGGACTTTGCAATGCACCTGCAACCTTTCAACAGTGTATGTTTAGTATTTTTAGTGATATGGTTGAGCGTTTTCTTGAAGTCTTTATGGATAATTTTATTGTTTTTGGTGATTTATATGATGATTGCCTTTTAAATCTTGAGAAAGTACTAATTCGATGTGAAAAAAAGAACCTGGTACTTAATTGGGAAAAATGCCACTTTATGGTTCGAAAGAGAATTGTCATTGGTCACATTTTTTCTTCTGAGGAAATTCAGGTTAATAGAGCTAAGATTGAATTAATTGCTAATTTACATACTCCCAAAATCCTTAAGGATGTTAGATGTTTTTTGGGTCACGCTAGTTTTTATAGGAGGTTTATAAAAGACTTTTAGTTCTATATCTAGACCACTTTGCCACCTCCTAGGGAAAGACACACATTTTGAGTGGGATGCATCGTGCCAAGAAGCTTTTGATAAGCTGAAAGACATGTTCATCACTGCTCCAATTATGCAACCCCCAGATTGGAGTCTTCTTTTTGAAATCATGTGTTACGCCAGTGATTACGCTGTAGGGGCAGTTTTAGAGCAATGTAATGAGAAAAAATCACATGTCATATACTATGCTAGTAGGACTTTAAATAATACACAAATGAATTATTTTACTACAGAAAAGAAAAAACTAGCAGTAGTGTTTGTCCTAGACAAGTTTAAGTCTTATTTAGTAGGATCTCTTATTGTTATTTTCACAGACCATGCAGCTCTTAAATATCTGTTAACTAAAAAAGATACAAAACCAAGACTGCTTAGGTGGATCCTCCTACTCCAAGAATTTGACATAACAATTAAAGATAAAAAAAGAGTAGAGAATGTAGTGGCTGACCACTTGTCTAAACTTGTGAGCGATGTGCCAATAGAAACAATGTCAATCAAGGACACATTCCCCGATGAACAATTGTTGGCTATTTCGTCCTTACCATGGTTTGCTAACATTGTGAACTTTCTTGTTACAGGTAATATGCCACCATCTTGGAATGCTTTGGATAAGAAAAAATTCTTGGTTGAAGTAAGAAATTTTTTCTGAGATGATCCATATTTTTTTAAATACTGTTCAGATCAAATTATCCGGAGATGCGTGCCTGATGATAAGGCAAGTAGGATACTATCTTTTTGTCACTCAAGAGCGTATGGGGGCCACTTTTCAATGAAGAAAACCGCTGCAAAGGTTTTGCAGTGTGGGTTTTATTGGCCAACAATTTTTAAAGATGCATTGTAAAGTTTGTGAGCACTGTCAAAGGCTAGGGGGATTAACCCGTAAAAATATGATGCCTCTTAATCTAATTTTGATCATATAAATTTTTGATTGTTAGGGCATTGATTTCATGGGACCTTTTCCCCCATCTTTTGGATACCTGAACGTTTTTTTTCATTTCCTCAACTATTCTAGTTCAAAAAAAAAAATTTCTGCCTATTTCAAAAATCTTGCCTTGTCTCCTACTCCATGGCACCTCCACGAGCTTCAACTTCCAAAAGGCCTCGTACTAGGACGCAAGAGCCTCTGGAGGAAGACACTACTTTTGATCCCATCCGTTTTGAGACTCTAGAAGCACGAGTAAAATTTTTTAAACACTACGCAACCAAGCCCTATGTGTGCGAGAGACAGATAAGAGTACGAAGACTTTGCGAGAATAGGGGTCCGGGACATCATTTGTTCTAGGAGGTCGGCCGATTTTATGGGTCAGGAGTGGCCGTGCATACCTGTGCTAGCTCGCGAGTTCTATAGCAATGCGGATGACTGTGGCAATGACATTTTTCGCACTTATGTTCGGGATAAGCATATCAGAGTGGACGTCATAGCCATCGCCAGACTGACAGGGATGCTTCAAACTCGAGTGGCCAACCTAGATTACCCCCAGAACTATTCAGGAGATGTGGTTGGGAGAGAGCTGCTTGGGGATGAAGATTTTGTTTGGAGTGCTGATTTTAGGTTCTTTCAATTGGGCGACTAGACGAACAAGTATAAAATACTGAACCTAATTTCAATATCAAATATTTCTCCCTTGCTGTGGAACAATCACATCTACCCCGACCGAGCTCGACTTCTCTACGCCATGGGTACCGGACAGTCTATCTACCTCCCTTCACTGATTTTCGCCGAGATGCGGCGAGCCATTGTAGACCCGAAGAAGGGGTCTCTCCCTTTTGCTAGCCTGGCCACTGCGCTTTGTGAGCAGGCAGGGCTGGTGATCGATGCCACCACGGAGCGGGCCAAGAAGGTAGTTGTGCTCATCTCTGGCTCTCTTCTAAAGAGTCAAAGTGTGATTAGGCTAGCAGAAGAGAGGGGGCAGACCGTCGAGCAGCAGGGAGAGGCTACAGCCGAGGAGACAGTACCTGTGGAGTAGTGGGATTAGTTCCTCAATTTGGGCGAGGATTTTGATTTACCAATGGATGAGGATATTGATCCCAGGACAGATAGGCAGTTGTTGTTGGAGATTTTGAGGGAGAGGGAGATGAGAGAGTTGAGGGCTCAAATGAGGGGGCTAGGCCAGAGTTCTCAGAGTCGTGCAAACCCCTCATCTTGATATGTTTCTTCTAGGTCCCGGGATTTGTTAGTTTTTTTTTTTTTTTTGTCATTAAAAAGAATGTCTATTTGTTGGAGATTAAAGCCTATTATATATGGTAAATTTTTATCTAGGCTTGATTTCTTTATTTTTTGAAATATGCAATGTATGAAATTTTAATATAATATGAAATGCATATTTTGTTCCAGTGTGTTATTAAATATATAAATAACATTTTTATGCATAAATTGATACCACAATATGAAAATAATTCGCTTAACTTTAAATTTGCAGTTGTTTAAGTATCACATAGAACTTTATTCTATATTTGTGTATCTCATATCATGTTCCGATAAAAACTCACACAATTTGTGTACTTTAGACTTTACCAAGTTGAAAATTTGTTAGGTATTTTACCTTGAGAACTTGAAACATATAGTGGAGATGCATAAAAACTCTGGGGAGTTTTGATCCAATCTTTTTTGGATCTTTATTTACATTTACTCAATAAATAATATTTTTATTCAGCTAATCTCTTTCAATAGTCTCATTATTTTTTGTTTTAATCAACACCAATACTGTGAATGATTGCTTGACTTTGACTTATTTGGATGAGAAGTGTGTTATCAAAAGCTCTTGAGATATGATTTTAGGTCATCTTTGATATTATTTGAGCATGAGCCTTGATTATTATTATCCCTAGAAGTCGTGATTGAGCCTTTAAAATAAAATTTTATTTCTTATACCCAACATATAAAAAAATCATTTACCCTCGGTTATCCCGAGATTTAGTTTGTTTTTATTGTTTGTGTAATTTGGGAGATGTTGGTTGAGAAAAGATGGTCAAAGGTAGAAAAAGAGGGGGATTTTGTACACTTTGTGAATATTTGCATTAGAATAGCTTACTAAATATTAGTCTTTCTGTTGAAAGAAAATTTGTGAAAAAAAAAAGGTTTTGAAAAAAAAAAGAGAAAAAAAAAGAAAGACAATATGTCTATATGTGAAAAGGCAAATTAAAAAAAAAAAAAAAGAGAGAAAAATGCAAGCATGGTTTAGAAAAAAATATGAACAAGTGTTGTAAATTGTGCTTCTAAAGGGTGAAGAGTGAAAGGTTATGGAAAAAGTTTAGTTGTGTAATGTACATGTTCTCTCGGGATAGTCTTTTGAATTCTTGAATATCCTTCGTTTCAAAACCCTAATCCCAATGCCCCATTACAACCTTAAACAAAGACCTATCTGATCTCAAGAGTGTATTGATGGATACATGACTTATGTGAATAAGGAAGAGGATGGTGATTATTTGTTTGTTGTGTGTTGATTTCCTTTCATGAGACTATGTCAAATCCTTTTCTTCTAGATGACAGTTATTTAAATAGAACATGTGAGCATTATTTTGTTTTGATTTAAATATATTTTTCTCACATGTGATATTTGAGGGAATAGTTACTATAATCTAAGAGAATCTTTTATGAGTGAATTATCTAGTAAGATTTGGCATTGAGACGAATAGTTGATAGTTGTAGAGGTGAATATCGGATGGGTTATTGACTTGGTATAATTAATTCACACTACACACAATTTTATATGGAAACATGATAAGTACATACATTTATATAGCGTAGAGTTCTAAATTTTACTTTACATGTGCTTATTAAAAAGGCTTGCAGCTTAGAATTTTTATATTGTGGTAGCAATTTGTGGTATGAAATTATTATTCAGATATTTGATCACAGAGTGATATTTGTGGGTATCATCTCTGGAAACTCTCACGAGACTATACTCGTCCACTAGGGGGAACTTAGGGGTTTAAAGGTTTGTTGCATAGGCTAAATACAACGTGAATCCTACGAAAGTGGTTTTGTTTTTGTTAGTGGTTTTGTTTTATTTTTGTTTACCTTACTAGGGACTAGCAAGGTTTGGGTTGGGAGTGTGATGATGATCTCATAATGTAATTATTTGATGAAAAGACTAATTATTTGAAAAAGTTGGTAAATGTGATAATTTATTAAAGAATTGATGCTATGTTAGTAATAGAAGAAGTGTGTTTATTTTGCAGAGAAATGCTTAAAATTGGAAGAAATAAAGTGAAAGGAGAAGAGTAGTTGAAGAGGAGCTCACTGGAAGGCGAGTCCGGACGGTGGAATGCCTTGCATCCAGATGGAAGTGACAGAAGGTGAAGGCTGAAGAGTTGAAACACATAGGAAAGCGCGTCCGGACGGCTAAGAACACGCGTCCGGACGCGTGTCGCCAGCATGCCAACGCGAGTAGCAGAGTTTAATGTTAATTGGATCTTTTCCCAAATAATGCTATATATAGGAGAGGATGGTTGTGTAGAAGATACATTTTTGGCTGTAGTGTTTATTTTTATTTATTTTTACTTTGGTTTTAGTTTTATCATGTCTGACTAAGAGGTTTAGCTAAGGTTAGGAGAGAACCTCTCAATGAAGTACGGTAATGTTATTGACTTATGAGCTTAATGGTATATTATATTTTGTTAATTTTAACTTTTGATTCTTAGAAAAGTTTTTGCTCTGTAAAAATTCTTGAGTCATTGTGTTTTATACTTTGATTGTTTGAATTTTCCTGCGAGACAAATAACTAGTTATTTCATGCTTAAGTTAATTACAATTTATTTCACATAATAATATACTTGAAGGATTATTTGGGTGAATTATGAATTTGATTGTTAGGAGAGTTTGATTTATTGTAGACTCCGAGCACAGTAAATACTTATGACCGATGACCAGTTCATTGATTTTCCTAGATAAGCTTTCGGTTATAAACAAAGGTGTTTTTTTGTTCTTTTTGCTAAATTTAATGACTTGAGTCAATTGACACTTGATTCTTGTTTAAGTTTGAAAACTAAGTCTTTAATCATTACTGTATGAATTTGAGATGGTGTACCTGATGCTCTAGTATTTTTCATATTGTTTTAATCATTTTAATCAGTTTTATCAATTCAAATACTCTTTTGAAACAAAATATGTTCACAAGTGTGTTACAGAATTTATGTGGTTTCTGTTGTCTTCACAATTCCCCGAGGGTTCGACCTCGATCTTCCGAGTTAATATTATTTTGCACAACCTGCGCTTAGTTTTACATATTTGAAGGTATAGCAATGGACTTTGTCCATTTAACACATAAGATGACATACGGGTAATAAGGTGACAAGTAGTAAGAACAACATCACTCCAAAAACATCAAACAACATATATCTGAAATAATAGTGCGCGGATAACTTCCAACAAATGACGATTCTTACGCTCAGAGACACCATTCTGTTGAGATGTGTAAGCACAAGAAATTTGATGAATAATGCCAGTTTTACGAAGATAAGACGAAAAATGATTAGTTTCATATTCACGAACATTATCAGAACGTAAAATACGAATACGACAACCATACTAGTTTTGATTTCTTTACTAAAGGTCTCAAATATACCAAATAATTCAAAACGAGCTTTCATAAGAAATAACCAAATCACACGAGAATAATCATCCATAAATAACACAAAATAAAAAAATTTATTAGATGAAATATTCTTTATTGGACCTCATATATCAGAATGTACTAAATCAAAAGGACTAGACACAGTTATTAAATCTAGACTAAAAGGACACTCGGCAATACTTACTAAGTTGACAAGCTTCACAAGACACAGATGCCACATAACTAAGGCTACAAACTTGACGTTTCAAATTCTGGAGGGAGGGATGACCAATACGACAATACCACTGAAACGAATATGACAAGGTCTAAAGTGACCGAGGAAGTGGATCAAGGCCAAAGTAATAGAGACCACTAACTTCACGTACCGTACCAATCTTCCTCTTTGTCTGGGAATCCTAAAACACACAACAAGAGGGACAAAAAATTACTGAACAATTAAGGGAGCGAGTAATCTTGTTAATAGAAAGTAAACTAAAGGGAAACTAAGGGACGAATAAAACAGATGATAAGGACATATTAAGACTCAATTGAGTAGTCTCAAAACCGAAAACCTTAGAGAAAGTACCATTAGCAAGATTAACATTGTGTGGGGAAGCAACAGAATGATCAGCAAATAAGACACCAGACATATCAGTCATGTGACCAAAAGGGCCGAAGCCTATGATTTAGGGACTATGGGTGGAGGACAATAAACAAGTGGAAAAGGTACTTGATTTATCAAAGGTAGAAGTAAAGGAAGATGGAGCAACCTGTTGCCGAAACATGAACTAATGATACTCTTCTCGTGTAATAATAACTAACTTAGAGTTAGGAGGAGCCGACCAAGATATGCGAGCAGCCAGAGAGGAAGTATCATCCTGATAAGAGACTTGATTAGCAACACCAGAAGGTTTGCCATATAAATCCCAACAATAATCAACAGTATGGTTTGAAACGACCACAATGAGTGCATGAACGAGAACCAGTACAGCCTCCACAATTGCCACGAACACCCCCGAGGACTATCACTATTGTCATTAGGGACAACAAGAGCTGAGCGGTCAGTGGACAAACCATGATCAATACCTGAAGTCGAAAAGCCAATAGACAAGGCAACACACTGTAAACGGGAGAAGACCTCAAGAAGAGACGGAAGACTTGAGTCACCCAAAATCTAAGAGTGAATAGACTCATACTCAAGTTTCAAACCAATAAGAAAATGAACAATATCCAAATCCCCACGCTGTCGCTGCAAAATTGCTGCATTAGTGGTGAACGGGTGGTACACCTTCAATTCCTCACAGACGCCTCGAACTTGGGAGTAATAATCTTCTAAGCTCAGAGTACCCTGTTCAATGCGAAAATATTGTTTGCAAACCACATACGCACGAGTTAAATTACCTGTGCCAGAATACAAAGTTGCCAAATGATCCTAAATCTCCTTGGCAATGTTAAGCTAAAGTAACGTAGAGTTAATATGAGCCTCAATGTTATTCAACAATAAGAAAATAATTTGTGCATCCTTTTGTTCCCACTGATTGAACCCAGGTTCAGTAGCCTTGGGTTTGGTTCCCACCAAATACTTTTTAAGGCCCTTTCCCTTAAGAAATACTTGAACTGAGCAGGACCATAAAACGTAATTAGTCCCATTAAGCTTGACAGAAGTCATGGGACTATTAAGAAGAATCGTTAGAGATAACGTGGGTGGCAAGGTAGGAGCGGTGGTAAGAGACGGAATGTCTGCCTTGGGGTCTATAGTATAGATTTGTCAAAAAGGGAGTTGAAACCCATTAAGTGGCAGTGAATCGGTGGGAATATAGGCGGAACCAACTGAACATGCACTAATCCGGTGAAAATAGAGGCTGGACTGGTGGAGAAAGAGCATAGAACTTGCGAAAACCCTCTGAACTGGCTAAAGTAGCAGTGAACCAATGGGATAGGCTGAACCAGTCAGAACCAAGGTAAAAATTCCTCTGAACCAACTGAACTACTCTAAACTTTATGTAAAATCACCACTAAGCTGTCAAGAAATCACATAATGGGATGGAAAGGTACAAAACAAGAGTGCACCGTTTGGTTGAAACAACTGGACTAGACTTTGGTTGTTTTAAATAACCCGTATCTCTGGGTTAAAAAAAAAAAAAAACCCAATGGGTTAACTTGAACCACACCCTAAGCCTAAGTGTAGTCTTCCTCACGTGGGGTTCAACAAGAAAACTAAATCAACAAGAAACAACAGCAACGATACTCCACGACCACTACTCTATTCCTCTGGTAGCAACAACGACAACCCTTAGTCCTTGTCTTCTTCACACAAGGTTCAACAGAAACCCTAGATCAACAAGAGACGACGGGAACACTCCACACCCATCACGCCTGACCTCCGGCAATAACAATGGCAACCTCCTTACTACCAGCGACCACCACAAGCCAACAACGCCAGATGTAATGTGACAAACGAGCGGCCAACTCAATCATCCACATCTCAACACCATCACTGCAACATACACAGACACAATCCACGAAGAAGCATCAACACAATCATCACCCACACCCTCAGCCTATGGGCATGGATTACACGGCACAAAACAAAATCAAACTCGAGAAGGAAATAAGAGAAAAGAAAAAAAACAAAATATCACTTGGTTCAAATTTCCAATCTAAAATTAAAAATAAAATTCAAGATCAATCTTCAGATCAATATTGCTCTGATACCATGTTAAGTTTAGAGAATAGAGACAGACTTAACATAATATGAGAGAGGTAGAGAGTGGTCGACTTAACGCCTCACTAACAACTTGTATTTATAGTTATCTCATAAGCATACAAAAGACAAATATACCCTCTAAGTAGTATACATATTACAACAATGTTAAATACTAATAACATAGTAATACTATCAACAATAAGGAATAATCTAATCTTTTTTTTGTTATAGGGTTTATTATATTCTTGCTTGTACTTATTTTGCTATTATAGAATATTAGAAGGTAGCAGATAGATTTTCATCCCTATCTCTTCTAGAATTTCATACAAGTTTTCTTGGTGTTGTAGCAGGTTTATCTCTCTCTGGTAACAGTATAATGTTCAGATACGAAATCTAACTATAATTCGAGGGTTTGAGAAGAAACTAATTGGTTATTTTTTGTCTGGCTGCAAAGTTGAAATTTTTTTCAAGTTGAATCGTTAAAGTTGAATGATTGAAGTTGTTAACTAGTTTTTTGCAGTTCTTATTTACGAAGCTTTGGGATTTGTGTTTTTAGACAGATTCTTTGCCCTTGTTGTTTGTTGTTACCAAAAAACTTTCCGTTCTGACCAATTTTTTTGGAATCTTCATTGATGTCACTGGAACCTTCATTGCCAAAATCACCCTCATACTACAGCCTCATTGTGTTGTCACTGCCATTGTTGAAAACCAAAAAAGACGTTGTAAGCACAATGTCGGGTTTAACTATCACTGGAAAACAGATCTGTAGGCATATTTGAACCTTATAACGGCGCCATTTGACGGTTTGGGCTTGCCGCGACTCAGATTCTTTGTCATCAAGTTGGTTATTTTGGTCGTCACCAACTTCATCTTTTTATTCCAAGGAAAATTGTTGTCTTCACTACTAATGACTAACCTTCTCATCATGGAATCTTTGTTGTTGTCGCTTGGTCACATGTTTATTGCAGCAAAAAGTTTGGATATCAAGGCACCAATCAACACACAAGTCGCCTTTGAAGAAGATGATCAGTTTGGCAGAGTTTGATTTACATTTGACCTGATTCTGTATCCAATTTGCCAAGTTTGATCTATACCCGACCGAAAATTAGCATCGAATTCAACCCAAGACCCGATAAAAAACCAACCACAGACTCTTCAAAAAATTACATAATTGCCCCAGTCTTGCCATAAAATCTAGGATCCACCCTCAAAGTTTCCGAAAATTTTGAATTTGAACTAGAGTTTTCATAAATGACAGAATCCAACCTAAAGTTTCCATAAATTCTGGATAGCACAACTTCTAGAATTCCATAATTGACACCAAACTTTTAGAAGGGATTCCATAATTGACCTTAGAGTTTCAGAATATTTTCCAATAAGCATTTAAATTTTCAGAATTGTGATAATCTTTCAAAGCATGCTTTGGTAACACCATTACATGTGGAAATTTCAAGACACTTCAATAGTTGATTAAGATTTGTCTGAGGCATTGTATTTAAGTTTATGACCATGAAAATTCAGTTGTTCTGCCTTCCACGGATGACCAATCATTTATTTGGCTTCCACTCCAAAGTAGTTGCAAAAACTTCTTTCTACATATCAGCCTATCTATTTTCTCTAAAGTTCGTCTTCATTTATTCCTTCATGTTTGTCTCGCTTGATCGAGGCACTAAACATCCTATAACCAATGATCCACCTATATTTATTTCTACGTCATCTCTCACGTCCTCCGCTATTGCTCTACCTACCAAGGGGACTTCCACATCATTGGTATGTGTTGGACCTGTTATTGTGACTTTACTTCTCTATTTATGATGTCGGTTACATCATTCACCTCTCTCCACTAGTTGTATTGTTCAGAATTCTCATTGCTAAAAGTTGATCACAACAGGCCATAATGTTGGAGGATTGTATGTAAAAGAGAAATTGCATGTTCCAATTGTGGCTACTTCTCTTGATTTGTCATCATTTCCTTTGAACCCCAAGTCCTCTATGTTTAACTTATATTATTCTCGTCTTGCATCATATTTCTGAATGTAGTAGCTGGAAATATGCTAAATTCACAGCTTCACTTTTCAAGAGCAGTTCTACTTCTCCTTTTGATTTAATGCACCCTAATGTGAGGGATCACACCCCCATTGCCACTAAAAAGGGGTCTCCACATTATTATTTTTTTAAAATTATTTATTATGCTCTACATTTTTGCTTGAACAAAAAAAGAAAACTAAAGAATACTTGCACACCTACAATATAAGAGAAGACAAGAAGATATTAGTTCTTGATCGGCACCTTCTCAGGTTCGTATATTTTTCCTCAACTATTGACTAAACATAGATACTAGAGACCGAGTTTAAGTAGCATCACTAGAAGGAGGATTTTATGAGGTTTTTATACTCGAGGCTTTTGTATATGTTCTAGTTTATCAAAAGAAGGGGTTTTCAATGGTAGAACATATCTCAAGATACTGCGAACCGAATTTTGATCCATTTTTGCTACTTTTTTGTGCTATGATTCATGTGATGTTCTTCTCTTATTGATTGTTTTCGGTGTTGATTTAGATGGGGAATATGAATAAAATAATTCTCTTGACTAACTGAAATCTAATTAAACGATTCAGAAACCCTCTTGAGCAAACACTCCCAGTCAAAATAGGATGGCTGAGCAAAGCAACATACACATCATAGAGATTGTTTGTTCATTGCTTTTATCTGCACCCATTCCCAGCTCTTTCGGGAAGAGGTGGTTCTCGCTATTATTAGGCTCATTAACTGTTGGTGGTCGGATGTCGGTGGGTATATAAGACTAAAACTAAGGTTGATGGGTGCTGTTGAAAGATGTAAGGCCAATTGATTTTGAATTAGATACTTCAACATGGTGTCAGCGCTAGATCTTATGTGGTTTTGGTCAAATCTCTTCCTCATTTGAATTTTTTGGTATTCATGTATGTTTGTTTATTTGTTAGCCCCATGAGTGAGCCCGCGTCCCATGTGAGGGAATGTAAAGAAAGCTTATATACTATATTCAATGATTATATGGTAAAGAAGCCTCTTCATTCATTGCCAATTGATTTTTTTATTGGATGCACTAACAAAGCACCTCAAAAAGAGATGGTACTCTGGTCAGCCATTGTTATGCTCTGCTAAAGTCAAATGGAAGGAAGAGTGCAAATTTTTTTGAAGATATGGCATCCTTCTGCTATGTTTGGAAAGCCAATCTATCAGCGTAAGCATGAAAACCAAGTTTTGAGATTTAAGTAGTAACAACATCAACTAAAGACAACAGGGAAATCCAAAGCAAAAAAAGATAAAGTAGTATTTGCACTTAAAATAATAGCATCAACCATTACCTCAATCCAACGGGGAAATCCAAAGGCACCTCTTGGACGGTAATCCCGTGCTTTTTCATCCTCATTGATGGTGGACTGACCTTCACAAACAATTTGAAATATGACTTTGTCATTCCCATTTTTGTTGGTTATTCTTAGACTGCATGTGTCTTGGTTTTGAAGGACTATATTGTTGGTACTAATAGCTGTTTCTGGAACATAATGTTGCTCTTCACGCAACCCCCTGATTTTATCATTAGACAGAAAAATTTTCCCAAACTCTTGTCTCCTCACTGATCTATCAACGTGGGCAATTTCAACATGGAATTTGCAACGGACAGGTTTGTGGTCACTTTCTGTGACATCCATGCAAGCCTCATACCTGTCATATAGAAGAAATTTTAAACAAAACTAGAAAGAAAAAAAAAAAGAACCTAACAAGAAACAAGCCACGCATGACACCTACTGTAAAATGGATGTGACCACCGGGCACTCTAAACTGCACTCAGATGTTGGAGCCGACCGATTGTCTCGATATAGTATTCTATCACACCAGGCGGGAATGCGCTTCTTCTCCCCAGAATCATATCCTAAGAGTGATGGGCAGAAACTTTTAGTTTTTATGCTGAAGCAACTCAACTATTAATCAAAAAGAAACATTTGCAATGCAATATCAACTTCTGCTCCAAATGAAAAAAATACAATTCCTGGTGTTGCATTTAATATGAAGCCAGATGGGAAATATTACACACACTAATATTATACCATACCTCCTAAACCTGGTTTTCCTCTTTCAAATTTGTAAGTTGGAGGAAATCTGATAAGTGCCTCGCGCATTCCTTGGAAAACTTTACCAGCTTTCATTTCTGCTCTCAGCTGATCCTTTTCTCGAAGCCAATCAAAGCATCTTTGCGAGACAAAGTCCCTCGCTTCATCATAAGATATTCCAAAAAGCCGATAATTAAAATCACCACAAAAAACGACCATATCGGCTTCAGCCAAATCAGGCTTTCCCTCTTCAGGACTGATTCCTGCAGCCTGATGGTGAAAAAAAGGAATTGTAACCAAAGCTAGTGATCCAAATTCGAGAATAAATTGACCCAAGTATAAGCAATCAAATATATTCATACATTTGTACCACGAAGCGTCTGAGCGGCACTTGAGACACCAGCTGCAACAGAGAGTACCCATGGCAAGCCAGAAGAATAAAGCAGCCAAAATAAATATGTAGAGAAGGCAAGAGAGCAAGACAAGAGCATGTATGGCAACATACCAGCAGCATTGTTAAGTAGGTTAGAAGATCGGCTGAAGGTCATTGTTCGAAAAATATGATCAAAATCAGCATTGCGGCGATTGACTGCTTCCAAATGTGCAGCCAAGTGACAGTTTGCAAAGCACATAATCCGATCAAACACTCTCAACCTCAAACCCACACCTCCCTGCTTAGAGAAATGGAATCGTAAATCACTTATCAAAGAAGAAGAAAAAGAAGATATACCCATAAACTTAATGCCTATGTTGTTTGAAAGGCCATCAACTAGCGTTGGGGTGGGCTAGTAAATAGGCCCATCCTTAGTTACTACTTTACTAATACTAATAAAAGTTTTGTTTCCTATCAAAAGAAAAATGATTAACTTCAAGAAGACCCCCTATACTTAAGGGAGGAAGCAGATTGTTGACCCTATGCTTGCTTAAGCAAAATTTTGATAATACCAAACATTCTTGTATCACTAATCATCTTCTTGTGAGTTTGGTTGAAAGTGTTGCACATGTTTAACACAAGATGTAGTTAAATGAAAAATGTTTCACACTAGGTATGAACAACCAAAGGAGAAGATGTGCAGAGGTTAAATGCTCAATTCGATGATTGAAGATACAAAAAAAAATGAAGAGAGTGAGCATGGCTAAAGTAGTTGATTTAAGATAAGAAGATGCTACATGAAGAGAATGGGAATAGATAAAGTGATTGAGTGAAGATGAAAAGAATTAAGCATGAGAATCTTATTCAACAGAGCTTAAGGATCATTGTTATATGATACTTATTTAAGTAGGAAGATTATTATGATGTTTGAAAATAAGATTTGAAGGATTAAGGTCTGTGGAAGAAGCAAACCAAGAAAGAAGAATGTTCAAATAAGTCAATTTGACATAATCTCGATTATGTGGGAATAACTTTGGAAATAGATGTCCAATTGACTTGATTCAAGTGTAGCTGGAAAGAAGATTTCAAGATCTACAAGTTGATATGAAATGGCAATTTCATATTTGAATGTCTTATAGGTGAAAAAGAGCATGGAAGTTGAAGGTGGTGCATGCATGCTGACAATAAGGAAAATCAAACATGGTCTCTGAATTTGGGACATATTTTTACTCAAATGTTCAAATGCCTAGATTCCAACATGGTCAGCAACTAGACAACAAGGGCTACAACTTTATCCGAAATAGGCATTGACAGATTCGAATGTTTTGAGGGTTAAAATCGCATTGGAAATGGACGGAAGCACACAAAGTGAAACTGGATCCGGTCTACCGGGTGGGAAATCCGGCCTACATGATAGGATTCCGGATAGCCTTCTGGATTGGTGCAGAATGTTTGGGTTGGCTTTCCGATTCACATCCGATCAACCGGATAGCCTTCCAGATGTATCCGTTGGGCACTCTAACAGCTAGTTTTGGGGCCATTTGGTTGTCCATTTACTTCCTCTATAAAAATGGATTGTGAGGCTTGAATAAACATGACTTTTGAGAGAGTTCTTGGAGACATCTTGAGTATTCAAAGAGTTAAATACACATTGAGTAAAGATCATTATTGTGAAATTTTGGCTAGAAAGTCAATTGTGATTTTCTGTCTCTTATATTTTGTATTGAGTGAGCTTAAAGTTATATCATTTCAGCTTGAGATTGTGAAGGTGTGTTTTCACCTACCGAAAAAAAACAACGCTCAGAAGGGATTTGATCTTCACCAGTTGAAGGAGATCGATGTAATGAAAGAGAAGCTCTGGGGAGGACGGGAAAAAATGACATAAGCCATCGTGGTTGGGGTCAAAGCTCTTTAAATCTTGTTTGTTCTTCTTCCCTACTACTTAATTGCATCATTTATATTATATTACTTATCATATAAATTGCCTATCACACACATAATCTTGTTGATTATCCAATCATTTACATCACATAATTTCTCATATATTTGTTTACATAGCATGTATAGTATAAATACATGAAAGCTAAAAATTAGGTATTAACTCACACAACCTAATTCAACACTCCCCCCTCCCCCCCTAAGGTTGCATTGGGCCAACAATTGGAATCAGAACTAGGGCTCTAAGCTATATATTGTGTAACAACAATAGAGTTAAAAATTATGGCAACCTCATAAAGTAGTTTAGCTGAGGGACAATCTATTTCTAGACCCTCTACTGTTTGATGGAAGTGATTATACTTATTGGAGAGCTAGAATAAGAATTTATATGATGTCGTTTGATGATGTGTGTGATATGATTGAAGATGACTATATAGCACCAACAAAACCAAAGAAAGAATAGGATGAAGAAGATAAAAAATTGTAGTCTTTAAGTGCTAAAACTATGCATATTTTATATTGTGCTTAGATAAAAATGCATTTGACATAATTTCTACTTGTGAGACGGCACATCAAATGTGGCATACATTTGAAGCCAACCATGACGATACAAATCAAATTAAAGAATCAAAAGAGAATATACTTATACATGAGCATGAATTGTTTGAAATAAATCAACAAGAATCTATCATTAAGATATGCATAAAATTTATCAATATTATCAATGTTTTACAATCTCTTGGTAAATCTTTTTCTAATGAAGATCTTATGAGAAAAGTTCTTTGGTACCTACCAAAGGCATGGAATGCTAAAGTGGCGGCTATTCAGAAGCCAATGATTTTAAAACCATGCCATTCGAAGAACTTCTTGGATCTCTCTTTACATATGAGATAGGTGTGACAAGCGACGGAAAAGAGAAGAACAAGAATATGATTTTCAATATGTGTTTCATGGCCTTACAAGACAAAGTGAGGTACACATTTCATCCAAAAAAAATGAAAATATATCTTATGACCAAATTTGTGATGCTATGAAGGAATTGTATGATGATTTACTTACTCTCACTAGGAAACATAAAGATCTCAAAAAGAAGTTGAATTTTCTATCAAATGAAAATGATGAGTTGAGATCAAAAAATTGTGATTTAAATTTATGTCTCAAAATTTATTCAAGGTAGTGAAAAACTAAAAAAACCAATTTCTAGTAAAATGTGTGCTTTTGATAAAGTTGATTTGGGACATAACCATGTTCAAAAACAAAATGTGTACAAAAATATTTTTGTCAAAGAGTCCAAATCAAATGCTTCAAATTCTTGCTATTATTGTCATGGAGTTGGTCATTATGCTTATAATTGCCCTATTAGAAGATCACATGAAAATTCAAGGAACAATAGGGATTCTAAAGGATGCAAGATGATTTGGGTGCCAAAAGTGAAATAGTTGGCATTGAAAGCATGTCCTATAGTTCTTTTCTTTGGCAAATTTGTGTTTTGTTTAATGATTTGAAATTTAACTTACTTGTGAAATATGTGATATATATAAATCTACATTTGAAGCTAATAAATGAAAATATGTTTGATGATTGCATTATATTTGTGGCTAAAACATTTTGAAAATATATATATCATTTGATAAAATGCCTATTTATAATTAAAAATGAATCATGTAAGAACATTAAACTTGATTTATTCTTGACTTGCATAATCAAAATTTAGAAAAAAAAAAATTTATGCATTATGACATATCTACTTGATGAACTACTAGATCACATGCATACTACGACTCGAACCACACGAGTTAAGTAAACCATTAACGATAGTTTTGAAGAAGGTCCTAGAAAGAACTATATGAAAAAACTATATGTAAGACTATAGAACAAGAGGAGCTAAAAAATGCAAAGGCAAATCATTTACTCCAAAAAATCCTCCTAAATGAGATTAAATAGGTTAAGTGATATAATTATGGAGGTGTATAAGACTTGAATGATTGTGTATTTTACCTTTGAGGATCATTCAATTAGCAACTATTCTACTTAGTATTCCCAAAATATATATCTTTTCAAATCAAATGAAAAATGAATACTATGAATTAATGTCTACGGGAAACCTTAATGATTATATCATATATGTAGACTTGGGCTATATGTTCGTTTTTAAGTACATGCAAAATTTGGTAGTTGTGCATTGGTGTTGCATTGAAAAATCTTATTAAAGCACTTTACCACATTTGGGGTATCTTAGGACTCCTTAATTCCAAATCTTCAAACTAAGTGTAAGACCCATCTTTGCCTAGGTTACTTTTGCATACATATAAAAATTTAAGTTTAACATAAGCAAATTGGAAGATTTAGGTTGTAGAAATTCTTTTTATGCTCTAAGTAGTCTTAGCCTAGGAAGCATAAGGTTAAATAGTTATTAAAGGGAAGTCTTTTCTAAGAAAGAAATATTTAAATAATGTGATAATATACGCATCCTTAAGACACTTGAAATAAGAAAATCAAAGAAAATAAATTTTGGAAACTCAAGTGACGATACTTCAAGACTTCAAGAAGATCGATGAAAATATAACTGATGGAAGAGATTATAAGATCAAAACACTTGGACGATTTTATAGTTTTTAATACATTTCCCTAAGAATAATGGCAAAGACTATATAACCTACATTCATGCTATGGGATGTTATCATTATGAAAAGGTTAATAATAATCACATCTCTTGAACTTAAAATGAATATATTTGTTAAGAGATGGCTAAGAGAGATAATATGGACTTAAAGGATTAAAATGACAAAGTTTATTTTGTGAAATTGAGATTATGTAAACGTTTTGTCTCTTACATGATAGATTCTCTCAAAGATTTAAGATGTGCTAAAAATGAAATTAGAAGAATAATCTTAAAAAGCACACTATATAGAAAATGCACTTCTAAGCTTAAAGATGATATTTATGGATGGCAAACATAGACACCTAGAACAAAAGTGCATCTTGAAGAAGAGAGCTCATAAGTGATATATTGAAAACATGGCTACTCATAGGCCTTGATTTATTCCTCCAATCAATCAAGGTTAGACCAACTTGGAAGTTAAGAGATTATCATTTGTGTCTAGAATTCAAAAAGATCTAAGAACGAAATGAATTGGTATTCTTAATCATAAGGCTTATAATCTTGTGAGGTTAGTATGATTAATTTGCACACATAGATCACACACCCCATGGTGTTTTTATGATGCTAGATAGTTTTAAGCACATCATGTAAGTCCCTTTAAAATCAAACCACCACATAGGAGTATTTGAACTTAAGGAAGACGCTTGGACTAGCACTTTGGTAGGATATCAAGTATATTGATATTAGAGATTCAATGTCCATGTGGTTTAGTCTCCTCTAAGTGAATCGGCTCTCTTGATATATGTCACTTGTACATTTGACAAGTTGTGAACTCAAAGCCAAAAATGATCATTTGTGTTGAAATAAATGTGAAAAATGGAGATATTGAATTAGAACGTGTTAACAAGGTTTTTGATGACTCTCTAAACTTTGAAGATGATTTGATATAGATTTTAGTATTAAATGTGCTAAAATTTGAAATCTTTGAAGGTCATATACTACATTGATATATCTTTAGACTATGCTTTGGAACATGAATATTTTAATTAAAAAATGAGTACTTGATGGACCTCATTGTTTTGTGACATATATAAGCATGAATTGCTTCAAAAAAGAGGAGCATAGATTCAAGTATAAAGGGGGAGAATTGTAAAATTGATGTCTCATGTTATGAATGTTGGAATTTATAATAGCACAAAAGGCGAGAAATGAGACTTTAATTCAAAGATAGTGAATATGCATATGTCTAAGAGAATCATAAATTCATTGGCTAAATGTGATATGATATTTAAAACTTTGACATTAATAGGATATGGATATGCTTAGGGGGAGCATATTTTTATGGATATAGGTTTTGATATTAAATATGCTTTTGAAGATGTCAAAGGAGGAGAAGTGAGAAATAGCAGCATTAATATACATGCACATTCTTAGGGGGAGCCTAAGTCTATGGCATTAATGTGATTGATATATGTTTGATGATGTCAAAATGGGGAGAAATATTGTAATATATATATACATTTGACATCGTAAATGTGCATATGTTAAGTAAGAAGACGAATTATATGCATCATTGGTTTTGTATATTTGTTATCATCAAAAAAGGGAGAATGTTGACCCTATGCTTGGTTAAGCAATGTTTTGATGATAACAAACATTCTTGTATTACTAATCATCTTCTTGTGAGTTTGGTTGAAAGTGTTGCATAGGTTTAACACAAGATGTGGTTAAATGAAAAATGTGTCACACCAGGTATGAACAACCAAAGGAGAAGATATGCATAGGTGAAATGCTCAATTGGATGATTGAAGATGCAAAGCAATGAAGAGAGTGAGCATGGCTAAAGTAGTTGATTTAAGACAAGAAGATGCTACATAAAGAGAATGGGCATAAATAAAAAGGTTGAGTGAAGATGAGAAGAATTGAGCATGAGAAGCTTCTTCAACAACCATGTAGGTGATGACTATAAAAGGAGAACTTGAAGAGCTTAAGAATCATTGTTATATGATACTTATTCAAGTTAGGAAGATTATTATGGTGTTGGAAAATAAGACTTGAAGAATTAAGGCAAAAGAGTGGAAGAAACAAACCAAGAAGGAAGAATATTCAAATAAGTCAGTTTGACATAGTCTCGGTTATGTGAGAATAACGTTGGAAAAAAATGTCCACTTGACTTGATTCAAGTGTGGCTAGAAAGAAGACTTCAAGATCTACAAGTTGATGTTAAATAGCAATTTTTAGATTTGAATGTCTTCTAGGTGAAAAAGGGCATGGAAATTGAAGGTGATGCATGGATGCAGACAATCAAGAAAATCACATATGGTCTCGGTACTTGGACATAAATTTTTACTCAGATATCCAAATAACCTGATTCCAACGGGGTTGGTAAGTAGACATCAAGGGCAACAACTTTTTCTAAAATAGGCGTTAGCAGATTCGAACATTTTCAGGGTCAAAATCACTTTGGAAGTGGACGGAAGTGCACAGAGTGAAATTGGATCTGGTCTACCGGATGGGGAATCCAGCCTACCAGATGGCTTTCGGATTGGGAAAGAATGTTTGGCTTGTCTTCCGGATGCGCAACTGGTCGACTGGACAGTCTTTTGGATGTATTCGTTGGGCACGTCTAGTTTTTAGGGCCATTTGCTTTCGAGACTTGAAGAAACATGACTTTTGAGCGAGTTCTTGGGGACTTCTTGAGCATTCAAAGGGTTATATACACATTGAGTAAAGATCATTATTGTGAGATTTTGACTAGAAGGCCAATTGTGATTTTCTCTCTCTTTGAGTTTATTTGAGTATTTTTTTATTGTAAAGAGAGGAGAATATTTTTGTATTGAATGATCTTAAAGTTGTATCATTTGAGCTTGAGATTGTGAAGGTGTATCTTCACCTACCGAAGAAAACAAAGTTTGTAAGCGGTTTGATTTTCACCTATTGAAGGAGATCGAGATAGTGAAAGAGAAACTCAAGGAGAAGAAAGGACGTAGACCATCATGTCTGGGTTAAACCTTTATAAATCTTATTTGTTCTTCTTCTTTCCTACTACTTAATTACATCATTTATATTATATTACTTATCATATAAATTCCCTATCACACACATAACCTTGTTGATTATACAATCATTTACATCATATAATTTCTCATATAATTGTTTTCTTTGCATAAATAGTATAAATACATGCAAGCTAAAAATTAGGCATTAACTCACACAACATAATTCAACCCCTCCCCTCTTAGGTTGCATTTGGGCCAACACAGATGACCACCCTTAACTTTAAACTTTTGCACTAAACCACCTTGAATCTAAAAACAAGATGCAAAAATAAGGATTCCTGTCAAATTTGACAGTGCGTGTTTCACACAAGCCAAAAATTCATTTGCTTGTGAATATAAAAAATTACAAAACTTAAAATAATATGGAGGAGATTACAATTTTATCCTTTTAACTAAATTTACCCATAAGAGGGGGGAAAATGTGTGCTTTATCCCCAACAAAACTTGTCAACTTCCTCCACCTTTTTCTCACACAAATCACACACATCCATGCTAGTGGGTCACTAATGAACTGGTCTTTAGTCATATGTGGATCTAAATCCTTTGATATACGTTTAATTGGTGAGGGGAAGAAAGAGTGCGTTGTTTTCTTCTTCGGTGTTTGTCTGTTGAGTTTTTTGGGTATGCTTTAAATTGGAATATATATAGAGAGAGAGAGAGGGGGGGGGGAGAGAGAGAGTTGTTTGTCTTGGATTTTTGATCAATTGGGTTTTCTTGGTAAGAGAGAGGGAGAGGGAGAGAGTTGTTTGTATTTGGATTTCTGATCAGTTGGGTTTTTTTGGTATGCTTGCAATTGGTAAATATATACATACATATATATACATATATATATATATGTGCAAACAGGAAGGGAGAGAGAGAGTTGTTTGTCTTTTAGATTTTTTATCAATTCGGTTTAGTGGGTAGGTTTTGAATTGGAAGAGAAAAATGGGTAAGAGATGTATTGGGGTGTTGAATTGGGAAAGACATGAAGGGTTAAGAAAAAAAAATTGTTCTCTCAAATGGTTTTTGATGTTTAGATTGTAGTTTGTACTGGGTGTGTATTGAATTTGTACCAGGTATGTATTAGATTTAAGTGATTTTATGGATTTTACTATGAGAATTGGAAAATAAAGTAGAAGATGAGAGACAAAGAGGTAGAGTCTAAGCTAACAATAGGGCATTACCTTGAAAATTGAATTTAATGACAAGGATACTTTGGTATTTTTGTACATCCAATAACGGGCATCCACTTTTGTACTTTGATCACGAGTTCAAGGAGGTTTATTGAAAAAGTTATAAGTTGAGGGAGGTCGTCTGTTTCCACTCCCAAGTATAGGGGGACCTTCTGCAATTAAACCCGAAAAAAAAATAGACACATCCTGTGACTTTATTGTAACAAACTCGTTGTCCTCAGATTGAAATATGGTTTCTTATACATGAAAACCCGTTCATTCAACCATTACACTAGACAATGTCACAAGATTTGTCTATTTTAAAATATGTTCGAGATATATATTCGGCAAATTGGAGTTCCCCACAAATTTTTTTTATTTTTTTTTTAAAGGGAAAACAATAAGCATTTTGGGCCATAAGGTAAAGGAAAACAAATCCTATATTGTCCACCATAAAGTAAGGTAATTGCAACGGCCTCTAATATCATATGGTGATCATGATAAAAGCAACCATAAATAATAGTGTAAACTACAGTGCAACCCCTATGGTGTTTGACAATTGCATGGGATACCTTTAAAGTTCTTAAATTACATTGTTGGTGTTGATAGAAGCAATTCAATTACCATTTGACCAGTAATCGAAAGCAAAATACCAAACATGTCCCTTTATATAATCCACCTTCCTCTTCCACCTTTTATGAGAGAGAGAGAGAAAGAGAGAGACCCCCCAAATGGCCCAAACCCAACCCCAACCCCACCCTATTATTTATCTCTTATTTTCTCACCAAAACCCCCGACAAGAACCCTTCCCCCCCTTTCGAAATTCAAGCTCCCATCTAATCTCCCTACCTATGAAGCATACAGTCTCAAGAAGGTGACGTATCCGTGTCAGATACTAACACTCCTCGGACACTCTCGAACACATGTCCGATACTCTTTTATCCGTGTCCATAATTAAATGATAAAATTTTAATTTTCATCCTGTGTCCGACATTTTTTCGGCTACGCGTCCGACACTTATTTAAAGAATGTCTAGTACTAAATAATAAACATCCATTGGCATTCAATTAAAAAGCTTAAAAATTTGACTATTAAATATCTTATACTATGAGAGAACATTTAACAACCAAAACTAGACATGTTAAAGTTGTACTCAAAATATAATAACAAAAGCAAAAGATACATAAAAAATTTAAAAAAGAGCAATTAAGATGAGAACATATGTATAGTACACGTCTACGAAAAAGTTGATTATTATTGATTATTATGATGTTAGTGTAAATATTCACACTAAATGATTAGAGATAACATTTACTTATCATAAAAAACTAATTTTTTTATGAATAATATACCACTATCACTATATTTATGATAAATTATATAATTTTATATATAAAACACAATTATCTGTAACGTGTTCCTTAACGTGTCCGTGTCCTACTTTTTTTAGAAATGTCGCATTTACGTTTCCGTGTTACTTGAGGTTTCTAGTTTGATGATTGTGGATACGATGGTGGGGGTGACGCTTGGGGATGGCAGATTCTGGTTATCGATTTGGGTTAAGGTGGGGCGACTTGAGGTGGTAGGGGTTCCAACTAGGGTGAGGGGTTGAGTCCAAGGGGGGTTTGTTGGCTTTGGGTTTTTGTAGACAGAGGGGACTGGTGTGGGTTTCCAAGAAAGGGGTTTTGTGGTGGAAAGTCGAATGGAAGGGAAGGGTTTTTTATGGTAGTAGTCCTATAGATTTGGGTTGGATGTTATGCGGGGTCATTCATTCAGGTTTCAGGTTGAGGAAAGGTTCAACCTGTTTTCAGTTAAAGTCAGTCAGCTGTAAGGTGTTTATTGGTTCAACTTATTTTCAGTTAAGGTTAGTCAACTGTAAGGAGTTATTAGATTTTTTTTTATCTAAGAAAATTGTGTTTTCAGTTTTTTTTTTTTTTTTTTTTTGTTTCGTAACTCGTAAGGGTAAAATTAGGTATTTTAAAGAAAAAGTGTGATGATATCATTAGTAGTCAATTAACCATTGACTAACAGTGAGGTACCTCGTAAAATACAACCCAAACTACAAAGGAGTTTGTTGTAACTACATAAACTATGAAGGTACCTCTTGCAATAGTCAAATTCCGTAAGGGAAGCCATAATAATTTACCCTAAATAATGACTTCTCCTAATAATCTAAGAAACGAAAACAATAAAAAAAACAGTGGTGATTGAATCATTTAGCTCAGGCAATGGGATACATAGTACGTAAAGCAAATTCAACATATTCATAAAAGAGTAGATTCGGGCTCCCTCTTCCAAGTGCATCATATGGTACAAATCTAAGTATATTTACATAACAGCAACTCCCGACTGTTGACACCCAGAAAGATAGAGATATGTCTCACTCCTACTTAACTTTCCTATCAAATTAGCAATTGATGGTGTTGTACAACTGCCAGTAGAGAATAGCCTGGCAGTGTGCTAGCTTGTTGTAACCATATTAGACATTGAAAGGAAAGAGTTGACTGAAACTGAACTAAGAAATTCCCAGCCTACTTCTTCATTTTCATCAGCCTGAAAGGTACTAAATTTTGAACCATTCATGCATGAAAAATGAGCTATGTGACAAAGAGACCTGCATACCTTATTACCAATTGCACGACCTAAACCACAAGCCACCGCTGCAACATCAAGGTCCCCAACATATGTTCTAACAGTCTTTCTTACCCTGGGCGATAAATAGCAACAAGTAGGATGAGAGTGTAGTATAAACGGGATAAGTGTTAGGAAGATCTGTTAGGCATAAAAAAGATGCTATACCAAAGATTTTTAAAGGCGAGTTGATATGTTATTACATATCGTAAGATAATTGATCAAGAAATAAAAAAACGTAACCAGATCACTTAAGGATCAACAAATAGTAGATACTTACCAAATCGCAATGAGCAAGCCTGCCAGTTGCCTAGATCCTACACGTTCAAAAGTTGTTCCCTCATCTAAAGTCTTGCCTATAGTGTCTTGCCACCATTGACCAATAGAACTCCCTTCAAGTCCTACCTACAGTTGACACATCAGCAATGAACATGTGTGTATGTACAAAGATACACATCAGGAAAAAAGAACTTGAAAATACAGATATTGTATGGAAGAAAATTGGTAGACCGGTGGTGGGAAGTAAGGCCAATTTTATTCTGTGACTTCATGGAATTCACGCTACCACAGAGAAACCGTTAAGTCCTGCATAAATTATACCAGAAGACAATCCAAATCTAGTACTTAAAGAAAAGATAATGAGGTAGTGAGGTAGGACAATTTGACACTTAATTTGCAATCAACCATACTAAAAGCAAATGCTAGTTTGTATAAATCACCATAATTTGGGAAACTGTAAAATAGTTCAAATCTATGAAGAAAGACTGAGAATTAACAGATCTCACATCCAATGATGGAATGGGTTAATAATACTTTAAAAAAATGTAAGAAAAATTTAGGATGTGGGCAAATAAAAATTACATAGCGTTGATGGTCGAAATTTTAACCTACTTCTGCCCTGCTTACATACTAACTTTAGTTCTTCATGTTTGTGGGAAAAAAAAGTGAGGAAAATACCAAAACCCCCCAAAAACGTCTTCAAATCCAAAAAGCCAAAAAAAAAAATTTGATTATCCGGAAAACCCAAAAAAAAGAATTTTCAATACCAAAAAGCACAGATGCAATTTTGGACTCAAAAATTAATTTCATTTTGAGTTATAAATTTAAAGTAATGCTACATAGACTTAAAAAGTAGACTTGATAATCACAACCATTGAATAGGTAGTGAGTCCCAATAAATACTGGGACCCTCAGTGAAATTAATGATTGTAATTATCAAGTCTATTTTTTAAGTCCATGTAACATTGCTCATAAATTTATAATCATGATGAGACCATATAAATGTACGGGGTCTTCCTTAAAGATAAGAGTTATCGTGATTGTATGTTAAAATGAAAGCCATTAGTCCAAACCATTACCAAAATGAAGAATTTTCAATACGGAGTTGCAATGTTTGGACTAAAATTACTTACATTTTGAGTTAAAATCATTACAAGACTTGTATAAATGTACTAGGTCTTCTTTAACAATAGGAGTTATATCATGATTGTTTGTCAAAATGAAAATCATTAGTCACACAATTAATTTTTCTCACGTTGTTTAGGATAACATAGGTACTATTTGGAAACTTCATTGAGTACTTTCTAAAAGCAAAATAGAAATTTTAACAAATTGCTTTTTCATAAAAGCAAAAGCACGTTTGATGACTGTTTCTCGAAAGTGATATTCATGCATATTTTTTTACAAGTAACATGTTTACATATGTGCATAAGAGTACTAACTACACATGGAAATTCAAACAAGAAAAAAAAAAGTCGATATTTTTTGCTCTCCAAAAAAAAATTCTATTACTTTTCGAAAGATACTTTTTTTACCCAAAGCAAATGGTAAATGTTTCTTTTTTGCTTATAAAAACATAAAAATTACATAAAAAATGCATTACCAAATGATGCCTTAGCAATTGGACGTTATGGGATCAAAAACTCTTCTTTTGGGTTTTGTGAATAAGCAACGGATTTTTGGGCTTTTTTGGATTGAAGAATTTTTTGGGAGAGTTGTGATTTTTTTCCTCAAACTAATAATTGAATATAATTGCAAATCAACAAAAAGTAGAGAATTTGGAACTTTACCAAATAATGAGATACATTTGAAAAATTACAAATTATATCAAGCAACAGATTATTCTTCATGTTTATCAAAATAAAAATAATATAAACTAGGGGTGTGTGTTTGTGTGACTGAGAGAGAAAGGGGGTAGAGAGAGAGAGAGAGAGAGAAAGACTCCAAGCACACTCATAATTTTAGGTAAAATTTCCACTCATCCTCCAGATACTAAAGTAGCGTTTGGCGTAACTCCTCAAATTAAAAGTCTTTCTCATAGATAGACTTTATAAAAATGAACTTTACGAAATGAACTTTCAAAACATATTAGATGTTTGGTGAACATGCAAATTAAAATTGCTTTTGAATCGAGAAGTATAATTATTTACATAGAGTATGTTTGGTGGTAATATCACAAAAGTATAAAATAATACCGATTTTATAATGTCACCCTTATTCTTATCTATGTTTATTCATGAATTTCAATGTTAATTATCTAATGAGCTTTTACACAATCTAAATAAAAGATAAACTAGGTTGTTCTGGATCCGTGTAATTTCTTAAAATTAATATCAACTTTTTCGAAACGTAATTTAATTCTAAATTAATTAACCTTTAATTTATTATATATTTTGATCTAACACAAGTGTATCACAGATATATCAAACTTTGATGCGTAGTGATTTTTATTTAATTGAGACATTGAATTTGAATAAAATATGTGAGAAAGAGTTGTAGACAAAAGGCTTGAAATTGAATCTCAAGAATTATAGTTTTCGACTCGATGTTCAAAGGCTACCAGGTATTTGTTGTAATAGAGATTTAAAGCAACTTAGATGAGGGTGTATATATACATATATGATACACTAATATATCTAAAAAACTATTCTATACTTATAGAGATACAGGTATATGCAGTAAGAAAAAGCGAGAGAGAACAATCCACTAATAAGTCATAATCACAGGGGTGAAAAAAGTAATGTTCTAGGGTTAAAGTTGAGATTGCCTTAGAAAAAAATGAGGGTAGAACTGGAATTCAATTTTATCATTTAAATGAACCTAATGACTTAGCAAGAAGTGAAGAACAGGCTGTTTTGAGAAGTCAGCCTACTTAACTTCTCTAAACGGGCATTTCACCAATGGACTTCTGGCCAAGAAGTCAGAAGTGTAGGCCCACCAAACACTAAAAAATTATGTGAATGGACTTTTGGGTACGAAAAGTCCATCTGCTGTGCAACCCAAACACACCCTAAAAATGCATAAGTCCCTGTCAGACATCTGCAACTTGCCTAGAATCCCCCTCAACAAAGTGATAAACATGTGAAAGCAGATAACTTAAAGCTAGAATATGACATTACCCCTAATATAGCCACTGCATAATTTAACTCCTATGCCAGGGAAAAGGAGTGAAGTTGTCATCATGGAAAGTACTACAAGGCCAAGCCTAAGGGGTCTAGAAAAAAAGGTTAGGGTGCTTGTATCCAATAATTCTGAAGGCAGTTCCACAAAATCAATACAGTATATCCAGTTGGATAGGATGCAATGACTAAAGCACAGAAGTATGTGCACCTTTGCAGTTAATTGCTTCTAAATTTTTCCTACTTCAATAAACGTTTCGGTGCAGAAGTAATTAATGACTATATATGTGGGGCAGAGAGAGATTCATACACAACGAATATGAAAATACCATGTGAAGAATATTTATAAGATCTTACAGTTTCTTTTGCAGCAGAAACCGCAAGGAAACCAGCACCCATTTCTACTTCTTGCAACCCAACAACAATAATGGCAACATCGGATACTGCAGAACCCAGCCATGACATAAGCGCATCCTGAGATGGTTTCCCTTGACCAACATTCCATGTGCCGATTAAAATTTTAACATTTTCTCGTCTCATGTACATAGATTCTTTCTCAGCTAACTCTGGTCGTAAGATGTCGTCAATTGGCCCAGGAGATGTGATGCTCCATCCACGTATACCACCATGAGTAGCCAAACTAAAAATATAACCATTCCCGACGACCAGTTTTATAACAGGGCTATTGTGGGCAACCCAATCAGCAATCAGGTTTCCCTCTAGATCTATCACTTGGATCATGCCACTTACATAGCCAACCCATATTCGTGACCCAAAAGTGCAAAAGCATAGAACAGCACATGGATGGTGATGAAAATCTTGCAAACGGTTGCCATTTCCATCCCACTGCACAAGTAAACCATTTGAACAACCACTCCATACCATTCCATCTGCAGCAAGAACCAGTGCTTCTGTTTTTTTAGTATCTTCTACAAATGCACCTGCACCCTTAGTTGCAACTCTGCGAACAGCATCTGCAGCTCCCATTATAGCATTACGTGATCGCTGCAGAAAGCTACTTCCTTGGGATTTCTCCTTTTTTGATTTGGAGACAAACTTTACATTCATCTCATCTTCAACTACTTGGTCTTGCACTGTTGACATATCGACTCTATTCTCAATCTGACCATCTACATTATATACTTTTAAAAGTTCTCTTGTACGAGCATCCCTGCAGTTTGCCAATAACCAGCATCACAAACAAGGACTTAAGGCGGTATGATGTTTTCCGAATTTAAATTGAAATGATGAACTGATATAACAAGAAACACATTTAACATAAATGCATAACAAGAATGCAACATTATTGGATTGTCAGTGTCAATCTCACTGCATATTAATGTGCAGACGACAATGTGTAAAGTGAAGTATACCACAGTGAGAAGGACAAAGACCCAGCTGCCCAAACTTTAGCTCTAATATTATCGGATAACAAACTCTTCACATCTGTGGAAGATATATTACAAACACCGTTAACAGTGACTTGACTTCTGACGTCAATAAATGACCTCTCCACTAGTAAAGCAGCCATGTGTTTTTCCTCTGGTGATAGAGAAAGAGATTTTTCAACGGCTTCCCATGGCCAGACCTTAATAATACCACCCTCAGACCCTGACCACAAATCACCTGAATCCAAACAGCATAAAGTTTAAATTGGCAATGATAAAGTTGAACAACATGATCTATAAAAGAATTTCTAGAACATATGTTTTGTGTTGTGCATTTTTTTTTGTGATCACCAGCCAAGATAGTAAAGCAACGCATAAGTGCCTGAATAGACACTGCAACACGACTACTATAATTTACAGAATACAACATAACTAACACAATGTTATTTTTTAATTTTGTTGCAAGTCACCAGCAAAAAACTGTTTGAACTAGTTTCTTGGATGGTTAGCACCATCATATGCATAAAATTCATTATACATATTACACAAAAACAGCTTTGGGTTCCATCAACATCAAAATAAGCAAATAAAATACTAGTAATACTTTTCACTTTGCATTTCATTCTCCTTTTTTTCCTTTTCATTTCTGAGTTTTGAGGTCAATATGGCTCCAAATAAATGCATTTGCCTTGTTTTTATGATTACTTCACAATTTTGTGTTGCTAGGCAATCAGCTCCAATTGGTAGCTTGATCTATTGCAGATTTATCCATAATTTGCGAACGATAGGAGTAATAGAAACTAAAATCCAAGCGATGCTTAATAGTTTGTTAGCATAAGGTTTTGTTGCTCTAGTCAATTATAACAGTCAAAGTAATCATCAGGTGAAATCCAAGCAAGTAAACTCCTACAATTCATGCTTAAATTATCCTCTCTATGATGTGATACTATCAGTGGGATAATATATGAAAGACTGATTCTGAAAAATAAGTTATTACCATAAGAAGAAATCACCATGGAAAGAACTGGACCACGATGAGCCTGCCAAGAGAGACCTTCTTTGAAAGGAGTATCATCCGAAGGTTGATCCACCCTCCAAGACTTAATCTTACCATCCTTATGCCCACTCCAAACCAACTTACTCCCACAATCAACCATCAAACAAATTGTGGACGAAGTATTCCCAGATTCATGAAATGGCGCCGCATCCTCGTCCCCTCTCCGAGCCCTGCCCCCAATCCCGATCCCGGGCTCATATGCATCCGAAAAATACCAAACCCTAACCCCAGATTCTTGTCCCGCCCATAATTGTGTTTCCGTACAAGCAATTGTCCTCAAGAACTTCCCCACCTGTGATGATGTCCATTTTGTGTATCAAAAATTGTAAACGTATTCGCAAAAGGAAAACAAGCACATGAAAAACACTTCCTCAAGAAATTCCCCGCCAAAATCCTTTGAATACACAAAAAAAAAATCTTCAAAAGATTAGCAAACTCATAATTAACAAGCAATTGTAAATTCTGACATATTCTTAAAAACCATAAAAAATAAGAGCACACATTTGCACCCACCTGAGTCTCCCTAAGAGGATGTGGTCTCAGCTCCAGACAAGCCGGGCGGCCGGGGTGGACCGCGGAACGAGAAGGAACCTTGAAGATTCCGACTCCGCCACCGTTCCCGACGAACTCCGGCAACGATTGGTGGTGTTCGTCGGAACCGTCCGCTGTAGACAGGCTCTGGTCGAGCCTCTGGCTGAGGTGGTAATCGTGGCGATCACTGACACCTACTACGGTGGCTGAGGGGTAAAAGTCATCGTCAGAGGAGTTATCGTAGTAGCGGTCGACCATACTCTGGGGAACTCGGCCCTCGTCGAGGCTGTGTTTGCGGAGTTGGTGGTGGCGCTTGACGTGTGTCCCGGTGTTAGTGCGGAGTTGCTGGCTGTAAGAGTGGGCTTTCCGGTGCGGTGGCGTAACTGCAAGTGCAGCCAATGCGTCCGTATCATCTTCTTCGATTCTTTCCTCCATAGTTTTGGATTTGGTGAGAAAAAAGTGTATTTGTATGCGTCTGTGTGTCAAAGCTTCATGATTGACCCGAACCTAGAAGAGCCAACAGAATAGAGACTGAAAGCTAGAGACAGAGAGAATGAATGTTGGAGTAGGGGGAGAATAGAGAAAGAGAGGGAGAAGGAAGGAGTCAAAATTGGAATGAGAGAGAGAGATGGCTGGTGTCTGGATGGGAGTGAGAGCGGGGAGTGAGGCGACGGCGACGCTTGTTGGGATTGTAGGGACATGAATGGCCTCATATTTGGAGGTGAGCTTTGTGGTATTTTCAGCTCAGGACTTTGTCTTTTCCCTCTACTCCAGCTTACAAGTGTATGTTAGCCAAGTGCTTTGACTTGAGAAAGGTAAATCGTTGAAGTGGTCAGGGACGTGCACATATATATATATATATATATAGATATAGAGGGAGAATTACATTCACAGATTTGTCACTTAATCACACAGACCTCCTAACATTTGAAGTATTACACTCAGACACGCACATAACACTTAGATCTCTACTATAAATATATCTATTAATAAATTACATTCAGACCCCCCTGAATTTTGTAAACATATATTTCTTAGACTCCTTAAGTTTAAAATATTATACTCAGACCAAAAATACTTCAATCAAAGATAAAATATCAAATAATTTAAATTTTACAATTAAAATTCATGTTCTATTGTATCATTTATTGAAATAAAATAAAAAATTTAAATTTAAATTTTTCTTAAAAAATCGTAATTATTATACAATTATATTGTCTATTGAAATTTAATTTGGTCGATTAAACAACCAAATTAAAATATCAAACTATCCCAATTGAAGGTAAAAGATATTGTGTTCATTACAATTTGACTCATTGTTTAATTTTTTAGTTTTATTCTAATAGATATTATAATTGTACACTAACTATGTTTTTTTTTTTTAAAATAGATTTTTATTTTTGATTTTATTTAAATAAATGAAATAATAGAACATGAATTTTGGTAGTAAAATTCATGTTCTATTAAGAATGACTTAAACCCCTTGTTTATTTTTTGGTTTTATTCCAATAGATAGTATAATTGTATACTAATTATAATTTTTTTTTTTTAAAGTTGAATTTTTATTTTTGATTTTATTTCAATAAATGATACAATAGAACATGAATTTTGGTTATAAAATTTAAAATATTTGATATTCTATCTTTGATAGGAGTATTTTTGTCTAAGTATAACATTTTAAATTTAAGAAGTCTAAGTATTAAATATGTACAAACTTCAAGGGGGTCTAGGTGTAATTTATTAACGAATATATTTATAGCAGGGGTCTAAGTGTTACGCGCGTATAAACTTTAAGGAGTCTATGTGTAATATTTTAAATATCAGGGGGTCTGAATGATTAAGTGACAAATCTCAGAGGGTCTAAATGTAATTCTCTCTTATATATATTTTAAAGAGCAATGCTAACCTAAATTTACGATTCAAATTTACATTCCAAATCAATAAGATCATTAGATCAGTAGTTCTCATTTAAAAAAATTGATGAGACTCACTCATCCAATGATCCTCATTAATTTAAAATACAAATTTAAATTATAAATTTGAGGTACATAATATTTTCCTATTTTTAATTTCTCTAATATCTTCGAGGTGTGTTCGGATAATGGGTTTAAAATGATTAAGAATATATCATTACCTATCCAAGTCAAATCCACCCAAGTAATCATTCGGGTTAGATATGTAGGTAAATTCTATTTATGCCAATGTTCCACAAGCATACTTTTCATCTATGTGGAGCCCATGAACAAAAGTGATGTAAAAGCATTAATATAATGTGCTTTGATTATTATACCAATTAGTCAATTCAATCCAATCAAAAAATATTCTGGACATGTCAAATATTGGTGGAACTATCTTGGACCCATTTTTGCCAAAGATCAACCACCAAAAGCCTGAGAACTTCCAACCGATTCTCCTCCAAAAAAATAGCAAATTCAATCTCAATCCTCAACTCCTTTTTACGCCAAAAAATCAGCCTCCAAATATTACCTTCCCTAAATAAATGGTGCAGCTCATAATTCATTTCCATTAGAACCTCATACAAATTATGACCATAGTCACATATCCGAACTCCTTTGTATGAATGACAAATTATTTGCATGTGAGCTAATCAAGACAAGATCACAACATGATTTTTCATTTGCCTTGTTATCGACGAGTGACAACAGACAAAAATAAACTACTCCATGATTAGTTTTTGATGATACTTGAAATAAACCCCAAACCTGAGCTCAGGAAATGAGCTCAGCTCGGGAGCTCGGAGAGGGGAAGCAGAGCTCATTCAAGCTATAGTCTGAGCTCATCCAGCTGAGGTCAGAGCTCCCCATCAAGAGACACGAAATGAGAAATGGCAAGAGGACAACAAGATAACAGCAGATACCCCCGTAATAGGAATCAAGCTGGAACCAAGGCACAAAACCCGTAACCAACCAAGATCCTCTCCGAAAACTAAGGAGAATTCCATGGAAGAAGGCAAAGATCTCGAGGTGGAGACCATAAAAGCCGGTCATATGGATTTTAGGTAACTCCGGGATTGGGGAATGATAGATGGAAGAAAATCCTCCCATTATAGGAAATAAAATCGGATTAGAGGTAAGCAAGATGCTATAAATAGGGGGGTAGACTTCCATTGAAGGGGGATATAGGCAATAGAGCCCAGAAGAACCCTAAGGCCTCCCTTATTACATTGTAACACATTCAGCATCATCAATAAAAATAGAGGAGCAAGAGTCTCCATTCCAGAGTGGACTAGCCGAGCTCAGGCCGGTGAACCACTGTACCTCTATTGTGTTATTTCCCTTTCCTCAATTCCCCTAAGCATCAACCTGCATCATTTGACACGAGCCTTGTAACCCAGATACCACATTGAACTCCACGCACATCATTCATATGAGTTGATCCTGTTCCATAGCTCATTCGCGTAGATTTACACCATCAGTTTGGCGCCGTCTGTGGGAACGACAGTTCTTGTTACAAATATACTGATTCTTCAGTAACTGATGGTCTCTACACGAAATATGAGTAAAAGTCAGATGAATCCCCCAAGACCTCAGAATCCCCAGGAGGTCACCAGTGGGAGGCAACCGGAAGACCTTCATAATTTCATCCCTACTGCTGAAAATGACCCTCCTAGGGTGGATCCTCCCCCCAACAATGAACTGGACGCTCTTCGCTTGGTCAACCAGCGCTTACTACAACAAAATGAAGAGCTCTTGAAGCTCTTACAGGATCCTCAGCAGGCGCAACCACCTCGACAGGGCCCAAACAATCTTCCTCCTAGGGAACGGCAGGGCCTTGACCCCCTCAGGGAAGCAAACGAAGAAGGAGAAAGCAGCCAAGCGCCCCGTCAGCCGCCTAGAAGGGGAATCAACGAAGAAGCTCAAAGCCATAACGAGGGACTGGAGAGGAATGATTTCCTTCCTTTCCAACAGGAAAGAATGGAGCAATATTGGGAACACCGCTTCCAAGATATCCAGCAAGAGCTCAGCCACATGAGAGAAGCAGTGAAAGTCAAAACCCCAGTAACGATGGATGCTTTGGTGCAGCAAACTGAATCCCCATTCACCCCCGGGGTGTTGCATTTCCCCCTTCCTCCGAAGTTCAGAGTACCTCAGATAGAGATCTTTGATGGGACAAAAAACCCTGTAGATCACCTCAACACCTACAAAAACCAAATGGAGTTGCACGGATACCAGGACCCTGTGCGGTGCAGGGCCTTCGCCATCACCTTGAAGAGGTCAGCCTTGGCATGGTTCAATAGGCTCCCCCCATCCTCGATTTCTTCTTTCAAAAAACTCTCCATTTCCTTCGTGTCACACTTCATCGGAGCTCGGATCTATAGGAAGCCGAGCTATTACTTATTGAACATAAAGCAGAGGCCTGACGAGAACCTGCGGTCCTATGTGCAGAGGTTCAATTCAGAATCATTGAAGGTAGACATCCCAGACGAAAAGTTTGCCATTACCGCTTTTATTACAGGATTAGGAGTGCAGTCAAAGGATCTAATGTTCTCTATATCGAAGAACCCTCAAGCAAGCATGGCCGAGGTGTTAGCCAAGGCAGAAAAGTATATAAACGGTGAAGAAGCACTCATTTCCAAAGTGGGGAGTACATCCTCACGAAATGAGAAGGAAAAAGAGAAGAAAAGGGACCGAAGTCCCAGGAAAGAAAAGGGGCGAGAAAGGTCCCCAAGGAGGGATAGAGATCGCTCCCCGAAGAGAAGAGGAAATGTTAGAGACCGCTTGGGCCCCATGCAGCCTGAGCTACAGCCTAGATACGGACCTCAACGATTCACTCCACTCACTGCCGCTGTGTCACAAGTTCTATATGAGGTCCAAAATGAGAAGTTCTTAAGATGGCCACCTCGGATGAAGGCAAATCCGGCCAAGAGAGACCCCACGAAGTATTGCGATTACCACAGAGATCATGGTCACCACACTGATGATTGCATTCAACTAAAGAAGGAAATCGAGTTCTTGATCCAGCGAGGACAATTACGTCGCTTTGTAGCCCATGACAACCAGAACCGAGCTCTTCCACCTCCGCCACCCCAACTGCAGGCACCTGCACCGCATCAGCAGCCTCTAGGTGAGATTAGAGTAATATATGGAGGATTCGCGGGAGGTGGAGAGTCCAGTACAGCCAGGAAAGCACACCTCCGACGAATCAGAGCCGAAGAAGCTCTCGAAGTGCACACTGTATCCAAAGCACCACGCTTAGATACATCTATCACTTTTTCGGATTCTGATTTGGAGGGATGCCAGTACCCTCACGATGATCCATTGGTGGTACGAGCTGTGGTGGCTAATAGAACCGTTCATCGAGTTCTGATCGATAACGGGAGCTCGGCGGACATCATTTTTGCACCTGCATTCGACAAAATGGACATAGGACGGGGAAGACTTGATCCAGTAAGTACTCACTTGTTGGGATTCTCGGGAGAAATGGTGCTCCCCCTGGGCTCAATCCAACTCGTGCTCACCCTAGGGGACCCACCTTGCCAAGTCACCACAACCGTAAAATTCCTAGTGGTCGACACACCTTCGGCATACAACATCTTGCTTGGAAGGCCATCCCTCAATTCTATGAAGGCAATCCCGTCTGCCTATCACTTGGTCGTTAAATTCCCTACAGAAAATGGAATCGGAGCGGTCCGAGGAGACCAACGTGTAGCAAGAGAATGCTACATGGCTTCTGTGAAGATGAAGGAGGTTGAGAACATCTAGTTGGATGAACTCGACATGAGAGATGAGATGGAAACAAGACCAATGCCATCAGAAGAGCTGGAACCAATTCAGCTTGATGGGGAGCCAGATCACCTCGTTTATGTAGGTTCCAGACTGAACGATGAGCTCAAAGGTTCCCTCATCCAGTTCTTAAAGGAGAATATGGGGGTGTTTGCTTGGAAGCAAGAAGACATGGAAGGTATTGACTCTTCGGTTATTACCCATAAGCTAAGCGTGAACCCAACTTGCAAACCCGTCAAACAGAAGAGAAGGAGTTTTGCCTCGGAAAGACAAAGGGCAATAAATGAGGAGGTCAGCAAACTCCTCCATGCCAAGGCCATCAGGGAAGTTGACTACCCTACCTGGTTGGCAAATGTGGTTCTTGTAAAAAAGACCAATGGTAAATGGCGACTGTGCATCGACTTTACTGACCTCAACCGAGCATGCCCCAAGGACAGTTTTCCCTTACCTCGGATCGACTTAATAATGGACGCCACAGCCGGGCACGAGCTCCTTAGCTTCATGGACGCCTTCTCAGGTTATAACCAGATCAGGATGGATCCCAACGACCAAGAAAAGACCTCATTTGTGACTGAACAGGGAACATACTGTTATCAGGTCATGCCTTTTGGATTGAAAAACGCTGGAGCCACTTACCAGCGATTGGTGAATAGGATGTTCCAAAAGTAGATAGGTGCATCCATGGAGGTCTACATCGACGACATGTTAGTAAAGTCACTGAAGGCAGAGCTCCACATCGACCACCTAGCTGAATCATTCCAGATTCTAAAGGAATACAAGATGAAGCTCAGCCCTGCGAAGTGTGCGTTCGGTGTCTCAGCAGGAAAGTTTCTGGGTTTTATAGTTAGCAGCCGAGGAATTGAAGCTAACCCAGAGAAGGTTAGGGCGGTGTTGGATATGCAGTCACCATCCAACACAAGGGAGGTACAATGCCTAACAGGTAGAATAGCTGCCCTGAGCCGTTTTGTGTCTAGGTCAAGCGACAAATGCCAATCATTCTTCCAAGTCTTGAAGAAAGCATTCCAGTGGGATACCAAATGCGAAGAAGCATTCAAAGCCCTGAAAAATTATATGAGCTCTCCTCCTGTTTTGGTGAGCCCCATAGAAGGGGAGGTCCTTACTCTCTACCTGGCAATTTCAGATTATTTAACAAGCGCAGCGCTGGTTAGGGAGCGAGACAGAGCTCAGCAGCCAGTCTACTACTGCAGCAGAGCTCTGAGGGGGGCAGAGGAGAGATATCCAAAGATGGAGAAACTCGTTTTAGCTTTGGTTACGACAACTAGGAGACTTAGACTATATTTTCAGGCTCATACTATCGAAGTTCCAACAGACCAGCCGTTGAAACAAGTGCTACATAAGCCAGAGTCTTCGGGGAGGTTGGTTAAGTGGGCCATAGAGCTCAGTGAGTTTGATATCAGATATAAGCCAAGAACTGTCATCAAAGGGCAAATTTTGGCAGATTTCATCGTAGAATTCACAGCAGCAGTACCTACGGAGACTACAGATTTAATACCGGACCTCCCCATATGGAGACTTTCAGTGGATGGAGCTGCCAACGCTCAGGGAAGCGGTGCAGGTATGATCTTGACCTCTCCAGAAGGAATAGATGTCGAGTATGCCCTTAGATTTGAGTTTAAAGCTTCAAATAACGAGGCGGAATATGAAGCTGTCATCGTTGGGCTTAATCTTGCTCATTATATGGAAGCAGAACAGCTAGAGATTTGCAATGACTCTCAACTGGTGATAAGACAGATAGAAGAATCTTACGAAGCGAGAGGCGAAAAAATGATCCTCTACCTCAGAAAGGTACGAGAACTAATGAAAAAGTTTGTGTAGGTTAAGGTCAGACACGTGCCCAGAGCAGAGAATTCATGAGCAGATATGTTGGCAAGGTTAGCAACTGCCTCACAAGAGGACCTAGATAGGCTAATACCAGTGGAGCATCTTCTAGAGCCTTCAGTAAGCATTGAAAAGGAGGACGTGCTGCCAATCGTATCTCAGCCGAGCTGGATGGACCCCATCGTAGAATACCTGCAGAAAGGAACCTTGCTAGGCGATGCTAAGGAAGCTTCTAAACTCAAAACTAGGTCAGCCAGATTCTCTGTGCTGCAAGGAAATCTATATAAACGAGGATTTTCAGCCCCTCTCCTTAAATGCGTAGGAGATGAAGACGCCAATTATATACTCAGAGAAGTACATGAAGGAATATGCGGCAATCACATAGGAGCTCGGGCCTTGGCAGGAAAAGTACTGAGGCAAGGGTATTATTGGGCCACTATGCTTAAAGATGCCACCGAATTGGTCAAGAGATGTAAGACTTGCCAAGAGCATGCCAATATTTCCCATTGTCCACCCGAGCTGCTAACCTCGGTGGTAAGCCCATGGCCCTTTCAGCAGTGGGGTTTGGACATTCTAGGGCCCCTTCCCACCGGAATGGGACAATGCAAGTTTGCTATCATAGGGGTGGATTACTTCACCAAATGGGCAGAGGTCGAGCCTTTGGCAACAATCACCGAACAAAAAGTCCAAAACTTCGTTTGGAAATCGATAGTTTGCAGGTTTGGGGTTCCCAGAGCAGTCGTGTCTGATAATGGGAAGCAATTTGACAACTCAAAATTTAAAAGTTTTTGTGCTGAACTCGGGATAAAGAACTATTTCTCAGCTCCCGCACATCCTCAATCCAATGGACAAGCAGAGGTCACGATCAGAACCATAAAGACAGCTCTGAAGACCAAACTAGAAAGCCTAAAAGGCAAGTGGGTGGAGTACATCCCTGAAGTATTATGGGCCTACAGAACCACCGCCAAGTCTGCAACCCAGGAAACCCCGTTTGCTTTAGCTTTCGGAACCGAGGCAGTGGCCCCTGTTGAAGTGGGGCTCTAGTCACCAAGGGTTGAATTTGCAGATGTCGAGCACAATGATAAGTCTCTCCTATTGAACCTCGATCTTCTGGATGAAAAAAGAGACAGAGCTCTGCATCGCATACAAATTTATCAAAGGAAAACTGCAAGATACTACGACAGGAAGGTAAGGCACAGAAGTTTCAAGGTTGGAGACTTGGTACTTAGGAGGCTTCTACTTGCGAAGAAGGATCCCACACATGGGAAGCTGGGACCCAACTGGGAAGGACCCTATATCATATCAAGGGTAATCAGACTAGGAAACTACGAGCTACAAACGGAGGAAGGAAAAATCCTACCTCACTCTTGGAATGCCGAGCACCTTAAGAAATTCTTTCAGTAAGTTTACCATGTAATAGAGCTATTTTCAATAAAAATAAACAAGTCTTTTATTCATCCCCATATGATCTCCGAAGAAAGGAATGTGCAACAAGTGCATATGGAACAAGCTCTGCAGTTAACGATAAGCTTCTCAGCTTATAAAAATTCAAGATGAGCTCTTCAGCTCATAAAAACACGATAAGCTTCTAAGCTTATAAAGTACAAGATGAGCTCTTCAGCTCATAAACAAACGATAAGCTTCTCAGCTTATAAAGATTCAAGATGAGCTCTTCAGCTCATAAAAACACGATAAGCTTCTAAGCTTATAAAGTACAAGATTAGCTCTTCAGCTCATAAACAAACGATAAGCTTCTCAGCTTACAAAGTACAAGATGAGCTCTTCAACTCATAAACAAACGATAAGCTTCTCAGCTTACAAAGTACAAGATGAGCTCTTCAGCTCATAAACAAACGATAAGCTTCTAAGCTTATAAAGTACAAGATGAGCTCTTCAGCTTATAAACAAACGATAAGCTTCTCAGCTTATAAAAATTCAAGATGAGCTCTTCAGCTCATAAAAACACGATAAGCTTCTAAGCTTATAAAGTACAAGATGAGCTCTTCAGCTCATAAACAAACGATAAGCTTCTCAGCTTATAAAGATTCAAGATGAGCTCTTCAGCTCATAAAAACACGATAAGCTTCTCAGCTTATAAAATTCAAGATGAGCTCTTCAGCTCATAAACAAACGATAAGCTTCTCAGCTTATAAAAATTCAAGATGGGCTCTTCAGCTCATAAGAACACTATAAGCTTCTCAGCTTATAAAATTCAAAATGAGCTCTTCAGCTCATAAGAACACTATAAGCTTCTCAGCTTATAAAATTCAAGATGAGCTCTTCAACTCATAAAAACACGATAAGCTTCTCAGCTTATAAAATTCAAGATGAGCTCTTCAGCTCATATACATACGATAAGCTTCTAAGCTCATAAAATTCAAGCTGGTCTCTTCTTGGAGACACCAACAGTCTTTCCCCCACGACCAGGAATCTTCGTGTGCTGCCCACACACTCAAAAACCCCAATACTGACGAAGACCACGGTGGTTCCTGATCTTCTCCAAACGATAAAGGTCATCTCTCAGTTTCATGTCTAGTACAGCGGATGTCAGTACAAACATGATCTTCTGTTTTCCATCTACGTTCGTGTTCTGAACGGGAGGAATGTGCTGGAAGAGCTCAGTGTCTAAAATTAAAGAATTCAGAATGAGCTCCATAGCTCATAAGAGACGACCCCCTCAGCTCATACATGGGCATGCACATTCTAAAAAGAGAGAGCTGATATTCGAAAAATTCAAGAGTACAAGCGTTCAAGAAAATGTAAAGAGAGACATAGTTTGGCATCGTTCAAAGAAAGAAAGGAAGTACAAGGAGGAAGAACTCCTAATCCTTCTAAAGCTGTGACTTCAGCTCGGCTACTTCCTCCTTCAGACGAGCATTCTCCTCCTTCAGCTCATCTCTTTCTTGTTCAGCCTTGTAGAGTGAGTCAAGAAGCTTCTGACCTACTGGGGTAAGGAAAATAGTGGACAGAGAATCAGGGGAGAAAGAACCATCCCTCCTACACCTCTTTGAGCTCGCACCAGTGTCCCCATCCTCGTCAGAATCCCCTTCCTCGTCAGAGTCAGAGAAAGAGGTCCAAGAAGAGTAAGGAACGGAGGAAAATTCAAATTCGGTAGCCTCAGCCCCAAGCAAATAAAGGTTTGCACTCGTCATCAACTCAGAGTAAGACCTAGGCCCAACGAGCAGTAGCTCATTAATGCTTATCATCTCGGGCACATCCAAATCAGGGGGACCTGAGCAACAAGAATATAATAAGAATAAATCTTCAAGAAAAGCATCTATTCAAGAGAGCTCAGCTCGAACCTACCAATACGAGAGAAGCTCTTCCAGGACCATGGAATCCTAGCTTCACGGCAACGATCCTCAGTGGACCGCCAAGACTCCCCAGAAGCAAAAAAGAAGCGTTTAGACCATCCTTCAGGATTGGAGGGAAGGCCTAAAACCAAAAGACGTAAATTAAAATGCCTCCAACGAAAGAAGCTGAAGCAGGGGGCATCATCTTCCTCGATCTCGAAAAAGTACAGAAACTCGGAAACAAAGGGGAACCTGCCGCTGCCATGTAGGCGCCAGAACAGGAAGAAGCTCACCATAGCAGCCCATCCTCGTGGGGAAAGGCGAGAAGGGCATAGGCCATAGTAGGCAAGAACTCGCCCTATAGCCGAATGAATGGGAAGGCGAAGTCCCATGTCCATGGCACCCTCAAAAAAGCAGACTTCCCCTCGAGGAAGGTAGTTGCAGGGTTCGTCGGAGGTAGGGACTCGCAAAGGCAAATCAAGATCAGGAAAGAACCATTTCTTGATGGCTTCTAAATCAGAGGGCTCTAAGGTTGAAGGAGATAAGTAGCGACAGTGCCACTTCCATTCGATTCCAAAGGAAGTGCGTTCCTTGAACAAAGAAGAAGCAGAAGCAGCCATTAAAGGTTATGGTAAAGACAGAGAGTGGTCACAAGAAACAAGAAGAAACTCGGGAATATTTTTCGCAAGAGAGAAGGAAATTCAGCAGATGATAGGAGACTTAAAGAAAATTGTAAGTTTTTAGGAAACCAAGAGCCACGCGAAAGGGAGTCGGCTGTCTTTTTGGTTTCTTAATTAATAAAGGCAGTTACGGTTATGGAAAACGGTTGGGGAAAAAGACGGGAAACGGAATCAGCGCGAGATTACACCTCCTAATGCACTCCAAACAACCAAAGAGAGTTCTGACCCCACCCAAATAGAATATTCCTCATATTTGAGCTCAGCCCGGTTGGCATCATAGCACCTCTATAACAAGTCTTTGAGACCTGCAGTTCCAAGAACCTTGCTCGCACCAGAATGATGAAGTTCCTAATGGGTTCCTTGGTTAATCAAAAGAACTTGGCAGCTCACGAAGTCCATAATCCTGCTTCAAGAAGGACTGAAGCACTTCTCAAAGCAAGGGGGGCAAGGGAAGTACAAGAAAATTCAGAAAAACAGAACCATGTGAGTTATGTCTCAAATCACAACACATCACACATCACAATTCAAAACGAGATTCAGAAATTTCTTTATGAAGTTTGTATTCCAAACACAAGTTCGAAGTACAAAGGAAAAAGAAGAAGATAGAATTACATGAGCACAGAAAGAGCTCTAAGTATCTAAAGAAGGAGTAATTGAAGGATCTCGCAGCTCGGCAGATGAGCCCTCAGCAGCAGAAGGTTGGGAAGAGCTTCCAGAGATGCCAGCCACGAGGGTCCCTGCTCCCGTTGATTTCGAATTTTGAGCAAGGGCCTCAGTCACCAGGTCAGCTGAAAACGGTGTAATGACAGGAACAGCAGGAGCTGCCGTGGGGAGCTCAGGAATCGCAGTTGGGAGCTCAGGAATTACGGCAAGAGCTTCGGAAGTCCCAGTGGCAGATATGTCTTGACTCAAGGCTTCAGCTGATGGGACCGAGGCATCCTCCTCATTATCAGAGCCAGACTCTTCCATTTCTTCCTCGGTGGGGATAGGGAAGTTGAAGTCGAGGTCAGGAAAAGCTTTGATAGCCTTGCGCCTAAAGGCGAGCCACCCAGTAGCCCACAAGGTGGTAGCCTCATCTTTCAGCTCGGCTACCTCTCTATCCCTCTGTTTAACCAGGTCTTTCTGCCCTTCGAGCTCCTCGCAGAGTTTGTCATTGGCTTCGCTAAGAGTGAGATAATCTTGCCTTGACTGCATAAGGGAGTTCTTGGCGTCAAAAGCCTCTTGACTAGCCTTGGTCCACGCCTCAGTCTTGAGCTGCAGATCCTCCTTAACTAACCGTAGCTCATCTCGAGCTTTCTTTTCCCCTTCCTCAGCTCTGACCTTGACGGTTAAGGTATGTTTGAGGTCGGAGGCTTGCTTCACTGTTTGCTCCTTAAGGCTTTGCACCTGAGCCCTGAGATCCTCGTTTTTGAGGGACAACTCAGAAACTTTGACCTCATACGTCTTCAGAGCCTTAACAGAACGCTCGTAAGACCGGATCCGGTGCAATAAACCTTTCACATGGAGGGAAGCCTGGGAGATAAAGGAAGATCAGTAAAACTACGTAAAGCTATTAAACAAGGGTAAATGGAGCTGGTAAGGTACTCACAGCAGCTGTTCCCTGAAGAGCTGAGGTGATGGAGTCCTCGAGAGGCACCGAAGCAGTCTTCAGGACGTCGGATTCAGAAAAAATAGAAGAAACAGCTCTTGCAGCTAGATCCATGTTGTCGAAGTAAGAGTCTCCATCTTCCTCTTCGGATTTCCCCTCTTTCTCCATCATCTTTTCAGAAGCACTGTATGAAAAAAATCTGGGCTGGAGATCGGGGATTAATCCCAATGCTCTCTCGACCTCAGAGAAGGAAGGGGAGGCCTGACCTCCCACTTGAGCTGGCACCAACGCAGGCTGGGCCTCTGGAGGGGAAGAGATGACTGCAGTTTGAGGAGTGCCGGATGAGGAAGGCAGTGCCATGATGGGAGCCGGTTCTTTAGCAGATGAGGAGGGCGAAGGCATCTCCAATCTTGGGATTTTAGCCCGGGTGATTGGGCCACTCCCAGAACCGGCCTGGGCCTTACGCTTGCTGGATTTACCACCTTTCATCAGCTCCTCAACCTTAGCCTTGAGCTCTTCAGGAGTAGACCTCATGGTGGAAGGACCTGGGAGATCTGAGTAGAATTAGGAGGTATAAAAAATAAAAGAAAACGAAAGAGGGAAAGAAAGAAAGTAACAGTGATATTACCTTCTTCAGCTCCTATAACAGATATTGGAATAGCTAAGGTTGCTGAAGGGGGACTCAGACCTAGCTTCACCAGATTCCGAGACTCAATAAGATCAGCGTACCTCTCTGGCTTGATTTTCCCCAACTTCACTAGCACCTTCTTATCTTCAGGGCTGAGCTCAGGACGACCACCTAAAAGGAAAAAATATGCAAGTAAGAGAAAGGCAAGAGGCCTATAAATTCCAGATCAGGGCTCAGTCAGCTCGAGTGAAGACACACGCAAGTTTTCTGGGGTAGTCCAAGCCGTAGGGATACCAAGAGTATCTGTCTTATCTGCAGGATTGTATTCCCAGTTGGTACCCCCAATATAAAAGAAATGATTTTTCCACGCTTTGTGAGAAGATGGGAGGTCGGTAATAATCTTCCTAACATTAGTTCACTTAGAAATATATAGAAAACCTTCGGAAGAGGTCAGCTTGACGTTGAAAAGCTCCATAAGCAGAGAAATGCTAGGAACCCCGAGTTTATGCTTCTTAAAGATGACTAAGAGGCCTACCATAATGCCATAGAAGTTGGGGGAAAGCTGGGAAGGGCGTACATTAAAGTGTTGCAGAACAACCTTAATAAAAGGGTGCAGGGGAAAGCGAAGACTGTTCTCAAAGGCAGCCAGGAAGAAACAGACCCTCTGGCGCACTTGTTCTACATAGTAAATGGATTTATCTGGGCACCAGGGCTCAACCCCAGGAGGAAAACCATATCGAGCTTTATAAGCTCTCATTAACCCAGGGACCTCTCTACTATAGCCAACATACTGGGCATGCCTGAAGGCAAGCCCCAAATATGAGGCTTTGTCTTCAATCCCAACTCCACTCACCTTGCCCTTGCCTTTGTCAGGTCTGGGGGGCGTGGGAGATGATGTAGAGGGAGGTTCCTCGATGCCAACCTCGGCTTCTACAGCCTCCACATCAGGAAAGTTATCAATTTCATCGCCTACATCCCCTAAATCGGTGTCCTCAGACCGATCTCCTAGTAGGGAAACAGAGGAACGAGTGACACCGGAAGAGGCATACATGACTGGGCAAGAAAAGGGAAGATTAAAGGAACGAAAAAGAGGGGGGACACTAATCAAACTCTCCCTAATAACCCTGGGGTCAGCACAATAACTCCCAATAGCGAGTATGTGCACAATGGAACTCCAATCCACGAAATGGGGAAGGGGAGATAGGCAACAATCACGGGACCAGAAGTAGAAGAACCTATGGGTCCAAAAACGTAACAACCACCTAGAACTCAAAGGGTCCAGAATTCGAAAGTTCGAAAAAAGAATAGGGAAAGCGTACCTAGTTGGGAAAGAGTGACGAACAACAAATCCGGGGCCAAGTCAAGGGGGGAAGCGCTGTGAGTCTTCGAATCAAACACAGAAAGGCCGATTTTGGACAAGAATCAGAAAGCTTCGAGACAGGAATTTAAGAATTCGCAGAGGCAAGAAGTTCGGAGAAACAGAGGAGAAGATGAATAGTGGAAAGAAGCGGTTCAGGTAGCCGTTTGGGTATTTAAAGCTTGAGGGACGTGGGCTGAGATGTGCGCGGGAATCGAGGAGAGTCATGAGTGCTGCAAACCGTCAAAGGGCTTCAGTCACGTGTGAAGCTAAGGGTAGCCACGTGCAGGTCTAGCTCAGTTTGGGAAGCAGTTCAGCCCTTGCCTAAGCTAACTTAAGGCAAGAGCTGGGGGGCAACTGATGATACTTGAAATAAACCCCAAACCTGAGCTCAGGAAATGAGCTCAGCTCGGGAGCTCGGAGAGGGGAAGCAGAGCTCATTCAAGCTATAGTCTGAGCTCATCCAGCTGAGGTCAGAGCTCCCCATCAAGAGACACGAAATGAGAAATGGCAAGATGACAGCAAGATGACAGCAGATACCCCCCGTAATAGGAATCAAGCTGGAACCAAGGCACAAAACCCGTAACCAACCAAGATCCTCTCCGAAAACTAAGGAGAATTCCATGGAAGAAGGCAAAGATCTCGAGGTGGAGACCATAAAAGCCGGTCATATGGATTTTAGGTAACTCCAGGATTGGGGAATGATAGATGGAAGAAAATCCCCCCATTATAGGAAATAAAATCGGATTAGAGGTAAGCAAGAGGCTATAAATGGGGGGGGGGGATAGACTTCCATTGAAGGGGGATATAGGCAATAGAGCCCCGAAGAACCCTAAGGCCTCCCTTACTACATTGTAACACATTCAGCATCATCAATAAGAATAGAGGAGCAAGAGTCTCCATTCCATAGTGGACTAGCCGAGCTCAGGCCGGTGAACCACTGTACCTCTATTGTGTTATTTCCCTTTCCTCAATTCCCCTAAGCATCAACCTGCATCGTTTGACACGAGCCTTGTAACCCAGATACCACATTGAAATCCACGCACATCATTCATATGAGTTGATCCTGTTCCATAGCTCATTCGCGTAGATTTACACCATCAGTTTTCATCATCAACTCAAAAAAATAAACGAAGAGGCACACACAAAATTTCCTCAAATTCATGTAGCAATCGAACACTCAAATAGTATTCAAAAATTTTGAGAGAATCAAATCGTTGCAGTAATGGTGGAAACACAAATCTTGATTTTGTTCAAAAATTTGTTATAGTTCAAAAATTGGCCCCACAAAAAAACAACCCGTAGGTTATGGAATCGAATAGAGGGGAGAGAGAGAGAGAGAGAGAGAGAGAGAGAGAGAGAGAGAGAGAGACATCAACGACCTTCGTCATCTATAGCGTTTGTGAAAGACCATAGAAAACAAAGGCTACTCTTGAGTACCAATCGAGGGCCATACCTAGAGCTCCACCGATTTGCCTGGGTGTTATGAGAAGGGATCAACTATGATTCAGACGAAGAAGGAGACAAGATCTGGGGAAGACAAGGTAGGGCTTCTCCAAAAAAAAGGGTAAAGTTGTCATTTTAAGCGTTTATCCAGTCGGTAGGAAATCCAAGTAGATGAATCCCACACGATCTATCAGTTTAAAAAATTCGGTTCAGATGGGATAAAGGGCTTCAATCACTACGGGCCGATCTTTTGGGTAACAACATTTATCCGATCTAATTTTGTGGATCCAAACCTGGGATATATGGGCCCCGAACAATTTAAACCCAATCCACATGTGTTATCCACCTCTATCCATCAAACCAAACACCTCCCTGTTGTGTAGGTGTTACCCGCTTAGCTTGTTGGCACGGCTATGACATGCGAATACTTGCCTAGTAGTTTCACATGCTTTAACCAAATTGGGGGAGTGTGCTTCGCCACAGAAGTTGTAAACATAAGTATAGGTGTCAGACAAGTAGTAATTTCTTAGTAGAGTCCAAGGTCGATCCACAGGGAGATGGGGATTTTGGAGTGAAAAAGGATTAATAAAAAGAAAATATATTGTGTGTTTAAGAGAGTGATTTGGTAATTAGAATTTAATACAAATAAACTAAAAGTGTTTAAGAAAAGTAATGTGGAGAAATACTAAGGCATTGGGTACTATTTCAATAACATTTGGGTAGTAAATTAATCATAATTTTCAATCTCAATTGAGAATCAACTAGGGAGTGAACCCCAATTGGAGGATTTGGCAATAATTACTTAGGAAATTTTCTTGGAGTATAATCAATGAGTTAATCTAATGAATCCAAACATTCAATTGTTAATTACAAGCATTTAGCATGCTTGGAGTCAATGATAAATCAAGCAATTAACCAATCAAACATCCAAATTCATAAAAACCAACAAATTAATTAATTAGATGAAAACTCTAACAATTCAACTCAAGCATGTACATCTGACTATTCAACTCAAAGGCAATCTCAAGCATTCATCACAATTAGCATAATAATTCAAGAGATTATATAGAGAGAAATTTTTGCTAAAGTAGGATGAATTGAATTAATAAAGAAGTCATCAATTGAAGAACATAGAATTAACTTACATACCCAATTGAAAAGAAGTCTCTCATAGCCTTAGTATGAATGCTTAGCCAGCCATAAATGAAGTATTAATCACAAAATTAAAGAAGAAAAACAAAATAGAAAATTTCTCGATCTAGTAAAGCTCTCTAAACTTGCCTAGAAAGTATAGAGTTGTCACGCCCCAGCTCTGTCTCCCAAGGATGAGACGCGACTAGGTTTTTGATACACCTGTTTACGTATATATAATCTGGATTAATCAAACATTAAATAATCACATAGGTGCAACAACACCACCCATCACCTTAGTCATTAAGCATGATAGTAAAACATGTCTCACAACCTATACCATATATAAAACATCTGTACCAATTGTTTATTTCCCAGGTTATAGATATATACAAAATCCCACACCCACATAGCATACATCACAAAGTATGCTTGTTGAGTCTATATACAAATATATACTATTAACCTGCCATAATATTCTCTCATAAATATAATACACAACCCAGCAATTAGTCATACAGACACTCAACCTGAGTGATATCACACTAACGTTGTACAAAACTCAATCGACTGGACAGTGGACTGGTCTGCATCTTTCTCTACAGCACATGAAAATGAGAAACTATAGGGGTGTGAGCTAAACCACGCGCTCAGTGAGTATACATGATTTATATGAAATGGAAATGATAGTAATACACTGAAGTAGGTAGATACTACGTAGATACACGTATCAAACAACAACATCAATCCAATTCCAGAGAATTCACAAGCCACATCACCTCAACACTACCCCTTATCGGGTAATTGATCCCACATGGATCCGTGTCTCCCAAACCTCCCGAGAACACCACAGTGCTAGCACACCACTGCACGCTCAGTGGTCAGGCATCGACACTCCTGTCTCAAACAGTGCGCCACATTCCACAATACACAATACACAGTACAAAGCATCATTCAATCACATAAGCACATAACACATAATCCTAGAGAAATGCTATTAAATTCTATCATTTAATATCATCTTATAATAGCATTTTCAAAATATATAAAGATATACACCCACCTTAAAATATACAGATCTACGACCCACGGTCCTATCGGTGGATCCTTCCGGTGTTACCCTATCTGTTCCAACACCGACTGTCTCACCCGTTCCACCTAACACATTTTTAATTACAATATCAATACATTTATCACATTTAATAGTTAATCATGCACTAATGCATGCAAAATGATGCACCCCAAAGTACCCCGATAACTCCGGTTACCGCACTATCCACTCATACATTAGCACTTTTGTTCTAGGGATCATATTTTCTCCCCAAATTTCCAAAATCACTCACATTAATTAGGATTATGTAGGTCAAACACAATGACCGGGGGCCCATTTTCATACATTTCGACCCCGAATCCTAAAAACTGTACTTTCGGCATTCCATACATTTCGTATCGGATATCATATTCATTTGCATTTGAAAGTCATATTATCACATCAAACATTATTTAAAAATGCAGCATGCAAAATTTCAGGTCATTCGGATTAAAATTTACACATGTGATAATAACATTTAGAAATCAGGATTTCGGCATTACCGACACCCATTTTCAACCTCTATCACTCTTTTCTTTTAAGATTGCTACACTTAAATTCACATACACATTTAATCAATGTAAAATAGCCCCTAATTGAACCTTTAAACCACCCATTTCACTCCCATAATTTCGGTTTCAACCTAGCCCACTAAATGCTTCTCGAATAACTCAAATGGTCATTTCCACATTTTCGCACACTCGGTTGAATACTTGTTTAACACCTATTCTTAATAGCCCCTAAATTTTGTTTAACACCCTTAATAAAATCTGTTTTGAACTTAAAATAAAACAGCCCATTAATTTAACACAAAACAGCCCACTAGTTTATGTTTAATACACTTAATTTAAACTCACAAAAATATGTTTTGAAATTAAACTAAAACAACCCATTAAATTAACCAAAACAGTCCATGAATTAAATTAAAATAGCGATTAATTTAAAACATGTTAAAACAGCCCACACATATACAAATACATATATACTAAAATTAATCACAACTCATGCTTAAATTGAGTCCCACATACCTTCCTTGCTCACGGTTCAAATGCACACACACACATATATTTTTTTTTCTCTTTTACTCTCCCTCACACTCGGTTCAGCAAAGAACCAGACACGCACACACACGCGAAATTATATATTAAACACACACACCCCTTTAAACCTTAAAGTGCACACACACACACACACACACACACATACATCCTACACTTTATACACACACACACGACATACACAGCCCACCACCACCTAACATAACAAATGACTCAACAACTTCATTTTTAAACATGTGTAAAGTTAATTGAGTAACTATGCTTGCTTCCCCCCAATTTTTTAAGTGATTTCGAAATTGACCCACTAGTATTTTCACACATGAAATTCTATAAATAGGTCTCACTAATACATCACTAATGGGGTCCACATACCCAATGCATGCTCACACACATCATGGCTATAGAAGATTTAATTTAATTAACCCTTTAATAATTTCACATAATTACAATTTAGGTCACAAAATTATGCTAATATGCATGATTGAGTCTCACAAGAGTACTTTTGCCAAAAGGAGGAAGATGATCTCTTCTCGCGTCATTGGGCTCTCTGATTGGTTGGGAGTAAAGGCACGCATCCGGACGTGGAATAAGTGACGTTCGGGCGTGACAGGCAATTCAACACTCGTCTGGACATGAATTAATGATGTCCAGGTGTGGTCTTTGACTTGATCCGAAATGTATACACCCAAGTGCAGGCGGTCAAGCTGTAGTAATACTCCGGTTTGAGTCCGGAGTCGAATCCACAGGGAACTCTTGTTGGTGTTTTGAGATAAGCAGTGGTGGAGACCTATTGATTGTAACCCTTGAGATTTGAAGTTGTGTGAGGTGAGGTGTGAGATTTCCTGGCCAGAATATAAGATTCTCTCCAACAGAATTTTCTTAAGAAAATATGAGATAAACTCTAATGTAAAAGAGTCACTCTTTAGTTCAAGGATCTGGACATGTAGTTAATTATCCGGTTTGTTATACTTGTGCTTGATAACTCAATTAACCCCCGTGTCAACAACAGGTTAATCGGAAGATAAAGGTGGATTAAGAGAATTAAAAACATGATTCCGATGTCTTTCTAGAAGTTTACAAGAATTGTCTGTGCCGAGACTTAACCCGTCTACAAACAAGCAAGTGTTTCTACAAGACATCCAATCATGACATCAATGTTCCATTTTCATTCTTTAATTGAAGCACAATAATGGTGAAGATTGAAGGGTAGTCATGAAGATCTAGTCGGGGTACTTGCCTTGAACCAATGAGTCTTTCTATACAAGAGTTATCTATGTTATAGAAAGAACTCCTGGTTATACAAAGTACCTTAACTTTGCTAGATGCAATCAATCATTCAATAAGCATGGAGAATATAAAGCATTATGCATAATTGAAATTACACAAATATAACGTCCGAATAATTTATACATGCCCTTCTCCTCTTACTAAAGAGTGAATGAGAAACTACTCACTCTTCATGACTTTGGTAAAGCTAGAAAAGTGAGTGATGCTCATTCCTCCAAGTAGAGGGATCACAAAGCAAAACAAAATAAACAAGGAGTCAATCTTCGAGAAAGAATGAGTGAATCACGTTCCACTCTTCACGGCTTTGGCGAAGCTCTAGAAAAATGGAAGAGTTTCACTCCTTTAAGGGAAGAAAGAAGCTCAAGCAATGGAAGTGAATGATACACAAATTAAAAGTAGAAGAAAGATAGTCACTTTTGGAGGGTGATCCACAACCAAAGGTAAGCTATCTCCCTCTATGCATGTAAGTGAAAGCATAAACATAAAACTACTTTTATAACAAGCTAAGAGATGTTGGACTAATGCCAAACCAATCTCTAGAACTACTATTTCATACAAGGAAATATAAGATAATTCTACAACAAGATGAGTGAGAGTCTAAGCCTCTATCAAACTCTCTAAATCTCCCCCTTTAAGCTCTCCAACAATGGAAGTATTTATAGGCAAGAGGAGGAGACAAGAGTGGGTGATGGAATAGTGTATGCCGCCCAAGTCCAAGTGAAAAACCAAGTACTCTGCAGTCAATCTGTGGAGAACGTTCGAACGTGATATGGCGTTTGAACGTTTCTTCTGTCTTTGCTTTATGGGTGTTCGAACGTTGTCTGGCGTTCGAACGTTTCTTCTGTCTTTGCTTTATGGGCGTTCGAACGCCAGATGGGGCCTGTCCTTCTCACTCAAGTGGCTTGTGGTCTTCTGTGAAGTTCATTTCCACACTCTATGCAGTAGTCTGGTCCTCAATCAACTCAAGTGGACGTTCGAATGTGAGTTGGCGTTCGAACGTGATACTCAAGTGCCTCAGAGTCTTCCTTCTTGGCTGCAACACGCCTTTTCTCAGTAGTCAGGGCTGCTCACAGTTCAAGTGGACGTTCGAACGTGAGTTGGCCTTTGAACGTTCTTGCTTTGCTCCAAGCTTCTCCAATCTTGTTCCCTAATGTGCTGGTGTTACATTCAAGTGTGATACTTGTTGTTCTTGAGTTCTTGTTCATTTTAGGACCTGAAATGACATCACTTAAACTCCATCAAAGTACAATTAGTCTAAAAAAGACATAGTAAAATGCTAATTTTAAGTACTAATCACACCCCCAACCTAAATATTGCTAGTCTCTAGTAATACATTAATTGAAAATCTATTTCTAATGCCTTTTTCGTAGGTCATCCGGTTGCATTTAGCTTATGCAACAAGCTGTTGAACCACTAGGTTTACCCTAGCGGACGAGTGTTGTCTCGTGAGGGTTTTCAGTGAAGCTACCCACAAACTTTAGTTGAACAGATGTGCATGTGGGATTGCTGGTTAAAGTAAATTAGCATCATGGTCGTTGAGACACCCAACCCTCAATTTCGACTTATCTCCTGCATGCTCCTTTTTCATAGGTATTTATTCTATGCAAAAATTAGCATCAGTTACATTGGCATTTGGAATCCCCTGTGTAGTAGGAATGGCCATTCTAGAAACAAGAATTGTTATATAACACACATTCCTCTTTACCACCTTCCATGGATAGCCTCGATTTCACAAACCTTTCTTAGAGTGCTCTCAGCAAAAAAAATCGCTCCGAATATAGTGATTTGTCTCTCAAGGGACATGTGATCAGAAGATGGCCAATCGAAAAATCACATGCACAAGTTAGTAAGGGAGTGGAGTTTAAGGAAACAAATTAATCATGTTTGGCATAATCTCATGGAAAAATATTGATGCAATTTAAAGAAATACTATTTACCATACCCCACTTTTGGTTGACGACACATGCATGCAACAGACTTGAGATCAATTAGGGCTTTTTATAGGTTGTAATGTGGCCAAAGGTCAGTGGCTAACGAAATGACGTCAATGGTATTCAAAAGCTATCCTTTCATTCTGTAATGTAACACACTTCTTTCTAGCTTTTCGACAATTTGCCCAGAAATGATATTTCTTTCTTTCATTTTTCTCATTTTTCGCTTTCTCGGCAATTTCATGCCTTTCTGTTTCTTTTCTGTTTCAATTGTTCGCATCGATTTTTTTTGTCATTGAATAGTAGCCTCCATAGCCTTTTTCCTTTTCTTTGCATTTCTGTATCATATTGATTTATAAGAGGGTGCAAGAAAATTAGATAGCAAAGATATGTCCAGTATATTCTCTTGTGGCTTGGTAATCATACGAGCTATTTGGAAAAAGATCGTATATTAAAGGCTCAATCACGGTTAACTAGGGATATAATTTTGTAAAAGAAATGGTTTAAGACTCAAAATTAAGTCAAAGATGGCCTAAGATCATTTCTCAAGTATGTGCACATCTATGTGTCGTATGAACAAATCTCTTGGGCGATATGTCAATAGATTGCCTTAGTTGCGTCAATCAAAGTAGATTTAATGAGATTATTCAAAAAAATTGAGAGTGAAAGACCTTACTTGAGTAAATGTTGATTGTCTCTAAAAAATATAGCAAGGCTCAAAACTTACCATGATATTCTTTGTCATCTCCACTGGTTATGTCAGGTTTCTCGTGGAATGTCGGTTATATATCAGTTCCTTTTTCGAGCTTGGTCATCTTGTACCTTAGGGATAACAAATACCAATATACATTTGACAATTTTCGCATAGAGAAAATGTCAGTTTTCCAAGAAATGTGGTTTTAAGTCTAGGTTGCTAAGTTGAGGTGTCAAACCGATCATGTGATTAGTTACTTTAACAAACAGTCTTAACATCCACATTTGTTCCATCATTCATCAACAAATAGCAATATTATACTAGATCTACACATGTATTTACAAAGATAAAATTGATAAACTGAATCATTCATTTCATAATATATGATTGTTTAATACAAACACCAACGATTCAATTTATCCAAAAAAGAAACAATAAAAAACAACAAAGCTTTAAACATTCATAACAAGAAGAAACTCATCCACAAAAGAAGAAACAATCACACCAAATCAAGAACAAAAATCCCCCTCTCTCACTCTCCACCAGGTCCACCCCTCAGAAGTCTAAGAATCTCATCCTGCTTAGCTTCAATGCTAAGCATGATGTCTCGTAAAGAGCGTCAGGTGCTGGTGCTAGGTCCTGCCTCCTGTGGCTGCTCTCTCTCTTCCTCCATTTCTCTCTCCTCCTCCGCATCGAGCTCCTCTTGCACCTCGTCAACTCCATGGGTAGGGGGTACCTCCTGTCTGGCCGCTGGGCCATGACTATGACCTTGGCTCCTCCAGAAGGAAGCCTTATTTAGTGGCCTCATTGGCTTTTGGATCTCCATTTCTGGCCTTACCCTAACCCCATGATCTTTGCATATTTCAGTCACTAGGGTGCCGAAGGGAAGTGAATTCCGCTTCACATCACACCCTTTCTTCATTTCCGTCAAAACTAGGGAGGGGAGGTCGATGCTTTGGCCCTTCCCAAGTGCGTAAAGCAACTGGGCCATGTCAAGGAGGATTTCATTTTTTCTTCCTATCGGAGCAAAGTTGGCAACCGCAATCAAGTTCAACATTTTATATTTATCGGTTAGCTCCCCTTGTAGGAAAAATTTCCACCCAGTCCAAGAAAAATTAGACACCCCCGTCAGTTCTTTTCTTACCACATTCATCGCCACATTCTTTCTCGGGGGATAGGCGGGACTTGGTACCCGAGGCACCTTTTGCCTTATCCCCCAAATATAGTCTTCATCCACATCGATGTGGATTCCCCTCACATAACTTCTAAGAGCCCCATTGACTATTTCGGCGTTGGAGTAAAACTCCCGCACCAAGTCAATCACGGCCTCTCCGTCGTTTTGCAAGTACAAAACCCAGTCTCTCATTTCCATCTCCGCAAAGATACCCAACTCAGCAAAATCAGTCAACACCACATCACGCTCACAAACCACATCATGCTTTTGGTAGAAATTATCGTACCTGTCAGCTTTTAGAGCTGTGGGGAATCGGGTCTTGTCATATCTTAGCATAAAGGGGGGCCTCCCCTCTCTCACTTCGACTACTTCTTCCACAAAATTAGGTTCCTGAGTTAGTGGATTGCGCCTGGCAGGTAGCTTGACCCTTGGCATGGTGTTTTTGGTTTTGAGTTTGTGAGGGTTTTGAAAATCTTGAGTTTTTTGATGAAAATGGGGATGTTTGATGTGGGAATGGTTTTTGGACGGTTGATTTTAGGTAGAAAAGGGGAATGAGGGGTGTTTTGAGGTCTGGGTAGTGAAAATAATTTCTAGGGTTTGGGGGATTTTGAAGGGTTTTGGGGGTTTTGAAATGGGGAAGACGATCCAGGTATTTATAGTCTGAGAAGTGACGTTCAAACGTGTCTAGAAGGATTTTTAAAAGATTGTTCGAATGTGGGTATCGTTCGAACGTGGCTAGCTCTCAGTACTTTTGAGTTCTGTCAGAGGCCAGAGTACTGCAAGGTCTTCTCGTTCGAAAGATCTATTGGCGTTCGAACGTAAACTCTCGTTCGAACGTTATATTGGCGTTCGAACGGGCTGAGATCCCAGTACTTTTGAGTCCCATCAGAAGCTTCATCAGAGGTTGAGTACTGCAAGCAGATGACGTTCGAACGTCACTTGGCTTTCGAATGTTAAATGCAAAAAAAAAAAAAATTCTGCACTACACTATACACAATCAGAGAGGGCTAAACACACAAGTTTAAACCAAAAACCTATGGCGTCTCAGGATAAGTCCCTACCCACGCTTTAGGTTGGTATTCTGGCACATTCCTTACTCGGCCCATATTTTTATTTCAGTCAAAAGAGTTTGTACAATAAGGTTTTTACACTTTTTACAAAAATTCGGACATTTGGCTTTCATCCCCAAAAAAGTACAATTTTCTACAGAAAATAATCTAATCCTAGTCTCCCTCTGTGTCTGTGTAGTTCGGACAACCAGTGACTCTCCCAATTTCCTCTCTCACAAACCGGTTAAGCAAAGTACTGGAATAGCATGGCGTATCAGGGTAATCCTTACTCAGCCCATTCACTATCCAGTCTAATCGATCGAGTGTGCGACTGAAAATTGGTTCAGAACACTGGTTATATCTTTTCTCGTGAAAGACTCTGCCACATTGTTTACAAGCACCAAGTCTTTCGGCATGACGGCGTTTAGCAAAGGTGCTTCTGCCACAGAGGGGTTTCACTTGTTTTTCTCGAATTTCGGCCTTCCTTACCAGTCTTGCTTTTCTCATGATCACAGTATGCACATCAGATGGAAAAGTGCGTAGAACTCCCAGACTAAACCAAAAAAATTTAACATCCATGCTTTCTAAGCTTTAAGACTCACTATCTGGTTCTTTAACGTCTGCCAGTCACAAAGATGATTGAAGCTGACTCACATACATAATCATCAATTTATACAAGACAAGATACATAATATGATCAGAACAACAAAAACAACAACAAAAATTTTAAAAATTTACGGGCACTTGGTGGCAAATATGAACTGTAGTTCTCACCCCCCAACCTGAACAGAAGATTGTCCCCAATGTTTCAAATTTACCAGTTCACGGATCTTGGAGCTGAGGTTGAAAGGTAGAAATCTGTTCATCTGCCGAAACCTACAAATAAAAATACACAAATTACTCATCTTTGCGCAGATCTGGGTTTTGGGTAGGCTGAAAATCTTTGTGTGTGAGTGCGAACAAGAGAAGAACACCCACAAGCAAATATAAGATTAAAATGCAAAGCATGAAGCAAAAGATTGTGTTTGTAGAGTGTGTAGTCATTGGTTTGCAGGGGATGGGTCGTTTATCAGTCAACAGAGAAAAACGAAGAAAAAGAGAAAGAAGAAGAAGAAGAAGAAGAAGAAAAAGAAAAGGGGGGGGGGGGAGGCAACAACGGCGGCTGGGAAAAAGAGGAAAAAGATTGGGGGCCTTATAAAGGCGCCCCAGTGGGTCAGTTTGGGTTAGATTTTTCCTGACCCGATCCAATTGAGTGTCGGCAGCACAAATCTCGGAGGAGTATTCTGGTTCCATTAAAAGAATGGTTTCCACATTTTTAACAAAATTCTCCAAAAATGGTTTCAATCGCTGACCATTAACAGTAAAGATAATACCGTTCGATGGGTTTTCCACTTCAACTGCTCCATGTCCAAACACCTTTTTGAGAATGTAAGGCCCAGTCCATCTTGACTTCAACTTACCAGGAAAGAGGCATAGTCTTGAATTAAATAACAGGACTTTTTGAGAAAACTCAAAAGATTTCCGCACAATGTTCTTGTCATGAAAAATTTTCATCCTGGTTTTAGCAATCTTAGCATTCTCATATGCTTTATTTCTTAATTCCTCCAATTCATTTATCTGAAGTTTCCTTGCTAGTCCAGCCTTGTCTAGGTCAACGTTCATTGCTTTAATAGCCCCCAATATGCCCTATGTTCCAATTCCACAGGTAGGTGACACGGCTTTCCATAGACTAATCGATAAGTAGACATGCCCAAAATTGTTTTAAAAGCAGTGCGGTATGCCCAGAGTGCATCAGTTAGTCTTAATGACCAATCTTTATGGTCTGGATTTACCTTTTTTCTAAAATTAATTTGATCTCTCGATTAGCTAGTTCAGCCAGTCCACTGGTCTGTGGGTGATAAGGGGTTGCAATTTTATGAAAGATCAAGTATTTTTTCATCAAATTCCAAAAGGGACGATTGCAAAAATGAGCACCCCCATCACTTATGATTGATTTCGGAATTCCAAACCGGGACAAAATATTTTCTTTTAAAAATTTGATCACTGTTCGGTGATCATTATTTCGGCATGGAATTGCTTCAACCCATTTTGACACATAGTCCACGGCCACTAAAATGTATAGATAGCCAAAGGAAGGGGGGAAACGGTCCCATAAAATCGATGCCCTAGCAGTCAAAAATTTCAATCACTAGAATGGGGTTTAAGGGCATCATGTTTCTTTTAGAAATGCTTCCCAACCTTTGGCATCTATTGTAAAACCCGAGGAAATTTAAACTTTTGAGAAAAGGGCAAAATGGTAAATTGCCACTGTGGTACAAGTTGTAAACCTGAAATTTTCTAGAACTCGGATGACTAAACAGACATCACCGTTGGATTCGTCTCGCGAAACCTAGTTACCCTGTCAAATTTCATTGAATTCTGAGTTAATCGGATTTTTCGCGTTTTACGAGGCGGTCGGACCTCGGGAGACCCAAAAACGAAGTTCTGAATAAAATTTTAAATTTTGGGAAATAAATGACGGCAAGTTAAAATAAAAATATTTCAAACTTGAACCGGAGCGAAAATTAATCGTTTCGGGGTTAAAACGGACCCGGGAAATAAGGGCCGTGTGGCGCGTTGAGGACCAAGTATTTAAAGAGTATTTAAGGGGGAGAAAATCAGATTTTCTCCCCATTTTGTTCAGCCGATCAACGTGAGAAAGAAGAGAGGGAAAGAGTAAGTTTTCTCCACCTTCTCTCTAAGATCCTCGTCTCCACGGAGCTCAAATCAACTCGAGCCAAGAGAGAAAGTTGTTCTCCTCGCCGAGGGCTACGAAACCATACCAAGGGAGTCGAGTTTTGGAGCGATTCAAAGAACGAGATTTTGGGAAGCTAGGGCTTGGAGCTTGAATCGGGTCTTGGAGGCTTCCCAACGTTGTTCTCCACGCTTCAAGAGGTAGGGTTCCCTCCTACTAAGGTTTATTCCAAACCTAGGATGTTTTTATGAAATGGGTAGGATGATAGATTGTATATCTCTTGCCTATTGTTGGTAATGTGTTGAAATGGGTATTGAAATGGGTAAAGATCAATTCTAATTGGATTGGTAATTTGAAATTTTTAAATGAAATTTCTAGGATTGAGTATATGAAATTAACCCAAGGTGACTCTTGGGCTATATGAAGTGTGGGCATGCTATGTGTTTATCTTGTGCTTGAAATTGAAGTATGTTATCTCTTGATAATGTGATGACATGCTTGGGTGTTGATTAAGATTAAATGTTGATATATATACATGCTTGTGATATATTGACATTGTAAGAAAATATGGAAATTATATGCTTATGATATGATTTTGCCATGAAGTGTGAGAAATGTATTGTAAATGTTCATATGTCACTCATACCATATTGAACATTGTAATATTATTGAAATGGGACATCACATTTCATATGCACGGGAGCATTGCACTTAGTGGGTGTGTGTGCATGGTGGTTGTCTTCACCACGCTTGGTGGATGACGAGTGGGCTCGGGTAAGATGGGTTGATGACCTAATCGAGTCGCACGGTTTACACGGTTGTTAGGGTTGGGGTAGCAAGAAGGGCTAGACTATCCCTCGGGTGAGAGACCCGGTGATTGGATACGCACTCCGTTGGTATAAGAGTCCATAAAGTGTGTCGGTGTACGCGGAACCGTTGGTGGAAGTCCATGAATTCCGTGTCGGTTGGGTGCCTTTGGTGTAAGTCCATAAATATCCACCCCAAGAAAGACCCTAAAATGAAATGTCATTGATGCACAACATAAATGACGGATTAGTACACATTGGCACTTGCATGTGTAGAGGAGCCGGGAGGGGCTCGGATGATATGCATAAATGGGTCTCATCTCATTCCATAGCATGGCACTGCAAATCCCATCATTGAATGTAATTCCTTGCTTGGAATGTTATAAATTGTTGTTTTGGGTATGTGAACATTTCATATGCATATAGGTTGGGGAGTAGCCTCATTAGGAGACACCCTATTGAGCGTGGCTCACCCTTTGTGGGAAAAACATTTCAGGTGTTGGGTTTGCACCGGTGGATGGCTCACTTGGGGAGCATCAAGCATGAAGGGGGCCGACTTGTGGCCTTAATTTTGAGTTGTAAAGTTTTTACCAAAAATTTCCATTTTGATGTATAAATTATGGGAAATTGTTGTAATGGAATTTTTATAAAGCGTGTTATATGGACAATCCTATTACTCTGGTATTGGATGAGTTGGGGAAGGTTTGGAATGGATTGGAAATGAAAAATGGAGGAAAAAGGCAAAACTGGGCAGAGAGTACCGGTACTGGGTACTGGTACTGAATGGTATCGGTACTGTGTACCGGTACCCCCTTTCCAGTGGGTTGACAGTACCGGTACCGGGTACCGGTACTCTTTTCAAAATTTTCAGATTTTCACACTGCTTCGCCCTATTTTCAATCTACGTTTTTCCTTCCTTCCAATGATGTAAATGGACCATAATGGAGTATAAATCATGGTATATTGAACATTGGTTGAACCCAAATGAATAATCGAATCCGGTTAACAATTGTGAATTAAGGTCCCGGTTAAGGGGATGCTACTACCGTGGTGTTAGGTTGGGTGACATCCACGGGTATTTCCGCGGGTTGACGGGTGGTCAACGGTTAATATAGGACCCCCGAAAATTGGGGCGTCACATCTATCTCAAGTTAAACAAAAGACATAGACATCTTTGAAAAACGTGGGTCAATAAAATCCACACTGTAATATTTTTGCAGCGGTATTCCTTGATGAAAAATGGCCACCGCATGCTTCAGAATGACAAAATGTTATTACTTAGGTGCTTTCATGAGCGGGGATGCAACGCCTTATAATTTGATCCTTACAGTACTTAAATACATAGGGATCCTCCCAAAAGAAGTTATGAACCTCCCTCAGAAATTTCTTTTTGTCCATCATGGTAAATGACGGGGGGAACGTACTAGTAGCAAGGAAGTTAGCAATATCAGCGTACCATGGTGTCTCATCAACCGTGAACAGTTGTTCATCGGAAAATTTCTCATTGATTGGCAATCCATCTTCATGAAATTCATGCGTTAATCTGGACAGATGATTTGCCACCACATTCTCGACACCTTTATTGTCTTTGATGACAAGATCAAACTCTTGGAGCAAGAGTATCCATCTCAAGAGTCTTGGCTTGGCATCCTTCTTTGTGAGCAAGAATTTTAGGGCTACATGGTCAATGACTAAAGTAACAGAAGAACCAACAAGATAAGAACGAAATTTTTTCAGGGCAAAAACTACAGTAAACAATTCTTTTTCAGTTGTTGAATAATTCATTTGAGCATCATTCAAAGTTTTGCTTGCATGGTAAGTCACATGGGGTTTCTTATCCTTTCTTTGTCTCGACATAACACCTACAACATAATCACTTGCATCACACATTAGTTCAAATGGTAGAGTCCATTCAGGGGGTTGCATTAGTGGAGCAGAAATTAACATACCTTTAAGCTTTTCAAAAGCTTTCTGGCATGCTTCATTCCACACAAAAATTACGTCCTGACTCAGAAGATGACACATGGGTTTGGCTATGGTACTGAAATCTTTTATGAATCTTCTGTAAAAACCTGCATGTCCTAGGAATGATCGGACATCCTTTACAGTCTTAGGGGCAGACAAATTTTCAATCAGATCTATTTTTCCCTTGTCAACTTTCATGCCTTCAGACGACACAATGTGACCAAGGACAATGCCTTGCGTTACTATGAAATGACATTTTTCCCAATTTAGCACTAGATTGGCTTCCTTACATCTGATTAGCACTTTCTCTAGATTGGTCAGGCACAAATCAAAGGAATCACCATATACAGAGAAGTCATCCATGAATACTTCCAAAAATTTTTCAACCATGTCACTGAACAAGCTTAGCATGCATCTTTGGAATGTTGCAGAAACGTTACAAAGTCCAAATGACATCCTTTTGAATGCAAAGGTGCCAAAGGGGCATGTGAAGGTTGTTTTCTCCTGATCATCTAGTGCTATCTCAATTTGATTGTACCCAGAATATCCATCTAGGAAACAGTAGAATGCATGGCCTACAATTCTTTCTAGGACTTGGTCAAGAAATGGAAGAGGAAAATGATCTTTTCTAATGACCAAATTGAGTTTTCGATAGTCAATACACATTCGTCATCCTGTGACAACTCGAGTTGGTACTAGTTCATTTGCATCATTTTTTACCACTGTGATCCCAGACTTTTTGGGCACAACTTGGGTTGGACTAACCCACTTGCTATCAGAGATGGGGAAGATTATCCCTGCATCTAAGAGCTTGAGTACCTCTGTTCTCACAACTTCCTTCATGTGAGGGTTTAGTCGTCGCTGCATTTGACGAGAGGGTTTTGAATCCTCTTCAAGGTATATAGCACGATTGCAGATTAACGGGCTTATACCTTTCAGGTCAGTGATGGTCCACCCAATGGTGCTTTTATGGCTTTGAAGAACTTCAATCAGTTTAGACTCTTGCAAGTCTATGAGCTTAGATGAAATTACCACTGGGTATGACTCCTCCTCGCCTAAGAATACATATTTGAGGTCAGATGGGAGAGGTTTCAATTCTGGCTTTGGTGGTCTGACACTTTATGAGAGTGGCTTTGTACCACTCGATGAAAGTTCCTCGACTTTGGGTACCCATGTCTCAACAGCATGAGTAGGGCAACTTTGTGGATTTGGGTCATCATCTGTTGTCTCAGATGAGATGGACTCTAGCAGAGAAGATTCAGTAGGGTTCTCACAGAATGTGTCATTCAGATGTTCCTGTATCAAAAATTCAATGGAGTTTATTTCTCCTTCTTCCTTGTCTTCTTCTGGGTGCTTAGCAATATTGAAAATGTTCAATTCGAGAGTCATATTCCCAAAATTTAATTTCATGACTCCATTCCTGCAATTGATTAGTGCATTGGAAGTTGCTAGGAAAGGTCGACCAAGAATGACGGGAATTTGGTTCTCTGAATGTATTGCTGGCTGAGTATCCAGAACAATGAAGTCAACGGGGAAGACAAAGTTGTCCACTTGGACAAGTACATCTTCAACAATGCCTCAAGGGATTTTGTAAACCCCCACAGTCTTATCGTGATATAGTAACATAAATATGTTTTAAAATGCTAATATATGTAATGATGTATGCATAAACTATGTAGATTATAAGATTATAAATGAAAATGTTAGTTGAGGTAATAGGGTATATTGTAGAAGTTTGGAAGCATTCCGGAGTGAAAGCACACTTTAGAGAGAATTTGGGTAAAAGGATTGTGGATACGGCCTTAGTAATTTGACCATAACATTTTATCCCGATGTCCATTTGATCTGAAATTTTGACAGTAGATAGTAGACATATAAGGATACAAAATAGTATTTCACGAAAATTTTCCAAATCCATCTCTAAATAGGTCAAAACTTCACTGGAAGTTCCTACAGAAACTGGGATGACGTTCGAACGTTAATTGACGTTCGAACGACAGTGAGTCCCAGTACTTTGGTCTGATGGAAATGCAGAAGTACTGGGAGCAAGTGACGTTCGAACGCAAATTGACGTTCGAACGTGAGCAACGAATCAGAACATCAGATTTACGTCGGTTGAGATATTTTCTTCCTCTATAAATACATAGTGCCGCATCCTTTAGCCTCCATGCACCATTTACAACCCTAGAAAAGCTTGAGAAACAAGAAAGAAAAGGAGAAACACAAGATCAAAGAGGATTTGCACTTTGAAGTGGATCAAAATCTCAAGTTCTTCAAGAACTCTAAGGAAGAAGAAAGTAGGGGTTTTCTTCCACTCTTATTCATTGATGCTAGGCTTATATATACATATGTTTTGACTCTTAATCATATATATTTGTTATGGAATCCTTGTTTCTTGATTGTTCTTGCAAATCTTACCATGTTTGATGGAAGTTATGGCTTGATAATCATAAAACCTTTGTTCTTGACATCCAAACTCTAGTTTTTCAAGAAGTATGGATTTTTCTTATTGATATTTATTTGTTCTTGACTTCAAAACCTTATATTCATTTGTTCTTTATTTCAAGACTTAATATCCATTTGTTATTGAGTTCAAAACCTTATATTCATGTGTTCTTGATATCAAAACTTGATATTCATTGGTTCTTGATATTCAATGGTTCTTGATATCAAAACTCTATATTCATTTGTTTTTGAAACAAAAACTTTAGTGTTTTGATTGGAACAATAAAATTATATCTTGTGATGATCTCTTGCTCATTTTTTTCTTGAGATGCTATATTGAGAAATACCCATGAAGTTTGGGGGTTTTTTGAATTACTTGTGATATGAGAAAATGTTTGGTATTGCATCTCTTGTATGGTTTGTTGTGATGGACTTGAATTGCCTTCGAGAGCTGCCGTAGAGTGTTAGAGGTTAGTCTATCCCAGTGGGGGTGAGATGGTTGCCTAACACTTGTAGTGGTTTGTTGTTTGTGAGAGCAACCACTATTGTTCACGTAAGTTCGAGGCTGAGGGATGATATATCTTTCCTGGGAAGGATTCGTCAATGCCGTGGGAGACGGTATACGCCCTTCCTAAAGTGATTGGTGTGGCTATGATGGGTGAACGAGGTAGAAACGTTGTGTAGATTCATGGGAAGCAACCAACATACATGAGTGATACGACATACATGAGAATATGGATTGATGCTATTAAATGATTAATTGATTTCTTCAACTCTGACATGTTTATTCCTTTCATTTACTTATTGCTATTGCGTTGAGATCGAATAAATGGTCACTGTTTATTTCAAGTTATATATGATATTTTGAAAAGTGAGACCGAACTGCTTTACATGTTTTCCAAACCTTGTTTGAGTTTGGGAGAACGTTGCTACAGAGCTTAGTGCTCACCCCCTACAAACAATATATTTTTCAGATTATGGTTTAGAGGAAGAGCTCGGAGTTGATGAACAGATAGCTTGGGAAGCACAATTGGATGTAAGCATGGATCCCGAGGGGGATATCTAGAATTGTTATCTTTATGTCCTAGACTAGGAGAGGTATTGTAATACAATGGATGAATGTTATTTTGTTTATTCCGCTGCAAGATTAAGTCTGATTTTGAGATGTAAATGTCATAGTTTGACATATTCTTTTGGATGATGTTGTAGATAGTATGTATAATGAATGAAATTTTCTTTATCTATGGATTTTATTAGTTGCTCTCATGATGTAAATGGTTTTAAATAGTAATGCCGTCCAAGGCGGATTTTGGGGCGTTACAGATTTTGACAGATCTGTCGGCCAACTGGAGTGTGACACAAGTGGGTTTGAGTTCACCCAGACCCAATTGTTGGTAGACAGAGTAGGGTAGCAAATTAACACTAGCTCTAAGGTCTAACAGTGCTTGTTCAATTTTGAAGTTTCCAATGACACATGACACAGTTGGACACCCTGAGTCTTTATATTTTGGAAGGGTTGTGTGTTGAAGAAGGGCACTGGGTTGTTATGTTAGGAAAGCTCTTTTTTGGATATTTTGGCTTCTCTTGACTGTGCACAAGTATTTTAGAAATTTGGCATAAGACGGAACTTGTTTGATTGCATCCAGAAGTGGGATATTGATGTTTACTTGCTTAAAAAGCTCGTAAACTTCAGGCTGATTTTTCAACTTCTGTTTGGTTTTGAGTCTATAAGGAAAAGGAGCAGGAATGGAACACGAAGGCTCTCTTTCCTCAGAAGGTTCTGGCTCTTGTTCAATCATAGGCTCAGGTTCTTCCTCAAGTTCAGTCTCAATTGGTTCAGGCTCAAATGATGAGTTGACTGGGATTGACTGAAGTTTTGGCTTTGGAATGAGCATGTCTCTGATGGTCTTGTTAATCACCTTGCCACTTCTTAGTGTAGTGACAACTTGGGCTTGGTCTTGTGGATTTCCTATGGTTGAAGGGTTCCCCACATGGAATTGGCCTTGTGGTTGCTTTGGTTGGGCAGGGAACTTGCCCTTTCCGTGTGTGGCCATGAATTGGGTCAACTTTTGGATGTGGCTTTTAAGATCCTCGAAAGATTGAGTGGTCTGGGTTTTGAAATCAGTGAAAGCCTGTGTGGAATGGGTGTTGTAGTTCATTTGGGTTTGCATGAACTGATTCAGTGTGTCCTCAAGGTTCCTTTTTTGTGGTGGTTGGTATGGTTGATATGCAGGAGGTCCTTGAGGTAGTGGGTACGAATTTTGTTGTTGGTTCATGGGAATCGATTGTGTGTTCCTCCAACTGAAGTTCGGGTGGTTCTGCCACCCTGAATTGTATGTTTCAGAGTATGGATTGGAGTAAGACTTGTTGAAGTTGGAAACTGCATTTGTTTGTTCCAACAAGACTTCCTTGAACGCTGGGATGGTAGGACACTCCCCAGTAGGGTGTCCTGTTAGCGCATAGATTCCACACACTTGTTCTGTGGGAGAGCTAACATCAACTTGATGGACCTCTTCATCTCTAAAACTTCAAGCTTTCGAGACAAATTAGACATTTTTGCTCTCAGGTCATCATCATCTCTCAAGACATACTTACCTCCTTGGGAAGTAGATGGTCTGGCCTCTACAGTTATAGGAGAGGCTGAGTCCCACATCTGAGAACTATCAGATATGGTATCAAAAAAAATGAATGCCTCATATGGACTTTTTCCCATAAATTCTCCTTGAGCCATCATTTCAACAAACTAACGTAGTCTAGAGGGTAAGGAGTCATAGAAAAATCCTACCAAAGTCCAATTCTCAAAAGTGTGATGTGGGCAGGATTGGAGCAGATATTTGAATCTCTCCCAACTTTGGTAAAAAGTTTCTTTTTCTTTAACCGCAAAATTCATGATTTACCTTTTAAGTGCATTAGTGCGGTGTAGAGGAAAAAACTTTCTGAAAAATTTATTTTGCAATGCCTGCCAGTTAGGTATTGAAAGAGCTTTTAAAGAATTTAGCAATTGTTTAGCTTTGTCCCTTAAAGAGAAAGGGAAAAGTTTCATATTGGCTAATTCAGAATTGTCTTGAAATGTTCCACACACTTCCTCAAAATCTTTTATATGCAGATATGGATTTTCTGCATCCAATCCATGAAACACTGGTAATAACTGCACTGTCCCCGGCTTTACAGTAAAGAGGGGCGCATTTTCAGGAAATACAATACAAGAGGGGACACTGTTTCTTGTGGGATTTAAGTAATCCCGTAAAGTTCGAATGTTAGGCACTTCCTCCTCTCTCATAGGGACTTCTCCGTTTCTCTCATTATTTGCCATATTATTCTCACAAGAGTCTGCTACTGATCTAGGTGAATTCAGTTCAGGCTGATTCACAGACTCACAAGATTCTGCCGGTAAATTTTGATAGTGAGGAGTGCCCACAGACATAAAATTAAGGAAAATAACACAAAATAAAGTTATTCACATTAAACAAAAGAATATATACAAAAATAAAGGTCTTTTTACTTTTTACCTTAAAACACCTTTAATGGCTCCTCGGCAACGGCGCCAAAAATTTGACTTGATCCGAAATGTGTACACCCAAGTGCAGGTGGTCAAGCTGTAGTAATAATCCGGTTTGAGTCAGGAGCCGAATCCACATGGAACTCTTGTTGGTGTTTTGAGATAAGCAGTTGTGGAGACCTATTAATTGTAACCCTTGAGATTTGAAGTTGTGTGAGGTGTGAGGTGTGAGATTTCCTGGGCAGAATATAAGATTCTCTCCAAGAGAATTTTCTTAAGAAAATATGAGATAAACTCTAACGTAAAAGAGTCACTCTTTAGTTCAAGGATCTGGACATGTAGTTAATTATCCGGTTTGTTATACTTGTGCTTGATAACTCAATTAACCCCTGTGTCAACAGCAGGTTAATCGGAAGATAAATGTGGATTAAGAGAATTAAGAACATGATTCCGATGTCTTTGTAGAAGTTTACAAGAATTGTCTGTGCCGAGACTTAACCCGTCTACAAACAAGCAAGTGTTTCTACAAGACATCCAATCATGACATCAATGTTCCATTTCCATTCTTTAATTGAAGCACAATAATGGTGAAGATTGAAGGGTAGTCATGAAGATCTAGCCGGGGTACTTGCCTTGAACCAATGAGTCTTTCTATACAAGAGTTATCTATGTTATAGAAAGAACTCCTGGTTATACAAAGTACCTTAGCTTTGCTAGATGCAATCAATCATTCAATAAGGATGGGGAATATAAAGCATTAAGCATAATTGAAATTGCACAAATATAACGTCCGGATAATTTATACATACCCTTCTCCTCTTACTAAAGAGTGAATGAGAAACTACTCACTCTTCATGGCTTTGGTAAAGCTAGAAAAGTGAGTGATGCTCATTCCTCCAAGTAGAGGGATCACAAAGCAAAAAAAAAATAAACAAGGAGCCAATCTTCGACAAAGAATGAGTGAATCACGTTCCACCATTCACGGCTTTGGCGAAGCTCTAGAAAAGTGGAAGAGTTTCACTCCTTTAAGGGAAGAAAGAAGCTCAAGCAATGGAAGTGAATGATACACAAATTAAAAGTAGAAGAAAGATAATCACTTTTGGAGGGTGATCCACAACCAAAGGTAAGCTATCTCCCTCTATGCATGTAAGTGAAAGCATAAACATAAAACTACTTTTATAACAAGCTAAGAGATGTTGGACTAATGCCAAAACAATCTCTAGAACTACTATTTCATACAAGGAAATATAAGCTAATTCTACAACAATATTAGTGGGACTCTAAGCCTCCATCAAACTCTCTAACTCTCCCCCTTTAAGCTCTCCAACAATGGAAGTATTTATAGGCAAGAGGAGGAGACAATATTGGGTGAAGGAATAGTGTATGCCGCCCAAGTCCAAGTGAAAAACCAAGTACTCTGCAGTCAATCTGTGGAAAACATTCGAACGTGATATGGCGTTCGAACGTTTCTTCTGTCTTTGCTTTATGGGCATTCGAAATTTGTCTGGCGTTCGAACGTTTCTTCTGTCTTTGCTTTATGGGCGTTCGAACGCCAGATGGGGCCTGTCCTTCTCACTCAAGTACTGTGGTCTTCTGTGAAGTTCATTTCCACACTCTATGTAGTAGTCTGGTCCTCAATTAACTCAAGTGGACGTTCGAACGTGAGTTGGTGTTCGAACATGATACTCAAGAGCCTCAGAGTCTTCCTTCTTGGCTGCAACACGCCTTCTCTCAGCAGTCAGGGTTGGTCACAGTTCATGTGGACGTTCGAACGTGAGTTGGCGTTCGAACGTTCTTGCTTTGCTCTAAGCTTCTCCAATCTTATTCCCTAATGTGCTGGTGCTACATTCAAGTGTGATACTTGTTGTTCTTGAGTCCTTGTACATTTTAGGACCTGAAATGACATCACTTAAACTCCATCAAAATACAATTAGTCTAAAAAAGGCATAGTAAAATACTAATTTTAAGTACTAATCAGTCTTCTAGGAGCTTTAGCTTGTTTCTGCCTCTAATGCAACACCTCTTGTCCGGACATGGATAAATCTCATCCGGATAAATCTTATTCGGACATAGACTTCTGAACTTCAATCTTAAATTTTTCCTTTTCCTTTGTGTAGTCCACTCCCATGTTTGCTTATTTGCCTCTTAATCTTGCCATTTCACCTACAAAATAGACAAACACTAATTAAATCATTATAAAATCAAATATAACATTAATTTCATACAATTAAGTCCAAATCCATGATAATTAGCCCACAAAAGATAGGATAAATATGCAATATTTATGGCTAAGTAGAGTGCTTAGTCGGTAATAGCCTAGTGGTGCCCCATGCCTTAACCAAATTTGGAGAGTGATTAGCCGGTACTAGCCTAGTGGTGCCCCATGTCTAGCCAAATTGGGGGAGTGCTTGGCCAAGCACTCCCGTTGTGTGAAGATGGTTTCCTAAGGACTTGGTCGTGTACTTGGTGTGGTGTTAACGGTGTTCGACAAAAGTTCCAGGTGATATGCAGTGACTATGCCCTAGGCTTTGGTTAGTATGACTCCTTGGCCAGATGATGTTTTTTGTTGCTAATAGGGTTTTGCTCACTAACACTATTATAGAAGGGGTGTTCTGTGAAAGAGGTGCCTAGCCGACAACCCTAGCAACTCTTATGTCCCCTAGCCTTGGCACACTACAGCAAGGTACAACCCCAACAATGCTTGCCATGGGTGTAGGCAAGGTATGCCAAAGTCTGAGACCTAAGATATGTGGGACGATCATCGGTGGGACCCGTTATTGGTGGAGCCCTATGTATGGATGATGAAGACAACATATGCATAGGCATGTTAAGCATAAACAAGCAATCAAGGCTAGCCGTGTGGGCTTGAATTGTCGTACATTGCAACTTAGAAGACCAAGCAATGGGTTGGGCATGGCTTGACATGCAGGCAAGGGAAATCAGGTGATGTGGGCTAACAAGGATGGCATGTGCACATCATGTGAGTTAGTTTCAAGCAGTTGAGGCATGTGCACAACATGTGGTGGCAGTTCAAAAGTAGTTGTTGGCATGTGCAAAGCATGTAGGGCGTTTATAAGCAATTATTGACTGAGTCAAGCGAACAGTTACAACTGCTCAGCCATGTTCAGTACATCGTGGGAGATTAGTAGAACCAGCCGCAATCCTTGAGAGCGAATCTTATTGGTGCCTGCATTCCTAACAATTGGGGATGCCAACTATATGGTTGTTTTGGCTAGAGTCAGGTGGTACTAGCATTGCCTAGGATGTTAGACTGTAACCGTCATTATATAGCTTTATATACACATGCTAGGGGGCACATTTTTTGTAAGTAGACCCATATCCAGAAATCCTTTAAGCTTATTGAGAAGAAAAATGTTGGGTTGTTTGGCCTGTAATCTAGTGTGACTCTGTATGTTTGATTCTTACCCATATTCTATTCGATATAGTGTTTTTGTGAACGATTGTGTGAGTTTGGCTGAGACTGTGTGTTGGATCTCAGTGCCATCACAAGACAAAAATTCGAGTTAAATTTGACCCATGTGATAGTTGGTATCAAAGCTACAATTTCTGATCATGGGCTGGTGGAAACACTGCGGAGTTACGTGAACGTATGACCCATCTAGAAGATTTTTCTAGGCACCCCTCAAGGTGATGTTGCAACCAGAGTGCCTATGTAGATGGAACAACACACTATCCAGATTGCAGGTTTGAGGATGACCTTTGATAATTATGTGATAGACATCGATGCCAAGATTGCAACGATGATGGAGGACATTCTGTCCCTCATAGATGTTTTCAAGATCAATTTAAAGGATCTTGAAGATGAGGTGGCCCTTGTGAAGAGAGTCATGCATTCTCGACCTACTGTGGGGGAGACGTCTTCAAGGATCAAAGTCCCTAAACCCAAAGCCTTCTGCGGTACAAGGAGTGTCAAGGATTTGGAAAGCTTTCTATAGGACACGGAGCAGTACTTCAAAGCTGCTTATGTTTCTATGGGAAATAAAATTATCGTAACCAACATGTATCCTTTCAAGGATGCCAAAATTTGGTGGCGAACTCAGAATGAGGATGATGCTAGTACGGGATGATCCAAGATCGAGACTTGGGATACACTGAAGAAGGAGTAGAATGATCAATTCTTGCCTAGCAACACTATATGGATTGCTAGGGACTTACTCAAGAAATTGAAGCATACAAGCATTGTTTGAGTTTACGTGAAGAATTTTAGTTCTTTGATGTTGGATATCAATAATATGTTTGAAGAGGATAAACTCTTCAATTTTCATGTCTGGTTTGCAAGGATAGGCAAAGATCGAGCTATGTAGGCAGGGGTGCATGATTGGCCCACTGCCATTGCTGTTGTGGATGGCCTTGTTGACTTCAAGATGGTAGTCTAGGCCCTTCTAGAAAAAAAGAAGAAAGATGGTGGTGGCAAGAAAGACAAGGTTGACACTTTCAAGGATGCGAAGAAAACGGACAGGAAGAAGAAGAAGAACAACGGTGAATCTAAAAAGCCAGAAGAAGAAGAACAACAGTGACTCTAAAAATCCAGAAGAAGAAGAACTTCGATTCTAGTTGTTTTCTTTGTGTTGGTCCTTATTGCGTCAAAAAATGCCCCAATCAAGAGAAGTTAAGTGCCTTCGTTGTTAAAAATGGTGATGACAGTGATAACACAAACCCTACTCGTGTCAACCCTCTGTAGTTGTTGAATGCAATCACAGTTGGAAAGGTTCAGCAACCCCATAAAGTCCTAATGTTCGTGCAGGCCTGGGTGAATGACAAGGAAGTTTTGGCCGTGGTGGACACTAGTGCTACACATAACTCTATTTATGCATAGTGAAGTGGGAACTTTTGGCCTACGATTGACAGAGAACTCAAGCAAACTCAAGGCTATCAATTCTAAAGCAATTTCGGTGCATGTATTGGTGGAGATAAGCCTGAAAGTGGGTCTTTGGGAAGGACGAGTGAGTTTGATGGTTGTATCCTTGGATGACTTCATTCTTGGGAATGAGTTCTTTATCAAGGCCAAGGTGGCGTTGATGCCACATCTGAATGGGATTTTGATTTCGGATGAGAGAGCAAAATTGTTTGTGCCTGTAGTGTTGGCAGATCAAAGCAAAAAGGATGGAAAACAAAAGATGAAGATGTTGTCTACCATGTAAGTGAAATATGGGTTGCAGAAGAGAGAGACGACATACCTTGCGGCTTTGGTGGAGATCAAACATGATGTGAAGGTTAAAGTGTCAAATGCTGTGGTAAAAATTCTAGGGGATTTATTGATGTTATGCCCCCAAAACTCCCTAAGGCCCTTCTGCCCAGATGTGCTATTGACCATAAAATCAAGTTGGAGCCTGGTGCAAAGCCTCCAGCTCGTGCCTCCTACTAGATGTCGCCTATAGAGTTGGTAGAATTGAGGACACAGTTGAACAAGTTGCTCAATTCTAGCAGCATGAAACCCTTAAAGGCGGCATGGAAAGCCCCAGTGCTATTCCAAAAGAAGCAGGATGGTTCATTAAGGATGTGCATTAATTATCTTGCCCTGAACAAAGTGACTATCAAGAACAAGTACCATGTTCCAAATGTTGCTGATCTATTCAATATGCTCTCCAAAGTAACTTTCTACACAAAGCTGGACTTGACAATTGGGTATTGACAGGTTATAATTATAGAAGGAGATGACTCCAAAATTGCTTGTGTTACTCGTTATGGTTCATTTGAATTCCATGTAATACCATTTGGGCTCACAAATGCCCCAACTACTTTCTGTAATTTAATGAATGATTTTTTTCTACGATTACATCGACATGTTTGTGGTTGTTTACTTAGATGACAATATAGTTTATAGTGAGTCGTTGGAGGATCACTTAGACCATCTAAGGACGGTGTTCTCATGGCTTAGAGAGCACCAATTGTATGCTAAGAAGAAGAAATGTGAATTCTGTCTTCAAGAAGTGATGTTCTTGTGAAATTGGATTAAGAAAGGCCAGATTTGGATGAATGAGAGAACGGTGAAGACAATTATTGATTGGCCTACACCAACCAAGGTGCTTGAACTGCCGTATTTCCTTAGTTTAGCTAACTATTATCGCAAGTTCATTCAAGGCTATTCAAAGAAGTGCAATGCCCTGAATGATTTGCTTAAGAAGGACTAGAAATGGGTCTGGAATGATGCCCATCAAACTGCTTTTAAGAAGCTAAAGCATGTAGTGTCTTCTGCATCGGTGATGAGACTAGTAGACTTCGATTTGCCCTTTGAAGTGCACACGGATGCCTCTGACCTTGTCATTGGAGGAGTCCTCATTCAGGAAAGACACCCTATTGCCTTTGAAATTTGAAAGCTCAAAGATGTAAAGCAATGCTACTCAGCACACGAGAAGGAACTGACTATTGTAGTGCATTGTCTTGAAATTTGGAGGCACTACTTGCTGCGAATGAAGTTCACTGTTATGATGAACAATGTGGTAAACTTACTTCAAGTCCAAGAAGAAACTGACTCCAAAGCAAGCCCGGTGCCAAAAGTTTCTTGCTGAGTTTGATTTTGTGTGGGTTCATAGGCCCTGAAGGCAGAACCAAGTTGTTGATGCATTGAGTAGGAAGAAGGTCCATGACTATGTTTGTAACGCTTCAAAATCTATCCTAGAAGGCATTAAATATTTATACAATATCCAACCATGAGAGCATACTAAAGTACCATTAAATAAATCAAAAAATTCATCCAATATCTAGTTAGATAAATCCCCAAAGAAAACAAAAATAAATCTTTAACATAAGTAAACCATCAAATCTAAACTTCATAGACTAAAAGTCATTCCCAAACTTCTACATCTAGATCCACGTCATGACCCCCCTCAGCATCCTACTGTACTGGCTCATCTAACTCTGGATTCTCCTCAACACTAAAATCTAAAAAATGTTATGGTAGGGTGAGCGATAAATCCTAGTAGGAAAACCTTCTCAAACCCAAACAAGGTTATAAATCATGAAAAATAGGCAGGCCTCACTTTGTAAAATAAATATATAACTTTTGAATAAAAACAGTGACATTTAATAATGATCTTGAGTTTAAAGTACAAAATAGTAAAGTTCATAGCATAATAGAATCACTTGTAAAACCAACATCTTAAAACACAATATCTCATGTATGTAGGTACTGTGAACTACACACCGAACCTATCTCATCCATCCACAAACACAAACTATCTCAAATCAATCCCCGCAGGGCTACAACATTTACAACACTTTAGAAAAGGTGTGTACCGATGTATTAGCATTTACGTATTCTTTTCTAGAAATAGTATACTAGTCCCCAACCTCGAACTTACATGGACAAATAGTGGTTGTTCCTCGCAAGAAACCAATCACCCTACGAGTGTTAGGCAACCATTAAAACCCTCAACGTAGGAAGACCACTAACACTCTATGATACGAATTCGAGTGTAGTCCATATTAATCACACCCACTCATATAAGAGATAATAATAACACTTTTTTTATAAAATTCACGTATTACATAATCCATAGTTCCACAATTTTCGAGTAAAAGAATAATCAAGCAAAACATGCAAGAGATTGTAAAAATAAGAATTCATGTTCACAATATTCAAGATCCAAAGCTTTTAATCAAGAACCTTTAATTTTGAATGTAAAATATGTATTTGGATGTAAATCATGTGTTTATTGAATAATTAAAATATATATTTAAAAAGAAATATAAAAAATTTGTAAATCTATCACATATATAGAATAGGAGTCAAGAACTAGGTTTTAAAATCAAGAACGGATAATCTTGGAAATAAATCATGTATTTTGCTCAAGAAACAAATCATGGATTCAAACGAATGTAAACAAATTGTAGATAAATTATTTATATCATAATAAGGATGAAAAATATATATTATATAACCAAAATCATCAATGAATTAATCTGAGAAAGAACCCCTACCTTGATTCCTTAGATCTTGATCATAACGTGTTTTGTTGTAATTACCATGCGTTAATCCTGCAAGATTTAGCCAATTCTTCCTCTTTTTCTTCTCCTCAAACTTTCTTAGGCTTCTTGGGGTTGAAAAATAGGTAAAGACACTAGATCGCGGCCCTAGGGTATTTATAGGCTAAAAATTTGAGAATTCCCGTTCGGATGCTGGTGGCAGTCTGCCCCTGACTTTCAGCTCGATTTTTACCTTGTTAGATGCTGATTTACGAAATATTCATGAAATAAACTTTTGTAGCCCTTGAAGACTAGTTTCTACTTTTCAAAATCAACTCAATTGGACATCGGTGTAAAAAGTTATAGCCGAAATACTAAGGTAATATCAAATTCATTTCTACCCAAATCCTCTCCAAAATAGGTTTTAACTCCGGAATACTTCCTTACTTCTAATAAACCTATATAACCTCTCCCAAGGTTTTTTGACTTTTGGGATTCAATGGAAACCTTATTTGGATCTAAAAATATTTAAAAAACTTACCTACACACACTTACTAAGCTTAAACGCATCTGGAACTAAATTCGACACGAAAGTCAATACGCACGAAACCCAAACTTCATGCTCAATATTTCAACAATGATTTAAAGTTTATATCATCCTTTTGGAAGTACTCTTAATATCATGTTATCCATCTTTAAATTTTGTACAGGATCTTACAATGTTGTTACACTGTTCATTGTGCAGACTGACTTCCTTAAAAGAGTCAACGAGCAAGCCCAGACTGATGTTGCCTACGAAAAATTGAAGAAAAAGTTCAGTGAAGGTTTGGTTCATAGATATTGGTTGGAAGACGACCTACTATATGCCAAGGGAGGCAGACTCTATATCCTTGTGGGAGGGGAACTATGGCGGGAGTTGATGCGGTAAACACATGACTCCCAATGGGCTGGACATCCAGTAGTCGAGAGGATGTTTCCGTTGTTGTCTCACTCCTGCTTCTGGCCTAAGATAGAAGATAGCTTTGAGGCATATGTTAGGACTTGACAAAGTTGAAAAGAAGGCGACGACGGTTTTTGCAAACTACACATTAGGTTCAATGGGAATTTAATATGTGAATACTATTGTATAGCCTTTAATTATACAAATTGACTTGGTATGAACTTATTTGTGTTTTTAAGCAAATGTATTTCTATTTTTATTCAGTTAAAGTTATATATTAACTTTAAAAGTATTGACAGATTAATGAAAGTTTGTAGGTATCCTCACTAGACTATATTCGTTCACTAGGGAGAACCTAGGGGTTTAAAGGCTTGTTGTATCTAACAAATGCAATCGTGAGATCTACAAAAGTGTATTAGTTGTTAGTTGTTTAAGTTGTTTTTTAATTTTTGATCTAGGTATTACTAGGGACTAGTAATATTCAAGTTGGAGGGTGTGATTAGCCATTAAAAGTAGTGTTTTATTATATTTAATTCATGGATAATTTTATATTATTTGAGCTTATTATGATTAACTATTATGTTTTCAGTTTAACTCTTTTTTTTAGTAATTAATGAATTTATCATGTAAAATAGGTGAATTGGAGTAAAATTGGATATACTTGATGAATCAGTTGTTGTGAAAGAGTAAATTGGACTCAAGATGACAAAATCATAATTTGGAGGATGGGTCGAGATTTGGAGCAAAGTGGATATCCATGGGTAATCCGAACCCATTCCCAAAGCATTGGAGCACAGAACTCGCGAGGATCTGGACACATAGGACCATCCAAACGGCACCTTCACTGTCCAGACACAATGATTGAAGTCAAAGTTGAAATTGCTGACTTATTTATCAAGCCAAAGTCAAAATTGAAGACGGAATGCAGCATCAACTGTCCGGACGCAAGTATCAAAGCTACAATTCCAGAGATTTTTAATTGTTCGAACACTATGTGTACCATCCAGACCCAACTTGACGATATAGACATCAACTGTCCAACGTAGCTATCATTGTTCGGACATGATTTAAGATTTTCAAATTCCAGTGAATCTTCACCGTCCGGACGCAAGGAGTTCCGTCTGGACGTGCCTTTTTAAAGTCGATGCCCAAGTTTCATCAAAGTTTTGAATTTATTGTGAAGCCTAGTCCTTGAATTATACATAGTTTATTTGTATAAATAGGGGCTTTCATCTCTGAGAGAGCATCCACGATCATAATCTTTTATTTTATTTTTGCTTTGGAGATTAACCATGTCTTGTGAGTAATTCTCGTTTGTACTCTTTAGTTAGGGTATGGATCTTAGATTGTGAATTAATTATTTTATATTTTATGCAATTGTTTTCCATATGCCTTAATTTTATATTTTTCTGAAATTCTAGATTAATTTGAATGATAGTCAGTAAAGTTTTATGCTCTATATAATTGTTTGACTATTCATTAACTTGATTGATTTCTTGGTATGAATAGTTCTTACGATTCCCCATGAGTTTCATAGAACTAGGTGTTAAATTCTTATTTTCAAAGTAATCGCTTATTGTGTTTTCAAAGTTAAATATTATGGTTGGCTACATTGACGTTAGAAATCAAGTGAGGTAATTATAATTGCATAAACATATTTAATTGATGAACATGAATAGATCCAAATCCCAAATTTTTCCAGCTTATAAATTTCTTTTAAAAGTTCCTATTTTTAATTTACAAAACAATTCCAAATTGAAAAATCAATTGTTACATGTTCTTCTTTTTCTATCTTTTGATTTCATTGATCCTTGAGGTTTGATCTCATACTCCTGAGAATTATTACTTCTTAACTGCTTGCACTTGGGTGTACTCTTTGAGGATCAAGCAAGTTTTTTGGTGCCATTTTCAGGGATCGAGAATAAATTCAGAAGCAAAAATGGAGGAATCCTCCTTCATCAACGAGCTACTTGGCAAAATCCTTTTTTTTTGGGTAACTTCGTTCCATTATGTAGTTTATTTTTTATTTAATTGCCATTGTAATTCTTAGTTTTTCTTGTTAATTTTGTTTTGGTGTTTAATATAGTTGCATTCATCTTTTATTTTTTATTGTATGTGTAGTGGTGAAAACTCAAACTCCGAAGTTGAATCCCCATTTAAAGAGTATGTAGGGTCTGTAGGTTCATCTAGTCCATTTAGCTTTCATTAATCAGTCTCTTCCCCCACCTTTGATTTTAGCAGAACTAGTAGTGATATAGGAGATCAAAATAATAATTGTGCACAAAAGGTTGACCAGCAGGTCAGAACTCTTAGGGAATATCTTCATCCCACAAGGAGTAATATCCCGTCATGTTTTGTCTTTGTTGCTAATGCACAAAATTTCACGGTAAATCCGGGCACAATCCAGCTTTTACCACAATTCCATGGCCTCAATTATGAGAATCCTTACTTGCACATGAAGGAATTTGAGGAGGTATGTTAGACTTTTCAGGATAGCTCAGAATTGGCTTGGCTAAAGCTTTTCCCCTTCTCACTGAAGGATAAAGCCAAACAGTGGCTAAATATTTTGAAGCTCCACTCCATACCTGATTGAACAACACTAAAAAAGGAGTTTTTCAAAAAGCTTTTCCCCATCCACTGTACCAATGCATTAAAATGAAAAATCATGAATTTTTCTGTTAAGGAAGGGGAAAATTTTTATCAATGTTGGGAGATATTAAAGATCTTCTCCATGCTTGCCCCCACCATGGTTTTGAAAATTGGACTTTGTTAGGATTTTTCTATGATGCTCTCCCTACCCTTTTGAGTCAATTTTTTGAGATGATGTCTCAGAGAGAGTTCATGGGGACAAAGTCCTGATGAGGCTTTTGAAAATTTTGATACATTATTTGAGAGTTCCTAGATGTGGGACTCAACTTCACCTGCCAATTTGGAAAAAATAAGACTATCACATCCTATGGGGGAAAATATGTGTTAAAGATGACGATGACCTCCGGGCCAAAATGGCCACCTTGTCTCAAAAGCTTGAAGCTTTAGAGATGAGGAAGATCAATAAGGTCACTGATGTGCCTCCCACAGAACAAGTCTGTGGGATATGTGCTTTGTTGGGACACCCTATGGGGGAGTGTCCTACTATAACATCTTTTAAGGAGTTTCTATTAGATAAAATCCAATGCAATCTCTGGGTATAACAATCCGTAAAACAACCCATACTCTGAAACGTACAATACAGGGTGGAAAAATGATTGTAATTTTGGTTGGAGAAACACAGTAGCCCCACGTTAATCAACCACCACAAGGACCACCATCAACACAATACCCACCTTATCAGCTGATTAGTTGTTAAAATTAGCAGCTTACTATGCTTTTATAAGAGTAATTATGCTTTAATAGAGTTTCAATGATGACATTTCAGGAAAAAGATTGTACAAGGGTCTAAAGTCAATAAACATCAAACTTTCATGCAACACCCACATGTTCTGGAAGAAAATTAGAAAAGTTTGAAGCAAGGCATCTACGTTCGAACGCCAATTCATGTTCGAATGCCCATCTTGAAATAATTGAGGGCCCTTAGAAGAACAAGAACAAGAGCTACTTGAGTACAACGTTCGAACGTCAGTCCACGTTCGAACGCCATCTTGAATTATTTGAGGACCTACAGAAGACTGCCAAGGCGATGAGACTTGGCTTGTTGACTCCTATCTACTATGGGTGACAAAAGCCACTTGAGTTCCACGTTCAAACTCCAGTCAGCGTTCGAACACCCATTATAGAAGACAGGAGTAAACATTCGAACGCCATCCCAAGTTCAAACATATTCCCCTGACAGTATGCAGAGTGGTTGATTTTCCATCCGGATCTTGAGGCATTCACTTGGACTTTAAGCACCTAGAACTATTCTTTTACTCATCCTTACCGCCTCCTCCTTGGAGAGATATAGAGGCATATATAGATAGACATACATAAAGAGAGATAGAGAAAGATAGATCATCTTTTGGTTGATGAGGAAACCCTCCAAAAGTAACTAGCTTTCTTCTACTTTCATTATTAGTTTCATTAGCTTCCATTTTAAAAGCTTCTTTCTTCACTTAGAGGAGTGAAACTCTTCCACCTTTCTAGTTCTCTTGTAGCCTTGAAGGGTGGAAAGTGATTCACTCAATCTTCGTCGAAGATAGGCTTATTGTGTAGTGTAGTTTCTCTTGTAACTCCTCTACTTTTCTAGCTTTCTCAAAACCATGAAAAGTGAGTAGTTTCTCATTCACTCTTTAGTAAGAGGTGATGGACATGTATAAATCATTCGGAGCTATTTTTGTGCATTTCATTTATGCTTAATGTTTTATCTATTGATTACTTATTGAATGATTGAATGCATCTAGCTAAGTTAAGGTACTTTGTACAACCATGAGTCCTTTCTAAGACAAGATGACTCTTGGCATATGAGGATTCATTGGTTCTTTGCAAGTACTCCAACTAGATCTTCATGACTACATTTCAATCTTCACCATTATTGTGCTTCAACTAAGAATGGAATATTAACACAGTGATTGGATGACTTGTAGAATTACTTGCTTGTTTGTAGACAGGTTGAGTCTCGGCACAGACAATTCTTGTAAATCTATGCAAAGACATCAGAATCATGCTTTTAATTCTCACAATCCATCTTTATCCTCCAATTAACTTGTTGTTGACACAGAGGTTAATTGAGTTCTCAAGCATAAATATAACAACTGGATGATTGACTACATGTTAAAATCCTCGAGCTAAAGAGTGACTTTTACATTTGAGAGAATAATATATTTTGTCTAGAAAAATCCTTTGGAGAGAATCTTATATTCTTTCCAGGAAATTCCTTAAACATCATAACTTCAAATCTCAAGGGTTTTAGTCACTTTGGTCTTTATCACTATTTACCCCGAAACACCAACATTAGTTCCCTGTGAATTCGACTCCAGACTTAACCAAATTATAACTACAACTTGACCGCCTGTACTTGGGTGTACACATTTCAGATCAATTCACCGGTACCCACACCATTTGGTATTAGTACCCAGAGGAGGAGGATAGCTTGAGTCTAGCTAGGGAGCTAGAAGCTGTCCCAGTTCATTTTGTCTGGCCATGGGTGCCTAAGTTTGAGGAGTTAGCTCTTAGTTGTGAGATGTCACTTTTATCTAGTGTCAAACCACCAAAACCAGAATTGAAACCCCTCTTATCTGATTTACAATATGATTTCCTTGGGGAGGATGAATCTTACCAGGTGATAATTTCATCTAAGCTTACATCTTCACAAGAGTTTGCACTTTTATAGGTCCTTACACATCATAGAAGTGCTATAGGTTGGACCATCGCTGATTGAAAGGTATTAGCCCTTTAGTTTGCAATCATGTTATATACCTAGAGAAGGATTCAAAACTTTCTCGTTAAATGCAGCGATTGCTAAACCCCCATATGAAAGAGGTTATACAGGCTGAAGTTCTTAGATTGTTAGATGTGGGAATCATCGTCCCCGTCTCTAATAGTAAATGGGTTAGCCCAACCTAAGTAGTGCCTAAAAAGATTGGGGTTATAGTAGTTAAAACGAGAATAATTAATTGGTGCCTACCTGAGTTGTCACGGGATGATGCATGTGCATTGACTACTGTAAACTCGACTTGGTAACTAGGAAATTCCACTTTCCTCTCCCATTTCTTGACCAAGTCATAGAGAGAAGTGATGGTCATGTTTTTTTATTGTTTCCTAGATGGTTACTTGGGGTACAATCAAATTGAGATACACTTGATGACTAGGAAAAAAATGACAATCACATGCCCTTTGGGTACATTTTCATATAAAAAAATGTCATTTGGTTTATGTAATGCTCATGTTACTTTTCAAAGATGTATGCTTAGTTTGTTTAGTGACATGGTAGAAAGATGCTTAGAAATATTTATGGATGATATATGGAGATTCTTTTGATTTGTGCTTGAATAACCTTGAAAAGGTTTTAATAAGATGTTTAGGTCATATTATCTCAGTTGTGTAAACCCCCACATTCTTATCTTTATGTAGTAACGTAATTAATTTGAAAGTCTCATATATGTAATGATGTAAGCATGAACTATATAGATTGTAAGAGTAGAACTGTAACACCCCGTATTTTTATTTTATATATGTATATAGATATATAATAAATAATTGTGGTAAAAATGTAGAAATATGTGTTGGAAAGGTTTGTGATAGATTTGGTTGGCTTAGGAATGGATTGGAAAGTTTAAGTTTCGAAGGTGTGTAAACTTGAGAAGAGGGATTATGGAAGTTTTTAAATATTTTTAGGTCAAAATAAGGTGTCCATTGAATCCGGAAGGTCGAACAACCTTGGGAGAGGTAATATGAGGTATATTGGAAGTTAGGAAGTATTCTGGAGTGAAAACACACTTAGAGAAAATTTGGGTAAAAAGGAGTTGGGACACCTTCTAGTATTTTGGTCATAACTTTTTATCCTTAAGTCTAATTGATCTGAAATTTTGACAGTAGATAATAGACATCTAGGGCTACAAAAGTGTATCTCATGAAAATTTTCCAATTCGACCTCTAAATGGGTCAAAACTTCCCTGGAAGTCGAAGTAGCTGAAGTGTACCGGTACACAGTACCGGTACGATACCGTACCGGTACGCCCGAACCAGTGGCTTAACCGTACCGGTACCGCGTACCGGTACCATACCGTACCGGTACCGCGTACCGGTACTCTTTCTCTGACGCTCGCCGAACAGTAAAAGTCGGGATTTGACCATTTAAAACACCCATTTCCACTACATTTTACCCCATTCTTACATTCCACTCTCACCCTAAACATATTAGAACCCTAGGAGGCGATAAAGGAGGAGAAAGAAACACATGGTTAAAGGGTGATTCAAGGATCAAACCCTAGAGTTTTCAAGAACATCAAGATAGGGGATTTCTTCTCTTTCTCTTACATTGAGGTTAGGGTATTTATATATGTATGTTTTGGCTATCAATGGTATATATATGCTATGTAATCATCCTCTCTTAGGATTTTTGACAAAGATTACATGTTTTACACAAAGTTAGGGTTGTATACCCATGAAATCCCTCTTTTGTTTGAAAAACCCTAGTTTTCAAGAGTGATGGGTTTTCCTTTTGAACTTTTCCTTTATTCTTGATTTCAAAACTTTAGTGTTTCATATTGAACAACAAAATGGTATTTATGAGGATCTCTTGTACATTTTCTTATATTGCTCTTTGTACAACAACTTGAGAAAATTGGGGGTTTTTAAGATATACTTATAAATTGTGAAATTGGGTTTGGTATTGTATCTCTTATGAGTGTGGGATGACCATGGGTGGCCTTTGACGAGATATCGTAGAGTGGGTAGACGTGTTGCTTGCTCCGTGTGGGTGGGCATTTCTCCTACCACTCGTAGTGGGGTTAGTGCTTTGGTAAGACTAAACAGCTATTGCTCACGGGTGCCGTGTAAGAGGGTTAGTATACTAATACCTGGGTTGGATACGTCACTGCCATTGGTGTGGCATACGCCCTTCCTAAAGGATGGATATCTTTGATAAGATTTGTGTGGGTGTGTGTGGGTTAGATATTACTCAATGTGTCGATTCATGGGGTTTGCCTTACATCATGTTTGAGATACATATACATATTGATGGATTGTTGTATTATTGTGGAAAATGGTTTCCTACAAGGACTTGTGGGAGTATGGGATTCCACAAGGTCTTGTGGGAAAATGGTTTATATTTTGGAAAATGGATATGTATTGGATCTTGGTTTCTTTTACTGTTTATGTAAATTACTGTTGCTACTTAAACTTGAGATCCATTTTAAAATGTCCCTGTTTTACTTCAAAGATTATGTATGCTATTTGTAAAATGAGACCGGCCATTTTATATGTTTTTATAAACCTTGTTCGAGTTTGGGAGGAATGTTGCTACGGAGCTTAGTGCTCACCCCCTACAAATTATATTTTTCAGATACAGTGCTAGAGGAGAACCTCGAAGTTGACGAGCAGGGGTATTGGGAGGCCCCATTCGAGGGAAATCTAGATCCCGAGGTGGACATATAGAGATATAGCTTCTTTTGCACTAGACTAGAGAATTTATTTTGAGATCATGTATCGTCTAGTATTCTGTTTATTCCGCTGCTAAGTTTAAGTATAATTCTTTTGGAATGTAATTGCCATAGCTTGGCTTATTCTTTTGGGATGATATTGTAAATTCTATGGATGATGAATGGAAAAATTTTCTTATTGATGGATTATCTTAGTGCTCTCATTATGTAAATGGTTTTAGAATGTAATGCCGTCCAGGGTGTGTTTTGGGGTGTTACAAGAACTAAAAATGTTAGGTGAGGTAATAGGGTGTGTAGTAAAAGTTAGGAAGTATTCCGGAGTTAAAACACTTTTTATATAGAATTCGGGTAGGAAGGAATTTGACACTGCCTTAGTAATTGGACCATAAATTTTTACTATAATGTCCATTTGATCTGAAATTTTTACAGTAGACACTAGACTTCCAGGGTAACAAAAGAGTATTTCACGAAACTTTTCCAAATCTGTTCGAACTTTTCCAAATCTGTTCGAATGACAGTTAGTCCAAGTACTTTTGTGTCTGAAAAAACTCTGATGGAAAAGTAAAAGTACAGTGAGCAAGCAACGTTCAAATGCCAAATGATGTTCAAACATCAGGTAGATAGTTCGAACGTCAAGCCTCTAGTTCGAACGTGAGGTCGCGATTCTGAGTATCAGATTTGCGCTGATTGGACTATTTTCTCATACTATAAATACCCAAGGATGTCTTGCCTTGCCTTATTTCATTAGTTCTAACCCTAGAGAGTCTTGGAGAGCAAGAAAGAAGAGGAGAAACATGAGATTAAGGGGAATTTTCACATTGAAACGGATCAAACACGCTAGGTTTTTCACATGAAAGTACGAAATTGAGGTAGGGGATTCTTCTTGAGTTTTTTCATTGAGACTTAGGGTATAATTATGTATATTTTCAATCTTCTTGATAACTCTATGATAGATATATATGAGTTCTTGGTTTCTTTATCACTAGAACATAGTTTTGAATAAAATATATGCTTAGGTTCAAGAAATACTTGTTATTGAATTTTCAAAACCCTAGTTTTTCCAAAATACATGTTCTATTGTGAAATTCATATGGATTCTTGATTTCTAAATTCCTATTCTTGATTAAATCATGTTTTCATCCAATATTTTTTCTTGTTCCAAGAAATTAGGATTTTTGGCTAAACTCTATAATTTTGATATCGAAATTGTGAATGTTTTCTTGATATGATCTCTTGCATATTTTAATTCATTTATTACAATGGTATATTGAGAATTGTGAAATTGTGATACTTGAATTGTTAATGAAAAATGTGATTGATTAAGATTGTGGTTGTTGAGAAAATTGTGGTTTCATCTCTTGTATGGTTTGTTGTGACGGACTTGAATTGCCTTCGAGAGCTGCCGTAGAGTGTTAGAGGTTAGTCTATCCCAGTGGGGGTGAGATGGTTGCCTAACACTTGTAGTGGATTGTTGTTTGTGAGAGCAACCACTATTGTTCACACAGGTTCGAGGTTGAGGGATGGTATACCTTTCCTGGGAAGGATTTGTCAATACCATGGGAGACGGTATACGCCCTTCCTAAAGTGGTTTGTGATTTGACCCTGCGAGGAATGATTGAGATTGTGTGGTTGTGATGGGTGAACGAGGTAGAATCGTTGTGTAGATTCCTGAGAAGCAACTAATATACATGAGAATATGAGATGATGCTACTGAGTTATTGATTGATTGCTTTAATTATAGCATGTTCATTCCTTTCATTGATTTATTGTATTTCCATACACTTGAGATCATTATAACTGCCATTATTTTATTTTAAAAAAATTTATATATGCTATTTTTCAACAAAGACTTGACTTCTTTTGTTGTTTTAAAACTTTGTTTGGATTTGAGGGGAATTTCTTACGGGCTTTTGCTCACCCCCTACAACACATTACAGATTTTGGTAGCGATGAGGATGTCGAGTTAGATGAGCAGGTTGATCTCGAGGTTGGAGAGGGTCAGTATGAGGATCCTGAAGTGGAGGCTTAGAGATGCTTTGTTTTAGTTCTGATTATTGTATTTGGAGAAATTTTTTTGAAACAATGTTTCAGTTAGTTTTATTATTCCGCTGCTAGATATTCTTTGTTTTTGAATTGTAAGTTGGAAAAATTGTGATAATTTATTAGTTTTAATATTTATTTTTTGTCAGGTAGATGAATGGTTTATTATCTAATGGTTATTTTTAATTGCTCTCATGGTTGGATGGTTTGTAGATAGTAATGTCTTTCAGTGTGGATTTTGGGGCGTTACAAGCTGAGGGGATAAAAATAGACAAAATAAAAATAAAAATAGATCTCATAGGCAATTTACCTGCTCCTAAAACCGATTAAGATATTAGATCATTCTTAGGACATGCAGGTTTTTATAGGAGATTCATTAGAGACTTTAGTGTCATATCTAAACCCATGTGTCATCTCTTGAGTCATGATATGCCTTTTGAGTGGAATGAGACATGTCAAAAAGCTTTTGAAAAGCTTAAGGTTATGTTGATTTCTGCTCCCATTATGCAGTCCCCTGATTGGTCCCTACCCTTTGAATTGATGTGTGATGTTAGTGATTATGCGATAGGCGTAGTATTAGGCCAAAGAAAGGGTAAAAAGCCATTTGTGATCTATTGTGCTAGCAAAACTCTTAATGATGCTCAAATGAGTTATTCTAATATTGAAAAAGAGTTAATTGTTGTTATCTTTGCTTTGGATAAATTTCATTCATATTTGGTTGGTTCCTCAATTACTGTTTTTACTGACCATGCAACCTTGAAGTTTTTACTTATCAAGAAGGATGCCAAACCACTATTGGTTAGATGGATACTCATGCTTCAGGAATTTGACTTAACTATAAAGGATACAAAAAGATTTGAGAATGTGGTGGCGGATCATCTCTCAAGGTTGACTTTTGAGTTTCATGAGAAGAGACTACCAATCAATGAGAGCTTCCCCGATGAACAACAATTTGAGGTCTTAGAGCTACCATGGTATGCTGATATTGTGACGCCCCAAAATCCGGGGGTCCGTTTTTCGTCCCGAAACGATTCATTAAGTCCCGGATTAAGTCCAAATTAATTTTATTGGAACTTTAATCCAATTATAAGGAAATTTCATAAAATCCATTATTGGGGACCTTTAAAAGATCCATCGCCATGCAGTCGTCTCGAACTACGTGCAAAAATCCGACTATCTCGGAATTCGACGAATTTTCTGGTGGTTACTAGATTTCGCGTTGCGAATCCAATGACGCACTCTGTTTCCTCATCCGAGGTCTAGAACATATGTATTTTAAATACGCTCAGTAGTGGCAAATGACTATTTTGCCCCTTTTCTGCATGGTTCCATGAATTTGGGATGAGGAAGTGTGTTTGGAAAGTATTCATAACAAATTCAACCTTGAAATTAACTATAGAGAATTACATGTGTGAATTCTCCTTAGGATTTGATGAATGTGGGCATGAATTGTTTGTAAATATATTGTATGCCTTTAAGGTGTTTGTTTAAATGCCTTGGTTGATGAAATGAGGTTATTTCAATGATATTGTGATAACATGTTTATGTGTATAGAGACAATTGAAATTATGCTCTATGTTGTCAAGCCATGACTTTGATATGTTGACATGAATATGAGATTTGGTAGTTATATGCACTTGATATAATTGCCATGAAGTTATGACATGTTGAACATGTGGATACATTGCTCATGTGGTAGTTATTGCATTTTGAGCATTTTCATGGCATCACATTCATGGGACTATTGCATGAGTGTTGGTGTGTGGGAGATGCATGGATATAATCAACACCTTGTTTGGTAGTTGATATGTGGGCTTGGAAATGTGGACCGATGGTCACATGGAGTCACATGATTGCATTGCATAAGGAAAAATTGTGTTGGGTATAGCAAGAAGGGGCATGGCGACTTTTGCGGAATTTCACCTCGGGAAGTGTATGAACCAAGTGGTTTAGGGCTTTTCACCCAAGGAAGTCGCCATGCCCCTTCTTGCTATACCCAACACAATTTTTCCTTATGCAATGCAATCATGTGACTCCATGGGACCATCGGTCCACATTTCCAAGCCCACATATCAACTACCAAACAAGGTGTTGATTATATCCATGCATCTCCCACACACCAACACTCATGCAATAGTCCCATGAATGTGATGCCATGAAAATGCTCAAAATGCAATAACTACCACATGAGCAATGTATCCACATGTTCAACATGTCATAACTTCATGGCAATTATATCAAGTGCATATAACTACCAAATCTCATATTCATGTCAACATATCAAAGTCATGGCTTGACAACATAGAGCATAATTTCAATTGTCTCTATACACATAAACATGTTATCACAATATCATTGAAATAACCTCATTTCATCAACCAAGGCATTTAAACAAACACCTTAAAGGCATACAATATATTTACAAACAATTCATGCCCACATTCATCAAATCCTAAGGAGAATTCACACATGTAATTCTCTATAGTTAATTTCAAGGTTGAATTTGTTATGAATACTTTCCAAACACACTTCCTCATCCCAAATTCATGGAACCATGCATATCTATATATAAACCTACATATATATATATATATATATATATATATATATATATATATGTATATACACTTATCTACATCTAGAACAAGAATAGACCAAAGTAGGAGAACCCCTACCTCTTAGGAGTGTAGAAAACCCCCAAAAACACCAAAATCACTCCAAAAATTTGAATCTCTCAAGATCGCCTCTTTAGATCTTCGGTGAAATTCCTTGTTTTTGGTGCCCACGCGTAGCCCTTGTCGCGTAGATCAACTTTGCCTTTTGAATCGACGAATTCCGACGGACGGAACTCCCGGAATCGGCAAAAGAAAATTTAAAAACCCACTTTTTCTCTCCTCTCTCTCCAAAAACGTGTATACTGGTTTTTTAGCTGAAGAATCTGAAGAAAATCAGATATTTGTTCCCTATTTATAGTCGCAAATGAGCGGTCCACATCGCACCGCATATTTTCGACTTTCGGGTCTTGGGAGCTTCCTACGGGATTCTCACGCTACAAGAGGTAGGGATTTTCCTATCTTGGTTCATTTCCTACCTATAGTGTATGTGAAATGTGTAGGTTATTAAAGAGTATATATATGTATCACTCACTTTTGCATGTGAAATAGGTATGTATCACTCACCTATGCATGAGAAGAGTTGAAATGGGTATGGAATTTGAGGCTAGACCAATTCTTAGCAAAGATTGACATAAGAAATTACTTATGTGATATTCTTGGAACTTGATGTTTTGAGGGCATGAGATATATTCTAATGTGCCTTGTGACGTGTGAGCAAGTTGATGTGATAAAAACACGAATTGTTGCTATGGATATATCTTGTTCATTGCCTATGAGGAATGGTTTATAATCAATCCCTAGCTTGGGTTGATGAAATGAAAAAGAGAAAGGGTGTAGAAATGACTTAGGTCAATTTTTAGTTGTATGTGATATGTCGGAATCACTTGTGCAATCCCTTGAAAATTGATTTGTTATTAGCATGAGCTTACGAATGTTTGCCTCCACGTAGGGATGTAGACTTCAGTGTTAAGTTACACCCCGGTATGTTGTCTACTCTATGGCTCCTCATAGAATGACACTGGTAGAGTTGTGAGAACTCTAGGTTGAATAAGGACTTCACTACCGAATGCCTCGCCTTGGGATGTTTCGGTACTATTGTCAAATTACAAAGAAGGTTACTTTACCTCGTATTCTAGTAGTCCCGGAAATGGGACAGAGGTACACTTGATATTGTGATACCTCCAAGGACGGACTTGATTGTATTTGAATATAGTCCGGGAGAGTGATGGTTTATGGTTCACGACGGTTAAAGAACCACAAACGGAAGCATAGGCACGTGGTTGAACGTGGTTGTGCGTGTGAATTTCGGGGACGAAATTCTTTTAAGGGGGGAAGAATCTGAAACCCGGGAAAATTTGAATTTTTTCTGAAAAGGGGCAAAATAGTCATTTGACACTACTGAGCGTATTTAAAATACATATGTTCTAGACCTCGGATGAGGAAACAGAGTGCGTCATTGGATTCGCAACGCGAAATCTAGTAACCACCAGAAAATTCGTCGAATTCCGAGATAGTCGGATTTTTGCACGTAGTTCGAGACGACTGCGTGGCGATGGATCTTTTAAAGGTCCCCAATAATGGATTTTATGAAATTTCCTTATAATTGGATTAAAGTTCCAATAAAATTAATTTGGACTTAATCCGGGACTTAATGAGTCGTTTCGGGACGAAAAACGGACCCCCGGATTTTGGGACGTCACAGATATTGCTAATTACCTAATCACTAGTATGCTCTCTTCTTCCTTTTGTTCTTTAGATAAGAAGAAATATTTGTATGAGGTACGTAATTTCTTTTGGGATGATCACTACTTGTTTAAATACTATAAGGATCAGATAATTAGGAGATGCGTACCGAATTAGAAGATGCTTAGTGTCATTAGATTTTGCCATAATGAAGCATATGGGGGCCATTTTTCTTCTAGGAAAACCGCTGCAAAGATTTTTTAGTATGAATTTTATTGGCATACACTTTTTCAAGATACCATGCTTTTTGTTTATCATGTGACAGATGCCAACGATTGGGGGTATTTTAAGAAAGAAATATGATACCCTTAAGCCCAATTCATGTAATTGAAATATTTAATTGTTAGGGCATAGATTTTATGGGACCATTCACCCAATCGTTTGGCTATTTGTATATCTTAGTTGCCGTTGATTATGTCTCTAAATGGGTTGAGTCTATTCCCTGCCGTAATAATGATCATCACACTATGGTGAAATTTTTAAAAGAAAATATCTTATCACGATTTGGAATACCTCGAGCTATTATTAGTGATGAGAGATCTCATTTTTGCAACCAATTTTTTAAAAATTTAATGAAAAAATATTCCATAAATCATAAGATTGCAGCTCCCTACCATCCACAGATAAGTGGTTAAACTCAATTGGCCAATAAGAAAATTAAGCAAGTTTTAGAAAAAAAAAAACGGCAAACCTTGACCACAAAGATTGGTTTTTAAGATTGATTGATTCGTTATGGGCCTACTGTATAACTTTTAAAACAATTTTAGGCATGTCTCCTTATAGGCTACTTTATGGTAAACCATATCACTTGCCTGTTGATCTAGAACATAGAGCATATTGGGCAATTAAAAATATGAATTTTGAATTAGACAAGGTAGGGTTGTCTAGAAGGCTTCAAATATCTAAACTAGAAAAACTTAGGAATGAAGCCTATGACAATGCCAAAATTGCCAAAGCACGGATGTAATTTTTTCATGATAAACATATTTTGAGAAAAACCTTCTAGCATTCTTAAAAGGTTTTACTTTATAATTCTCGCTTCCACCTATTTTCTGGTAAGTTGAGGTCTAGGTGGTCAGACCCATTCATAGTTCGACAAGTATTTTCTCATGGGGCAATAGAGATTGAGAACCTAAGAATGGTAATGTGTTTAAAGTCAATGGTCAAAGACTTAAACCATTATTAGATGGTTTTGGGGTTGAGGTGGAGTCCATCAAATTGGTGAATCCGCAATATTCTGGGTAAGATGAGTGTTACTTTGTAATTGTATAGTAGTTTAGTAATTTTATTTTATTTAATTACTTTAATTTTTTTGTAAGTAATTATTTTTTAGGATTTGTTAAAGAGGTTGCAGTAACAGGTATTTCTATCCCCTTAATCTTTATTTATTTTTATGAGGGTGTTATAATTGCTTATTTATTATTAATCTCTTTGCTTAATTGTTTATTTTATTATTTGTGTATTTATTTTCATAGTTGCATATAGGTTTATTATTTTTTATCTTGCATATAGGTTGAGGATATTAGAAACTAAAGTGTAACAAGTTTTTTTTTAAAATTTTTATTTTAGAGTTTTAAGGATTTTTTATTTTTTGAGTTGAAAGAGTTGGAAATTTTTTGAAAAGGCATGAGTTTCAGAAAACTTTGACCATCTGGACACCATCACCACCATCCAGAAGCAACTTTTAAAATAAATTTTCCAGAGACTTTTAACTGTCCGGACGCACAAGCCATTATTCGGATGAGACTCCAACTCTTCCAATTCCAGAGACTTTTTATCGTCCAGATGCAACTCTCACTGTCTAGACGCAAGCCTTACTATATGGACGCTTATTTTACTGTCCTGACATGTCTCCACCGTTCGAATGCAATTGGAATTCTATAAAAGACAGATGTTGTCTTCTTCAAAGCCATCTATAATCAAACCTTTCAAAAATTGGAACTCCTCTTCTCCTTCTTTTGCTTTCTACTACAAATCCCTCTAAAAATCTATCAAATCCATTCCAATCTCCACCAAACCACTTTTAATCCAAAATCTACCCTTTAAATCTTCCATTTAGGCTACATTTTAAGTTTCCAAACCCTTTTTTCCCCAAAACTTTCGAAACCCACTTTGTTCAACAATGTCTTCAAAGAGATCACATGTGTAGAGGGTTGAATCCAGTTCTCAAGCTTCCCAGCATAGCAAGATGCTCCGGTTGATCTAGCTGTTCAAGAATCGAGGGTCTTCGTGGACGAGAATGGATTCAAACACTACTTTGATCACCTTCGCTTCCCTACCCTTGAGAAGGATCGAAGGTATTCTTAGTACTTTTATGCTAGACCTATAGTTATGGAGATGTCTATTTTGTTGCATGATTTTGAGGGTTTTGGAGTGGGTGATATCATTAGGAATAGGTGACAGGTGGAGTTCACGCAAAGCTCTGGGAGGGGTGCTACTCCCTTGATTATGGAATTTTTTGTAGCAATGCTGTGAGAATGTATTCAAGGAGGACTTGTACTTTTGTGAGGTGTATTAGTTTTATTGTTGATTTTGCCTTAATTTTCATCTAGGCCACAATTTACTTTGAGTACAGTGTAGAGATGCAGATAGCAACAAGGGAGTGAACTGGTGACCCCAATTTTGTTTGGCTTCAGAATGCCAAAAATACTGAAGTAGGGGCAGTTGATTGATAAGTATAAGGTTTTTAATTGGATTTCTGTTGCTAACCTGTTGCCACTAAGTAGGAAGAATCATGTGTACCCTGAGAGAGTGAAGCTGTTATATGCTCTTGGCACCAACCAGACTATCTATTTGTTTTCCCTAATTATGGCTGAGATGCAGTGGCCTCTGAAAGAGACTACGACGAATGCCTCTTTGCCTTTTGGTTACTTGATTACTCAGATTTGTATGGGTAAAGGCACTGAGGTGGGCAATGCTATGCTTAAGGAGAAGGGTCCAAAGATATTGGACAACATGGCATTGCTTAAGAGCCGTAGTGCCATGGGTTGTGTGGCTGAGGTTGAGGTTGGGGAAAGGGAAGAAGTGGGTGGTTGCTTGATTATTCCGTCATCCCTAATCTCCGAACATCATCCCATAGTATGTGTATGGCTTATACGGATAAGGGAGTGTCACTCTCCCTCGGAATGATGCAAGAAATGGGGTAAACGGAATAGTGGGATGAAATGTGTGTGTGTGTGTGTATGAACAAAAGTGCTCTCCTAGCACAGAGAGACTTTCGAGTGTCCTGTTTTACTTGGAAATCGTATTCCAATGTCGTCTCCTCAGGGAAGGAGGTGAATTGTTTTGAAGGTGATTTTGGTGAAAAAGGGAAAGTGTAAAAATCTTTGACGTTTGAGTTTGGTGAGTGAAGATTGGTTATAGAAATGTAATGGAAACAAGTGTTGGCTAATCCGAAGAGGTCATTCCAATGGGAATGCCAAATCAACTCAAGACCTTCCTCCAATGGTGTCTAGATGTTTGATTGATTCATAGGAAGCGCGGGACTACAATGGAGGTGAGGATTCAAGCATACATCGTGACAAGTCTACGGTGTATCAAGAACTCACAACCATGTCCACACTCAACCTAGTCAAACCAAATCAACGTACACTACGAGGAGGAATGAAAAAGAGTTGATTTAGCATACCCAAGAGGAGTTCTCCCTTAGATTAGCCAACTTAAGGCTAATGAAGATTGGAACTTAAGTAAATGCTAGAAAACTTAACTAAGAAGAAATGCATTGAATACCCATTTTAAAAGCTTGAAAAGAGGGAAAATCCATACAACAATGGTAGAATGTAAATGGTGTATTTAAACTTGCAATGTACTTGAAATAAATGACATTAAAGACAATAAATGAAGCTTACAAGATCCTTACAAAAGACTACAAGTGAAATGGATGGAAGAAATGTAAATATCTAAGCTTTCTCTCTCTAACTATGTCTTATTCCTTTTAGATTCTCTCTCTCTATAATGCAATACAATCTGAATAATGTGTAATGAAGCTTGCAATTTCAGCCATGGAGGTCCCCCTAGGTGTGTGACAGACCTCCCATCCATAGGAGGCTGAAGTGATGGCTTTGGGCAGGCTAGGACAGCCTACCCAGCAACTCCCAGGCTTCCTCTCTTCTCTCTCCTTCTCATTAATGCACTAGCCTTCAAAGTCCAATGCTAGAGTTGAGGAGACATGTTTGTGTGTAAGGAGTGTCAGAGAAAGTGTGGGAGACCCATAGGTGGGACCCCCATGTGGTAGAGCTTGAGTTGCAGAATCTAGCGTTTTCCAGCAAAACCTACCGGTAGGTTGATGGCCAAACCTACTGGTAGGTTTTACTCTAGTAGCCAAAATCTTCCGGTAGTTTTCCGGTAGAACCCACTCCAGTAGTCAAAACCTACCGGTATATTTATGACAAACCTACCTCTAGGTTTTAACTTGTTTTGCTTAAATCTTGGTTCTTTCACCTCCCAAGCCCTCATCAAGCCTCCTCCTCAACTCCATTGACCTTAAGCACCATAATAGGGGCCCAACATGCACCATTTAAGCTCTTTTACTTGCAAACACACTGAAACCTCATTAAAAGCTCAAAACATTGCATTTCCTCACATTTTCACCACAAAAGCAAGCATACAAGGGGTGCAAATGTACATAAGATATGCAATATTTTTTGCTAATCAGTGGTGAAGAAGAGGTTGGTAATGAAGGAGGAGCCTTGATAAGAGTTCCGGCGGATGTTCGCACTGATAGGAACATTCTACTTCAGATATATGATGATCAGAAGTGGATTATTAGGGAGTTCTCAAGGCATTGTCGGATTCTTGATAGTGTGCATCTTCCACCTACTGATCGTCCTGGCCCATCTTCCTAGAGTTGTCAAGAGATGAACTATTCTTATGATCTGGTTTTAATAAAAAAATTTAAAAACTTTGTTATTTTGCTTTAAGTATCTAGTTAGGATCAAGTTAGTAGTTAAAGCCCACAGTTGTAGCTAGTAGAGTCAGGGCCAACCACTATTGCCACTGCCCATATCTTCCATCCAATGAGAATTAAGAAACCATATCTCAAATTGATATCATCAAATGCTTGGAAAGTAATTCTTCAAAATCGTTTGGTCTATTTTCAAGAACAAGCTAGATAGAGTAAAAAAAATAGGAAAATAATTTGTAGAGGCAAAGGAGAAACTAACCCTCTAGATTGTGTTGTTCACGAGGAAAGTTTTCATCATTGGTATTGGGTCCAAAATTTCATCCTATATGGTTTCATTTTGTTATTTGGTTTGATTCCTTTTGTGGTTCTTTATGATTTTTGGTTTGATTTTGATTTTCATTAGCAATTCTAGTTCAATTCTAATTTCGACTCAATTTGATTTTTAACTGAGCAAAAAAAATTTTTTTTTGGATTGAATACAGTTTCAATTTATGATTTTTGAAATTAAGATGTTGGGATAAAAAATTCTACTAATATTGAGGTTAAATTAATTGGAATTATGTTCAAATTGTGGCACATTAGTGGAAGTATAGCTTTTGCATTCAGAGAGGAGGAAAGTAGGAGCGAGATGCAATTTAGGTCTTGTTGCAGAAGATATAGTCATTGTTGAAGAAGAAGAGGGAAGATTATTAAAGCCATTCTAATTTTTTTGTTAATAAAGTTAGTCGTGCGTCTTGGTCTATAAACCACATAAGGGTTATGCGTCTTGCTCCATAAACTATGTGAGGGTTATGTGTCATTTTTAGACGTCATGGAGGAAATGTGCAAATGAGATAAACCACATGGGGTAAAACGAAGTTTGCTCATTATCTTATCTTGCCCAAAAATTATGGAAAAAGTAGAGATTTACATAAAGAGCTTTTCATTATAATTTGTCACAAACAAATACTATGTTTTTGTCATAATCTCTTATGCTTCGTTTTGGTAAGAAGAATGGAAAGTAGGAGGAATGAAAAGTAGGAGGAATGGAAAATAGGAGGGATACACTTTCTATCCTTTAAGGAAGGAAAGTAGGAATGATACACTTTCCTTCCTTTGCGTTTGGTAGGATGGATGAAAAATAAAAATGATTAATATTTTTTTGTGTTTGGTAAGATGGAAAAAATATTTTTTATTTTTTATTTAATATTAATTTTAATTTTTAATTTTTTGAAATTTTATTTATAATTTTTAAAAAAGTATAAAAACATATTTTATCATTGTATTTATATATGAAATTAATGTATACATAATATATGTATACTAGGGATAACCCGTGCCTAAAGACACGACGCAATTTTAAAAAAATCGAGCATTGAATTTGGTCACGAAATAATCAAGCACTGAACTCGAATGTGTACTAAGCAGAAATCTTAAACTGTTCTCATAATCCGTGCCTGAAATTGTGCAATTAAAATAAAAAATAAAAAAATAACATTGTTCTTGAACACGAAACAATCAAGCACTAAACATAGACACACACGAAATAATCAAACAATGAATATTGATCGTGAACATAAAATAATCCAGCATTAAACTTGGACCCACACTAAATTGAAAGCTTAAAATGCATCCTTTAACACATCCACATTTTACATAAATGATTAACAAAGTATTACCTATATGAAAAATGAAAATTCTAGTAATAACCCGTGTCTAAAGGCAGACATAGTGCACCTTAAAAATCAAGCACCCAAAGAATCGAGTCCACTATATTAAATCGCAACAACCACTTTTTAAAAAAAAAAATGGACAAAACTCGAACTTGAAGATATTATACAACATAAAATCGAATTTAGCTAGGCAGGTATTTATCATTTTTTTCAAACATTAAGATTTTCTTCTTGACTCGCAAAGCTTGTGCAATTAAACCAATAATCATAACCATGCGAGTCGAAAATGAAAATCCTACTTGATAACCTGGCCTCAAAAGCTTTCTTGATGCAACCCCAACATTTGATTTCAACTATCATTAATTCTTCCAATGCAACACTCCGCAATTTGATTTCACCTCTTTATCCTAGCAGTAATCAGATTACTTATTACTCATCACCAGTTTTCATAAAGTACCCAAAAATAAAAATAAAAATGAACATAAAACAAATACCAATTAGTGCATTGGTAGAGTTATTTTCAACTAAAACCAATAAATTAAACATGTGTAAACCAATATAACCCAATCACCACAAATAAATAAAGCAAAGAAAAAAAAAAAAAAAGGCAAGAATGGAATCTTACATCTAAGAAATAGCATATACGGGTACTTGTCTTGATGTACAACCCCAGTGTTCTTGTAACACCCCAAAACACACCCTGGACCGCATTACTATCCGAGACCATTCACAACATGAGAGCGACTAAATATAATTCCATAAATAAAGAAATTTCATTCATCATATATCATGTCCATAGCATTATCCCAAAAGAATAAGCCCAAATTATGGCTATTACATCTCAAAAATTAATTAAAGTTGCACAGCGGAATAAACAAAAGAAACTAGACTATACAATGTTCCAAAAGAATGTCCTAGTCTAGTACAAAGGAAAGGAGGTCGCTCTAGGCGTCCACCTCGGGATCCACACTCCCGTCAAGTGGAGTCTCCCAAGTAGCGGGCTCCTCGACCCTTACGTCCTCCTCAAGCAGGTAATCTGAAAAATGTTAGCGGTAGGGGGTGAGCACTAAGCTCTGTAGGAAAATCCTTCCAAACTCAAACAAGGTTTAGAAAACATGTAAAACAAGTAGGTCTCATTTCACAAATATCATATATAACTTTTGAAGTAAAACCAGGACATTTAAATAGATCTCAAGTTTAAGGAATAACAGTAATTGAATGAATAAGTGAAACCACTATACAGTTAGCAAACCATTTCAAATATACTCCAGTCCACCAAACACTATTTCAACAATTATTTCGGTAGGTGGCATACTTTAGGGTAACCTCCACCCCCATTCTTTCGGTAGGTGGCATACTTTAGGGTAACCTCCACCCCCATTCTTTCGGTAGGTGGCATACTTTAGGGTAACCTCCACCCCCAAAATATAACATGTAACAATTCCACAACCAACTAAGAAAAATACATGAGATCACCATAAATACCATTTTGTTGTTCAATATGAAACACTAAAGTTTTGAAATCAAGAACATATGAGTAATCAAACCTTGGAATCATTACAAATGAATATTAAGCTTGGAGTATAAAGAATAAAGGCACACCAAGCTTGAAAGTCATGGACAACGGAGAAATTAGGATTTAACGGAACAATCGTGTATGAAAATAAATAACAAACGACTATCAAGGTGTGAAATCAAGAACAAATGATTTTGAAGCTTAGCAATCAAGACCAAAAGAACACTCAAGTCTTGGAACCAAGAATAAAGAATATCAAGTATCGAATATCAAGCTTAGAATTCAAAATAAAGGAACAATCATGTATTGAAATTAATAACAAAGGAGAAGTCAAGAGACAAACACATTTCCCTTGAAGACTAGGATTTGGTAGCAAGTAAGGAGATTCAAGGGTTACCCAACAATCACAATATTTTTCACATGGCATCAATTGCAAGAATAGCAAGAATTAAGGATGAGATAGCATACATATAACATTTAGAGTTAAGAGATACTTATAAATAAACCTAGCCTCAATGTAAAAGAATGGAAGAAAACCCCTACCTTGGTGTTCTTGAAATCTAGGGTTTGATCTTGAATCACTCTTAATTCCTTTGTTTTTCCCTTTTGATCTTGTGTTTTCTCCTTCTTTATTCTTTTCTAAGACTCTCTCTAGGATTCCAAGAGGTGTGGGTAAGGGTGTAGTGAAAGTGTAGAAGAAGAGAGTAGAATAATGGTGTTCTTGAGAAATTTCGGTTTTGATCTCTATAAGGGTTAACTCTCTCAAGATCTTTGTGTTCTTCTCTCCTTTTCTCTTCTCTTAGGGCTCTAAGATGTTTGGGGTGAGAGTGGGATGGAAGAATGGGTCAAATAAGGCTTAAAAGGGTGTTTTAAAACACCAAAATCCCGACTTTTATCGGGTGTACCGGTACGGTTTAGCTACTGGTTCGGGCGTACCGGTACGGTACCGTACCGGTACTGTGTACCGGTACACTTCGGCTGCTTCGCCTTTCAGGGAAGTTTTGACCCATTTAGAGGTTGAATTGGAAAATTTTCATGAGATACACTTTTGTAGCCCTAGATGTCTACTATCTACTTTCAAAATTTCAGATCAATTGGACATGAGGATCAAAAGTTATGACTTAAATACTAGAAGGTGTCCCAACTCCTTTTTACCCAAATTTTTCTCTAAGTGTGTTTTCACTCCGGAATACTTCCTAGCTTCCAATACACCCCATATTACCTCTCCCAATGTTTTTCGACCTTCCGGATTCAATGGAGAACTTATTTTGACCTAAAAATATTTAGAAACTTCCATAATCCCTCTTCTCAAGTTTACACACCTTTCGAAACTTAACTTCCCAATCAATTTGTATCTCTAGTTTTTGCTTTTATTCCTACCGTCACTACACATATCCACATTTTTACAAAAATTATTTACTATATATCTATATACCTATATAAAATAAAATGCGGGGCGTTACAGTTCTCAACGTCGATGGTATGGATCAATCAAATGAAAACTGCCTCGAGTGAGTGAGAATAAGCTTTTCCCACGGTATTTTCTAGATCATAATCCATCTATAACAACATTAATACAAAAAATCCAAATAAATATGGGATTAAAAAAATCAATAAGAAATTTTTAGAGATAATAAATAATCAACTTACATTGCCAAAAACAGTGACGCCATCCATTTTTATGTGGTTGCGAGGTTGCAACGGTGGTGGCTACACGGTAAATTTCATAAACAAAATATAATTAATATCAATTTCAATAAAATTTCATTTATTATCAAAAAAGCTAACTAAAATTAACCTACAAATTTTATTTAAAAAAAACTGAATAATCAACAACTCAACATCCCAATTCATGCGACTAACAACACCCTAACACACACAAAATCTTCTATCATCATAATTAATATTGAATATGGACCTGATAACTATGCTCATTCACCAAGTTATAGCAACTCAACTGGTTAGAACCTATGAAGCATGGACACGGATACGACACGACATTTCTCAAAAAAGTAGGACACGAACATGTTGGGGACATGCTACAAAAAAAATTATATTTTATATATAACATTATATAATTTATTGCAAATATAGTGATAATGATATACAATTCATAAAAAAATCAGTATTTTATGATAAGAAAACCTAATGTCTAGTCATATGTGTGAATTTTTAGACTAAAACATCATCATTATAGTCAATAATTATCAACCTTTTTTATAGACAATGTGTACCTAATATATAATTTAAATAATTGCTCTCATTTTCTCAATTCCTCTTTTTTAAAACTTATATGCATCTTTTATTTTTTATTATTATATTTGGGGTACAACTTTAATATGTCTAGACACGCATAATTATATGTTCTCAAATTTTTAAACTTTGTTAATCACATTTCAACAAATGACTATTGTTTAGTAGTAGACACGTTCTAAAGAAGTGTCAGACATGTCACCAAAGAAGTGTCCGACACGTGTCTAAAATTAAAAATTTATCATTTAATTATGGACATAGATGAAAGAGTATCGGACACGTGTCCGAGAGTGTCGGTGTTCGACACGTGTCCGACACGGATATGACACGTTCTCGAGAGTGTCCGTGCTTCATAGGTTAGAACTGAACGAAAGTGACAAAGAGTCAGCACTAAAATAGGACTAAAAAAAATAGAAAACATATTATAGATTCTATGGCCATGGGCGGTCTTGTTTTTGTTTTTTGCCTATGGCTCATGCCAATTTTTTAAGAGCACTAAGAAAATCAATAAAATTGTTTCTCTATGTGTGTGTGTGTGGACGGAGAGAGGGGAGGACACAATTATCAACCACAAACCATTATATACAAACCAACTTACTGATAACCAAATCCCTACAAAGTTCGAACTGCAAACTCATAAAATTCATATAAGATTGAAGCTTGAAACTATCTAAACCTAATTAGAACACACTGTAACACCCTAAAAAGTTTACTCAAAAGTCATCCAAATGGACCTATAAACATACACCATTAGAAGAAAAGAATCCTCACCAGTCACCATACCTATGGCTAAGTATTGATTGATAAAATAACACATACAAATCGCCTTTCTTGGTAGTTGAGAGGCCAATATAAAAATTGAGCTTCTCAAAAAATCGAGCCCACTATATCAAATCACCTTAACAAAACAAATCACCTTTTATAGTGGAAAAAATGACACATACAAATCACCTTTTGTTGTTATTACTACCTTTTTTGGTAGTGGTAAGATTAACGGTATCTAAACACCACAAACACATCAAAGAAGTTGAGAGGCCAACAATGAAGACAAAGTCTAACAAACTCAAAGCATACGATGATTACAGGAATGTAAAAACATTGAAGAATAAAAACATTTGCCAATACTTAGGAAGGTAACCATTTGTCAAATCAAGTCTTTTAGAAGGTAAACCATTTGCCAAATCAAGTCTAGAACATAAAAACTAAAGGTCACTCCAAATCCTCTCCACCTTTGAAAAAAGTCATAACTCAAATTTTGTCAAATATTTGCACAAACTTCTCTTAGGAATTTAAACAAACACTTGGTGGGCCATTGTGTGGTGGTGTGGGTTTGATGAAGGGATGGGTCTATGGTGGTCGCCAAGGAAGATGAGGAAGCAGGTGGAGTGGGTTTACGGTGGAGAGGGGTGTGGGTGTGTTAAGGGTGTGTGTGTTGTGTGTGGGTGTTTTGTGTGTGTGTGCGGTTGAGATTCACAGAAGGGGAAGGCTGGGGGGTGCTATCTGCGTGTGTGTGGAGAAAGAGAAGAAGAAAAGAAGAGGGATACCTGGGAGAAGAGGAAGCTGTGGCGCGGTGGCTCTGCCTCTGGCTTTGGCGATGGTGAGAGAGAGAGAGAGTAAAGAAGTAAGGATTTAAAAAAAAAAAAAGATGGGTAGTGGTAGATAGAGTTTGACATAAATTGATGGGTGTGGTGAGGATGATGAGATGGATTTAGGGGGAAAATGTGTGTAGGATAAAAATTCAAATGCTTAGCTGAATAATTATATAGATATTAAATGATATATAAACAAATAAGATACATTTTAACACAAATAATTAATTTTTCATCCACTTTTCTTCTAATTTTGGTGGGATTGATTTTGGTAAATTGGAAGGAAAGCTCATCCATTCACTTTTCCATCCTTTATATTTTTCTTCCTTACTAAAACATGATGTTTTATCTATCCCTCCAACTTTTCATCCTTCCAACTTTTCATCATTCTATTTTTTCATCGTACCAAACAGAGTATTATAGAAAAACCATAAGTTACAACTTAGCATGACTCATAATACCCCTTACGCTTAGCATGTATCTGTACTGCTGCTCTATGGGAAGAGTAATATGTACATCATATTCATATCTCAAAGTTGGAGGACCGCAGAGTTTAACAATGTCAATGCATATCACGCTTACCTAAAAATCAAATTGCTCCATAACATCGTATAAGCTTTACACTAGAATAATCAAAACACCAATTCATACTCAATCAAGTTCCATAGTCCTCTTCTGTTCAAAATCATTTCTGTAACGCCCCAAAACACACCCTGGACGGCATTACATACTAAAACCATTTATGTCATGAGAGCACTAATATCATCTATAAATAAATTAAACTTCATTCATCATCCAGAAAATATTTACATCATTATCCAACAGAATATGCCCAACCATGGCATTTTACATCTCAAAAATTAATTAAAGTAGCACAGCGGAATAGCAAAAGAAACTAGACCTTACAGTATCAAAAAGAATAACCTAGTCTAGTACAAAAGAAGCTACATCTCTACATATCCACCTCGGGATCTAGGTTCCCCTCGAGTGGAGCCTCCCAATGCCCTGACTCATCGATGCCGAGATCCTCCTCTAGCACCAAATCTGAAAAATGTAATTTGTAGGGGATGAGCACGAAGCTCTGTAGCAAAATCTTCCCAACTCAAACAAGGTTTATAAAAATATAAAACGGGTCGGTCACATTTTTACAAATATCATATATAACTTTTGAAGTAAAACCAGGACATTTAAATAGATCTCAAGTTTAAGGAACAACAGTAATTGAATGAATAAGTGGGACCACTATACAGTTAACAAATCATATCCAAATATAATCTAATCCACCATAAACCTTCTATGGTAGAGTGAACAATAACCCATATACAATAGATAATCAATTCTACCATAAACCGTTTCCAACAAGTTCTCGCGGAATCCCATACTTCCGGAAATTCTTGTCGAAACCATTTCTGGTACAATGCACGATAACCCACACTGTATGTCCGACACAACCCACGTTACTAATCCGTGATCATTAGTGATATGAAAAGTTTATACCCACATGGCGTACAAAGGCGTCTACCCACTCCATGTGGTAGGAAAAGTTCATACCCGCGTGGCATATAAAGACGTATACCCACTACATGATACCCGGTCAATAGTAATCCATGTTCGTATCGCACAACCACGTAAGAAATAAAATACCAATAAATATCTCACATAACCAACAATTACACAAGTCCCCAATTCACCCTCAAAGCCTTATTTCTCAAGCATCCTTACAAGGAACCTCCTGAGAAGGAATGAGCATCCTTACAAGGAACCTCTCATTCATGTTCCTCCAAACAACCCAACAAGAAATACGATATCCACAATTTCCTCCATTAATAAACAATTCCATAAACCCCCAATTTTCTCAAGTAGTTGTACAAAGAGTAATATAAGAAAATGTACAAGAGATCATCATAAATACCATTTTGGTGTACAATATCAAACACTAAAGTTTTGAAAGCAATACCAAGGAAAAATAGAGGGAAAAGTCCATTTCTCTTTAAAACCAAGGTTTGAAGATGAAAAAGAGAAATTTAATAGTTACCCAACCATCACAATGTTCAAAACATGGCATTTATTTCAAGAGGAACAAGAATCATGTATATAATAGCAAGTATATATGATTTTGAACCAAAAGAATACATATAATTTAATCCTAGCCTCAATGTAAGAGAATAGGAAGAAATCCCCTACCTTATGCTCTTGAAGAAACCTAGGGTTTGAGTCTTGGATCACTTGTGAACCCTTTGTCTTTCATTTTGATCTTGAGTTTTATCTTTCTCTCTTTCTCTCTAAGGGTTTCTAGGAGGGTTAGGGTGAGAGGGAGATGAAGAAAATGGGGCAAATGGGATGTGGGATGGGTTTTATAACACAAAATCCCGACTTTTAACTGTTTAGCGGCATCAGACGGATGGTACCGGTACCCAGTACCGGTACCATTCAGTACCGGTACCCAGTACCGGTACAAGAAACCTTCTGGAATCGGGGTACCGGTACTCAGTACCGGTACCCAGTACCGGTACCAAATACCCAGTTTTGCCTATTTCTTTTGTTTTCCATTTCCAATCCATTCCAAAACTAACCAAATCCATCACAAACCTCTCCAACACATATTTCTACCTCAAACCTATTTAGTACAAGTTCTAGGACATAAAATTTCATATTTTCACATACTAAAACTAAATTTCAAATATTATTTCCTCGAGTTATACTATATCAACATTTTTACAACTATTATTTAGTATATATCTATATACATATATAAACGAAAATGTGGGGTGTTACAATCCACCCCCCTTAAAGAAAGTTTCGTCCTCGAAACTTACCTCAAGTAGTGAACAAAAAGGGATACTTCTCCCGCATTTCTTGCTCCGGTTCCCATGTAGCTTCCTCCACTCCATGGTGTTGCCACAAAACTTTCACCAGCTGGATGACTTTGTTGCGAAGCTCTTTCTCCTTTGTGTCGAGAATTCTCACCGGTTGCTCTTCATATGTTGCTCCGTCTTAAATTTCCATCTCCTCCAAGTTCACGACTGGAGTTGCATCCGAGTGACACGTCCTCAACATCGACACGTGAAACACGCCCTGTACTCTGGATATCTGGGCTAGTAGTCGAAGTTGATACGCCGCATTGCCTACTGCTTTGATCACCTCAAACGGTCCGGTATATCTTGGCGCTAACTTCTCCTTCTTGTCGAATCGAAACACGCCCTTCTTGTGTGACACCTTGGAAAACATGTAATCTCCCACTTTTAATTCCAAGGATCTTCGTCTGTGGTCCGCGTAGCTCTTCTGTCTACTTCGCGCCGTGCGTAGCCTCTCCCGGATGAGTTGAATCTTCTCCGTAGTTTCCCCAGTGTAGTCCTTACTCCGTTAGTTCGCTGCGCACTCTGATATAAATTACAATCCACCAAAGGTTACAATTGAACCCTAACCAGACTTGTCCTCCCCTCTTGGCTTCCAAATCCATATACATTTTTCCAACGAAATAATTTAAGAAAAATTAACATAATATCATCGAAAATACCATTTTATTGGTCAATACCAATATTTAGAATTTTGAATTAAGGAACAAATAAATAATCAAGCTTTGTAACCAAGAACTAAAGAGTATCAAGTTTTGAACTCAAGGACAAGGAGAAATCAAGTATTGAAATCAAGAGCAATTGAATGTCAAGTCTTGAAATCAAGAACCAATGAATGTCAAGTATTAAATATCAAGAATACATGAATCGGCAGGGGTTAGGATCAATCAAATGAATATCAAATCTGGCCATCAAGAACAAATGAATATTAAGCTTGGAAATCAAGAATAAATAAATAAGCAAGGGTTGAAATTAATAACAAATGAATATTAAGCTCAGGAATCAAGAATAAATGGTTATCAAGCTTAGATCTCAAGAACAATTGAATATTAAGGTTAGAATTCAATAACAAATGAATAACAAGTTTAGATCTCAAGAACAAGGAAGAAATCAAGAGAAAACCCACTTTTCCTTGAAAATTAAGGTTTCGAAGGCATACAACGAGAATTAGTGGTTACCCAAGCATAACATAGTTAAAACAAGGTAAGATTTAAGGTTTGGAATCAATAACAAATGAGAAATCAAGAGAAAAACACATCTCCTGTGTAAACCAGGGTTGTGAAGGCATAAGATAAGATTTAGAGTTTACCCAACCATAATATATTTTAGAACAAGGTAATATTAACAAGAATGACAAGACATGATGATTTCCTAGCAAGTAGATATAATTTAGAGTCAAAGATTACATATATATAATAACCCTACTTGTATCCCCTTGTTCTCCCGTAGGCAAATTAACATATACCGTAAGTTCTATTTCCTCGAAACCCAATCCAAATTTCACAGCATATGCAGTACGTACAACAGAATGAGTCGCATAGGAATCCAATAACATTCGGGCTCAAGAATCGTAGAAAAGAACGATACCTCCACGATGGCGTTGGAGGCATTTTCCTCCGGTTGAGTCATAGCAAAAACCCTTCCTTGATTGGCGCCGCCGGGAGCATGAGCTTGTAACAGTCTCTGTGGTGGTAATGGCTGTCGTAGCGGTGGCCTGTTTGCATTCACTCGTCCCGTTGCTTGGTTGGTCTTGGTGGAAAGCAATGGACAATTATCTTTGAAGTGCCCAACACCTCCACGGGCAAAACATCGACGTGCATCTATGCCTATTCTTTCTGGTACGCCTCCCGCTCCTCTAGCTATCTGAGGTCTCTGCTGTGCTGGCCTTTGTAGAGGTGGCTTGTTTGCTGGTACTTGCTCGGTTGCTTGCTTGGTCATTGGGGGAAACGAGGGGCATCTATGTTTGAAGTGCCCATACTCTCCGCATGCAAAGCATTGGCGCGGGTCAGTGCTTGTTCTAGTCTGAGTCACTTCATCTTCTCGAACTATCTGAGGTATTTGTCCAATCACGTCCACGTTCAAGTTCACGTCCTCGTTCACGTCCACCGACACGTACACGTCCACATCCTCGTTCTCGTCCACGGACACGTACTTGTATTCTCGAATTCAGCGTGTGACCAGCTTCTCGCGGATGGAAGGCCTCAAATCTTGTTCAAAGCGTTTAACTCTCCTTGCCTCAGTGACCACAAACTTGATTGCGTAGCGAGACAACTCATCGAATTCGAACAAATAATTAACCCTTAACCTAAATATATAATAAATCTAACCTATCTGATAAGCACATAACTTCAACCAAATGCAAGCCTACGGCTCCTTCAACCTAGTCCTACCTTTCCAGTGGTAATCCATAACCTACAGCTCCTATGTAAGACCTAAAGTCTAGGCTCTGATACCATTCTGTAACGCCCCAAAACACACCCTGGACGGCATTACATACTAAAACCATTTATGTCATGAGAGCACTAATATCATCCATAAATAAATTAAACTTCATTCATCATCCAGAAAATATTTACATCATTATCCAACAGAATATGCCCAACCATGGCATTTTACATCTCAAAAATTAATTAAAGTAGTACAGCGGAATAGCAAAAGAAACTAGACCTTACAGTATCCAAAAGAATAACCTAGTCTAGTACAAAAGAAGCTACATCTCTACATATCCACCTCGGGATCTAGGTTCCCCTCGAGTGGAGCCTCCCAATGCCCTGACTCATCGATGCCGAGATCCTCCTCTAGCACCAAATCTGAAAAATGTAATTTGTAGGGGATGAGCACGAAGCTCTGTAGCAAAATCTTCCCAACTCAAACAAGGTTTATAAAAATATAAAACGGGTCGGTCACATTTTTACAAATATCATATATAACTTTTGAAGTAAAACCAGGACATTTAAATAGATCTCAAGAATAAGGAACAACAGTAATTGAATGAATAAGTGGGACCACTATACAGTTAACAAATCATATCCAAATATAATCTAATCCACCATAAACCTTCTATGGTAGAGTGAACAATAACCCATATACAATAGATAATCCATTCTACCATAAACCGTTTCCAACAAGTTCTCGCGGAATCCCATGTTCGTATCGCACAACCACGTAAGAAATAAAATACCAATAAATATCTCACATAACCAACAATTACACAAGTCCCCAATTCACCCTCAAAGCCTTATTTCTCAAGCATCCTTACAAGGAACCTCCTGAGAAGGAATGAGCATCCTTACAAGGAACCTCTCATTCATGTTCCTCCAAACAACCCAACAAGAAATACGATATCCACAATTTCCTCCATTAACAAACAATTCCATAAACCCCCAATTTTCTCAAGTAGTTGTACAAAGAGTAATATAAGAAAATGTACAAGAGATCATCATAAATACCATTTTGGTGTACAATATCAAACACTAAAGTTTTGAAAGCAATACCAAGGAAAAATAGAGGGAAAAGTCCATTTCTCTTTAAAACCAAGGTTTGAAGATGAAAAAGAGAAATTTAATAGTTACCCAACCATCACAATGTTCAAAACATGGCATTTATTTCAAGAGGAACAAGAATCATGTATATAATAGCAAGTATATATGATTTTGAACCAAAAGAATACATATAATTTAATCCTAGCCTCAATGTAAGAGAATAGGAAGAAATCCCCTACCTTATGCTCTTGAAGAAACCTAGGGTTTGAGTCTTGGATCACTTGTGAACCCTTTGTCTTTCCTTTTGATCTTGAGTTTTATCTTTCTCTCTTTCTCTCTAAGGGTTTCTAGGAGGGTTAGGGTGAGAGGGAGATGAAGAAAATGGGGCAAATGGGATGTGGGATGGGTTTTATAACACAAAATCCTGACTTTTAACTGTTTAGCGGCGTCAGACGGATGGTACCGGTACCCAGTACCGGTACAAGAAACCTTCTGGAATCGGGGTACCGGTACCCAGTTTTGCCTATTTCTTTTGTTTTCCATTTCCAATCCATTCCAAAACTAACCAAATCCATCACAAACCTCTCCAACACATATTTCTACCTCAAACCTATTTAGTACAAGTTCTAGGACATAAAATTTCATATTTTCACATACTAAAACTAAATTTCAAATATTATTTCCTCGAGTTATACTATATCAACATTTTTACAACTATTATTTAGTATATATCTATATACATATATAAACGAAAATGCGGGGTGTTACAATTTCCATAAATATAAGGTATAAGAAAATAATTATATTCAATTTTTAGTCTTGATGAATCTTTACACTCACCTAAAACCAATTAGTCCTACTTAAAAGACACTAGGAAATTAAGCTTTGATATCCTAATCCACTCGTCAAGCATGGAAGATTTTGCGAGACTTGGCTTGGCAAACGAGTCGATTATTCAGGGCATTTTGTCATTGTCGTGGGCCCTTCACTTTCATTACATCGATGTGGATTACCTCAGAAAATAGCAATAGAGCTTTTCCAGATATTCCATAATCCGAATTCCGAGAGTAGCCTTCCCTACTCCTTCAAAGTTCATCTTGATGTGATTTGAAGAGGAAATTTCTACAAAATTGAGATAGATATATTTGAATTTCAATTCAAAAAAGTAATGCAATAAGACCTCGTCATGTTCATGAACCCACAACACCTTCATATATATGCATTGACACATTTTCTCACACTTTGAGATGATAGTCTAACCCATTACCTTTACTAGCTAGTCTATATACAAATAATGGAGATAGTCAAAAAGGATGGAGACATTAAAAACTATTGCCTGTTAGCTTTTAGGGATATTTTTTTTTTTTGATAATATAATGTCATATCTTTACAGACATCTCTTGAATTTTTTGAAATTTAACTAAAACCCCTTCTAGTTTATAAACTTGTTTCAATCACACCCTTGTCGTTAACTTCTATTACATGACATGGTAAAAAGTTGGGATGTCACTAAAAGTTCTACAAAAAATTCTGAAATTACCCTTAAACATGTTAGTGGACTTTAATTATCATATTGAAGCTTTAATAACCTTTTTAGTCCACACCTCCAATAAAAAATCAAGCATAAATATTTTATCTGTAATAAAAATCAATCTTGAATGGGTACAAATGTAGAGAACTTAGCAAACGTGAGAAAAAAAAAATCCAAAAATCATCGTCATGGTCGGGAATTGTTTTCTTGGTTTTGGATTTATGGACTTATCTGATCCAAATGTCTGTTACGAATAATTTGATAGAGTTGAAGTTTATCATATTAATTTTAGGGAATTTTGGAAGCCGGTCCTCCTTTGTGGACTTATTTGGTAATAAGTCCATCAAGGAAACTTATTTAATATTAAGTTCACTTTGATCTTTATTGTCCAAAATACCCCTACTAGTTATGCCTAATTAAAACAAATTTGAAAACTAACAACTCCTAAATTTTAGGAATTTGACTAACATTAAAATTCTCTCTCTTATATCAATCTATATCTATATATAGAATAAGACTATTTATTTCTCTCTCATATATATATACAAACACACACACACACATATATACGGTAATATTAAAAAAAATAGTAACATTTAAACACAAAAAATAGTACCATTCAAACAAAAAAAAAATAGTATCATTCAAATACAAAAAAAATAGTAACATTTAAACACAAAAAATAATAATATTCAAAAATTAAAAAATAACAACAATGAGTATTAATATTTGAGAAAATAACAGTAGTAACATGTTCAACAAAAAACAATAACATGAACAGTAACATGCCCAACAAAAATAGTGACATGCTCACAAAAACAGTAACATAAACAGTAATGTAAAACAAATTCTTATTGAGAGAGAGAGAGAGAGAGAGAGAGAGAGAGAGAGAGAGAGAATTTTAGTTATTTGAATTTGAATTTCAAAATTATGTAAAAAAATTTATTGGCATATCTTCATTGATAGTGAATTAAGAGATAATAATTCCCAAGTTAGGAAACTAATTTAAAGTTGCTTTAAATGAAGGGTATTTTGGAGTTTTAAAAAAATAGTGGGCTTAACTACTTATTAGTAAGATTAAAAATGGACTTATCCCAAAATAAGTTTCCTTGATGGACTAAACTCATTATAAGTTCCTGAAGGAGGACCCAACCCTAATTTTTACTTAATTTTAAGTTTTAATCAATTTAATCATATAATCGCTAAATTTCATCATATATGATATAAAATTCTTATTGGATCATAATTGGATCAATTATTGGTAAATCTAAATAAGAATTTGTGAAATATTATATAATGGAATCAAATTCAGATTTGGATAATAGGTCAAAAAAATCTATCCATATTCGACAAATTGAATTCAGATTTGGACTTCAAAGGGATTCAGATTAAAATCCCGATCTTTGGCAAGTCTGTATATGAATAATTTCACACATTTCTCACGGTAGATCATGATTTTGTAACCAATGGGTTCATGGTTGATGATACATAGAGATAATTTTAATTAAGTATGAGCTCGAGAAAGGAGGTCTGGTATAGAGGTCAGGCGAGCTTTCCAAAGCTCAGCGGTCCTGACCTCTAGCTCGCCACGAATGAAGCAGAACGGGAAACATGGAGGAGACAACTGGCTATCAGTAGGCTCCACCAAAAGAGGGGGAACGCTATAATCAAGGCCCCAAACTCTCAACTAACCAAGATCCTTTCCAGAAATTAAGCGAGATCTCACAAACTATAGGCTGGGATCTCGGAACAGATCCATTAGAGGCGGGAATTGGGTTATAAATATTACAATGCCTCCAATGAAGAGAAGATCCCAGTGGTGACAAAAATGTACTGTTTGATCCATCAATTATCAATAGAGAGAAATGAGCAAGAGACTCCATTAACGAGTGGATTAGCCGAGCTCCCCAGCCGGTGAACCATTATACATTCGTCGGAGATTTAGTGCTTAGGAAACTTCTTTCGGCAAGGAAAGATCCTACCCACGGAAAGTTGGGTCCTAACTGGGAAGGACCTTTCATCGTTTCCAGGATAGTCAGACCTGGGAACTACGAGCTGAAGACAGAAGATGGAAAATTCCTACCCCATTCTTGGAATGTGGAGCATCTTAAAAGGTTTTTTCAGTAAGTTTGTAAGAAAGCCATTTTCAATAAAGAAGTAAGTTTTGGCCGCCAATGTAATCCAAGAAGTAGCTAAAAAGCTAAAGATGAGCTCCTAAGCTCATAAAAGTCAAGATGAGCTCTTCAGCTCATAGAACTAAGATGAGCTTCTAAGCTCATAAAGATCAAGATGAGCTCTTCAGCTCATAGAACTAAGATGAGCTCCCAAGCTCATAAAAGTCAAGATGAGCTCTTCAGTTCATAGAGCTAAGATGAGCTCCTAAGCTCATAAAGATCAAGATGAGCTCTTCAGCTCATAGAACTAAGATGAGCTCCTAAGCTTATGAAAATCAAGATGAACTCCTAAGCTCATAAAGATCAAGATGAGCTCCTAAGCTCATAAAGATAAAGATGAGCTCTTCAGCTCATAGAACTAAGATGAGCTCCTAAGCTCATAAAAATCAAGATGAGCTCTTCAGCTCATAGAACTAAGATGAGCTCCTAAGCTCATAAAAGTCAAGATGATCTCTTCAGCTCATAGAACTCTAAGATGAGCTCCTAAGCTCATAAACACAAGATGAGCTCCTCAGCTCATAAACTAGCAGAAAGAACTCCAGCCCACGAGTACACAGAAAAACAAAGGGAAACCTTGTCAAAACCAGGATTCGTAGTCACAAACATTCAAAAAGAAAAAAAAGATGCAAAAGTTACATAAAAGCCCGGCAATTCATCGAACAAAACATGGTACAAGAAAGAGAAGCTCCTAATTTTTTCCAAGCTGCTGCTTCAGCTCAGCAACCTCTTCCTTTAGGCGGGCATTCTCCTCCATCAGCTCGTCCCTTTCCTTTTTCGTCTCTGAGAGCAGTTTAAGAAGCTTTTCTCCTGCTGAGGAAAATAAAACAGTGCCAAAAGAGGAATCAGGTGGAGAAGAAGAGGAACCATCCCACCTGCACTTCTTTGAAGACACACCAACATCCCCTTCCTCGTTGGAATCAGAAGGAGAGGTCCAAGGAGAATCTGGGAAGAGAGAAAACTCTAGAGCAGTTGCCTCAGCGCCAAGTAAGTAGAGGTTCTCAGGCGTCATCAGATCCGAAAAAGGCATGGGATCTACAAGCATTAGTCGATCGATGTTCATCATCTCCAACAAGTCCAGGTCAGGGGCACCTGCACAACGGAAACATAATGAGAATGAATTTTCATAGGATTTAGTCAAGATAACTCTTCCTGAACATACCTGTATGAGAGAAGCTCCCCCAGGAGCGTGGAATTCTGGTCCTTGAGCAGCGCTGCTCGGTTGACCTCCATGAGTTCCCGGATGCAAAAAAGAAGTGTCGGGAGCAAGGTCAAGAACCAAGGGGGGCAAGTTGAAGTGCCTCCACTGAAAGGAGCTGAAGCAGAGGAGTTCATCCTCTTCGATTTCATAGAAATAAAGGAACTCAGCAATAGTAGGAAACCCACTATTGCCCTGTAGACGCCAGAAGAGGAAAAAACTGATCATAGCAGCCCAACCTCAGGGAGAGAGACGAGAAGGGCACAAACCATAATAGGCAAGGGCTCGCCCGATGGAAGGATGAATGGGGAGACAAAGGCCCATCTCAAAGGCACTCTCAAAGAAGCAAACTTCCCCTCGCGGGAGAAAATTGCAAGGCTCATCAGCAGTTGGGACTTGCAGAGATAAGTCCGCTGGAAGGCGAAACCGCTTGCTAATTTTGTTTAGCCCAAAAGGAGTAATCGTGGAGGGAGCCAAGTAATGGGATTTCCATCGCAAGTCAAGACCTGCAAGAACGCGTTCCTGAAAAAGGGAAGAGAATGGAGCAGCCATTGAAAACGCAGAAGAAGGGGACGCAGCAAAGCAACAACGTGGTCTCCAAGATTCAAGAAAAGACTCTGAAATCTTTGGGCAAAGGAGAAAGACCAAGAAGTACAAAGACTTTAAAGAACCCGAATTTAAAGGGGGCAAGAAGTACAGAAAAAATGAAAAGGCGTCTCTCAACTCAACAATCATTGCAACGGTTACAAATTTGTAAGGTAGGTGGGCGCTTGCAGCATTAATGAAGCATCTAGGTCTAGATCAACTAGACTAACGAACCCAGGATGATTCTTTGAGCTCGAAGGTATTCAAGAATGGATCGAAGCGCAATATAAGTGAGTTCAGGAGCAAGCCTCTTGAGGACCTCAGATTTCTTTAGTCTTAGGTCAACTCGAATGTATACGCGAGTTTCCTGGCACGTTAGCTCAAAGCGATCTATTGCAAGAACTCGTTTGATGATGCGGTTAGAATAGAATTGCTATTCAACCTCTCCAAAACTTAACTACTTTGCCTCAAGGAGAACTGAAGTTTTCCTCGAAGCAAGAGGGCAAGGGAGTTGCAGAGTAAAACAAGCAAAGCAATGTGCACTGAAGTACAAAAGCTCGGAAGGAAATAAGTTGTAATATTTAAATCAGTTGGTATAGTGTCTACACCGGCAACCTTTAAAAAAAAAAGAAGAAAGAGCAAAAACAAAAAACGCAACAATAGATTTCTTAAGTCTGAGCAGAAGGAGCAAAGGAGGGATCTGGCAGTTCAGCATCTGAAACCGTTGTTGAAGGAACAGGAAGGGAGCTTGGCAGTTCAGCAGCGAAAGTTTTGGTGGAAGAGACCTCAGGAGGAGCAGGGGCAGGACCTTCGACCCCAACCATTGGCAAATTCACTGCTAAGGTTGAAACTGTGAGCTTGGTAGCGGTTGGAACAAAAACAAATACAGAACTGAGAGTTGCAGGAAGGTATGAGGCAGACGAAATGTCCTGAGCCTGGACCTCGCTTGAAGGAGCAGGCACCTCAGCACCTTCTAAGGTCGTCTCAAGGACTGGAGGCGCCAAGGCGCCAGTCTCAATGGTGGACACCCCTGACTCCTCTTCGGGAGGGATGTCAAAGTCAAAATCCAGGTCAGGGTATGTCTGTTCAGCTCGATCCTGGAAAGCAAGCCACCCTGTGGCCCATTTGGTGGTGACATCGTCCTTCAGCTGGTCAATTAGCTCGTCCTTTTGTTTGACGATGGCCCTCTGCACCTCAAGCTCGCTCCGAAGAGCATCGTTCGCCTCAGCCAAGACTCCATACTCCCTTTTCATGCCATTGAAGGACTCCAAAGCCTCAAAGGTCTCTTTGCTGGCTTTAACCCAGACGTCAGTTTTTAGTCTGAGCTCTTCCTGAACCTTTTTGAGCTCGTCCTTGGTCTTCTTACTTTCTCCTTCAGCCACCTCCTTCTCAGCTTCCAAACCACTGGTGGTAGAGGTCTGCCTCTTAACTTGCGCTTGCAAGTCTTGAACTTGAGCTTGAAGGTCGTTGTTAGCAAAGGACAGCTCGGCAGTTTTGATTTCAAACGCCTTCGACATTTTGGCAGAGCTCTCTAGCTCTTGGATTCGGCTCAATAGCCCCTTCCCGTGGATAGCTAGCTGGGAACAAATATGGCAAGAAGGGGAGATCAGCATAAAATAGCCGCACGAGGTCAGAGCAGAGCATGAGAAGGGGCGAGGACTTACCGCAGTAGCACCAAATAAGGCTGAATTAACAGAAGTAACAAGCGGCATGGTGGCAGCCCTCAGAACGTTAGAATCAGGAAGGATGGAGGAAACGGCAGCAGCAGCAAGCTTCGCATTGTCGAAGAATGAATCTTCGCTGGCTTCATTTTTGGGACGTTTTCCTTTCTCAGTCTTGGGACCTGTTTATGGTAACTGCAAGGATCTCTCTAGTGCCTCAAAAGAAGCAGGAGCTGGTATAACACGAGGGATCACTTCCAAAGCCCTCTCGACCTCAGCTGGGGAAGGGGAGGTCGGATCTCGCTCATGAGCCCCTCCAAGGGCAGGCAGCGTCCCTAGGGAAGAAGAGTATACAAAAGATGTACAAAGAGTATACAAAATATGTACAATAAGTAACGATAGCAATAAATAATGGTGAGTGAAAATGGAGAGCTTGATAGAAGGGTTAAAAATTGAAAGTAGCACCACCTGCCACTTCTTCAGTTCCAGCAACAGAGAGAGGGACAGGGGCCTCAATCCTAACCCTGGGAGAGCTGAACCCGAGCGTTACCAAAACCTGAGGATCGATAAGCTCGGAGTATTTCTTTGAATCGCAATGCGTCGAACTCAATAAGACCCGACTATCCGCAGCGCTGAGGTCAGGTCGAGCACCTGAGAAGCAAAGCAAAGTAAGTGAGTTCAGGTCAGCAAGGCAGACCCTGTAACTACTCAGACAAAGACTTACCCAAATTATCAGGGATAGACCAAGCTCGGGGAACTGGGAGAGTATCTGTGCTGTCCGCAGGGTTGTATTCCCAATATCTACCCCATACAAAGAAGAAATATTTTTTCCAGCCCTTGTGGGAGCTCGGGAGGTCGGTAATAATAACCTTAGTTTTCACTCGCTTAGAGAGATAAAGAAAATCATCGAAAGGAGTATACTTGACATTGAAAAATTTCATGAGTAAAGAAATGGTGGGAACCCCAAGTTTGTGTATTTTTTTGAAGAAAACAAGAAGACCCACCAGTGTATACCCCAAGAGTTAGGGGAAAGCTGAGCCGGACAGACGTTGAAGTGCTACAGAACACTCTTGATAAAAGGGTGGATGGGGAAACGAAAATCGTTCTCAAATGCAGCCGCGAAAAAATAGACCTTTTTGGGGATTGGGGAGACGTAGCGAGTATATTCGTCAGGACTCCAGAACTGAACTCCCGGCGGGAAACCAAATCGACCGGCTAGAACCTTCATATGGGAAGGGGAGACCTCACTGCGACCCATGAGCTTTGCAGCTCTGTAGGCGGCCTCCTCAGCACCACCAGAAATCCCTATACCACTCACCTTGGCTTTACCTTTGTGGGGATTCTTGGATTCTGGGGGGGACGATGGAGTAGGCTCATCTGTATTCCCCTCTACATCGGTAGACTCGACACTTGGGAAGTTGTCAATCTCATCACCTACGTCTCCTAAGTCAGTATCCTCCCCAGCAGACCTGTTCCCCAACAAAGAAATAGACGAACCCGTAGCCTCGGAGGAAACAGACATGATTTGACAGGAGAAAGGAAGTCTAAAAGACCTATAAAGGGGAGGAACCTCTGAAAAACACTCTCTTAAGGTCGAGGGAGCAAAGCACCAATGACCTATAATGAAAATCCTAGCCGTACAGTAAGGGTCCAAAAAGAGGGGAAGTCGGGACAAGGAATAGCCTCGATTCCTAAAGTAGCAGAATCGAAAGGTTCAGAAATGCAGTAACCACCTCAGATTTGAGGGATGCAAAACGAAGAAACACGTAAGGGATAGGAAACGTACCTAATCACAGGCGAATGGCAAACCAGAACTAGAAGTGAGAAATAGAGAGCGAGTCTTGCAAGCCAATTCGAAGAAGAGTGATACCCAGCAAAAAACCTAAGACCTCTGATGGAGTAAGAGAAGCCAGAAATCGCAAGGAAGAAGAGAGGGGAAAGCTAGGGGGAAAATTCAAAGAGTAAAGCGAGCTGTTTCCCATTAGTGCAGAGGCATTTAAAGCCTTCGGTACGTAGACCTCGAAAGTGGAGAACGTGCGCAGAAAAAGAGGAAAGGAATGATTACCCAAAACCGTAAAAAAAAAAAAAAAACCGTTCGCGCACAGGTCGGGGTCGCTATACGGAGGCTTGACTCGACCCCAGTGCAGCTCAGCCCTAGCCCAAGCTAGCTTGGGCCAAGGGCTGGGGGGCAACTGATGATACCTAGAGATAATTTTAATTAAGTATGAGCTCGAGAAAAGAGGTCTGGTATAGAGGTCAGACGAGCTTTCCAAAGCTCGGTGGTCCTGACCTCTAGCTCGCCACGAATGAAGCAGAACGGGAAACATGGAGGAGACAGCTGGCTATCAGCAGGCTCCACCAAAACAGGGGGAACGCTATAATCAAGGACCCAAACTCTCAACTAACCAAGATCCTCTCCAGAAATTAAGCGAGATCTCACAAACTAAAGGCTGGGATCTCGGAACAGATCCCTTAGAGGCGGGAATTGGGTTATAAATATTGTACAATGCCTCCAATGAAGAGAGGACCCGAGTGGTGACAAAAATGTACTGTTTGATCCATCAATTATCAATAGAGAGAAAAGGAGCAAGAGACTCCATTAACGAGTGGATTAGCCGAGCTCCCCAGCCGGTGAACCACTATACATTCGTTGTGCAACTTATTGCTTTCCCCAGAAAGTTTTCATTCCATTATTCACGAGCCAAGTAGCTCAAATTCCACACCTACTCGAATAACCAAATCTTCTGCTCAATCACGCATAATTACACTGTCAATGGTCTTGTAATTTTCACTAGTTAGATACTCCATTCTATGTTGACAGTTATGTAAGAAACTATACTAAGAAGGGGTGTTAGTGAAGTTCCAGATATTACAGAGGGTGTTCATGAAAATATGGTACCATGCAGAGGTGTGGATGTTTTATGGGCAATTTGGTAAAATAACATTTTATGTTAACCCTTTAATTGACAAACACTTACAAGGGGTGTCTAAAGTTTTAGATAATACGAGGGGTGTCCGTGAAGATATAACATTATGCAGGGGGTATGAATGAATTTTTCCAAATATTTTATGGTGAGTGGTTGACTACTAGTTACAAAAGATAGAGGACCATAGTGGCTGGATTCTTAACCTTGACTTGTGGGCTGAACGTCCCTAACAATAAATAGAGATAGTTAATACATGTAGAGCATCAAATTGACTAATCCACTCCCATAAGATAATGGGGCATGGACGATCCATTTTGAAACAATTAAAAACCAGAAGTTGATAACCTTTTTTTTTTTTTTGAAAATTCAGCAATGTCATTTTCAGTGTAGAGATATTGAACATCCAATTCTTCGTGAACCACTTTTCTGCGGACATGGTGGTAGTCAACCTCGAGATGTTTTGTTCGAGCAAGGAAAGGTTAGAGGCAAGAGAGATGAAACTAATATTATTACACCAAATGAATGATGTCGATAAAAGAATATGAAGATCATAGAAAAGTGATCACAACCATGGAATTTCTACAGCTATATAAGACAATTGACGATATTCAGCTTCAATGCTTGAGCGAGAAACAATAAGTTGTTTCTTTGCACTCCATGAGATTGGAGTGGAACCAAGATAAATACAGTTGCCTCGTGAGGACCACCTATTCTTAGGACTATCAACATATTTAGCATCAAAATTGTGAATCCCCATATATTCATAATAATGTGTATATAAGTACTAGGGGTGAATTTATATAACCAATAATTAAAAAATGGGTTACATATGCTATAATAGAAGATAATAGTGTTTTAAATCTCGGGAAACATCTTTGGGAGAAGTTAAGAAGATAATAACCAGATACTGCCTTGGTATTTTACCTATAATTTTTTATTCTAATCTTAGATTGACCTGATTTTTGGATAGTAGAAACTATATTCCAAAATCTACAAAAATGTATTTCACAATTATTTTATGAATCGACTTCTAAATAGGTCAAAACTATATTTAAAGTTCTGACAGGAATTACAAAAGCCAAGTCACGTTCGAACGGGGTTTAGCTACAGTACTTTGGTGCTTGACAGAAAGTCTGAAAAAATCGAGATACTGGTAGCAAAGCACATTCGAATGCAAGACATGTTCAAATGAGGCACATTCGAACGACAATCTCCGTTCGAACGTGAGGGCAATTTTTATAGCAATCAGGGACATGCCGACTATTCAGATTTTGATCCTATAAATACCTAGGGACGCCCCATTTAGCCATATTTCATCAATTTTCAACCCTAGACACCTCTAGAGAATGAGAGAGAAGGATAAAACGTAAGATTTGAAGGGATTTTCATGTTGGGAACGGTTTAAACACGCTAGGGCTAATATCAAACATCAGATAAAGGTGGGGGATTCTTCTTAAATTCTTTCATTGAGGCTAGGAAATATATTTATGTATATTTTTGATCTTCTTGATAATTATATGCTAGATAATTGTTAATTCTTGTTTTCCTTTCGATTGGAAAGTTACTTTGAACAAAATACATATTTTATGTTCAAGAAATTCTTGTTCTTGAATTCCAAACCCCTAGTTCTTGAAATGTGACATGATTGCATTATAGTCTTCATTCGTTCTTGATTTATAAACCCTAATTCTTGAATAAATTATGTTTAACATTCAAGATTATGTTTTTCTCTACAAGAATCAAAAGTTTTGAGAAAACCTTGGAATTTGAGTACTGCAAAAGTAAAGATTTCTTGATATGATCTCTTGCTTTATTCTTGTATATTGAGAATTGTGAAATTGTGATATATGAATTTTGATGAAAATTGTGATTGGTTGAATATACGATTTGATTTTTATCTCTTGTATTGTTTGGGTGTGACGGACTTGGATTGCCTTCGAAAGTTGTAATAGAGTGTTAGAGATTAATCTATCCTAATGGGGGTGAGATACTTGTCTAACACTCGTAGAGGGTTGTTTCCTTGAGAGGTCAACCACTATTGTTCACGTAGGTCTGAGGCTAAGGGATAATATACCTTTACGGGGAATGGATTCGTCAATGCCATATAAGACGGTGCATGCCCTTTCTAAAGTTGTTTGTGATGTGACACTGCAGTGCATGATTGAGATTGGTTGTGTTGGTGGTAGGTGAATGAGGTAGGTTCGTTATGTAGATTCCTAAATACATTTGAAATTATATTTACCGAATTATTCTATATTTACTCTAGTTCCTAAATGTTTACTTCTATTATTGAATTACTGTATTCCGTATTCCATTAACTTGAGATCGTTACAACTAACATTGTTTTATTTGATTTTCCAAAAGAGACTTCCTTGTTTTATGATTTAAAAATCTTGTTTAGATTTGAGAGGAATTTCCTACGGACTGTTGCTCACCACTTACAACCAACATGTAACATCCCAAAATCCACCTTGGAAGGCATTAACTATCTACCAAACATCCAACCATGAGAGCAACTACACACCACCATCAATAACTGAAATAATACCAAAACATTCATCCCCTGAATAAATAAGCTAAACCCATTCCAACAAAACGTAGTAGAAACCTTCAATCACATCTAAAAGCCCAATTAACGTCTCATAGCAGTAGTAGAGAAATTAATACTCTTAAACATTGTCTCATAGTCACCAAAGAATTTAAACTAGTACAAAACATTAGCTCTAAACATCTATTTCTAGATCCATTTCATGATCTGCTCCAAAATCCCAGTCAGCCTATTCACCTATCTTAAGATTCTCCTCAATCCCGAAAGTTGAAAAATATCATTCATGTAGGATGAGCAAAAAGCCTAGTAGAGAAAACCCTCCCAAACTCAACAAGGTTTTGAAAACATAAAACTGGTAAGTCCCGTTTAGCAAAATAATATACATAACTTTGAAGTAAAACATTGACAATTTATAAGATCTTGGGTGTACGGTAAAGACAATAAAAATTCAGGAACCAGTAAGATCACAGCTCTCAAGCCACGTACATCAATATAATCAACATGTATCTCATATACAAATGTAGGTAGGCTAACATGCATCCACACACCGAGAGTATCCTGGCCCACACTTACACACCCAATCAAATACAATCCTCGCAAGGATGTCAAATTTTCGAGAAGCATGAGTACCGGCGCATCGGCATTGAAGTAGCTTTCCATGAATCGCATACTTACCCTCCGACTCAATTTTCATGAGCGAATAGTGTTTGGCCCTTGAAAGGCACCAATCCCACTACGAGTGTTAAGAAACCTTCAAACCCCTTTAGATAAGAAATTCATCTAACCCCTCTACGATACCTGGTCGATAGCAACCCACGTTAATCACACCCACTATACATGAGATACTTTCCACAATTCTCCATGGAAATCCAATCACCAACAAGAATCATAGTTTCATAACATTTTCAAAAAGGATAATTCAAGAAAACATACAAGAGATCTTCACGAAACAATTTATATTTATCATAACCAACGCTAAGGTTTTAGAAATCAATAACATGCGAACTTTGATATAAAACATGGATAAATTTGGTTATAATTCACAAACTAGGGTTTTTAATAGAGAAAATATGAATCTTGGATGACAATAGCTTATAATCAAGAACCAATTGACATAGTTGCAAATAATTAACAAGAATAGTCTATTTAACATATATATAAGGATTGAAAGCATAATAATAATAATCCTAGCCTCAATGTTGAATTTGAGAACGAAATCCTACCCTAATTCTGGTAGACATTGATCCTATCACGTTCTGGTGTGATTCCCTGGTGTTCATCTAATAAGGATTCTCCTATTTTTTCTCGCCCAACTCCCTCTAGCCTTCTCGGGTTGAAATAATAATGAAAATGGCCTGTAACCCATCAATAGGGTATTTATATGACCCAAAATCAGAGGAAAAATGCTAAAATTGATCAGGTTAAAACTCAAAGTCTCGTTCGAACGGCTAGCGTGCGTTCGTACGGAAGAACGATTTGACCCATGCGTTCGAATGGAAGCTCGTATTTTCAAGGGCACTGTTCATATGAACCCTTTGCGTTCCAATGGTGCAAACTCTCTAGAAAGACTTCAACCAAGCCTTGTGTTCGAATGGTGAACACTCGTGCATTCAAACGATCCTTCACCGTTCCGACGCAGGTGGTTTTCTGGCCCAAACTTCAGATTCAATTCTTACAATCCTCTAAACATATTAAACTATTTTTTTACAATTACCACATGCATAATTTATCCATTTCATACAAACACAATTTTTCATAATATAATCCGCATAATTACTTGGGGGTTTACAATCCTCCTTACTAAAAGAAAGTTTCGTCCCTGAAACTAACCTCAAGTTGTGAACAAATGAGGGTACTTTGCTTGCATCTCCAACTCTAGTTTCTGTGTCACTTCCTCAATTCTATGGTATTGCCATAATACATTCACAAGTGAAATGACTTTGTTGCAAAGTACCTTCTCCTTGGTGTCAAGAATCCTCATCAGTAGTTCCTCATAAGTTAACCCTTCTTGAACCTCAATCCCTATCGAATCCACTACATGAGACGTATTGGGTTCACATTTCCTGAGCATAGACACATAAAACACGTCGTGTACTCCTACCAACTGAACCAGAAGATTAGCAGAGCTCTTCTCTCTACTTTGGGTGATTTGCAACCTTTATATAATCAGCTAAAATTTCTTTGTGGTTTCCTTTACTATCTCAGGTCCAAATAAACTACTCTCCCCGGCTTCCGCCCAACACGTCGATGATCGGCACGACCTATCGTACAAAGTCTCATAAGGAACCATTTTAATACTAGCTTGGTAGTAGATGCTCACTCCAACTCCCCTTGAGATATAAAGCAAATGCCCTCAACATGTCTTCCACAATCTGAATTACTCTCTCGGATTTTCCATCCATTTGAGGATTAAAGGCATTGCTAAAGTGTAATTCCATTAACTTTGCCAAAATCGGGCCACAAACCTACTATCACAATCCGACACAATGGATAGAGGCACTTCGTGAAGCCTCACTATCTCGCGAATATGCGAAGAACTCAGAGTCGCCAATGTATCTATTGTCTTAATAGGTAAGAAGTGAGCCGTCTTTGTGAGTCTATCCACAATCAGCCAAATTGCATTATGTCCCTTGGTGGTTCGTGGTAACCCCAAAATGAAGTCCATAGTGATATGATGCCACTTCCACTTGGGAATTGATAAAGATTGTAGTAATCCCCTTGGTCTCTGGTGTTCAATCTTTACCTGTTGGCACACTGCACATTTAGCTATGAACTTAGCTATGTCTCGTTTCATCCCCTTCCACCAGTATTGACGTCTCATATCCCGGTACATCTTAGTACTACCTGGATGAATGGTAAATCTAGAATGATGGCCTTCAGTCAAAACCTTTTCCTTTAGTTGGGCATTATTCAATACACATAATCTCTCCCGAAATTTTACCTCATCATAATGTAATGACCAATTATCTACACTCTCACTTTTCTCCAACCATCCCCTAATTGCCTCTAATTGCTGATCTAGTTATTGTAGTTCTATAACCCTTTTCCAAAGAATAGGTTGAGCCACAGGATTAAACAAACACGGTCAGCTTCCTTGTTTGTCCACCAACATATCAAAATTCTCCAAGGCCTCTATCATCTTCCACCTACACACCATAAGAGAATTTATCACACCTTGAGACTTCCTACTGAGAACATCTACTACCATATTGGCCTTTCATGGATGATAATTCAAAGTAAAATCATAATCTTCTAAATATTCGATCCAACGCCTTTGTCAAAGATTGAGATCCACTTGTCTGCATCCATAGGGTTAGAGCTTTCTTGGAAGGTAGGTCAGCGTTGCCTAAAAAATTCTCGAAGGGCTACCATCCTTCTGTTCTCGTCCTTATTGCCTAGTGCTTGAGCTAATGGCTAAGCCACCTCATTGTGGTTATTGTTATCATTCTGGTGTTGTACCATAGTGGTTAACTCCCTTAGGCATTCATAAATTCCATTCATAGCATTTGGAGGTCGTGGTGGTGGGTTTGCTTGACCTCCACATCCTCGTCCTCGTCCGCATCTACCTTTTCTGGGAATGGGATTCATCAATGCCATATATGATGGTAAATGCCCTTTCTAAATTTGTTTGTGATATAGCTCTGCAGGGAATGATTGAAATTGGTTGTATTGGTGGTAGGTGAATAAGGTTGGTTCGTTATGTATATTCTTGAGAAGCAACAAACATACAAGAGACATTTGAAATTATATTTACTGAATTATTCTTTATTTACTCTAATTCCTAAATGTTTAATTTTGTAATTGAATTACTATTTTCCATAAAATTGAGATCGTTAGAACTAAAATTGTTTTGTTTGATTCTCCAAAAGAGACTTGTTTTATGATTTAAAAATTTTGTTTAGATTTGAGAGGGATTTCCTAAGGACTGTTGCTCACCACCTACAACCAATATGTAACACCCCAAAATCCACACCGGAAGACATTAACTATCTACCAAACATCAAACCATGATAGCAACTACAAACCACCATCAATAAATGAAATAATACCAAAACAACCATCCATTGAATAAATAAACTAAGCCAATTTCAACAAAACGTAGTAGAAACCTCCAATTACATCTAAAAATCCATATAATATCTTGTAGCAGTAGTAGAGAAAGTAATACTCGTAACATTGTCTCATAGTCACGAAAGAAATTTAAACTAGTACAGAGCATTAGCTCTAAACATCTATTTTCGGATCCACTTCATGATCTACTCCAAAATCCCAGTCATTCTGTTCACCTATATCAAGATTCTCCTCAATCCCGAAAGTTGGAAAATATCATTCACGTAAGATGGGCAAAAAGCCTAGTAGAGAAAACCCTCTCAAACTCAACAATGTTTTGAAAACATAAAACTGGTAAGTCCCGTTTAGCAAAATAATATACATAACTTTGAAGTAAAACAATGACAATTTATAAGATCTCAGGTGTACGGTAAATACAATAAAAAATCATGAACCAGTAAGATCACAACTCTCTAGCCACATACATCAATATAATCAACTTGTATCTCATAGACAAATGTAGGTAGGCTAACATGCATCGACACACTTAGAGTATCTAGGTCCACACTCACACACCCAATCAAATACTATCCTCACAAGGATGACACATTTTCAAGAAGCACGTGTACCGACGCATCGGCGTTGATGTAATTTCCCAAGAATCGTAAACTTAACCTTCGCCTCGATTATCATGAGCATATAGTGTTTGGCCCTCGAACGACACCAATCCCACCATGAGTGTTAGGAGACCTCCAAACCCCTCAAGTTAAGAAATTCATCTAATCCCTTTACGATACTCGGTTGATAGCAATCCACGTTAATCACACCCATTATACATGAGATACTTTCCATAATTCTCTAAGAAAATCCAATCACCAACAAGAATCATAGTCTCATAGCCTTTTCAAAAAGGATAATTCAAGAAAACAATTTATATTTATCATAACCAACACTAAGGTTTTAGAAATCAAGAACATATGAACTTTGAAATAAAACATGGATAAATCTTGGATAACAATCGTTTATAATCAAGAACCAATTCACATAGTTGCAAAGAATCAACAAGAATAGTCTATTTAACATATATATAAGGATGGAAAGCATAATAATAATAATCCTTGCCTCAATGTTGAATTTGAGAACGAAACCCTACCTTAATTCTTGAAGACTTTGATCCTATTGTGTTTTGGTGTGATTCCCCGGTGTTAATCCGTCGGGGGTCCCAATTAACTCGTTGATTACCCATCAACCCATGGAATAACTAGTGATACCACTTAACCCGATAACGCGTAGTGATACCCCATTCACTAGGTCTATAACTTAAACAAATCCAGACAGAGTCTCCTTTGGACGAGGAGCTCTACCCAACACACCCAACCTATGCAATCCTAACCATCGACCACACCGATCCCAACATCAACATTCAATTGATATATAGGATTGAATACCAACATCCATGACATTCATTCGTTTACAAAAGAATATTGTCCAATAGAGTCCCATTATATGCCTTTGTCAAAATACAAGTTTTGTACATAATTTATACAAGGACAAGTGTAAATATATACAAGGGACAACAAAATGTAATTCCAGAGCCACAACCCGGCTCTGTCGTCAATACGGGCCCAAGCGAAGGCCGTCAGTGGAATTTTGTCCAACACTTGAAATATATTCCCATAAGGGGTGAGTCACGCTCAATAGGGTATCTCCTATGGAGATCACCTCCCAATTCAGATGCATATGAAATGTCACATGTAAATCGTCATGTCAAGCATTCATTCAAATACATACATTTCATAAATGAGTGCCACAATTTTATGCCATGTCATGAGATGAGAACTCACGCATGCAAAGCAAACTGAGCCCCACCGCTCCCATAACACATGTTATACCATGCGCATGCATTCGGGTATTCCAAACCCCCACCATTGATGTTGGACATCCAATGACTATTTTATAAAAAAATATGTATCTTTCTTGGCGTAGGTATTTATGAACTTCCACCAACGATCACCTAACCGACACGACATCTACAGACTTCCACTAACGGTTCCGTGTACACCGACACACTTTATGGACTCAATACTAACGGGAGTGCGTATCTGAAATTATCAGGTCTTGCACCCGAGGGAGAATCTAGCCCTTCCTGCTAAACTTGACACATTTTTCTATGCAAACCCGTGCGACTCAACTAGACCTAGGTCCAAATTTTCTGAGCTCACGTGTTAACCCACCAAGAATGGTGTTTCACTAAAAACATGCACACATACCTACACTCATGTCAGATGCCCACGATATGATGGTACCCATGTATATGCAATTAAAACGTATAATTGTAATTTATATCATAATGTCCGTCATATCATAAAGCATATAATAAAAATGTCTATTTTTCACAAACATTCTCAGGCATGTCACATGTAATTTCAATCCAAATAACATACTTGAATTTCTAAGCATTTAATCAAACACTTAATAGGAATAAAATTTAAACACATAGCATACCCAAATAAGCAATTTCATCAAACCTAAATCAAGCAATCTTATCAAACCCAAATAAAGCAAGAAATGATTTTTAACATGTTCTCATACCCATTTCCCATATCCTAGATACACTAGATGTGAGTTAATACATGAGAATTCATCTCTATAGCCCTACCCAATTCATATCACAACCCTAGGTTGAAAATAAATCTAGATAGGAGGGAACCCTACCTCTTGTAGCATGAGCCCATGTAGTAGAAATCCCCAAACACCCCAAATCAAGCCTTAGCCTTCAATCCTCATCTTTGAGATTTTGGAGAAAAGCGTGATCTTTGATATGGTTGCGTAACTCTCATTGCGTAGAGCAACTTTAATTCATGGCCGAAGCGATCCAACGGTTGGATCTCCGTGGATCTAAGAAGGAAGATAAAGAGGCTTGAAGAAATTCCCTTCTCTCTCTCTCTCTCTCTCGGAAATTGTAGGCCAAGAATGGGGGAAAATCAGATTGTTCCCCCTTTAAATACTTATTTAAATGCTTGGCCCTCGTTGCACCATATGTCTCGATTTATCTGGTCCAATTTTATTCCGACTCAATTAAACCTCACTCGCGTTAAGTTTAGTATATTTTTATTGAACTAACTTTAAGTTATTTTTCGGGTCTTGAGAATAAAATTTGATCGTGTTTATTTTAGTCGCGCGACACCCGATCACATCGTAAAATGTAAAAAATCCAACTATCTCAGAATTCAATGAAAATTGATTGGTGAGCTAGATTTCGCGATATGAATCCAACGGTGAGGTATATTTTGTCAATCAAGTTCTAGAAAAATGTGAATTTTTAACCCGTACCGTAATAACTAATTACCATTTTACCCTTTTTTATTATGTTTTCATTTTTCTGGGTTTTATAGTTTACAATCCTCCCTCCTATAAGAAAGTTTTGTCTCCGAAACTAACCTCAAGTTATGAACAAATTAGGGTACTTTACTTGCATCTCCAACTCTGGTTCCCACGTCGCTTCCTATATTCTATGGTATTGCCATAATACTTTCACAAGTGAAATGAATTTGTTACGAAGTATCTTCTCCTGGGTGTCAAGAATCCTCACCGGTTGTTCCTCATAAGTTAACCCTTCTTAAACCTCATCCCTTCCAAATCCACCACCTGAGACATATCGGGTTCGCATTTCCTAAGCAAAGACACATGAACACGTCGTGTACTGCTGACAACAGAGTCGGAAGATTCAATTGATATGCCGCCTTTCCCATCACAAAAGGTCCCATATACCTTGGAGCTAACTTTCCTTTCTGTTCAAATCTCATAACTCCCTTTTTGGGTGATACCTTCAGGAACACATAATCACCGATTTTAAATTCCAATGTCCTTATCCTCTTATCAACATATATTTTCTATTTGATTTGGGCGGTCCCTAACCTTTCTCTAATCAACAGAACTTTCTTTTGTAGTTTCCCTCACTATCTCAGGTCCAAATAAACTACTCTCCTCGGCTTCCGCCCAACACGTCGGTGACCGACATGGCGTATTGTACAAAGCTTCATAAGGAGCCATTTTAATACTAGTTTGGTAGCAATTGTTGTACGCAAATTCCACTAACAGTAGATGTTCACTCCAACTCCCCTTGAAATCTAAAGCACACGCTCTCAACATGTTGATTAGCATAACATATTGCACATCTTGTATATAGTTGCACCCTTTTTATGCTGGTTCTTGTGGTGAACATATTGCACATCATGTACAGGTTTCGATTTGTTTGTAGGCAAAGAGTTAGAAATGGCGTGATTTAAGCCTCCATCGTAGTGCTAAAAGTCAATGGAGATGATGGGGAGGCTTGACGATGGCTTGGAAGGTGAAAAGACCAAGATTTGAGCAAAACAAGTAAAAACCTACATGTAGGATTGCCTATAAAATTACCGGTAGGTTTTCTATACTGGAGTTGTTTCTACCGCAAACCTTCCTGAAGGTTTTGGCTACTGGAGTAAAACCTACTGGTAGGTTTGGCCATCGACCTACCGGTAGGTTTTGCTGAAAAAATGCCTGAACTCTACAACTTAACTCCAACTGCTTGGGGGGCCCACCTACACTTCTCCCACACCTACCCTGACATGTTATACCTTCAACCATGCCATCCTTACACATTTCTCTGACCTTGGAAGAAAAGGCATTTGAGAAGAGGAGAGAGAAGGAGAGAGGCTGTAAGGGTGCAGGCTGATGCAGGGAAGCCTGCACCTTGCTTGTGCAGGTGTCCAAGCTCCCCCAAATCATGGAAACTCTACAGTACACAGACCATAGAGCTCCATGGACGAAAATGAGAAGGGAATTCACATTACACAACATAGTTCAACACTTTTAGAAGGAGAAGCTCCCAAGGCAGAAGATAGATTTTTAGAGATAGAAAGCTAAGTTTGTTGCATTTTCTTCACCCATTTCCTTTGTAGTAAGATATATTTCACTTGTAATATTCATTTATTGCATTTTAATCTCTTTTAATTCAAGTGTAATCAAGTTTAATCAATTGTTCTTGCACTTCATTATTTTTGCTAGGTTCTTCTACAACTTTTTCATTTTAGTAGGAAATGAATTTTCTTTTGTAGTTTACTTCTTCCCTGCATTAATATAGGTTCTATGCTAAATTCTCATCTCATTTTCATTTGCATTTCATCTACATGTCTCTTTACATTATGAATGCTTTTACTTCAACCATGAGTAGCTAAGCTTTTTGTTGGCTAATCCAAGGAGAACTTCCTCTTGGGTATGCTAAATCAACTCTTTTCCATTCTACCTCATAGTGTAAAGTTCTTGGTTTGACTAGGTTAAGTGCGGACGTGGTTGTGAGCTCTTGATACACAATAGACTTGTCACGGGGTATGCTTGAGCTTGCATTCCACATTGGTCTCTCACTTCCTACGAATCAATCAATCACCTAGGCACCATTGGTTGAATGAATTGAGTTGATTTGGCATTTTCATTGGAATGATCTTTTTGGATTAGCCAACCTTGTTTTTATTGCATTTCTACAATCAATCTTCACTCACCAAAACACCAATTCACAGGATTTTTACACTTTTCATTTTTACCAATTCACCTTCACCACAATTCAACCTTCATTTCTTGAGGAGATGACCTTGGAATACCCATTCCAAGTAAAACACTACACCCGAAAGTCTCTTTACGCTTGGGGAGCACTTTTGCACACACACACACACACACATATTTTGTTCATCCACACAAGTTTTCCCATTTCTTGCATGATATCCGAGGGAGAGTGACACTCACCTAATCGTATAAGCCACATACACATTACCGGAATCATGTTCGGAGATTAGGGCCAAAGTGGATCAAGCATTTTTGGTGCCGTTGCCGGGGAAGGCAAAGCATTGAATTAGAAGGTGATTTCGGACAACAGAGGTAAGTATTGTGATTCTCATCACGGGCCGAGGTACGTTGCTCCTTGTATATACGTTTGTTTACTTTTCCTTTCATTTTTAGTTATTTTATTTGCATATGGGGATGGGACAACCAAAATAGATTGGTTAGACGACCCCTAGAACCTAACATGAATCTTGACCAAGACCCACCCAAGGATGCAGGTGACAACTTTGAGGAGGAGGAGGCTAATGTTCCAAGGGCTGGCGGAATGCAAAACCCTAGAATGCCAAATCCCCGAATGCATTTCCCCCTCCTAGGAATGATAGAAACCATATCCCAATTGATCCTCCGGCGAGGTCAATGCAGGATTATCTCCAACCCACTCGTAGCACCACTCCCTCATGCATTTTTTTACCAGTCCATGCTCATGCCTTCCTAGTTAAACCGAGAATGTTACAAATACTTCCTTAATTCCATGGGATTGAAAGAGAGAATCCTTATTTGCACATTAAGGAGTTTGAGGAAATAGTTGCAACCTTCCTCACTAATCATGCCATGGAAGACATAGTTTGCCTAAAATTGTTTCCCTTTTCCCTTAAAGACAAGGCCAAAATGTGGTTAAATTCCTTGAAGCCTCGATCCATAATCTCTTGGGCACAAATGCTTTCTGAGTTTTTTAACAAATTATTCCGGTGCCCAAGACAACCGTTCTCAAAAAGCAAATCCAAAATTTTTCAAAAAAGCCCAATTAGCAATTTTATCAATGTTGGGATTGCTACAAGGAATTGCTACAATCCATTCCACATCATGGTTTTCAATCATGACAATTGGTGAGTTTCTTCTATGAATGGATTACACTAGGCCATCGACAATTCATAGACATGATGTGCAATGGGGAGTTTTTAAACAAGGATCTCGATGAGGCCCTATATTATTTTAGTACATTGGCACAAAATGCATAATCTTGGGATATCACGGATCCCACCAATGTACACAAGTCTTCTCCGGGTAGTAATCAACCATGTGGGGGAAGGATGTACGATTTAAGAGATAAAGAAGACTTGCTTTCCAAAATCACCAAATTGTCTCGAAAAGTGGAGAGTCTTTAGGACAATAGGAGACATGAGGTGTCCAACATTTCCAAGACCGAGGAGTTTTCCAAGACATGAACTTATTACCACTGGGAAGGTCTCATGCTACCTCAAATACGCATTCTTGGGGGAGCATGAGACCTTCTCAGTGGTAATAAGTTCAACTTTGGAGGCAAAGCAAGAAAAGAATCTAGTGAAAGTGTTGAGGAGGCACAAGGGAGCAATTAGTTGGATAATTGCCGACATCAAGGGGATAAGCCCCCTTATTTGCACACACCACATCTACCTAGAAGATGACTTCAAGCTGTCCCGACAACCACAAAGAAGGCTAAATCCGATCATGAAGGATGTGGTGAGGGACGAGGTACTCAAACTACTAGATGTGGGCATCATCTTTTCGATTGCCAACAGTAAATGGGTGAGTCCCACTCAAGTAGTGCCTAAGAAATCGGGAGTCACCGTGGTTGTAAATGAGGACAATGAGTTGATTCCAACAAGAGTAGTCACCGGATGGAGAGTGTGTATTGACTATTGGAAGCTCAACTCTTGCACAAGAAATGACCATTTCCCTTTGCCATTCCTCGACCAAGTATTGGAGAGAGTAGCCGGACACTTTTTCTATTGTTTCTTGGATGGATACTCTGGCTACAATCAAATTGAGATCGCATTAGAGGATCAAGAAAAGACCACATTCACTTGCTCCTTCAGTACCTTTGCCTACTGACGCTTGTCATTTGGGTTGTGTAATGCCCTAGGGACTTTTCAAAGATGCGTGATGAGAATTTTTAGTGACATGGTGGAGAAAATTGTGGAAGTCTTCATGGATGACTTTTCCATATTCGGCAACTCCTTTGAGGTTTGTTTGGAGAACCTGGAGAAAGTACCTGAGAGATGTGAGGAGAAGAATTTGGTCCTCAATTGGGAGAAGTTACACTTCATGGTGACACAAGGGATAGTGCTCAGGCATATCGTTTCAACGAAGGGGATCGAAGTTGACAAATCAAAGGTTGAATCCATTTCCAACCTCCCCATGCCAAAGGTCAACAAAGACATCAGGTATTTTCTTGGCCATGCCGACTTTTATCGTCGTTTTATAAAAGATTTTAGTGCATTGATTAGGCCCTTGACCAATTTTCTTTCCAAGGATGACCCATTTGTGTGGTCAGATGATTGTGAGGCATCGTTTAAAAAACTAAAAAGCATGCCCACTTCACCTCCGATTATGCGACCACCCAAGTGGGACTTACCATTTGAGCTTATGTGCGACACGAGTGATTACGCGGTCGGCGCAGTGCTCGGTCAAATGGAAGACAAGAGACCATATGTAATATACTATGCTAGTAAGACTCTAAACTAGGAACAAATGAATTATACCACCATCGAAAAAGAGTTGCTAGCGGTAGTATTTGCATTGGATAAATTTCGGTCTTACATCATTGGTTCACCTATAGTAGTCTATACCGATCACTCTGCTTTGAAGTATCTTTTGTCTAAGCAGAATGCAAAATCGAGACTCATAAGGTGGATCCTCCTACTCCAAGAATTCAACTTGACAATTAAAGACAAAAAGGGAGTGGAGAATGTGGTGGCGGACCATTTATTCCGACTTGTGGTTCAAGACACCGATAAGCATATTCCTATCCCTGATTTTTTTCCTGACGACCATTTACTTTTTATTCATTCTGTTTTTCCTTGGTATGCTGACATTTACAATTATCCTGCTACATGACAAATACTACCGCACTGGAGCCCAGAGAACAAAAGGAGGTTTATGGCGGATGTGAAGTACTTCTACTTCGACAACCTGTATTTGTTCAAGTATTGCCCAGACCAAGTCATGAGGAGATGCATACTGAAAAATGAACAACGGGAAGTCCTTGCATTCTGCTATTCAGCATGTGGTGGTCATTTCTCTTCTAAAAAGACTTCGGCAAAAGTTCAACAATCAGGTTTTTATTGGCCCTCATTAATCAAAGACTGTGTTTTTTTTTGTAAAGAATGTGATAGGTTCCAATGTTTGGGTAGTGTGACCTGAAGGAATATGATGCCCCTCTCGCTTGTACTTGTTATTGAGATATTTGACTGTTGAGGCATCGACTTTATGGGTCCCTTTCCCATGTCTTTTGGCTACCTATATATATTATTGGCATGGACTATGTGTCCAAATGGGTGGAGGCTATCCCAACCAAGACCAATGTCCACCGGGTCGTGGTCAAGTTTCTCAAAGAAAACATTTTTTCGAGGTTTGGGATGCCTCGTGCTATGATAAGCGACGGTGGTTCTCATTTATGTAATAGGCTATTTGCATCCTTAATGTATAAGTATGACGTCACACATAAGCTGTCCACCCATATCACCCACAGACCAATGGCCAAGCTGAGTTGGCCAATAGGGAAATCAAGAACATCCTAGAGAAAACGGTGAACCCCAATAGGAAGGATTGGTCACTTAGATTGATCGCTGCCCTTTGGGCTTACCGCACTGCTTACAAGACCATTCTAGGCGTGTCCCCCTATAGGCTAGTCTATGGCAAGGCTTGTCGTTTGCCGATCAAAATGGAGCACAAAGCTTACTAGGCCATTAAGACCTTGAACTTCAATTTGAGAATGGCCGGAGAGAATAGGAAGTTGGAGATAAATGAGTTAGAGGAGACCCGTAGAGATGTGTATGAGAGCTCAAAAATTTCAAAAGAGAGGGCTAATATTTTTCATGATAAATCCATTTTAGGAAAGACATTTGAGCCTAGACAAAAAGTTCTCTTGTACAATTCTCGACTCTCTATCTTTCAAGGAAAACTCTGATCCTGTTGGGATGGCCCCTGTCTTGCCAAGGTGGCCTACCCCAATTTAGCCGTGGAAATCACCAACCCCGAGAATGACAAGACATTCAAGGTCAATGGCCAAAGACTTGAGCTATTCTTCGAGGGTTTTGAAGGTCAAAAGGTGGTGGAGGAGTTGGTGGATCCGGTCTACCCGAACCTTTTGTGAGGAATAATTGTTCAAAGTAGTTTTAATGTACAATTGCTTTCTTTTATCCTTTTAAATTGCAAGTTCATTTATTACTTACTTTATCTTTGCATATAGTGTTTTCCTTCTTAGTGCAGATATTGGTGTTTTTCTCAAAGCTCAAGTGCGAGGTGTTTTCTAACCATTCTCATCTTTTTACAGTCCTTCATTGCATATCATATCTTTTTTGTTGCATTGAGGACAATGCATGAATCAAGTTGGGCGTTAAGGTGCACCATTTGCATGATACACCAATTTTTGTGGAAATGTTTTGTTGATAATACCAATTTTTGTGGTGAAATTCACCTTTCACATATTCCACAGATTTTTGTTTACAATAGTTGCAAATTATGTGAAAATTTTAAAAAATTTTGTGAAAAAAAAAATATATATATCTAAACTTAGACCTATATTCCCCTATTTTAAGTGTTATGGGTTTATTGATATTATTGATCTTTGCCTTAAACTTTGAATACATGAGCACATTATAGAAGTTCATCCTATGCTTGAGTATCACATATGTGTTTGCTTTTGAACTCGACCTTAAGTGCACCCTTGAATGTGTAATTTTGGCAATTTACGGATTGGATTCATATTTTAGTGCTTGACATGAATAGTGGAGATGATTAAGGACCCATGAGAGCTTGAGTGCCAATCCTTGTTGGAGGGAACTTACATTTACTCAAGGAACAATTTTTCAAATTCCAAAATTTTTCAATAATCTCATTATGCTTGTTTTGGTTAGATGCATTTGGGTAGTTGATTGACTTATCTTGATATGCACAATGCTCCCCTATGCCTATCTAGAAATGATCTTAGGCCATCCTTGATTTACTTTGAGCCTTAGCCTTTTTCTTGTGAAAATTTTATCCCTAGTGCTGTGATTGAGCCTTAATTGTAAATTCGTTTTCATGCCACACATTTGACCAAGCCAGTGCAAAATGATAAAAATCTACCACACCTTGGTTTTTCCTAGAGTTGAATATGAGTAATCATAAAAGAGAAGAAATTGTGGTGCAAAAACTCAACAAAAGGGATGAATGAAGTTGAATGAAAAAAAGGATGAAAATCCAAGAAAATGAGAAATAAGGGATGAAAGAAGAAAATATTGAAAAAAGAAAAGGAAAATGTTAAGGAAAAGAAAGAAAAAGAAACAAAGAGTGTGGTGATAGTGTTAGACTGGAAATCCCATGAAAAGAGAGATGTTTTTGAAATAAAGGTCATTCACTAGGAACAATCCTCTTTGTTACCCTCTTTCCTTCGTTTCACTTACCTCAATATCACCCCAAGGCCTCATTACAACCGCGAAAATTCCTAAATGATCTAGAGAAAGCATTTTGGGTTGGGGTGGGGTTGGGGGGGGGGGGGGGGGGAAGCATACCTTTAATGAAAAAGAGAAGTTGATTTTGCTATGTAATGCCCTAGCATTCATTTCATGAGATTATGCCAAGGTTGTTTCGTTTTTATGCATGTACTTCATTTTTGGATTATATGCGAGCATACTTTGTTTTGTGCACAAGATTCTATCTCATATACACGTGGAGAGCATGCCAGGATAACCATAGTGTGATTCATTGTAAAGAGAAACTCTTGGTGATGTCCGAATCGAAGTTGAATATGGATAGCCGAGTGAATGTGAATTCCGTTGTGTAAATGCTTAAATTACATGTCCATTTCACACACACACGAGTTTGAAAATGAATGTGTAGGTGCATACTCTAGAATAGCATTTAAAGTCATTGTGATGCTCATGTGTGCTTGGTTCGGGTACTTGAACAATGTGTTATGTAGCTCTATGCTTGCGAGATGGGGGAATATTGCTCAAACTTTTGATATTTGTAGGAATTAGGAATTCCTTTGTCATTTGAATCTGTGTTTTACATTTTGGGTATTCATTTTGGTAGTTAAATGTAGAAATCCATGCCTTGTGTTTTGAAAGCATCACAATTTTAAATCATATTGCAATTTCATAATTGACTTGGGGCATGATCCTTCAATTGTGGTTCACAAGCGTAGTTCATGTTTTTGGTAGGGTAGAGGTCATAAATAGAGTGTTAGAATGTGTAGGGATTGAAATAAAGTGGAGTGGAAGTGAAATTGGAAAACCCAGGGGTTTTGTGTAAAAAGGCAAAACCTACCGGTAGGTTTGGTTCAAAACCTTCTGGTAGGTTTCACTCCAGTGCACAAAACCTACTAGTAGGTTTTCATCGACCTACCAATAGGTTTTGCCCAGAAGGCTAAGAATTATGGTTTTAAGTCAGTTTTTTCGTGGCACTGTTCATTTTCTTCAAAACGATCGAACTCCCAGGCACTTCTCTCTCCCCCAAATCCCATCCAAGCTTCAAAGATCTATCACCCTTCATCCAAATCTTCTATTCTCCATAGCTAGGGTAAACTATTACTTGGATTTGACTGACATTTGTTAGGTTCTTTCACAAAAACCCTAGGTTACCCATTTTTCCCCGAAATTCCCTTTTCCCTGAAATCTCTCCAAAACCTTCAAATCCTTTGCAATGGCTCGCATGGGTAGGATCACTCTTGATGCCTTTGAGCCTGTGGAGTGGCTTGTGATGTGGGTTTTGACATTATTTGGTATTGGGGCACTGTTGATCACCATGGCCAGCACCAAGCGCACAGGACCGGGTTTCCCACAACCCGCAGGCTCTAGTTCGCGCAAGAGGATCGGGGAGGGCTTGAGTGGGAATAGGGCGGAGAAAAGGAAGAAGGCCCACAACGATGCTCACAACCAAAGCATTGGCGAGAAAAATATCACATGCGAGTGGTTTGTGGATAGAATTAGTCTTGGGCCAAATAATGAGGGGGTGCGGATCATTGAGGGCCACGGGATAGGGATATGGTTTGAGCCTGTGAGCGGATTCATTTTTCCAATGTGTAGGGAATTTTATTGGAGACTGAAGGTGGTGGATGAGAATGGGTTGTTACTTAGGACAAATGTGAGGGGGAAGACCATTGATGTGACCCCAAATTTGATAATAACTTTGATGAAATACCAGAGGCTACCCCCCAACACCCCGATGTACCCACATAACATCCCTGGGGTGAAGACAATCCTGGAGTATGTGGGGCTGATGTACGAGGACCCAACCCAATTCAGGGGGACGATTCAAGTCGGGCGCCTCAAGCACTCCTACGAGATGATGAATAAAGTCTTACATTATAATTTGATCCCTAGGGATGCTGAGAAGACCCCAAATGTGGAGAAGCTCGCTCTCCTCCATGCGTTTATGACAGAGAAGGCGATGGATGTGGCTCTTTTGATCTGGGAGGAGATGAAGGAGTTCACTTAGGCTAGGAAGCCGAAGGCGAATCTCCCATTCGGTAATTTAGTCACCAAGATGTGCTTTCACAAAAGGTTAAGGGCTACGTCTCCGATGTGCTGACTCCCCCTGAGACAGGAGCCATTGGAAAGTCTAGCAGTAGTAAGAGGATAGCCATGAGTAGGGGTGAGCGAGCCAGAGGCCCAAGACTTGAGTCATCAGCTACGGAGCCATCTGCTACGGGGCCGTCTGCTTCGGGGCCATCTACTTCTGCCGCGGTGCGTACAGTGTCACAGCGCCTGGATGTTTTGGAGGAGACGGTGTATGGGATATCGATGATGATGACCAGGCTCTTCCAGCATACTTTTTCGGGTGAGCCAATCCCTGGTGGTCCTCCGCCTCCTGCTACTATACCTTCCACCTCTGCCCCCTCAGCTTCCACTGTTGTTGAGGTGGGGGATTCTGATGATAACGATGACGAGGAGGAGGAGGAGGGGAGTGAGTACAAGAGTGAGGATGATGATGATGGGGATAAGGGTCATGAGTAGGATGTTTTCTTTGTTTCTTTTGATTTTAGGTTGTGCACAGTTAGGAGTAGAATTGTCAGCCTAGTATAAGAGTCTCTAGGATTTTGGGCCGTTTTGTTTTTGAATTCTAACTCCTTGTATTGAACTTTTAAAAGTGATTAATGAAAAGTACTATAGTTGTTTGTTCTATCTTGCCCAAGTTCATTTCTTTAATTGCATTGTGATTTTTGCATTTTGAATGTTTGGTGATTTACTTGTGTAAATGGATTGTTGTAGTTTTATACTGTGTGGTTTGAAAATAAATTTTGCTAGGGACTAGCAAAACTCAAGTTGGGGGGTGTGATTAGCACAAAATATTGCACATCATGTATATAGTTGCACCCTTTTTATACTTGTTCTTGTGGTGAATATAGGAGGAATTGTAATATTTCTAACAATTAATAAGGTTTCGGTGTGTTTGCAGGCAAAGAGTTAGAAATTGTGACGCCCCAAAATCCCGGAGGTCCGTTGATTACCCATCAACCCGCGGAATACCCGTGGATACCGAGTAACTCGATATCGCGCCGTTATGCCCAATTTACCGGGGTCCATAATTGAACAAAAATTCGGGTAGAGTCTTTTTTGTACGGGGAGCTCTACCTAAAAACACAACCTGTGCATCATACAATCACAAGACCCATCCGAGGTCCAATATTCAACATTGACCACACCGGGTCCATTTATAAGTAAACATTGACCACGCCGGATCCATTTATCCATACTCATATAAAAACGTGCGAGGTTATATTAAAAATAGTCCAGAAATATGGAGTTTTGAGAAAACCTACCCAAACTCATATCAAACTCATACATCATGGAATTTACATTCAAAATAGTCCATGTGAGTCCCATTACGACTAATTCCAAATATTTACATGCTCAAAATCATAATTTTCACAATGATTTTACAAGAACTCAAAATAAAGCCACATCTCGGCTTTTCTTCCTCCTTAAGTGCCCGAGTGAGTGCCGTCCATCGGCATATAACCCGCACTTGAATGTTTTCCCGTATAGGGTGAGCAACGCTCAATAGAGTATCTCCTACATAGGCTACTCCCCATCCTAGATGCATATGAAATGTCACATGCAACAATCAATCATTCAAAACATTCAAATCAATAATATACATTCAATGATAGGAATCTTACGCCATGCCATGAAATGAGATGAGACTCACTCACGCAACTTCGACCTGAGTCCTCATCGACTCCCACAACACAATGCAATGCACATGTGTAATGAATCCGTCAATTGACGAAAATACATCCAATGATTGTTTGAAATAAAATTTATATATTTATAAAACCAAATCATTGTGGATGTTACCCATTGAATGGGTGTTTTATAAACAAAATCTTATGTCTTTGTTGGGCAACGGATTTTGGTATCACAACCGCCGGTTCCGTACACCATCACACTTTTCCGGAATTTCACCTCAGGGGAGTGTGTGAACCAAGTGGCCGGGTTTTGCACCCGAGGGAGAGTCTAGCCCTTCTTGCTATACCCGACACAAGTTTTCCATGCATGCAACCGTGCGACTCAGTCGGATCTTTACCCAACTTTCCCGAGCCCACCATCAACCACCAAGTATGGTGTTTGATTAAACCATGCACCCACACACCCACACTCATGTACAAAGTCATGAATGTCATGCCTCCATACATATGCAATGTAATGAACCATTGCACTACCAACGTCATGCTCCATATGTAATGAGTGCCATATGAGCAAATTTAACCATATACCATGTCCCATATGTAATGAATGTCATTGATAAATTTAACCATATATTTCAACATGTATCATGGACAATTATATCATATGTATATAATCTCCAAAAAAATTCATCACAATGTCAATATATTAATACACATATATCAACATTTCATACTTAACACAATCACAAGCATGCTATTTCATAATTATGTCAATAACGCACTTTATTACAAAGGCACATAACAACCCCCATAACAGCCCACATAACAGACCATATAATAGTTCATAAAACAGCCCCAAAACAATCCATATACAGCCCACAAAACAGCCCATATACAGCCCATAAAACAACCCCAAAATAGTCCATATAACAGCCCATATACAACCCATAAAACAGCCCATATATAACCCATAAAACAACCCACATTCCCTATGGACACCATAGGATGAAAATAAACCAAAGTAGGAGGGAACCTTACCTCTTAACGCGTAAAATGAAAGGTAGAACCGTCAAGAACACCAACCACGACCCCAACTCTTGATTTCCCCGAAATCTTCATTTTGGATATTCGGTGAAATTCCTTATTTTTGGTGTGATTGCGTAGCCCTCGTCGATGTGATCGACTTTAGTTCTTGGCTCGACGGATTCCGACCGACGGAACTCTGTGAATCGTCGAAAGAAAATTTGAAATCTCACTTTCTCTCCTCTCTTCCTCTCCAACATGAGAAACCAAAAACCCAGTAGAAATCTCTGCAAAAATTAGATATTTTGCATTATTTATAATTTTAAAGATTTGGCTCACGTCGTGCCACGTGTCCCCCACTTGTTCGGGTCCGTTTTCGCCCCGAAACGATTAATTTCATCTCGGTTTAAGTTCAAATTATTTTATATGAACTTTATTTAAATTATTTTTCAACTTTCAAAATTTTCTTAAAAATTTCGTTTTTGGGGGTCACCGGACACCCGTCGCCTCGAAAAACGTAAAAAATCCGACTATCTCAGAATTCGACGAAATTTGTCTGGGTAACTAGATTTCGTGAGATGAATCCAACGGTGAGGTCTGTTTCGTCATCTGAGATTTAGAAAATTTCAGGTTTGTAACCCGTACCGTAGTGGCAATTTACCATTTTACCCTTTTTTGGAAAAAAGTTTAAATTTACCCGGGTTTTACAGAAATGGCGTGGGTTATGCCTCCATCGTAGTGCTCAAAGTCAATGGAGATGATGGGGAGGCTTGACGATGGCTTGGAAGGTGAAAAGACCAAGATTTGAGCAAAACATGTAAAAACCTACCGGTAGGTTTTGTGTATTGGAGTTGGTTCTACCGCAAACCTTCCGGAAGGTTTTGGCTACTGGAGTAAAACCTACAGGTAGGTTTGGCCATCAACCTACTGGTAGGTTTTGCTGAAAAACGTCTGAACTCTACAACTTAACTCCAACTGCTTGGGGGGCCCACCTACACTTCTCCCACACCTACCCTGACATGTTATACCTTCAGCCATGCCATCCTTACACATTTTTCTGACCTTGGAAGAAAAGGCATGGGAAAAGAGGAGAGAGAAGGAGAGAGGCTGTAAGGGTGCAGACTGATGCAGACAAGCTTGCACCTTGCTTGTGTAGGTGTCCAAGCTTCCCCAAATCATGGAAACTCTGCAGCACACAGACCATAGAGCTCCATGGACGAAAATGAGAAGGGACTTCACATTACATAGCATAGTTCAGCACTTTTAGAGGGAGAAGCTCCCATGGCAAAAGATAGAGTTTTAGAGACAGAAAGCTTAGTTTGTTGCATTTTTTCTTCACCTATTTCCTTTGTAATAAGATATATTTCACTAGTAATCTTCATTTCTTGCATTGTAATCTCTTCTAATTCAAGTGTAATCAAGTTTAATCAAATGTTCTTGCACTTCATTATTTTTGCTGGGTTCCTCTGCAACTTTTCCATTTTGGTAGGAATTATAGTTTACTTCTTCCTTGCATTAATATTGGTTCTATGCTTCATTCTCATCTCATTTTCATTTGCATTCATCTACATGTCTCTTTACATTTTGAATGCTTTTACTTCAACCATGAGTAGCTAAGCTTTTTGTTGGCTAATCCAAGGGGAACTTCCTCTTGGGTATGCTAAATCAACTCTTCTTCATTCTACATCGTAGTGTAAAGTGCTTGGTTTGACTAGGTTGAGTGCGGACGTGGTTCTGAGCTCTTGATATACCATAGACTTGTCACGGGGTATGCTTGAGCCTACATTCCACATTGGTCCCTCACTTCCTACGAATCAATCAATCACCTAGGCACCATTGGTTGAATGAATTGAGTTGATTTGGCATTCCCATTGGAATGACCTCTTTGGATTATCCAATCTTCTTTTTATTGCATTAATTTATCAATCTTCTCTCACCAAAACACCAATCCACAAGATTTTCACACTTTTTATTTTTACAAAATCACCTTCACCACAATTCAACTTTCCTTCCTGGAGACGACCTTGACATACCCATTCCAAGTAAAACACGACACCCAAAAGTCTCTCTACACTTGGGGAGCACTTTTGCGCACACACACACATATTTTGTTCATCCACACACGTTTTTCCCATTTCTTGCATGATATTTGAGAGAGAGTGACACTCACCTAACCATATAAGCTACATACACATTACCAGAATCATGTTCGGAGATTAGGGCCAAAGCGGATCAAGCACATGTCTTCCACAATCTGAATTACTCTCTTGGATTGTCCATCCGTTTGAGGATGAAAGACAGTGCTAAAGTGTAATTTTGTTCCCAAAGACCTCTATAAACTTTGCCAAAATCTGGCCACAAATCTATTATCATGATCCAACACAATGGATAGAGGCAATTCGTGAAACCTTACTATCTCGTGAATATACAAAGAACTCAGAGTCGCCAATGTATCTATTGTTTTTATAGGTAAGAAGTGACCCTTCTTTTGTAAGTGTATCCACAATCACCCAAATTGCATTATGTCCCTTGGTGGTCCGTGTTTACCCCGACATGAAGTCCATAGTGATATGATCCGACCTCCACTTGGGAATTGGTAAATATTGTAGTAATCCCCTGGTCTTTGGTTTTCAATCTTTACCTGTTGGGATGCTGCACATTTAGCTATGAACTTATCTATGTCTCGCTTCATCCCCTTCCACCATACTAACGTCTCATATTCCTGTACATCTTAGTACGACTTGGATGAATGGTAAATCTAGAATGATGGACTTTAGTCAAAACCCCCTTCAATTGGGCATTATCCGATACACACAATCTCTCCCGAAATCAAACCTCCTCATAAGGTAATGACCAATTATCTACACTCTCACCTTTCTTCAACCATCCCCTAATCGCATCCAATTACTGATCTAGTCATTGTAGTTCTACAACCCTTTTATGAAGAATAGGTTGAGCCATGAGATTAAGCAAACACGACCGACTTCCCTATTTGTCCACCAACAGATCAAAATCCTCCAAGGTCTCTATCATCTTCCACCTACTGAGAGCATCTGCTGTCATATTGGCCTTTCCTGGATGATAATTCAAAGTAAAATCATAATCTTCCAAATATTCGATCGAACGTATTTGTCAAAGATTGAGATCCTTCTGGATGAAGATATATTTCAAGCTCTTATGATTAGAGTAAACCTAAAATTTCTCTCCACACAAGTAACACCTCTAAAACTTGAGAGCAAACACCACAGCTACAAGCTCTAAATCATGGGTTGGATAGTTTTGCTCATGAATCTTCAACTGTCTCGTGCCATAAACAACTACTTTCCCATTCTGCATTAACACACATCCCAAACCCTGTAAATAGGCATATGTGTACACATCATAGCCTTCACCACTATTTAGAACAATAAGTATCGATGATGTTGTCAACTTCTCCTTCAGAGTGGCAAAAGCTTGCTCACAATCTTCAAAGAACTTTTCCCCTTTCTTTGTAAGTCGGATCATTGGCATAGCCAATTGAGAAAACCCCTTCACAAACCTCCGATAATAACCTGCCAAACCTAGGAAACTCTGGATTTTTGTGACATTATGAGGTCTTTCCTATTTCAACGCTGCCTCAATCTTTGTAGGGTCTAGAAGTACTCCCAATTCTGACACCACGTGTCCAAGGAACTTCACTTCCTTTATCAAAAATTCACATTTACTCATCTTAGTGTACAATTTATGCTGCCTCAATGTTTGTTACACCACTTTGATATGCTCTACATGATCGTCGTGTGTTATTGAATAGATCAAAATGTCCTCGATGAAGACAATAACAAACTGATCTAAATAAGGTCTAAACGCTCTATGCATTAAATCCATAAATGGCACAGGAGCATTAATCAATCCAAATGGCATTGCAGTAGACTCAAAATGACCGTACCTTGTGCGAAAGGTAGTCTTAGGAATATCCTCCTCCCTTATTCTCAATTGATTGTACCCAGTATGAAGATCAATTTTGGAGTAATACTTTGAACCCCTCAAGTGATCAAACAAGTCATCAGTCCTAGGTAGAGGATACCTATTTTTCACCATCACTTGATTCAACTTCCTATAATCCGTACAAAGCCTGAGGGTCTCATCGTGCTTCTTCACAAAGAGGACATGTGCTCCCCAAGGTGAAGTGCTCAAATGGATAAACCTAATAGCCAACAGTTGGTCCAACTACTTTCTTAGCTCCTTCAACTACAAAGGTGCCATCTTGTAGGGAGCAATGGATATGCTTTCAATTCCCAAATAGAGATCAATAGTAAACTCAATCTCTCTTTGTGGAGGTAACCTGGGTAGTTTATTCGGGAAGACATTCGGGAAGTCAGACACTACCAATACCACGCTAGACTGGGATTTATCTCAATCATCTCCCATTAAGCTAGCTAAGAAACTTAATTTGGCTCCTCCTTAGCCTTTAAGAACTAGTTTCCCATAGTAGGAAATGGGTGGGAAGAATTCCACTCATTGATGAAGCTAAAAACTACCCCTCCCGATAATTGGAATACAATTCCTTTGCGAAAGTAATCTATTACAACATGGAAAGTGTATAACAAGTTCATCCCAAATATTATATCATAACCCTTTATGTCTAATGCAACCAAGTCTACAATTAATTCCTGCTCCCCAATTCGAAGCACACAACCTCTACACACCCTTCTGGTATCCAAGTTCCAACTGTTCTCCTGTAGGAAAATCAATACTCAAAATATATTCTAACTTATCTAATTCTAATCCCAATGTAATAGCATATTAGTGCATATGAAGGAATGAGTAGCATCAGGATCAAACAAAATACATGCCCAATAATTATAGAGAAAGACAATACCTTCCACAACTGCATTGGGAACATCTTCCTCTTGCAGGGCCAAAGCAAACACAAGTCCCTGATTGGTACTACCTATTGCTATAGCTCTTGTAGTTTTTTGCAGTGGTCACTTCCATAGTGGGGATTTGTTTGTATTTGACTGTCTTGCCACCTGAGTACTCTTTTGGGTGTGAAGCAATGGGTAGTTACCTCAAATATGCCTTACGCCTCCACAACCATAGTAGGGCCTAAGATTCACTCCAGTCCTCTCCTGGAATCCCCTATTCCTCAAATAGATTGGCCTTTCTAAACCATAGCCTACTCGGGCCGACGATACAGAGTTGTCCTCTGGACTCCTCCCTTACTACTACCTGTCCTCATTGGGCCTCCTCTTGCTAGAGTTTATCGCCTCTAGGTCTCTTCCGTGTCTTTCTTCACCAAGGCAGCTTTGTCAACTAGACCCCTATCGTCTCAAATCTTATGAGCCATAAGTTTCTCCTAGATAACATGCCTCAAGCTCTGCTCAATTCGTTTAGCCCTCCTGACCTCCGTAGATATGAACTTCGCAGCATAGCGAGATAACTTATCAAAATTTCTCTCATACTCCGCCACCATCATGTTGCCCTATTTTAGAGCCAAAAAAATCTGCATTCATTTTTTCCTTGATCGATTTAGGGAAATACTTGTTTGGGAATACCTGATAAAAAATCCTCTCAGGTCATAGCATCCACATTTCTCATCCTTTTGACCGATTCCCACCAATGGTCTGCCTCTCCTCCCAGAAAATAAGTTACCAACCCAACTTGGAGATCTGCAGCTATCCCCATGCTATCACACATCTTCTTCACCCCGCGAATCCACTTGTCTGCATCTATAGGATTAGAGCTTCCTTGGAAGGTAGGTGGGTGTTACCTAAAAAACTCTCTAAGAGCTACCATCCTTCTGTTCTTGTCCCCATTGCCTTGTGCCAAAGCTAATGGCTGAGCCACCCCAGTGTGGTTATTGTTCCCATTTTGGTGTTGTACCAAAGTGGTTAACTCTCTTAGGCATTGATAAATGACATTCATGGCATATAGAGGTGGTGGTGGTGGGTTTGATTGACTTCCACACCCTCGTCCTCGCCTTTGTCTATCTTTCTTGGGAATGGTTTCGTCAATGCCGTATAAGATGGTAAATGGCCTTTATAAAGATGTTTGTGATGTGGCCCTAGGGAAAATGATTGAGATTGGTTGTGTTGGTGGTAGGTGAATGAGGTAGGTTCGTTATGTAGATTCCTGAGAAGAAACCAACATAAATGAGACATTTGAGATTATATTTACTAAATTATTCTTTATTTACTCTAATTCCTAAATGTTTACTTTTGTAATTGAGTTACTGTATTCCGTAAAATTGAGATCGTTACAACTAACATTGTTTTATTTGATTTTCCCAAAAAGTCTTCCTTGTTTTATGATTTTAAAAAAAATTTCTTTGGATTTGAGAGGGATTTCCTACGGGCTGTTGCTCACCATCGACAACCAACACATAACAGCCCAAAATCTACAGTGGAAGGCATTAACTATCTACCAAACATCCAACCATGAGAGTGACTACAAACTACCATCAATAAATGAAATAATACCAAAACATCCATCCACTGAATAAATAAACTAAACCAATTCCAACTAAACATAGTAGGTTTATACTCTTAACATTGTCTCATAGTCACCAAAGAAATTTAAACTAGTCCAGAGCATTAGCTCTAAACATCTACTTCTAGATCCACTCCAAAATCCCAGTCAACTTCTCACCTATCTCAAGATTCTCCTGAATCCCGAAAGTTGAAAAATATCATTCACATAGGTTGTGCAAAAAGCTCAGTAGAGAAAACCCTCCAAAACTCAACAAGATTTTGAAAACATAAAACATGTAAGTCCCGTTTAGCAATATAATATACATAACTTTGAAGTAAAACAATGACAATTTATAAGATCTCAGGTGTACGGTAAATACAGTAAAAATTTATGAACCAAAATCACAGCTCTCAAGCCATATACATCAATATAATCAACATGTATCTCATATACAAATATAGGTAGGCTAACATGCATCCACACACCGAGAGTATCCTGGCCCATACTCACACACGCAATCAAATACAATCCTTGCAAGGATGACACATTTTCAAGAAGCACATGTACCGATGCATCGACATTGATGCAACTTCCTAGGAATCATATACTTACCCTCCACCTTGATCACCGTAAGCGAATAGTATTTGGCCCTCGCAAGGCACCAATCCCACTACGAGTGTTAGGAAACCTTCAATCCCACAAGGCAAGAAACTCATCTAATACCTCTACGATACCTGGTCGATAGCAATCATGTTAATCACACCCATTATACAGGACATACTTTCCACAATTCTCCAAGAAAATCCAATCACTAACAAGAATCATAGTTTCATAATCTTTTCAAAAAAGATAATTCAAGAAAACATACAAGAGATCTTCAAGAAACAATTTTATATTTATCATAACCAATGCTAAGATTTTAGAACATAAGAACATGTGAACTTTGATATATAACATGAATAAATTTTGTTATAATTCATGAACTAGGGTTTTTATAAAGAAGATGAATCTTGGATAACAATCGTTTATAATCAAGAACCAATTCACATAGTTGCGAAGAATCAACAAGAATAGTCTATTTAACATATATATAAGGATGAAAAACATAATAATAATAATCCTATACTTAGTGTTGAATTTGAGAATGAAAACGTACCTTATTTCTGGTAGACTTTGATCCTATCGTGCTCTAGTGTGATTCCCCGGTGTTAATCTGTCAAGGATTCCCCTCTTTCTTCTCCCCCAACTCCCTCTAGCCTTCTAGGATTGAAATAATAATTAAAATAGCCTAAAAGCCATACATAGGGCATTTATATGACATAAAATTAGAGGAAAAAATGCTAAAACTTATTGGGCTAAAACTAAGAGGCACATTCGAATGGCTAGCATGCGTTCAAACCAAACAACGATTTGACCAAGGCGTTCTAATGGTTAGCGTGCATTCGAATGGAAGCTCATGTCGTCAAGGGCATTGTTTGAATGAAACTTTTGCGTTCGAACAATGCAAACTCTCTGGAAAGACTTCAACCTTGCCTTGCGTTTAAACGATTCTTCACCGTTATGATGTAGGTGACCATTCGCGCATTCGAATGATCCTTCACCATTCTGACAGAGGTGGTTTCTTACCATCCTCTCAATATATTTCGCTTTTTTTTTCACAATTACCACATGCATAATTTATCCATTTCATACAAACACAATTCATCATAATATAATATAATATAATCCACATAATTACTTGGGGGTTTACACAACACTTTCAGATTTTGGAACAAAAGAGGATGTTCAGTTGAATGAATAGGAGGTCTTTGAGACCGAGGTTGATCAGGATGGAGATCCTGGAGTCGAGGCTTAGGGTTGTTGTTTCAATTTATGGATTTGAAGTTTGTAATGCCCCAAATTCCATAATCTGGGAATTACCTATCTCTGCAAACCATCAAACTATGAGAGCAACTAAAAATCATCGAAACATAAATCAAAATCATTCATCATTGATAAATAAAACTGTAAAAACTAACCAAAGTAATTTCTCCAGGCTTCCATCCAAAACATCTAAATAATACAAGTTCTAAAAATAAACTACTAACTATTGGATGTTTATGGCATCACCAAATAATTAATTCAAAATTAATCAGTTGTAGAAATAACTCTAAGCCTCGGCACTAGGATCACCATCTTGATCGATCTCGGTCTCAAAATCGACATGCTCTTTCAATTTGACATCCTCATCTATGCCAAAATTTGTAAATGTTATTTTAGGGGGTGACCAAAAGTCTGTAGGAAATCCCTCTCAAATACAAATAAGGTTTTTAAAGCGTAAAATAGGGAAGTCTCTTTATAAAATAGCATATATAACTTTTGAAAAAAAATAGTGACATTTATAACGATATCAGATTTATGGACTACATTAATTCAATAATAGAAGTAAACATTTAGTACTTAGAGTAAATAAGAAGTAATTCCATAAAAATCATCTCAAGTGTCTCATGTATGTTGGTTGCTTCTTAGGAATCTACTCAACGAACCTACTTTGTTCACCCACCACCAACACAAACAATCTCAATCATTCTCCGCAAGGATACATCACAAACAACTTTAGGAAGGACGTGTACCATCTTATATGGCATTGATAAATACATTCATAGGAAAGGTATATCATTCCTTAGACTCAGACCTACGTAAACAATAATGGTTGACCTCTTAAGGAAACAACCCCCTACAAATGTTAGGTAACCATCTCACTCCACTGGGATAGACTAACCTCTAACACTCTACAGTAGCTTTCGAAGGCAATCCAAGTTCGTCCCACCCAAACCATACAAGAGATAAAAATTACAATTTTATCAAAAACCATATACTCAACCAATCACAATTTTCATCAAAATCCATGTCACAATTTCAAAATTTTCAATGTACAAGAATAAAAGAATTAAGATATGCAAGAGATTGTATCAAGAAAACCTTCATAATTGTAATATAAAATATTTTAGGGTTTTGCCCAAAAAATCAATTTCTTAGAGATAGAATAAGTGTTTGAATATATACATGGTTTATTCAAGAATTGGAATTTAGAAATCAAGAACCAATGTATTTTACACATAAAAATATGTATTTTAGCAAAACTAGGGTTTCAAAAATCAAGAACAAGAGTTTCTTGAATATAAATAATGTATTTTGTTCAAAATAACTTTTCAATCGGAAAGAATTCAAGAACTAACAATTATTTAGCATATAATCATCAAGAAGATAAAAAAAATACCTATATAATACGCCTAAGTCTAAATGAAAGAATTCAAGAAGAATCCCCAACCTTAATCCGATGTTTGTGCATAACCCTAGTGTGTTTGATGCGTTCCCAATGAGAAAATCCCACCAAATCTTGCATTTTCTCCTTCTCTCTCACACTCCAGGGTTTTCTATGGTTGAAATATAGGTAAATTAGTCCCGAAAGACGTCCCTAAGTATTTATAGGGTGAGAAAATAGTCCAGGCAGAGTAGGATTGATATGTAGAATCACGATAGCACGTTCGGACGAGAAGCTTGGCATTCAAATGGTTCATAGGATGTCCGAACGGAATATTTGGCATTCGAATGGGAGTTCTCCCAATATCTCTTGTGTTTCTACTAAAAAAAATCATCAGACAAAGTGTTCGAACAGATCCATTCGAGTTCGAATAGATTCCATTTTCTGCTTGAACTTTCAAGGCAGTTTTAGCCTAGTTAGAGGTCGATTCATGAAATTTCATGAAATTTCATGAAATTCACATTTGTAGCCCTTAAATTCTAGTTTTTACTTTCCAAAAAGCATATCAAACAGATTTTGGAGTAAAACGTTATAGAAAAAAGAATATGGTAGTGTCTAATTTCTTCCTACCCGAATTCTCTCCAAAATGTGTTTGTAATTCGGAATACTAAGGTGCACCCCAGTTTACCTCTCCCAAGGTTTCTTGACCTTTCATATCTATTTTTATTGTTATTTCTCTATAAATATATTCAAAACTAAACTAAATTTGTTTCTCCTAAGAGTGACCATCCCGAAACTTCAATCTTCTCAACATATCTACACTATTCTACAATTACCACCTACATAGTTTATTCATCCTTAATTCATTCCACATCAACACAATATATGAAAATTTAATATAACTTAGAATAATTACATGGGAGCTTACAAAAATTAATTCCTTGGTGATGTAATAAACATTCGGTAGTTTGTTATTTATTTTGAGACCTAGTATTATTTAAATGTTTTGGATGTAAACTTGGGGTGTGTTTGTTTATTTTTTGGAGTTTTATTTATTAATGAGGTAATAATCATAATGGCGCTTCCCTTGCCTCTATTATTTGGGGGTCATATGTTTACTCTTTCATTCCTGCTCCCTCATTGTGGACTATCACTAGAGTGTTAGGTTAGGTTGAAAAAATGTTAGGCTTAAATAGGTTGGAAATTAGACATTTAAACATTTAGTGTGAGTTGATATTGATTATTGAGTAAGGAAATTAAATTGTGCTTGATGTGCAGAATGGATGGTAGAAGAGGACATGAATGTCTGACTAACTAAGATAGAAATCAACCACCCTAGGAAGCCATGAACGGTATCTACCAGCGCCTAAGGGAATTGACTAGCTTGGCATGAAATCATAATGGGAACAACCACCAAAACAGAGTTGCACAACCATTGGCCACAGATCTGACAGTTAACCAAGAGTTTAGGATGATGAATTATTTAGAGAAATCTTGAGGCAGCACCCGCCCACTTTTCAAGGGAGTTCTAATCCAATGGATGCAGATAAATGGATTAGTGATGCGAACCCTTAAACGAATTCAAGAACCCACGGGCAAATTGATTGAAGACTCCCCAAGAAAGATCACAAATCAGATTATTAGAACCAAGAACCTAGACCCAATGTTTGCAAGAAACAAGAACCCAAGGTTAAAAGTTCAAGAGAAAGACGCCACACTCAAAGATTGAGCGATAAGTCGATGAACGCCACAAGAAAGATTAATTCTTAATAAGTTCTTAAAATAGTTCTTGGAAGAACAATAAGGTAGAAACCTCACAATACTCACAAAAATATCCTGTCTTTTACAATGCTTTGAACACCTATTTATAGGCTGGTTGTTACAAAGAAAACTTCCTAAAATAGCTTATCCTAATTAAGAAATATCTCTTACTTGTTGGTAAAAAAATATCTCTTACTTGCTGGTAAAGAAATAGCTCTTACTTTCCTAAACTCTTACTTTCCTAACAGAGAAAAACACAATCAGCCCTTTAATATGCTGATCACATGCCTAATTAAACAAGAAAAGTCTTTCTTTCCTAAAAGGAATAAATCACACGCCTAAATAGATAAGGAAGGTCTTACAATCAGACCAATTTTAAACATGTCAATTTTAAGCTTAGCCTTTGCCGGAATCGTCTAGAACTTGAATCATGTTGATGGATCTTTGTTCCCCAAGTGGATCATGCTCCATGCTTGAACTTTCACAATCAACCCATATGTCTTGAATTAGCCCGTTCAATGCTTCCTTCATCCTTTTTTTGCTCTCGCCCGAGTCATAGGACCTCCATTTATGCTCAATGGATCAGATTGCATTGCATCATTCCCCCTCTCTTTAAAAGGATTCGTCCTCGAATCTTCGTCATCTGCAATAAAAGGAGAAAGATTAGCAACATTAAAAGTAGCACTAACACTATACTCACCAGGAAGATCTAGTTTGTAAGCGTTATCATTTATCCGTGCCACCACTTGAAAAGGCCCATCTCCTCTAGGCTGCAACTTAGAACGCCTTTGTGCGGGAAAACGCTCCTTTCGCATATGCACCCAAACCCAATCTCCAGGCTCAAAAACCACCTTCTTACGTCCCTTATTAGCTTGAGTAGCATATTGCTTCGTTCGCCTCTCAATGTGCAATCGAACTTTCTCATGCAATTGCTTCACTAATTCAGCCTTTCATTCTCCATCTAAATTAGCACACTCATCAATAGGCAAAGGCAACAAATCTAATGGAGTTAAGGGATTAAAACCATAGACAATTTCAAAAGGTGAATAATTAGTAGTAGAATGCACACTACGATTATAAGCAAATTCGACATGAGGCAAACAATCCTCCCAAGTTTTCAAATTCTTACCAATGACAGCACGCAATAAAGTAGAAAGAGTATGATTAGTTACCTCAGTTTGCCCATTTGTTTGTGGATGGCAAGTAGTGGAAAAGAGTAATTTAGTACCAAGCTTACCCCACAATGTCTTCCAGAAATAGCTCAAAAATGTAGCATCACGATCAGACACAATACTCTGAGGCACTCCATGTAAACGCACCACCTCTTTAAAGAACAAATCAGCTACATTGCTAGCATCATCAGTCTTATGACATGCAATGAAATGCGCCATCTTTGAAAACCTATCAACAACAACAAACACAGAATCCCATCCCCATTTTGTCCTAGGTAAACCTAACACAAAATCCATGGAAATATCTACCCAAGGTGAACTAGGTATAGGTAAGGAATTATACAAACCATGGGGCTGAACCTTAGACTTAGCATTTTTACATGCAACACATTTCTCACAAATTCGCTCAACATCCCGTTTCATATGTGGCCAGAAAAAATGTTCAACTAACACATCTAAGGTTTTCCTAACACCAAAGTGTCCCATTAAACCACCCCCATGTGCTTCTCTAACTAATAACTCACGCATCGAACAATTAGGCACACACAATCGATCCTCTTGAAACAAGAACCCATCATGTCTATAAAACTTACCAAAACCCAAACTCTCACAAGCATCAAACACATTAGCAAAGTCAGAATCACTAGCATATAAATCCTTAATGTACTCAAAGCCAAGCAACTTTGCATTTAAAGTGGAAACTAAGGCATACCTACGAGATAAAGCATCAGCAACCACATTCTCTTTCCCCAGCTTGTATTTGATAACGTAAGGAAAGGTCTCAATGAATTCAACCCATTTAGCATGACGTCTATTCAGCTTACCTTGACCTTTCAAATGTTTCAAAGACTCATGATCAGTGTGGATGACAAACTCCTTGGGCCAAAGATAATGTTGCCAAGTCTCTAACGCCCTCACCAATGCATAAAGCTCCTTATCATAAGTTGGGTAATTCAAGGCTGCCCTATTTAGTTTCTCACTGAAATAAGCTAAAGGACGACCTCCCTGCATTAAAACAACTCCAATTCCAATACCTGAGGCATCACACTCAACTTCAAAAGTTTGAGAAAAGTTAGGCAAATCAAGTAAAGGTGCAGAACTAAGTTTTTCTTTAATCAAATTAAAAGCAACTTCTTGGTCCCTTCCCCATTTAAAACCTACGCTTTTCTTAACGATTTCAGTCAATGGTGCAGCCATGGTGCTAAAGTCCTTTACAAACCTTCTATAAAAACTAGCAAGCCCATGAAAGCTACGTACCTCAGTAATGGTTTTAGGTGTAGGCCATTCTCGAATAGCCTTAACCTTCTCCTCATCAACCGCAATGCCCTTAGCACTAACAACATATCCTAAGAAAACAATCTGACTAGTGCAAAATGAACATTTCTTGAGGTTAGCAAATAACTGAGCATCACGCAAAGAACGTAACACAAGCCTCAAATGTTCAACATGCTCATCTAAGCTCTTACTGTAAATCAAGATATCATCAAAATAAACGACAACAAATTTACCAATAAAAGCACGCAAAACATGGTTCATTAAACGCATAAACGTACTAGGTGCATTGGTTAAGCCAAAAGCCATTACCAGCCATTCATATAAACCATATTTAGTCTTAAATGCCGTTTTCCATTCATCACCTTCTCTCATCCTAATTTGATGATAACCAGATTTTAGATCAATCTTACTAAACAAACAAGCACCATGCAACTCATCTAACATGTCATCAAGTCTAGGAATGGGATGACGATACTTTACCGTTATTTTGTTCATGGCGCGACAATCGGTGCACATCCTCCAAGTCCCATCCTTTTTGGGCACAAGTAACACTGGAACTGTACAAGGACTCAAGCTCTCCCTTACATGACCTTTCGACATCAGCTCCTCAACTTGCCTTTGAAGTTCCTTCGTCTCCTCGAGATTACTCCTATAAGCTGGACGATTGGGAATCATTGCACCAGGAATGAAATCAATCTGATGTTCAATCCCTCTAACTGGTGGCAAGCCATTTGGGATTTCCTCGGGAAAAACATCACCGAACTCCTGCAAAAGAGAATCAACAACACTAGGCAAAGCAAAGTTAAGCTCGTTAGTATTCAAAAAGGCCTCCTTGTACATAAGTACAATCATCGGCTGCCCGGAATAAAAAAGCTCCCTTAACCTCTCTTTCTTTTGCATAGAAACTCACATTTTTCCTCTCTTGCTTTTGTGAACTCTCACTCTTTTCACTCCTTGAAGATTCAGCAGCCTCTCTTTTTTTTTTCCCTCATTTTTTTTTCACTTTCACTCTATTTCCCTCTTTTTTTTCATTGTCACTCTCTTTTCTTTCCTCAAACTCACTTTTTAAACTCATTTGATCATCATGCACCTGTCTAGGTGTTAACGGTACAAGTGTTACAGGTTTGCCATGCAGTACAAAAGAATATCTATTTCTATATCCATCATGCATAACTTGCCTATCAAACTGCCAAGGACGTCCCAAAAGTAAATGGCCAGCATGCATTGGGACTGCATCACACAAAACCTCATCAACATAACGCCCAATGGAGAATGAAACTAATACCTGCCTATTCACCTTAATCTCCCCACATTCATTCAACCACTGCAACTTATAAGGAGTAGGGTGCTTAATAGTAGGCAAATTAAGTTTCTCAACTAACAAGGTACTAGCAACATTAGCACAACTCCCACCATCAATGATAACATTACATACCTTATTGTTGATATGGCAGCGAGTATGAAAGATGTTGTCACGTTGTGCCTCGTTGTCCTCCTCCTTTACTTGTGCATTCAAGGCACGCCTCGTGACCAAAATTTCACCCTCAACTGGATATTCCTCTCCTTCACTCTCCTTACTCTCCACATCGTCATCATATTCACTTTCAGTTTCAAAATCACCATTATCCCTAAAAAATATAGCACGTTTATTTGGACATTGAGATGCAATGTGCCCCCTACCCAAACACTTAAGGCACTTTATATCTCTATTTCTAGAAGTTTGAGAATCAGATTTACCTCGCTCCTTGCTAGCCTCTATGTCTTTGCCTTTGTTGGAAGCTTCAACTTTACCCTTAGAATCTGATTTCTCTTCCTTCTTGCTCCAACTAGAATTCGGTTTCCAAGAAGATGAAGAACCCAAATTCTGCCAAAACCGAGTAGAACCCTTCCGTTTGAGTTGCCTCTCAACCTTCATTGCCATGTGTAGCATATCCTCCATCTCCACATAATGCTGTAACTTAACTACATTTTGAATATCTCGGTTCAAACCGTGCAAAAATCATGCCATGGTCGCCTCTCGGTCCTCCTCTACATTAGCCCGAATCATAGCTATCTCCATCTCCTTATAATACTCATCAACACTTCTGGACCCCCGAGTCAACCCCTGCAACCTATGAAACAAGTCCCTATAATAATGAGAAGGGACAAACCTCTTCCTCATGATACTCTTCATCTCATCCCAAGTATCAACCGGATGCTCTCTATTCCTTCTCCTATTCATCACTAATTGATCCCATCATACTACTGCATAATCAGTAAACTCCACTGCAGCTAGTTTCACCTTCTTCTCCTCTAAATAGTCATGGCAATCAAACACTAACTCCACTTTCTTTTCCCACTCTAAGTAAAACTCCGGATCATTCTTGCCTTGAAAGGCTGGGATTTTCATCTTAATGCTACCCAAATTTCCATCTCTCCGATAAAAATCTCTAACACCTCCACGACCACCTCTACCACCTCTACCATGGTCAAACCCAATCAACGTGGCCTGGTCATCGAAGTAATCACCAAGATCCCACTCGTCATCTTCAATAATGTTTTGATGACGCCAATTCTGCCTTCTCTCCACCGGTGCCTCACGCCTATCATGTCCATCATCTCTTCTTCCCACATTCATCCTCAACTCATTAATCGCATTCACTTGCTCCTCCAATTGATTTCCCATGTCATCAAATCTCGTATTCATACGTTCGAACTGTTGTTGCATAGCCCGAAGTATGAATAGCACATCAGTACCACCCTCCTCAGCTACTCCTTTATCCTTGGAAGTCATGTTTTATAGCCTGCAAAACAATGTTAGAAATAGCCTCACAAACACTCCCCTCACGTGTTTCACTCGTTTCAATGTCACTCAACCCTCGTGCTTACACTCTTATTGGCTTTTTCTTAAGATAAGCTCACACACTCAGCCTTTTACCACTCACATGTTTCACCTTTGTCGTTGTTTCGCAAACTACTCAAAACTCAACCAAAAACCAACCGTTCCCACAACGCACAACAACTTAACAAAATAAGACACAAATATCGAAGGAAGGACTAGAATTAACAAAGAAAAATAGAGAATAACAACGATAACACGAAAATGAAACAAAGAAACACAAAGAAGCAAAGAAAACGAATTCAGCGAAAAACTAAGAGAAACAATGATTCGAAAGCAACAAATGGATCAAGAAAGGGGTTAAATCAACTAGGATGACCTATTTTGGGAAAACAATGCGTGAATGATCAGAATAAGTAACTTTTGATTATTTTTGTTCAAATCTCAACACAAATCAGCCCTCAAGCAAACTGACTAGCCTCAATTCGATTCTTTCTTTCTTTTCTTTTCTTTTCTTTTTCTTCTTCTCTTTTTTTTTTCTTGATATCAGATCACAAAAGAGGCAAACTACGCGTAATTGTGCAGTAGGCTTCACAATCGATTCACTAGCAAATTATGTAGTCAACTCCGCCCATATTATGCAACCCTAATTGATATTAAAATTATAGAAAAGAACAACTGAAACTCCAGCAGCAAGTCATGCCCCAAATCAACAGAACAAAAAATATCGCAATGAACAGTCGTGATGAACAGTGCACAATTTTTTTTTTTTAAATAGATGTGCATAAACAAAGAAAACCAACCTGATTTGAGAAAACAAACCCGAGTGCTCTGATACCAACTGATGCGAACCCTTAAACGAATTCAAGAACCCACGGGCAAATTGATTGAAGACTCCCCAAGAAAGATCACAAATCAGATTATTAGAACCAAGAACCTAGACCCAATGTTTGCAAGAAACAAGAACCCATGGTTAAAAGTTCAAGAGAAAGACGCCACACTCAAAGATTGACCGATAAGTCGATGAACGCCACAAGAAAGATTAATTCTTGATAAGTTCTTGAAATAGTTCTTGGAAGAACAATAAGGTAGAAACCTCACAATACTCACAAAAATATCTTGTCTTTTACAATGCTTTGAACACCTATTTATAGGTTGGTTGTTACAAAGAAAACTTCCTAAAATAGCTTATCCTAATTAAGAAATATCTCTCACTTGCTGGTGAAGAAATATCTCTTACTTGTTGGTAAAGAAATATCTCTTACTTGCTGGTAAAGAAATATCTCTTACTTTCCTAAACTCTTACTTTCCTAAAAGAGAAAAACACAATCAGCCCTTTAATATGCTGATCACATGCCTAATTAAACAAGAAAAGTATTTCTTTCCTAAAAGGAATAAATCACACGCCTAAATAGATAAGGAAGGTCTTACAATCAGACCAATTTTAAACATGCCAATTTTAAGCTTAGCCTTTGCCAGAATCTTCTAGAACTTGAATCATGTTGATGGATCTTTGTTCCCCAAGTGGATCATGCTCCATGCTTGAACTTGCACAATCAGCCCATATGTCTAGAATCTGTAACACCCCAAAACACACCCTGGACGGCATTACATTCTAAGACCATTCACAACATGAGAGCACTAATATAATTCCATCAATAAGAAAAATTTTACATTCATCCTTCATAAAATTTACAATATCATCCCAAAAGAATAAGCCCAGCTATGGCATTTACATCTCAAAAATCAACTAATGTAGCGCAGCGGAAATAACAAAAGAAAACTAAATTTCACATGATTTCAAAATAAATTCTCAAGTCTATTACAAAGGAAGCTATGTCTCTACAGGTCCATCTCGGGATCTATGTTCCCTTCTATGGGAGCTTCCCAATGTCCCGGCTCGTCAGTTCCGAGCTCCTCCTCTAGATAAAGACCTGAAATATGTTGTTTGTAGGGGGTGAGCACTAAGCTCTGTAGCAACATTCCTCCAAATCCCGAACAAGGTTTATAAAAATATATAAAATGGCCGGTCTCATTTCGAAAATAACATACATAATCTTTGAAGTAAAACAGGGACATTTTAAAATGGATCTCAAGTTTAAGTAGCAACAGTAATTTAAATGAACAGTAAAAGAAACCAAGATCCATTACATATCCATTTTCCAAAATATAAACCATTTTCCCACAAGACCTTGTGGAATCCCATACTCCCACAAGTTCTTGTAGGAAACCATTTTCCACAATAATACAATAATCCATACTTGAATATTCCACAACCATATGTATGTGTATCTTATCAAAGATATCCATCATTTAGGAAGGGCGTATGCCATACCAATGGCAGTGACGTATCCAACCCATCATCCCATGTATTTTGGTTCATCCCCGTACCATGTATGTTGATTGCTTCTCATTAATCTACTCAACGATTATACCTAGTCCACCAATCACTATCACAATCACAAATACTTTAGGAAAGGGCGTCTATCATCCCAATGGCAGTGACGAGTCCCTTCCCAGGAAAAGTATACCATCCCTTGTTCGAACTCCAGTGAACGATAGTGGTCGCATTACCAAATGACAACCCACTACAAGTGTTAGGAAACCATCTCACCCCCACTGGGATAGACTAACATCTAACACTCTACGGCATCTCTCGATGACAATCCAAGTCCATCACAACAACCATACTAATGAGGAAACCAAAATATTCTCATTTTACAAGCATATCTTAAAAATCCCCAAATTTAGAATGAGACAATTTCAATAACCCATTTTAAGAAAAATACAAGAGATCATTCCACATCATTTTATCACTCAACACAAAGCACTATAGTTTCGAAATCAATAATAAAGGAAGAAGTTTGGAAGAAAATCCATCCCTCTCCAAAACTAGGGTTTTAAAGCAAGCAAAGAGATTTCATGGGTATTCAACCCTCACTTTGTTTAAATCATGTAATCTTTACAAAAAGACTAAGAGAGGATGATTTCATATCATATATATATAACATTTAGGGCAAAACATACATATATAAATAAGCCCTAAGCCTCAATGAAAGAATTTGAGAAGAACCCCCTACCTTCTTCTTCCTTAGTGTTCTTTGAGGAACTTGAAGTTTTGATCCTCTTCAATGTGTAAATCCTCTCTTGATCTTGTGTTTTCCCCTTATTTCTTCCTCTCTAAGATTATCTAGGGTTAGAAATGTTGAAATGAGGCTAATGGGGGTGTCCTTAAGTATTTATAGTGAAAGAAATGGCCTCCTATGCGCGATTATGAAGTTCAGAATTCGTAACTCACGTTCGAACGTCATTGGCGTTCGAACGTCACTAGTGCAAATTATTGATTCACGTTCGAACGTCACTTTGGCTTTCGAACGTTGGTTGCTCCCAGTACTTTTGCATTTTCATCAGAGCTCTGCAGACACCAAAGTATTGGGACTCCCTCACGTTCGAACGTCGATTCACGTTCGAACGTCATCCCAGTTTCTGCTGAAACTTCCAGTGAAGTTTTGGCCTATTTAGAGATTGATTTGGAAAATTTTCATGAAATACACTTTTGTAGCCCTGGATGTCTACTATCTACTGTCAAAATTTCAGATCAATTGGAAGTCAGGATAAAAAGTTATGATCCAAACACTAAGACAGTGTCTAAAATTCTTCTACCTAAAATATCTCTAAAATGCGATTTCACTCCAAAATACTTCCAACTTTCTACGACATACACTATTACCTCCACTAACCTTTTATTTCTACTCTTATCATCTACGTAGCTCATGCATACATCATTACATATATATTCGCATTTCAAAAACATAATTACGTTACTATATATCTATATACATATATAAAAGAAAATGCGGGGTGTTACAGAATCAGCCCATTCAATGCTTCCTTCATCATTTTTTGCTCTCGCCTGAGTCATATGACCTCCATTTATGCTCAACGGATCAGATTGCATTGCATCAAGAAGGATTAGGAAGATGTGTGATAGTATGGGGATTGCTGTGGATCTCCAAGTTGAACTTGCTACCTATCTGTTTGAGGGAGAAACAAATCACTAGTGGGATTCTATGAAGATAATGAATGATGTGGATACAATTACTTGGGAGGTCTTAGATCATATTTTCGAAGATAAATATTTTTTGAAGTCAGTGAAGGATAGGATGAGTGCATACTTCTTGGCCTTGAAGTAGGGGAGTATGATGGTGGTTGAATATAAGGTGAAGTTAGATGAATTATCTCATTTTGCGAAAGAGTTTGTGTTTACGGATGGAAGGAGGGCCAGACGATTTGAGCAGGGGTTGAACCCTTCTGTTCGAGAGAAATTCCTTGCACTCAAGATCCAGGAGTACAAGGATATTGTGGACCGAGCAAATTTGGTAGAGAAAGACACGGAGGAGGCTCGACAGAGGCTGGCATTTGTTAGAGGAGTGCTTGATCGTCTTCCATAACTTCACACTTGAACCTGACTATGTGTGTAGATGGCTTATAGAGTATGGTGAGTGTCACTCTACCTCGAGCTCAATGCAAGAAGTGGGGAAAATTGTGTGTGGATGAACAAAACTTATGTGCTTGTGCAAAATTGCTCCCCACACAGAGAGAGACTTGCAATGTCGTGTTTTACTTGGAATAAGTATTTCAAGGTCATCTCCTAAGGGAAGGCGAGGTCAGGTGGTCTTGAAGAGTGATTTGCAAAAAGTGAAAATTGGAAAATCTTGTGATTTAAAAGTTGGTGAGTTGTGAATTGTGAAAAATACTAGAAAATGAGGTTGACTAATCCATAGATGTCATTCCAATGGGAATGCCAAATCAACTCATTTCGTTTAACCAATGGTGTCTAGGTGTTTGATTGATTCGTAGGAAGTGAGGGATGAGTGTGGTTGTGTTGAACAAGAGCATACCCCATGACAAGGCTACGGTGTATCAAAAGCCCACAACAACGTCCGCACTCAACCTAGTCAAACCAAACACTTAACACTACGAGGAAGAATGAAAAAGAGTCGATTTCACATACCAAAGTGAGAATCCCTCTTGGATTAGCCAACTAGAAGTTTAGCTATTCATGGTAAAAGCAAGAACAAGCATTAAGTAAAGAAACATGGTAGTGAAATCAAACATGGGCTTGTGTTAATGTAAGGGAAAGTGTAAACTACAAAAGAAAAGGTATTCATTTCCAAAATGTAAAGCTTGAAAGGAACAAAACCCAAATGTAGAAATGAACCACAAGAAACTTAGCTAAGCTTTATTACAACTTTGATTAGAAGAGATTAAAGTGCAGGAGGGAAAGATTACATGTAAAATGGAGCTTACTACAACGAAAATGGTGAAGGAAAATGTAAAATCCATATTTCTCTCTCTAGAACATCATCTTCTTCCTTGAACTTTCTCTCTCTAAAAGCTTGATAATCTGAAAATGCATGTAGGAAGTGTATATTTGCATCCATCCTCCCCTCTCTTGTCATGAGTGGTTGACTTGGAGTGTTTGGAGAGAGGTTGTCCACAAAAGCATCCAAAATCAGTCAAAGTATGGTCCCCGTTGCTTTTTCCAATCATTCACTCTCTCTACATTGGCCAGCCATCCACTCCCTCATGCATATTATCTGAATGTAGGGGTTAGGATGTAAAACCCGAGTAAATTTGAATTTTTTGTGAATAAGGGCAAAATGGTCAATTGCCATCCTAATGCTTATTTGAAATACTCATGCTCTAAACCTCAGATGAGGAAACGGAGTTCGCCGTTGGATTCATATCGCGAAACCTAGTCACCCAGACTAATTTCGTCGAATTCTGAGATAGTCGGATTTTCGCACGTCGTTCGAGGCGACTGCGTGGCGAATGACATTTTAAAGGTCCCCAAAAATGAGTTTTATAAAATTTCCTTAAAATTAAATTAAAGTTCAAATAAAATTAATTTGAACTTAAACCGGGATGTAATGAATCGTTTCGGGACGAAAAACGGACCCGGAAGTAGGAAATATGCGGTGCGATGTGGACCGCTCATTTGCGACTATAAATATCTACCTAAATCAGATATTTAGGCACAAATATCTCATATTCATCACCCTTGGCCGGCCATAGAGAGAAAAGAGAGAAAAGAGAAGAAAAAAATAAGTTCTTCAAGCTTCAATCCAAGATTTTCGGAGTTCCGTCGCTCGGATCGACTCGGACCAAGAGTTAAAGTCGATCTCCTCAACGAGGGCTACGTCTACGTACCAAGAACGAGGGATTTCACCGAAGATTCCAAGGGGAGATTTTGAAGAAATCAAGTTCTTGGGCTTTAGTTGGTAATTTTGGAAGTTCTATCACTTCCTCCACGCTACAAGAGGTAGGGTTCTTCCTACTTTGGTTTTACTCCTCTCCTTTAGGCCTGTTCTAGGGCCGATTTAGGGGCTGAATTTGGGTTGTTTAAGGGGCTGTTAAGGGGCTAAATTTTGGACTGTTAAGGGGCTAAATTACGGACTGTTTTTCGGCCATTGTACGGACTATTTTTAGGCCATGTTATGGACTGTTTTTAGGCCATTTTTGGGACTATTTTTAGGCCATTTTGCGGGCTATATACGGGCTGTTATATGGTGGTTTATGTAGGCTGTTTTGGTGGTTTATATGGGCTATTTTGATGGCTTATATGGGGGTGTTTTGTGGCTTATGTAAGGGTCGTTACGTAGGCTATTACATGGGCTATTATGTGTTATATTATGCCTTAATGCTTAAGGGTGTTATTGACATCAGATTATGTAATAACATGTTGGATATGAATGTTAATACATGCTAGTTGATGTTTTGACATTGTGAGGAATTATGGCAAGCATATGCATTAGATATCAAGTACCATGACATATGTTGAGATATGTGGTTGAAATGGGTCCATATGACATTCATAGCATGTCGGACATAATTTTTGTGTGCAATGGTTCATTACATTGCATATGCACGAAGACATCGCATATATTGGGTGTGAGTGCATTGTGATATTAAACACCATTCTTGGTGATTGATATGTAGAATCGGTACTGTCGGATCGAAGATCCCATTGGGCCGCATGTTGCATGAAAAATTTGTGTTGGGTATAGCAAGAAAGGGTAGATCCCCCCCTCGGGTGCAAGACCCGGCGACTTGGTTATACACTCCCCTATGGTGAAATTCTAGAAAAGTGTAGTATGGTGTACGGAACCGGCGGTATAAAATCCAAAATCCATTGCCCAACAAGACACAAGATTGTGATGTACATAAACACTCATTCAATGGGTGACATCCAACAATGACTTGATTTTGTAAACACATGATTTCAATTCAAACGGTCATTGGATGTATTTTCCATCAGTTGACGGGGTTACTACACATTGGCATGGCATTGTGTTGGGGGAGTCGGTGATGACTCGGGTTAAAGGTGCATGAGTGAGTCCCATCTCATTTCATAGCATGGCATGGTAGATTTCAATATAGAGTTGCATATTCTTACTTGGAATGTTGATGTGAATACGAAATGTTGAATGTGAACATTGCATGTGCACTTAGGTGGGGAGTAGCCTCTGTAAGAAATTACTCTACTGGGCGTCGCTCACCCTATATGGGAAAACATTTCAGGTGGGGGAAATACATCGGCGGATGGCTCCAATTTGGACCCTCATGTTTGAAGAAAGCCGAATGTGGCTTTAGTTTGTGTTAATGTAAAACACTTGTGAAAATTTTGTTTTGGGCATGTAATCTTTTGCAAATAATTGTAATAGAACTTATATGGACTATTGTTAAAATAACCTTGCATGTTTTGATATAAGTATGGATAGTTGGACCCGGTGTGGCCAATGTTTACTTATAAATGGACCCGGTGCGGTCATTGATTTATATTGTGCCTCGGATGGGTCATTTGAATATATATTGCATAAGTTGGGTTTTGGGTAGAGCTCCCCATACAAAGGAGACTCTGCCCAAATTTTGTTAAGTTATGGACCCTGGTAAATGGGGCATAACGGTGTGATATCGAATTTCTCGGTATCTACGAGTATTCCGCGGGTTGATGGGTAATCAACGGACCCCGAATTTTGGGGTGTCACATAGGAGGTCATGATGGAGTGTTAGAAATGTCAAAAGATGGATTAGATATCAAAAGGTGGGCCCTGCAGTTGGTGGAGTTATTTGAAGTAGGATCTAAGCTTTCTGGGTTACTGGTACCGGTACCATGTAATGTGGTACCGGTAGCTCGACATTTCTCATTGTTGAGTGAGCGAGGCAGAGGTGGGAGCTACCAGTAGCTTGAGGCAAGGAGGTACCGGTAGCTGCTTTCCAGTAGGGTCTGGTACCGGTACCAAAGGCAAGGAGGTATCAGTAGCTGCTTTCCAATAGCATGTTAGCCACCTGAGTTCCAAGTACCCGGTATCAGTACCTAGTGATGTGGTACCAGTATCTACTTTCCAGAGAGCTCTGGTACCGGTACCTAGTGACTTGGTACCGATACCTCTTCTTTTTGTCTTGAGATTTTTGGTTCCTTGATCTCCCAAGCCATCCGTCTTGAGATCCTTTCTTTCCCATTGACCTCAATCACTTAATGGGGTGCTTTATGCTTGCCCTTTCCATCCTATCACCTGCAATCAAGCCATTCTCCATTTATTATCAATTTGAATCCATTTCCCTAAAAATTCACTACAAAACAAATTAAAATGGATGCAGTGAAGATGTTTAATGTGCAATGTTCCACACTCATCACACCCCCCAACTTGAGCTTTGCTAGTCCCTAGCAAACCTTATTTCAAAAATCTATACAATGCACGTATAACAATTCCATTCATCTTAATCGTTTCATGCACAAAACAAAAGCTCAAATCACATTGCAATTATGTAAATGAACTTAGGGCACAATGAAACAAAAACTGGTGTTCTTTCATTCATAGATATTTGTAATAAGTACAAAGAACCCAAAACAAAATGGCCTATATCCTAGGGACTCTTCTACTAGGCCGATAACTCCTAGACCGCTATCCCACTATATACAACCAGCAAAAAACATCAACAAAAAGAAAGACTTTACTCTCTCTAATCCTCCTCATCATCATCATTGTCATCCTCCTCGTCATCAGACTCTGTGACCCCTACAATAGTCGAGCTGGCCGGGGCAGACGTCCGGATGTTAGAGCTAGTCCCCGGAGTTGATGGTGGGAAATCTGGTGCGACAGCAAGTGGTGGCATCTCAGGGAGAGGCTCTCCAGGGAATGCCCTCTAAAAAATCCTAGTCACCATCAACTTCAGTAGCAGCATAGTCCCCCCGAAGCTATCCAACCTCCCCTTGATCCCAGCTAGATGCTGAGAGACCGTTAGAGGTGGGGTCTGCAATAGATGGCCTGACCATGGATGGTCCAGCTGCAGATGGCTCGGCCCGAGATTGCCTAGCCCTTTCCTCCCTCTGCCCGGGCCCTCCAGTCATAGTCGTCCTCTTCATGCTACTCGAATTTCCTATAGGGCCGAACTTAGGCAAGAGTGTCACGTTGGTAGGGATGGTCTTGACCTTGTTCTGGCGACAGATCTTTGTTATATGGTGGGTGTAAGGCAGGTTCGCCCTCGACTTCGTAGCCTGGGCATAGTCCTTTATCACCTCCCAAATCATCAATGCAATATCCTTTTTTGTGCCAGCCATAAACTCAAAGGAGGGCCATTTTCTCCTCCCCCGGTTTCTTCTCTGCACCTCGAGGCAAGACATTATAGTGGAGGACTTTATTCATCACTCCGTAAGTATGCTTAAGTCCCCCGACTTGGATTTTCCCATTGAACTGCGCAGGGTCCTCATACATAAGGATTGTATACTCCTGAAGTGATTTCCTTCCTCGGGTGTTGTGGGGAAAGACAAAAGTATTGGCAAGGGGCCTCTGATACTGCAATGCCTCGACGATGACTACCGGGGTGACCTCAATCACCTTTCCCCTCACATTCGTCTTCAATAAGCACAAATCCTCATCCACCACCCCCAACCTCTAATAAAATTCCCGATAATAGGGAAACACGTACCCATTTACCACCTGAAACCAAAAGTATAGCCCATGACCCTCAATGGCTCTCACAACGTCATCGTGCACCCCTAGGGTGGGCCTATCCACTTGCCGCTCACACGTCACATTCTTGATTCCAATGCTCTCCTGTGAGGGTCATTCTTTTTCTTCTTTCTTTACTCCCCACCATTAGGGGCCGTCTCTTCCACCCTCTTGCGGGACCCAGTGCTAGCTTGTTTCATTTTGAAGGGGCCCGCTTGTTTGGTGCAATCCATCAAAACCAATCCCCAAAATAACTCAAACACACCAAAAGATGAAGGGGGAGACTTATCTACTCTTGCCATTGTCGATTAATTCAAGCTTAGAATGAGAATCATGGGCTTTTGATGGAGAACCTCGGCTTTGGATGGATTTGGGGGTTTTTATAGAAATGAGATGGTTTATGAGAAGAGAAATTGATGGAAATGAAGAGAAAGTAAGAGAAATCAAACCTTGTGTGAAGAATTGGAAGATTAAGAGGGGCGCCCAAGGGTTTTTTGAGGATTTTGATAGAGAGGAGTGTTTTTTAGAGGGAGAGGAATGAGAGAAATGAGAAATTTTTATGAAAAAAACCCTTTTAAACCCTTAATTTTCGCGATTCTAGGCACGAGGTACCGGTAGCTCGTAAGCTGGTACTGGTACCTCGTTATTCTGGAAAACAAGTACCGGTAGCTCAATGAGCTGGTACCGGTGGATAGTCAATCTATCCAAAAGGTATCAGAAGGTCGATGAGCTGGGACTGGTGTAAGACCCGAACACGTATGATGATCATATAAGCATTTATTACGAGCATGTTCACAGGTGATATGAATGAGCATGATAGGTAAATATTATTTAATTAGAAGCATTGATATAAGACCTGAACCTGTACGGTGGATATCTAGATATTTAGAGAGTGCATATGAATAAGGTATGAGAAATAGTTGGACTGAATAACAATAGGGGAATTGATTTGTTAAAATGTGGAAAGCTAAATGAGGATGTTGCATGTGATATGGTTTTATTATTTTATGTATGTTGGTGTATATAGGATTAAGTGGGTGGCAAGTATGCGATATCGATTTATTGATTACGATTATATGTGTTAGTATATGTAAGAAGTAGATTAAGGGATAGCAATATAAATTAGTGGGTTATTATTAATTTGGATATACATATATATATATAGTGGATATATATATGTATGTATATACATAATGATGACTCTCCACTAAGGGAGATATGTAGTCTACATATAGATGTGGATGGGATTAAAAGGGATGGGCTAAGTAGCGGCTAAGGTGGGAGAGAGAGTGGGGAACATGCATGTGGGGGAAACCTATAAAATGAAAGATAAGATAAAGAAAAGGAAGAGGAAGGAAAGGAAAGAATAGGAAAGAAAAGAAAGAGAAGAAAACAAAGAAAAATAAACAAGACTCTTCACTCACACTTGGGAAATTTTGGTTAAGGCAAGAAGGGAAAAGGAGAAGCTTGAAAGTGGAGCTTAATGGTGGCTCAAAGGTGGAAGATTGGTGGTGTAGGAAGTGGGTATAAGAGGTAAGCCATGTAATCTATCTTCTCTCATTTTAAATGTATATATAAGAATTCTTAGTGTATATATTTTGGGTATTTCATGTAATCTAAGAATGGTGTATTTCATGTGGGTTTAATGCTTGGTAATGTTTAGGTGGGTGTGTGAGCATAAGGTGTTGTTGCATGGAAAAAAAATAGGAAGAAAAGAATTATTGTATGCAGGTTTAATTTTGATCTAGAGATATAATAGTCTAGTGGATAATTTAAAAATATTATGAAATGTTCTTGAAATTGAATGTGGATGAGTAATTACAAGAAAACATGTAAAATTTTCTGATATAGGAAATTATGCAAATTCAAGTATACTTTTGTTATGTTTGCAATTTTATGAGAAAGGTTTAATTTAGTGTAATTGGTTCAAATAAATATTGCTTTAACGGATTCAAGAAGACTAGTTGAATCGATTCGAGTAGATAATTTTACTTGTAATGCTCCAGAATCCACCCTGGAAGGCATTACTATCCATAAACCTTCATATCATGAGAGCAACTAACACATCCAAAATAAATATGCCAAACTATGGCATTTCATTAGACCTCAAGTTTACGCAGTAGCAATAAATTAAATGAAGAAGTAACACAAATTTTCAAACAATAAACCATTACCCACATTTGTATCTCAGGTATGTAGTAAGACTTCGCATGAATACAAACATTGAGAATATCCTAGCCCACACACGCACACCCAATCCTTGCAAGGATACACAACTTTAGGAAGGACGTATACCGACACATCGGCAGTGACGAATCCAACCAAGGAATAGTATACTAGCCCTCGACCTCGATACTCGTGAGCGAATAGTGGTTTGGTCCTCGCAAGGCACCAACCCCACTACGAGTGGTAAGGAACCTTCAAACCCCCTCGGAGTAAGAAACGCATCTACCCATTCTACGATACACAGTCAACAGTCACCCATGTTCATCAAAACATCCACACAAGAGATACAATAAGAAACCAATTCACCAAATCATAGATAAACCAAGAACCCCAATTCCATAGGTATTTTTCCAACGGAGCAATTCAAGAAAATATGCAAGAGATCATCAAAAATATAATTTTATCGTTCAAACCAAACAATAGAGTTTTTAAATCAAGAACAATGAAATATCAAGGGTAAAAATCTATATTTCTTGAAAAACTAGGGTTTTGATGTCAAGAACAAGGATGTTATGGCTATCAAACCATAACTTTACTCAAGACATGATAAGATTTGCAAGAACATCAAGAAACAATGATTTCATAACATATATCTATGATTTAGAATCAAAACATACATAGATATAAACCCTAGCCTCAATGAACAAGATTAGGAAGAAACCCCCACCTTGATTCCGTAGTGTTGTGTGAAAAACTAGAGGGTTTGATCCGTCCTAATGTGATAATCCCCCTTAATCTTGTGTTTCTCCCCTTCTTTCTTACCCTTCAAGACTCTCTAGGGTTAGAAATGTTGAAATGGGGCTAAGGGGGGTGTCTTTGGGTATTTATAGTATGAGAAGCAGTCCACTCGTCGCAAATCTAATACTCAGAATCGTAACCTGTATTTTGAACGTCATAATGGCGTTCAAACGTTAGTTGCTTCCAGTACTTCATCAGAGTTCTGTCAGACACAAAAGTACTGGGACGAACTATCATTCGAACGGATCTTCACGTTCGAACGGACTCCCATTGTTTTGCTGAACTTCCAATGAAGTTTTGGCCTATTTAGAGGTCAATTTGAAATTTTTTCGTGAAATACACTTTTGTAGCCTTGGAAGTCTAGTGTCTACTGTAAAATTTCAGATCAAACGGACATCAGGGTAAAAAGTATGGTCCAAATACTAAGGCAGTGTTAAAATCCTTCCTACCCAAATTCTATCTAAAATGTGTTTTAACTCCGGAATTCTTCCTAACTTCTACTACATACCCTATTACCTCAGCTAACATTTTTATTTCTACTCTTACCATCTACATAGTTCATACATACATCATTACATATATTAGCATTTCAAAATTATTACGTTACTATATAAAGATAGAATGTGGGGGTTTACATTACTCAATGTAAATGGATTATTTAATTTGACTCAAATTGATTATTAAGCTATTAGTTTAATCGATTCGAGTAGATAATTTTACTCGATGTAAATGGATTATTGAATTTGACTCGAATTGATTATTAAACTACTAGTTTAATCGATTCAAGTAGATAATTTTACTTGATATAAATGGATTATTTAATTTGTTTCGAATTGATTATTAAACTACTAGCTTAATCGATTTGAGCAGATAATTTTATTCGATGTAAATGGATTATTAATTCGAATCAAATTGAGTATTAAAATTCTATTTGCGTAATCTATTATGGATTTAAGCATTATTACATATTAATGCTTGAGTGGGATTATGGATATCGGGCATGCCAGGTCCAGAGGTGAAAGCCTCAAAGTATGCCGCACTCAAAGCTGTGACGGAGGGGTCGTCTACGAGGTAGAATCTCACAGAAGGTAGGTGTGCTATCCTACATTCTCTTTATTGATACATATTTAAGTTTTGTTTAAATGGTTGTTTTATGATCTCTTTTGAGATTTAATAACTGAGTGGTGTAATATTTGGGTGACTGAGATGGTTTAAATGACGGAGTAAGCCTTCGTGGCTTGGGTTGATTGTGTGATGAAATATGTGCATGCATTTTCGAGTTGACCGTTTGTGAGCTGAATTTATTTGCGAGTATGATGCATTCCTATGATAAGTTAATAATGTGGGTGTGGGCCATTGAAATGGCTAGAATTGCACTGAGAGTGTGGGTCATAAAATCGAATGGGAATATTATAAATACACGAGTTGTCCATATGATAAATGTGTCATATGAATCGTCTTCGTGACGGAAAATATTAAGTTTGTGTGTCGTCTTTGTGACGGAAAATATTAAGTGACTGTGAAATGTCTACATGACGGGAATTATTAAGTAGTTGTGTGTCGTCTACGTGACGAAAAATATTAAGTTTGTGTGTCATCTACGTGATGGGAAAATATTAAGCATGTTAATCGTCTTCGTGACAGGAAATATTAAGTGATTGTGTGACGTCTACGTGACGGGAAATATTAAGTTTGTGTGTCGTCCACGAGATGGGAAATTTTAAGTTTGTGTGTCTTCTTCGTGACGGGAAATATTAAGTGATTGTGTAACATCTACATGACGGGAAATATTGAGTTTTGTGTCATCTACGTTACGGGAAAGTATTAAGTATATAAGTCATCTTCGTGATGGGAAATTTTAAGTGATTGTGTGACGGGAAATATTAAGTGATTGTGTGACATCTACGTGATGGGAAATATTAAGTTTGTGTGTCATCTTCATGACGGAAAATGTTAAGTGATTGTGTAACGTCTATGTGACGGGAATTACCAAGTAGTTGCATGTCGTCTATGTGACAATAAATATTAAGTGATTGTGAGTCACCTATAAGACAAGAGTAAATTGCTTGATACAAGTCATCTATGCGACCAAAATTAGCCTTGTGATTCGAGTTGATTAACAACGGCGTCTACATGACGGAATTGAATTATGTATTTAAGTCGTCTAAGTGACAAGAATGAGAAGTATCTATCTGAGTAGAGTCGTCTAAGGGATGAGAATTATTTATGTGGTATATGCCGGCTAAGTGATGATAATTATTTGTATCACTTGAATTTCCTCTGTGACTGGGGGTATGCGCCAGGGTATTCGTTGTGTGGCATAATTTAATTATGTGAAAATAACTATTTTAGCGGTAAATTTTGCCTATGTGATTTATACGTTATGTCTATGTGATGTATCCGGACAACGTCTAAGTGGTGAAGTGTAATTTGAATGTTGGTAATTGCAACGTGGTTAAGGTTGTTCCTAAATAAATTAAGTGTTTTCTTTATCTCTTGTACTCATGATTATTGATTGCAACTTTGCTCTCACTAATGGTCTCAATGACTTTTCAGGAAAAACCCTAAAGACGCGAGGAGTCCACTGCCGAGTTTAGAGGGTCGATTGGGAGGTAATAATGGGTTTTTTTTTGTCCTTTAAACATAATTTGTATGTATATAAGTCATAGTATTTTTTTTATTTGTATCATAGTCTGTGAAATAGTAGGACTCATGGTGAACCTTTTTTATCTAACGGTTTTGGTGAATTTCGATGTATATTAAGGTGGCATAGATATGCGATTGTTGTTGGTTTCTACTCATCATTTGTGACAGATATTTTACCTCGAGTTGGGGTACTACAATTTTTGTATCAGAGCCTAGGTTTATAGGTTCTGTAGACAAGTGTGTTTAGGTCGACAGTGGACAAGATAGGAACTTGAAAGTTAGTTAGGATACGATAGGTAGGAGGGTGATCATGTTAAACAAATATTAACAGTTCTTTGTGCTGCTTTGCAATATTATAGCATTATGACTTATTGATTTTATACATAATGTGAATTGCATAGAAATGAAGTATTTGTTTTATATTTCCACTTTCAATCTATTGAGAGAGATGATAGATAACGGTATTAGGGGTACAGATTGGTGGTGATCAATTACAGAACTGTTAAATATAAAATATGTTTGGAGTAATACTATTATGGATAGAATAAGTTTTATGATTATAACCCAAGGGTAGAAGTGTGTGGGTAAGCATGGAAGGCAATATATTCTAGTGCCTTCGTGGTTATTATTTTTTATTCAGATTGATCAAGTGAAACAGAAGGAAATTTTAGTGGGATTAAACTAGTTGATACAACATCACATATCAGTTTCTAAGCTTAGCAAAATATAATACTTGGGCAAATGAGGTATTATATTGTTGGAAAATATGTATGGAAAATTAATGGGCCGAAGAGAGCTATATAGGGGTATACATCTTAATCGTGTGAGTTAGTACAAATAAATGGGGTTAGATTGGGTTACAGATGTGGTAGAGTAAAGGGTGCAACGGGTGATTGTCCTAGCAAAAGCATTTCAAAACTCGAGATTTGAACAAAACCTACCGGTAGAAGATGTACAAGTTCTACTGGCAGAAAAAGGCTACTGGAAATGTTCTACCGGTAGGTTTATCAAAGTTCTACCGGTAGGAAAACTCACTGGAAATTTTCTACCGCATAAACGTGACGTTCTACCAGTAGAAAACACCTACTGGAAAAGTTCTACCGATAGAAGAACTCATCGCTCTACAGGTAGGTCTTACCGGTTTTCCCCCGTTTCCATCCTTTTTCAATTCCGATCAATTCCAACCCTTTACAACATCAACCCAAACTCATATAACATCAATTAAACAAAATACAGTTCATATGAGTTATTTTACAATCTTTTACATACAATTACGTGCCCAAAACTAAAGAACATATTAGTTTTACAAAAACATAGTTTAAAAGCCAAAATTCAACTTTTCTTCATCAATAAGGGTCCGTGTGAGAGCCATGCACCGGCGCATGCCCCGCACCTGAAATATTGTCCCCATAAAGGGTGAGTCACGCTAAATAGGGTATCTCCTAAAGAGGCTACTCCCAAACCTAGATGCATATGAAATGTTCACATGCAATTCATAAGCAACAATCACTACATTCAAGAATATAGACTTCAACAATGAAATCCTCTATGTCAAGCCATGATATGAGATGAGACTCACACATGCAACTCAACCCGAGCCTTTACCGGCTCCCTCAACACATGCAACACCATGCGTATGAATCCAGGCATTCCAAACCCCTGCCATTGATATTGCAAATCCAATGACTATTATAAATCCCGAATCTTTCTTGGGGTGGGTATTTATGGACTCACACCAACGGGCACCCAACCGACATGGCATTAATGGATTTCCACCAACGGCTCCGCATACGCCACACACTTTATGGACTCTACACCAACGGAGTGCGTATCCAATCACCGGGTCTTGCACCCGTGGGACAATCTAGCCCTTCTTGCTAACCCCGACCCTATTTTCGATGCACCCCGTGCGACTCAGTCAAACCATCAGCCCAACAATCCCGAGCCCATGTATCATCCACCAAGAATGGTGTTTGTCTGAGGTTCCTGTTAAGGATGCGCAGTCCTGGTGTCCCACATCGGCTAGGGAGGGGAAGTTGCTGGGCTTTATATGTAAGCCTCTGGCCTTACTTGGCAAGACGCATTTTCCCAGGAGTACTGGGAGGAACAAAGCCGTGAGGGCCAGTGGGCCCAAAACGGATAATATCTTGCCACGTGAGGGAGGGGTGTTACAGAATGGTATCAGAGCCGACCCTCGCCTTGTAACACCCCAAAACACACCCTGGACGGCATTACACTATGAAACCATTTACATCATGAGAGCACTAATATCATCCATAAATAAATTAAACTTCATTCATCATCCATAAAATATTTACATCATTATTCAAAAGAATATGCCCAACCCTGGCATTTACATCTCAAAAATTAATTAAAGTAGCACAGCGGAATAGCAAAAGAAACTAGATCTTACAGTGTCCAAAAGAATAACCTAGTCTAGTACAAAATAAGCTATATCTCTAGATGTCCCATTCGGGATCTAGGTACCCCTCCAAGGAAGCTTCCCCAAGGCCCGGCTCATTCACACCGAGCTCTTCCTCTAAAGCCAAATCTGAAAAATATTAATTGTAGGGGATGAGCACGAAGCTCTGTAGCAAAATCTTCCCAAACTCAACAAGGTTTATAAAAACATATAAAATGGTCGGCCTCGTTTTACAAATAGCATACATAATCTTTGAAGTAAAACAGGGACATTTTAAAATGGATCTCAAGTTTAAGTAGCAACAGTAATTTACATAGACAGTAAAAGAAACCAAGATCCAATACATATCCATTTTCCAAAATATAAACCATTTTCCCACAAGACCTTGTGGAATCCCATACTCCCACAAGTCCTTGTAGGAAACCATTTTCCACAATAATACAACAATCCATCAATATGTATATGTATCTCAAACATGATGTAAGGCAAACCCCATGAATCGACACATTGAGTAATATCTAACCCACACACACCCACACAAATCTTATCAAATATATCCATCCTTTAGGAAGGGCGTATGTCACACCAATGGCAGTGACGTATCCAACCCAGGCATTAGTATACTAACCCTCTTACACGGCACCCGTGAGCAATAGCGGTTTAGTCTTACCAAAGCACTAACCCCACTACGAGTGGTAGGAGAAATGCCAACCCCCACGGAGCAAGCAACACGTCTACCCACTCGACGATATCTCGTCAAAGGCCACCCATGGTCATCCCACACTCATAAGAGATACAATACCAAACCCAATTTCACAATTTACAAGAATATCTTAAAAATCCCCAATTTAAGCATGTGACATTTTCAATAACCAACAAAGAAAATGCAAGAGATCACAACAATATCATTTTATTACTCAACAAAAAACACTATGATTTTGAAATCAAGAATAAAGGAAGAGTTCAAGAGGAAAACCCATCACTCTTGAAAACTAGGGTTTTTCAAACAAAAGAGGGATTTCATGGGTATTTGTAACGCCCCAAAACACACCCTGGACGGCATTACATACTAAAACCATTTACATCATGAGAGCACTAATATCATCCATAAATAAATTAAACTTCATTCATCATCCATAAAATATTTACATCATTATCCAAAAGAATATGCCCAACCATGGCATTTACATCTCAAAAATTAATTAAAGTAGCACAGCGGAATAGCAAAAGAAACTAGACCTTACAGTGTCCAAAAGAATAACCTAGTCTAGTACAAAAGAAGCTACATCTCTACATATCCACCTCGGGATCTAGGTTCCCCTCGAGTGGAGCCTCCCAATGCCCTGACTCGTCGATGCCGAGATCCTCCTCTAGCACCAAATCTGAAAAATGTAATTTGTAGGGGATGAGCACGAAGCTCTATAGCAAAATCTTCCCACACTCCAACAAGGTTTAGAAAAACATATAAAAGGTTGGTCTCATTTTCACAAATAGCATATATACCATTTTTGAAGGAAAAGCAGGATATTTTAAATAGATCTCAAGTTTAAATGTTCGCAAGAATTTAAATGAACCGTAAAGCTCAGTCACAATTATCACCATAACCATTTCCCACAGGTCCTTGTGGAGTCCCATACCTCCACAAACACTTGTTGGAAACCATTTCGTAACAATAATAATAATCTCATGTTCTTATGTATATTGATTCATCCCCGTACCATGTATGTTGATTGCTTCTCATGAATCTACCCAACGATTATACCTAGTCCACCTATTTACATCATAAGCACAAGCACTATAGAAAAGGGCGTCTACCATCCCAATGGCAGTGACGAGTCCCTTCCTAGGAAAAGTATACTATCCCTTGTTCGAACTCCAGTGAACGATAGTGGTTTCATTACCAAATGACAACCCACTACAAGTGCTAGGAAACCATCTCACCCCCACTGGGGTAGACTAACCTCTAACACTCTACGGCATCTCTCGAAGGCAATCCAAGTCCCTCACAACAACCATACAATTGAGGAAACCAACATATTCTCAATTCATCAACATTTCAAGGAATTACCAAATTCCACAATTTCTAATATAATGTTTCATAATATGATGGAAAAAAATGAGCAAGAGATCATCATAAGTAACATTTTGGTGTACAATATCAAACACTAAAGTTTTGAAAGCAATACCAAGGGAAAATAGAGGGAAAAGTCCATTTCTCTTTAAAACCAAGGTTTGAAGATGAAAAGGAGAAATTTAATAGTTATCCAACCATCACAATGTTCAAAACATGGCATTTATTTCAAGAGGAACAAGAATCATGTATTTAATAGCAAGTACATATGATTTTAAACCAAAAGAATACATATAATGTAGCCCTAGCCTCAATGTAAGAACATAGGAAGAAATCCCCTACCTCAACCAAGTATCTCTAGCAACCCAACTTTAAAGACTCCCTTTTCCCCTTTTTCTTGCTCCCGTGCTACTTTCTCTTTTAGTTCTAAGAGGTTTGAGTGAGGGTGAAGTGAAAGTATAGAAGAGAGAATGGGTGGAGAAGTGGGTTCTTGAAAAACTAGGGTTTGATTTTATTCAAGGTGTAAATCTCTCTTGATTTTTGGTGTTTTTCTCTTCCTCTCTCTCTTTCTAAGGCTACCTAGGGTTTGGAGTGGTGAAATGGGGCTTAAGGAGGCGGCATTAAGTATTTATAGTGGAAGAAATGGAGAAAGACATGCAGTCGGATCGGGCTGGGCTTTATCGGGCGTACCGGTACGCGTACCGGTACGGTTTGACTGCCAGATTTTTATCTCACCTTCCAGTGCGGTTTTGACCCATTTAGAGGTCGAATTGGAAAATTTTCATGAGATACACTTTTGTAGCCCTAGATGTCTACTATCTACTGTAAAAATTTCAGATCAATTGGAATTAAGGATAAAAAGTTATGGCCACAATACTAAGCAGTGTCCAAAATCCTAAATTCCCAAATTTTCTCTAAAATGTGTTTTAACTCCAAAATACTTCCTAACTTCTAATACACCTCATATTACCTCTCCCAAGGTTTTTCGACCTTCCGGACTCAATGGAAACCTTATTTTGACCTAAAAACCTTTAGAAACTTGTCTATTCACCCTTTCCAAGTTTAAACATCTTTGACACGTAACTTCCCAATCAAATTGTCTCCATAGCATTTATTCCTACGGTTTATTCTTATGTCACTTCATATATCTACATCTTTACAATTATTATTTACTATATATATATATATCTCTATAAATATATAAAAGAAAAATTTGGGGTATTACAGTATTCAACCCTAACTTTGTGTAAAACATGTTACCAATTGAAAAAGAGCCAAGAAACAATGGAGCCATAGCAAATACATATCATTAAGAATCAAAACATACATATTTATTAACCCTAACATCAATGTAAGAGAAAGAGAAGAAATCCCCTACCTTATGCTCTTGAAGAAACCTAGGGTTTGAGTCTTGAATCACTTGTGAACCCCTTTGTCTTTCCTTTTTATCTTGAGTTTTATCTTTCTCTCTTTCTCTCTAAGGGTTTCTAGGAGGGTTAGGGTAAGAGGGAGATGAAGAAATGGGGCAAATGGGATGTGGGATGGGTTTTATAACACAAAAATCCCGACTTTTAACTGTTTAGCGGCGTCAGACGGATGGTACCGGTACCCAGTACCGGTACTGTATGGTACCGGTACTCAGTACCGGTACCCCAAGCCTTCTGGAGTCGAAGTACCGGTACACAGTACCGGTACTGTATGGTACCGGTACCCAGTACCGGTTCACTTTGTCTGCTGCAACTTATAGGGAAGTTTTGACCCATTTAGAGGTTGAATTGGAAAATTTCCATGAGACACACTTTTGTAGCCCTAGATGTCTAATATCTACTGTAAAAATTTCAGATCAATTGGACTTAAGGATAAAAAGTTATGGCCAAAACACTAAGTAGTGTCCAGGACCCATTTTACCCAAATTCTCTCTAAAGTGTGTTTTAACTCCGGGACACTTCCTAACTTCTAATACATCCCTATTACCTCTCCCAATGTTTTTCGACCTTCCGGATTCAATGGAAGCATTATTTTGACCTAAAAACCTTTAAAAACTTGTCTATTCACCATTTCCAACTTTAAACATCTTCGACACGTAAACTTCCCAATCAAATTATCTCCATAGTATTTATTCCTACGGTTTATTCTTATGTCACTACATATATCCACATTTTTAAAACAATTATTTACTATATATTTATATACATATATAAAAGAAAAAATGCGGGGTGTTACACGCCTGGTCCGAGGGTGGGCCCCTGCCGTGCTCGCGTGTGGGCAGGAGGTTACTAGCAAGTATGCCTGTGCTGCACGGGGACGTGCAACCCTAAGGAGGGTGGATTGTGAGGTTCTTGTTAAGGATGCGCAGTCCTGGTGTCCCACATCAGCTAGGGAGGGGAAGTTGCTAGGCTTTATATGTAAGCCTCTGGCCTTACTTGGCAAGACGCGTTTTCCCAGGAGTACTGGGAGGAACAAAGCCGTGAGGGCCAGTGGGCCCAAAATGGACAATATCTTGCCACGTGAGGGAAGGGTGTTACAGTTTGATCAAACCATGCACACAAACCCACACCCATGTCAATGCCCACGAATGCGATGTTTTCCGTGCATATGCAATGTAAATGTACAATTGCATTTCATATCCTTATGCTACTAAGATCTCAATTGAAATTTCAACATCATGTTTTATATGTCATGTGCACATAATGAACAACATTCTATCTCATTCAACATTCCCAATTGTCAATTATGTCATAAGCATATAATTACAATTTACAACATCATCCAAGCATGTTATTCCAATTTCATCAAAACAACATACTTCAATCATTCAAGGCATTTTATCAGACACCCACATACATAATTCAAGGCATTTTATCAACACCCACATATATCATTCAAGGCATTTTATCAAACACCAACATATATCACATTTCTCAAGAAATCACATCAAGTAATTTCTACATACCTAATTCAAACTAGAATTGATTTTACCCATTTTTATACCCACTTTCCACATTTCAACTATCATAGGTAAGTGTCACATAAGAGATTACACCTCTAATACCCTACCCAATACATATAACAACCCTAGGTTCAAAATAAACCTAGTTAGGAAAGAATCCTACCTCTTTAAGCATAAAAACAAGTTGTAGAAACCTTTAAGAGCACAAACCAAGCTTAAACATTGATTTCCCCCAAAATCCCATTTTTGAATCTTCGGTGAAATCCGCGATTTTTGGTACGCAGTAATAGCCCTCGTCGAGTAGAAGAACTTTAATTCTTGGCCGAAGTCGATTCGACCAAAGGAAAGCCGTAGATCGTAGAGAGAAGTTAGAAATTTCTCTTTTTCCCTGTCTTCCCTCTCCAACTTAAAAACCCAACTGAAAATGGGGAGAAATCTAATTTTATCCCCTATTTATACCCCTTGGAATGCTTGGCCCTCGTCGCGCCACACGTCCTCTATTCCCGAGTCCGGTTTTATCCCGAAACGATTAAATTTCATCCCGGTTCAAGTTCAAAATATTTTTATATGAACTTTCTTTAAATTATTTTTTAATTTTTGAAATTTAATTTCATGTCTCGTTTTTAGGTCACGCGACAACCGATCGCCTCGTAAAACGCAAAAAATATGATTGTCTCGGAATTCAATGAAAATTGATTGGGTAACTAGATTTCGCGAGACGAATCCAACGGTGAGGTCGGTTTTGTCATCCAAGTTCTAGAAAAATGTGAGTTTTTAACCCGTACTATAATGGCAAATTACCATTTTGTCCTTTTTCATAAAAAATCAAATTTACCCGAGTTTTACACACATTGTGGTTCACTAGCATGGATCATGTTTTTTGTGAAGTTGAGTTAATAAATAGGTCATTGGAATGTGTTGGAGTCGAACAAACTTGGAGGGGGGTGTAGATGAGAGTGCAGGAAAATTTTTGAAAAAAGTTGAAACCTACCGGTAGAAGTTTGAAAAAACCTACCGGTAGAAATTTTCCAGTAGGTTTTCCTAGCGGTAGGTTTTTGACGTTCTACCGGTAGGTTTGCCCAGAAACTAAAAAATGAGGGTTTTTAATCATAAATTTCGATGAAACCCTTCATATTCTTCACTAATCTCATCCTTAAAAACCTTCTCCTCTCTCTCAAAACCCTCCAAATACTCAAAGAACCTCTGGGCATTCATCAAATCACCCGATTATCTTCCCAAAATTCTTGTTTAACATCGACTAATCCTCATTTCCTTGACCTTTCCCCACAAAACTGCTCTTTCCTCTACAAAACATCCCAAATCCATCAAAGACCTCGATTCTCACTTAAAGCTTGGAATTTGAAGAAATGGCTCGATTGGGTATGTCCTCTTATGCGTCCTTTCATCTTTTTGATGTAGTATGGGGGTGGTTGTTCCCTTTTGTCGCCCTAGGAGAATTTTTTATTGTTATGGCACAAACCAAGTAAACGGGGCAAGGTTTTCCACCACTTGCGGGAACGAAATCCTGCAAGAGGACTACGGAGGCAGGCCCAGTGGTTGGGAACAACGGAAAAAGAAAAAAAATGATGCTTGCACGAAGAGTATAAATGAGAAAAATATGACATGCGAGCAGCATGTAGATAGGCCCACCACCCTCGGGCCAAACGATGACGTGGTCCGAGTGATAGAGGGCCATGACATCGATGTCTAGTTTGAGCCTATGGGGGGGTTTGTGCTTCCTATGTATAGGGAGTTCTACCAAAAGCTAGGGATGGTGGATGAGGATGTATTTTGTTGAAAACCAATGTGAGAGGGAAGTTGATGGAGATCACCCCAGGAGTCATTGCGGATGCATTGCATTACCAGAGACCTCCTCCCAACTGTGACGCCCCAATTTTCGGGGGTCCTTTATTAACCGTTGACCATCCGTCAACCCGTGGAAATACCCGTGGATGTCACTCAACCTAACACCACGGTAGTAGTATCCCCTTAACCGGGATCTTAACTCACAATTGTTAACCGGATTCGATTATTCATTGGGTTCAACCAATATTCAATATACCATGATTTATACTTCATTTATAACATTAGAAGGGAGGAAGACATAGCCCAAGGGTTTGGCAAGAAAAAGAAAAAAAATTAAAATTTCTGAAAATTTTGGAGGGCGTACCGGTACGCGTACCGGTACGGTATGCCCACTGGACCTCTGCGTACCGGTACGAGTACCGGTACGCTCTACCTTCTGGCTGTCGCCGTACCGGTACGCGTACCGGTACGGTTCTGCCACTTTTTCCTTTTTCTTTTGCTTTTCACTTCCAATCCATTTCAAACCACTTCAAAATCACCCAAAACTTATACAAAGAAATTTCTAACATAAAACATTGTTTGTACAAGTTCTATTACAACCCAATACATATATTTACATGTCAATATCAAATTTCCTTAAAAGTTTTACAAAAAATTCAAAACAAAGCCACATCCAGCTTTCTTCGTCCTTGAAGCCCGTATGAGGGTCCTCCACCCATGCATATCCCACACCTGAAAAATGTTGTCCCACGAAGGGTGAGCCACGCTCAATAGGATATCTTCCTACAGAGGCTACTCCCCAACCTAAGTGCATATGAAATGCGCACATGCAACAATCAACAAGCATCAACCAATCCAACAAGAGTATACGCTTCAATGTTAGAAAGCTACCATGTCATGCTATGTCATGCCATGATATGAGATGGAACTCACTCATGCACCTTATCCCGAATCTTCCCCGACTCACACAACACAATGCAAAAGCCAATGTGTATGAACCCGTCTATTGACGGAAAAACCCTCTCAATGATCGTTTGAATTAAAAGTTATGTCTTTATAAAAACCCAATCATTGTTTGAGACTACCCATTGAATGAGTGTTTTTATACAACAAAATCTTGTGTCTTCCTGGGCAACGGATTTTGGAATCGCACCGCCAGCTCCGTGGGCCTATCTACACTTTTTGGACTTGCACCGTAGGAGTGTATGAACCAGTGGTTCCGGGTTTTTCACCCGAGGGAGTGTCTAGCCCTACTTGCTTTACCCGACACAAGTTTTCCTTATGCAATGCAACCGTGCAACTCAGTCGGATCTTCGATCCCGACTTTCCCGAGTTCACATACCAACCACCAAGATTTGGTGTTTGATCCACAACACATGCACGCACCCACACTCATGCCTATGACCCATGAATGCGATGTCAACTCACCCACACACACTCATGTCTTATAACCATGAATGTGATGTACCCATGAGAATGCAATGGAATGTACCCTTGCATCTTCTCCACATGTTCAATATGTATGAATGCCATATGAACAACTCAACAACAAATCCACATATCCATGGTACTTCATATCATAAGCATATGCATATAAATACCATAATTCAACACTTTGTCGACACCTCGTAAGCATGTGTATATCAACATTTTCCTTAATCACAATATCTAAGCATGTCATACATAGTTCATGCAAAACATACTTCACATTTTCATCGAAGCATTTACTCAACACCTTCAAGGCATCCAAGATCATGTAATCACATAATATACTCAAATTCATCATAAAGCTCAAGAAATCATATTAATTGATTTCTACACAATTATACCAAGATAGAATTTATTCTACCCATAACATAACCTCATATGTCATAATTTCTCAAGAAATTATCAACAACCATTCCTAAATGTCCATTTCATTTAGGAATTCACTTTACCCAATTTCCCATATCAATTTTCCATACTTCAAGTTCCTTTATCTTTTTATTAAATTTACCCATCAAGTAAATTTATATACCCATTTTATACCAACCTTGCTTAGCACATTTGGTACTCATTTCCCACACATGAAATGCATTAGTGGTACATTAAACTAGAGAATGTGATTTAAATCATGCTACCCATTCTCAATACCCATTTCACCCAAATAACCACAATAGGCAAGTGATACATATATATATACACCGCTACCCATTCTCAATACCCATTTCACCCAAATAACCACAATAGGCAAGTGATACATATATATATACACCTACCCATTCCATATAACCTTCCTAGGTTGGAAATAAACCTAAATAGGAAGAAAACCCTACCTCTTGTAGCGTGTAGAACCGCCGTGGGAAGCTCCTAGAACTCAAAGCAAGCTTGAATCCTTCACTTCCAAATTTTTGGCCTCCCAACGTTCGATGAAAGCCGTCGTTTTTGGTACCCACGCGTAGCCCTCGTCGAGTAGAACAATCTTTGTTCTTGGCCCAAGTGGATTCGAGCTCTAAAATGGAGTAGATCGTAGAGAGAAGTTTTGGAGAACCCTCACTCTCTATCTCCTTTCTATCGGCTGAGCAATGAGCAAATATGTGGGAAAAATTAGATTTTCCCCCTATTTATATTTTTAGAATACTTGGCCCACAATTGGCCACACGTCCCTTTTTAATTCCGGGTTCGTTTTAATCCCGAAACGATTAAATTTTGTTTCGGTTCGAGTTCAAAATATTTTTATTTTAACTTGTCTCCAATATTTCCCCAAAATTTAAAATTTTATAAAAATTTCGTGTACGGGGTCTCCCGAGGTCCGCTCGTCTCGTAAAACGCGAAAAATCTGACTATCTCGGAATTCGACGAAAATTTACGTGGTAACTAGATTTCGCGAGACGAATTCAATGGTGAGGTCCGTTTCGTCATCCGAGATCTAGAAAAATTCAGTTTTTCAACCAGTACCGAAGTGGCAATTCACCTATTGCCCTTGTTCGCCAAAGTTTAAATTTTCCGGGGTTTCACACCAACACCACAGTCTATCCTCACAACACCCAGGGGAGGAAATCACTTCAGGAATACGCAAGCTTGATATATGAGGACCTGACGCAGTTTAAGGGAAAAATCCAAGTTGGGGCACTCAAGCACTCTTACTAGGTAATGAACAAGGTACTCCATTATAATTTGCTACCTCGGGGTGCGGAGAAGACTCCGGGGGAGGAGAAGCTAGCCCTTCTCCAAGCTTTCATGATAGGCAAGAGGATGGATATCCTTCTTGATTTGGGAGGTGATGAAGGAGTGCGCCCAGGCTAATAAGCTTTGGCGAATCTCCCTTATGCCCAGCTTGGCACAAAGATCTGCCGCCATAACAGAGTAAAGGGGAGCCCCATCGATGTGACCCTCCCACTGGAGTTTGGAGCTATAGGCAAGTCCAACAATATGAAGAGGTCAGCCATGAAAGAAGGGTCTACCCAGAGGGAAGAGAGAGCGAGGCCACTGATAGCCGAGCCACCTATAGCGGGACCTTCCACTTTCGGGCCATCCACTACCGCCCAACCTGCACGGTCCCTCAGGGCCTTGATGCGATCGAGGGGAGGTTGGACGATTTCAGCGGGACTATGCAGCTGTTGTTAATTTAATGCCATATTCGGTATATACACAACTAGGGTTAGGTGAATTGAAACCTACCAATGATACACTATAATTAGCAGACCTGTTTATAAAAACTCCACGAGGAATTGTGGAGGATGTTCTTGTCCAAGTTGATCAATTCTATTTTCTAGTAGATTTCTTTGTCTTAGACACTCAGCCAGTTTTGAATGCTTCCACATACATTCCCGTCATTCTAGGTCGACCATTCCTAGCTACATCAAATGCATTAATAAATTGTAGGAATGGAGTCATAAAACTTTCATTTGGAAGTATGGCCAGTAAATTGAACATCTTTAATGTGATAAAGCACCCAGGTGAGGAGGAAGAAATTTGTGAAGTAGATGAAATTGATAAGATTGTAGAGGAAAAATTTAACACTTTCTGTTATTGATAGTGGAAATCCTGAGGTACAATTTTATGCTGATTTGTTAAATTCTTCGTAGAAAGTATCAGGGAATGTAAGAAACTCTACTTGGGAACTTAAGCTCGATTGATCTATCCTCTATGCACTTCTTGTATATAGTAGTTAGAATTTTCTTTCTTTTGTGTTTTTATGTCTTTTGTATAGTTTCTTTGTGTGTTTTTTTTTTTGATTAAAATTTTATATTATAAATATCACTCGCTGCAAGACCTAATTAGCAATTTTCTATTTTCATCTTATATAGTGAGGATAATATTTAAATTAAGTTGGGGAGGTATGAGTGTGAATTTACTTTTTGTTTTTAGAATAGTAATTTTGATTTAAAAATTCTGTTCATCTTTGTAACTGGTAGACGTTAAAGAATCGGATAGTGAGTCAATTTTCAATAATTTTTGAGTCATTTTTTCTTTTCTTTCTTAAAAGTTGAAAAATGGACGAAAAATTATTTTGGTTAAGTTTAATATTACTATGTCACTTTCCCAAAGATATACATATGTTGATCAAGCAAAAAGCTAGATATGTTAGAAATTTAGAAATATTCGAAAGTCAAGCAAGACCCCTGTATGGAAAACGTACATATGCTAAACACCAACGAGCAAATTGTCTCTGTGCTTGTGTAAGATGTGGTCGTACATAACATTTGAGACAATATAATCAGTGTGCAGAACCAATTTCAGGTTGAGCGTTAGATCGTTTACGATGGATTAGGTATGAACATAGTAAGGATTATCCTGAGGCGTCATCTTATTCTACCCCAATGTTAACAAGATACGTGAGAAATGAAGTTAACCGTGTCGCTAGTGTTATTGATCCAGATAGTTCTGATACTTACTAAATATGATCAACAAGATGTAGAATTTTGGAAATAATTGTACATAGTTGTAAATAAATGTAAATAACTATAGAATAAGTAAAGAAATCAGTAAATAATAAATAACAAATAAAAAAATAATAAAACCAATTATTTAACAAGAAAAAGAGTGGTTAGCAAAGCTTTGTAGAATATATAAAGTACTGTGTAATTTTGTAAACTACAGGAATTTACAAGAAGCAGAGAAAAATGCAGAAAATCAGAGAAACAGTTTGCAGTTGCGAACCAAAAACTAATCAGATAGTAGCATCCGGACAGTAGTGCCTATATATATACCTTCTCCATGCAGAAAGTCGATTAATATCTACCGATTGGAATCAATTAAAACAGAGTGTTTGAAGAGAAATTAAGAAAATATGGATTCAAGACGAAGAACAAGAAGATCTTCAAACCAAGCACGAAGGGATCAATCTCCAGCACCTCAAGCACCCCCACAACAACCTCATCCAGGAAATATCTACAATGAGGTGATGTTTGAGAATCTTGAACAACAGATCTGGTATGATGCTCACTTTATCTCCGAAACTATCATTTCTGAATGACCAGTTATTTATGAAGATTTTAAGAATATAGGAATACAACAAATTCTTAATGCAAGAGGATAGTTACATTATGTTAGATTAACTGTTCCTGCCTATGACTGTTTAGTTCATGAATTTTATAGTAATGCTAATATAATTGGGGAAAGACAATTGCGTGTATTTGTAAGGGGTATTGTTTTTCAAGTCACACCGGCTACTATAGCCAATTTTTTTCGACCCATGCAAAGACTAGAGAACCCACAATATCCGTATACTGAATTACCTGATTTAAATGTCATAGGAAAAGAAGTAACAGGTAATCCAGAATTTGTTTGGGGTAGACCAAACAAATATATAAAGCAAGAGATTTAACAGACAAATACCGCATTCTAAATTTAATAACAGTGTAAAATTTGCTACCCCGAGCTCAAAAGAATCAAATTTATACGGAGCAAGCTTATTTCTTATATGCATTTGGAATAGGACACACAATTGACTTGCCAAACTTAATCATGGACCAAATGATACTTGCTGTGGAAAAAAAAGAAACCATCACTTCCATATGATATGTTAGTTTCTCAGCTATGCAGGGATGAAGGTGTAATCACTAATCCAATATGGAAGACAGTGGACTAGTTTAGAGCATTGGATAAAACTTCATTGAAAAAAAGTCCTGGAGGACAACTGGAAGATCAACTTGAAGCACCACCGACACCACAAAATGAACCATTCCAAATATCTGAAGAATTTTTCCCACAAGAACAACAGCAGCCACAAGAGGATCAACCATACATACCAGTGGATGACAGAATTGATAGACAGATCTTACTAGAGATAGAGACCAATATTACTCAGATCAACAGACGCATGGATGAATATGACCAGAATCAAGCTGAGCTTTCAAAGATATTTAGAGATTACTTCGAAGCAGGATCTTCTACTTCCTAAACAGACTGGAGATTCTACAAAACAATTTGCTCTCTTTCACTCATCTTTTACATTATGCATTTTTACTTTATGCAGTTAAATTTTAAGTTACTTTATGTTTTAACTATGTTGTTTGTTCTGAACTTGTTTGTGTTTAACTAGTTTTTGATAATTAATATGGAACTCATATTAATTCCATTAGGAGGATCATTTCATATAATTTACAGTTGAATTAGGTTAATATTCCTATGCTTTGTGAAAATAACCTTAATCTGGTCACGCGGGATTTTCATATTTTAGTTGTATATTATCTTAATATTTTTGTTTGAACTTATTCTGTTACAGCACGGATAGATTTCTTTATTTCAGAAACCTTGTGAAATATTACACTCTTTACATATTTAGTGGAGATGTACAACCAATTGAAGAATTTGCGCCAATCTTCCTTAGAGAGATATTCTACATCTACTCAAATAAACATCTTCGATTCTATGGTAAACTTTCTTTAAATAATCTCATTAATTTTGTCTTGATTAGCACTTGTTAGATTATATTATTAGCATTATCCTTGAAATTCTTTTATGTAGGATTAATACAGATGAATAATTTCTGGAAAATGATCTTAGGCCATTTTTCATTAACTTGAGCCTTGACCATTTCTTTTACAAAATTATATCATTGGTCAACCATGATTGAGCCTAAAAGAGTATAAATTCTTTTCATGAAACCCGAAAAATACCCGAGCCACATGAAAATAGATTAAACTTACCTTTTGCTATCTAATTTTCTTACATCCTCTTTTAAATCTGTATCATACAGAAAAACAAAAGGAGAAGAAAACAAAACAATGAAAAGAAAAGAAAAGAGTATTGGCTATTCAAAGAAAAGAAAAAAAAGAAAGAAAATAGCCAAAAAAGTGAAAAATGGAAAAATAAAAAGGATGAATATGCAAAGTCTTGAAAAGCTAAAAAGAGGTGTACCACAATACAAAAAAAAAAAAGGGGTAGCTTTTGAATCCCATAGACGTCATTTCTTAAACCCTAAACCAATAACCACATTACAACCTGAAGAAAGTCCTTTTTGATTCCAGAAATTATGAATCTATATTAATCTTATCTATCTATCCATAATAGGAGAATGTTGATAATATGTCTAATATAGTGTTGATATCCAGTCATGAGATTATGTCAAATTTTAATTTTATTCAAATACCCGTTCTTCAGATATACTACATGTGATATTATTTGCTTTGTTAACAATATTCCAAATCACATGTAACAATTGAGAGAATAGTTACTATAACACATGTGTATTCTTTGCTGAGGGAATTTCAGGAAAGGATTGACATCAAGACTACCATGAAAGATGGTAATATTTCTTGAGTGATTTTTGAAACAAAAGAAATCAGTACACAGACAAACACAAGTTTTTATAAAAACATATAGATAATGTTACAACTAACGTGTGTTACTCTTGTAGTGATCAGAAAAAGGAAGTATTGTAACAATGCACAGGAATATTGATTTGATTTTAGTTGTGAAAAGTATGAGTTATAAACTCCTAACTACTGAAGTTTGTAGGCAACTTCACAGAAAACCTTCACGAGACAAAACTCGTCCATTATGGATCACCTAGGGGTTTAACGGCTTGTTGCATATGCTAAATGCAATCGTGAAAAAATCTACGAAAATGATTTTACATTTGTTATGTTATTTTTATTTTTATTTTTTTTGTGAAATAAAATTTATAATTTATGTTTACTAGGGACTAGTAAAGTTTAAGTTGGGGGGGTGTGATTAACCCTAATTAGTGTGTAATCGAAAATGATTAAGTAATTAACTTTGTAAGATAAAACAATTAAACATTATGAATTAGGGATTGTGCTTAAATTAAAATTTTAAATACTTTATGTTTGAATTTCAGGGTCTAATACAGGAATACATGAGAATATGAAGTAAAATTGCAAAGCTGGAAACAACGAAGGACCAAAGTGTAAAAGCGACACATGGAAGCTCCGGCCTGCGACACAAGCCCTTGCTGCAAGACAATCCAAACTCCAAGAACCTGACACATGCCCCTACTGCAGAGCTTCACCATCCGGATGGTAGGGGACGGCAGGGCAAGGTGGAAGGCTTTAAAAACTCCACCTCATGCTTCTCAATCCACCTCGTGCTAGCCTTTGCCTATAAATATGCAACCCCTCCTTCCTTTCTTCAAGGCCGGCCACACCAAAGACAAAGAGAGAAAGAAAAAAAGAAAGAAAGAAAGAAAGAGAGAAAGAAAGAAAGAAAGAGAAAGTCTTAATCGGCCGGTTCTTCACCGATATTCTGTATTTCTACATTTCTGTTTAGTCTTTCTATTCGGATAGTTGAACTACCGCCACTTTGTTGTTTTAATTAATAATAAGAGTGGTTGTGTTTCAAGTGTTCCTTGTGAACGAAGTTTTACAGTTTGTGCTTTCATTTCAGTTGCAATGACGAATACCCGCACTCCTTGCTTGTTAGTAGCAATGGGGCGTGAGTAGTCGTTTATACACTAATGATTAACCCTAATTAGTGTGTAATCGAAAATGATTAAGTAATTAACTTTGTAAGATAAAACAATTAAACATTATGAATTAGGGATTGTGCTTAAATTAAAATTTTAAATACTTTATGTTTGAATTTCAGGGTCTAATACAGGAATACAGGAGAATATGAAGTAAAATTACAAAGCTGGAAACAACGAAGGACCAAAGTGTAAAAGCGACAATCCAAACTCTGAGAACCTGACACATGCCTCTACTGTAGAGCTTCACCATCCGGATGGTAGGGGATGGTAGGGGACGACAAGGCTAGGTGGAAGGCTTTAAAAACTCCACCTCAAGCTTCTCAATCCACCTCGTGCTAGCCTTTGCCTATAAATATGCAACCCCTCCTTCCTTTCTTCAAGGTCGGCCACACCAAAGCCAAAGAGACAAAGAAAAAGAGAGAGAAAGAAAGAAAGAAAGAGAAAGTCTAAGTCGGTCGGTTCTTCACTGATATTCTGTATTTCTACATTTCTGTTTAGACTTTCTATTCGGATAGTTGAACTACTGCCACTTTGTTGTTTTAATTAATAATAAGAGTGGTTGTGTTTCAAGTGTTCCTTGTGAAAGAAGTTTTACAATTTGTGTTTTCATTTCAATTGCAATGACGAATACCCGCACTCCTTGCTTGTTAGTAGCAATGGGGCGTGAGTAGTCATTTATACCCTTCGGTGAAGGGTGAACATATGTATATTATTGGTTAGATTATGGAAATGCTGATGTTTTATATTTATCTATATATGTACTATATGCTTCATGCATGATACAACGATGTACGTAGTTCCGGTGTTGTGCCTAGAATTATGTCATCGGTGCATCATCAACCTGTCAGTTAAACAACCACGGTGTTCCTACCGGTATGGCTAATCCTCCACCGGAATGCTGAGGATGTTCTACTGATGCATGGTACAAAACCTAAATGATCCTCTGAATGACTTGTCCTTCTGGGTTATTAGGATTGTTTAATTACTATATATAACTATATTGCCAGTCTAACAATCACGGTGTTCCTACCGGTTTGGCTAGTCCTCCACCGGAACGCTGAGGATGTTTAACTGGTATATATATATATCACAGATGACCTATTGGGTAATTCAAGTATTCCTCATGAATGGCTTGGCCTTCTGGTTCACTTTGATTAGTTAATTGCCACATCTATAACCAGCTAACCTAAGAAGTTGTTGTGTTATGACTATTACCACCAGCTAACCTAAAAAGTTGCTGAGTTTTATTTATATACGCACTTAGTATTAACAGATCAATTGAATAATTCAAGTATTCCTCATGAATGGCTTGTCCTTCTGGTGTGCTTGGATTAATCAATTGTCGTGAATATAACCAGCTAACCTAAGAAGTTGTTGTGTTATAACTAATATCACCAGCTAACGTAAGAAGTTACTGTGTGATGGTTTATATACATCAGACCTACCAGTTGACTTGCCAGTAACATGGAAGTTAATTGATGTAAGGTAGCATTTCCAGTATTTAACCGATATAAAGCATACGGGATCCTCTAAACTGAAGAGTATCTTTTATATTATTGTCATTAACAAGCTTATCTCTGCATTTAATTTAAAGTAGACAAGTTAACAATCTAAGCTCACATCACAAACTATCAACTATTACACTGCTTTAAACAATAACTTTAATTTTATTTTTATTTTAAACTCTAAGTTACTAAAACTCTTCGTGGGATCGATACTTGGACTTAAAACCGAGAAAACTACAATTTGACCACTTATACTTGTGTGTATAATTAATATAATTCAGATCACAAAAAATGTCGAATCAAGTTTTTGGCGCCGTTGCTGGAGAGTTACGGTAATTTGAAAAAAAAAATAACAAAAAAATAACAAAAATAAAAAAATAAATATTTGTTTATTTGTTTTGTATGTTTATAGTTTGTTTGTTTGTTTTTAATAGTCTATGTCTGTTCATTCATCAGTAGGTTCGGTAAATCAGTCAACTCATTCGTCTTCTTCATCTTCTTCATCTTCATCCTCACAAACTACACAAGAATCATTTGACTTAAGTATGGCTCAAAACATACCTAGGGAGGAAGAAGCTAGAGAACAAGAAGTAGTTCAAAATGTCCGACCGTTAAAAGAATATTTACATCCTACAAGAACAAATGTCCCTTCATGTTTTGCTTTTCCAACAGACGCTCCAAATAGTAATATTAAACCAGGAACGATATAGTTACTACCACAGTTCCATGGTTTAGAAACTAAAAATCCTTATGTTCATATAAAAGAATTTGAAGAAGTCTGTGGAACTTTGCAAGATAATTCTGAAATGGTCAGGATAAGAATCTTTCCTTTCTCATTGAAAGATAAAGCCAAACTATGGCTTAACTCTTTAAAAGCAAATTCTATCACAAGTTGGCAAGCTTTACAAACTGAGTTTTTTAAAAAGTTTTTTCCTATACATCGTACTAATACATTAAGACGTAAAATAATGAATTTTTCTGTAAATGTAACGCCCCAAAAACCCCCTTGGATGACATTACATTCTAAAAACCATTCACCGCATGAGAGCACTAAGTAAATCCATCACGACGAAAGTTTCATTCATCAACCATTCATATTTTAACAAAATTTGGGCAGAGTCTCCTTTGTACGGGGAGCTCTACCCAAAACACAACCTGTACAATTATATTACAATTGACCACACCGGGTCCATTTATCCATCATAAAATAAACTTTCATTCACCATATATCATATCCACACTATCATCCCTAAAGAATAGGCCTAATCTTGGCCTTTACATCTCCAAAATGTAATAATATAACGCAGCGGAAATAACAAAAAGGAACTAGACTTCAAAAGGATATTCTAAGCATAATCTAGTCTAGAACAAAATAAAAGTGTCGCTCTAAGCGTCCACCTCGGGATCCACACTCCCGTCAAGCGGAGTCTCCCAATGGGCGGGCTCCTCGACTCCTAGCTCCTCCTCAATTGTGAAATCTAAAAATGTTATTTGTTGGGGGTGAGCATGAAGCTCTGTAGCAAAATCCTCTCAACTCAAACAAGGTTTGGAAAACATAGAAAACGGTCGGTCTCATTTCACAACTAACATATATATAGATTTGGAATGAAAACAGTGACATTTTAAAAGAGATCTCAAGTTTAAACAGTAGCAATAATCAATTAAAATAAAAAAGTGAGTTTAGCATCGATAAACAAAGTTCCAATTTAAGCTATTTAAGAAGGACTTCTCCCCATGCATTGTCCCATACCAATGCATCGGCAAGAATGACCCAACTCTTGATTCCATGTATTTTTGGTTCATCCCCGTACCATGTATGTTGATTGCTTCCCGTGAATCTACCCAACGATCTGTAACGCCCCAAAACACACCCTGGACGGCATTACTATCTAAGACCATTCACAACATGAGAGCGACTAAATAAATTTCATCAATAAGGAAATTTCATTCATCACATTTCATATCCATAACATTATCCCAAAAGAATAAGCCAATTCATGGCAATTACATCCCAAAACATTAAACATAACTTAGCAGCGGAATAACAAAAGATCATATTTTACATGATTCCAAAATAACCCTTCAATCTAATACAACGAAGGACCGTCGAGATATCCCCCTCCGGATCTCCCTCCTCGTCTTCTAACTACTTCTCTTTTACAGCATCACCTGAAAAATGTATTGGTTTGTAGGGGGTGAGCACTAAGCTCTGTAGGAAAATCCTCCCAAACTCAAACAAGGTTTAGAACACATGTAAAACAAGTCGGTCTCATTTCACAAATATCATATATAACTTTTGAAGTAAAACAAGGACATTTAATAGATCTCAAGTTTAGGGAGCAACAGTAATTGAATGAATAAGTGAAACCAATATACAGTTAACAAACCATATCCAAATATAATTCAATCCACCATACACTGTTTCCACAAGTTCTCGCAGAATCCCATACTTCCCAAGACTCTTGTAGAAACCTTCTATGGTAAAGTGAACAATAACCAATATACAATAGATAATCCATTCTACCATAAACCGTTTCCAACAAGTTCTCGCGGAATCCCATACTTTCGGAAACTCTTGTCGAAACCATTTCTGGTACAATGCACAATAACCCACACCGTATGTCCGACACAACCCACGTTACTAATCCGTGATCATTAGTGATAGGAAAAGTTCGTACCCACACGGCGTACAAAGACGTCTACCCACTCCATGTGGTAGGAAAAGTTCATACCCGTGTGGCATACAAAGACGTCTACCCACTACATGATACCCGGTCAATAGTAATCCATGTTCGTATCGTACAACCACGCAAGAAATAAAATACCCCCGCTTTTCAAAAATATTCAACCATTTCATCACCATTTTCTCCAATTTTTACCTTTTCGGAATGAGCATCCTTACAAGGAACCTCTCACCCTCAAGGTTTCATTCCACAATTAACCAACAATTCCATAATCCCCAATTTTTTTCCATCCCACTTCACATGTAACATTTCAATAAAACAATTTAAGAAAAACACATGAGATCATCGAAATATCATTTTATTACCCAACACAAAACACTACATTTCTTTTTAAAACAAGACAAAAGAATATCCAAGGAGAATCCACACTTCATGAAGAAATAGAGTTTTGAAGTGAGGACATGTGAATGTTGGGTTAGGATATCAAGGGCCAATGGATATAAAGCTTGAAATCAAGAACAATTAAACACAAGGTCTTGAAATTAAGAATAAATGAATAACAAGGTGGGTCATCAATGACAAAAGAACAATCAAGCCTTGACATCCATAGCAACAAATATCAAGCTTGGGAATCCAAAAGTGAAGGAACAATCAAATTTTGTCATTTATAACAACAAACATTAACATTAGACCTCATGAATAAGGGGGGAAATCAAGAGGAACCCAATTTCTTTGCAATTAGAGTTTCGAAGGCACACCAAGAGATGTAGCGATTACCCAAGCACAACATAGTTTAGAATATGTAATATTTAAGGTTAGGAATCAAGAAAAAAGGAGAAATCAAAAGACAACACAATCTCCTTGAAAATTTGGGGTTTCAAAGGCATACAAGGGATTTATGGCTATCAAGCCCTAATTTCGTTCATGATATGGTAAGGGATTTCAAGAGTAACAAGAAATAGAGATTCCATAACATACATATAAGATTTGGAAGCAAAACATACATAAATATAAACCCTAACCTCAATGTAAGAGAAAAGGAGAAAACCCCTACCTCAACCAAGTATCTCTAGCAACCCAAGCTTTAGAGACTCCCTTTTCCCCTTTTTCTTGCTCCCTTGCTACTTTCTCTTTTGGTTCTAAGAGGTTTGAGTGAGGGTGAAGTGAAATTATAGAAGAGGGAATGGATGGAGAAGTGAAATCTTGAAAACTAGGGCTTTGATCTTCTAAATCTCTCCCAATTTTTGTGTTTTTCTCTCCCTCTTTTGCTCTCTAAGGGTGCCTAGGGTTTGGATGGGTGAAATGAGGCTCAAATAGTCGGCCTTAAGTATTTATAGTGGAAGAAATGGAGAAAGACCTGCAGTCGGATCGGGCTGGTTTCTATCGGGCGTACCGGTACGCGTACCGGTACGATTGAGCTTCTGGAGTCCAGCGTACCGGTACGATCTAGCTTCTGGAGTTCAGCGTACCGGTACGATTTGACTGCCAGATTTTTGTTTCAACTTCCAATGCAGTTTTGACCCATTTAGAGGTCGAATTGGAAAATTTTCATGAGACATACTTTTGTAGCCCTAGATGTCTACTATCTACTGTAAAAATTTCAGATCAATTGGACTTAAAGATAAAAAGTTATGACCAAAATAATAAGTAGTGTTCAATACCCATTTTTACCCAAATTCTCACTAAAGTGTATTTTAACTCCGAGACACTTCCTAACTTCCAATACATCCATATTACCACTCCCAATGTTTTTCGACCTTCCGGATTCAATGAAATCATTATTTTGACCTACAAACTTTTAGAAACTTGTCTAATCACCATTTCCAAGTTTAAACATCTTCGACACGTAACTTTCCAATCAAATTGTCTACATAGCATTTATTCCTACGGTTTATTCTTATGTCACTACATATATCTACATCTTTACAATTTTTATTTACTATATATATATATATATATATCTCTATAAATATATAAAAGAAAATTCGGGGTGTTACACGATCATACCTAGTCCACCAATTCCAAGCGACAATCACAAATCTCTTTAGGAAGGGTGTGTACCGTCTCCTACGGCATTGAAAAAATCCTCCAAAGGTGTCTAGTATACTAACCCTTTTCCTTGATATATGTGAACAATAGTGATCGCGGTCACAACAACGATCCACTACAAGCATTAGGCAACCATCTCACCCCCACTGTGATAGACTAACCTCTAACACTCTCCGACATCTCTCGAAGGTAATCCAAGTCCATCACAACAACCATACAATGAGAAAACCAAGAATCTTCACAATTCACAACAATTTCCCAAATATAGTAAAAATCTCCAATTTTTCACATTTGTCATATAATCGAATAATCCAAGAAAATATGCAAGAGATCGTAATCTATATCATTTTGTTAAACAATATTCAACACTAAAGTTTTGAAATCAAAGACAAAGAAGAAATTAGGAGAAAATCCCCTTTTCTTGAAAACTAGGGTTTTGAAGATAAAAAAAAATAGAGCTTTAGTGGTTACCCACCCTTCATATTGTTCAAAACATGACATTTATTACAAATAGAACAAGAATCATGTATTTCATATTATATATATGAGAATGAGAGTTAAGAAACATATATATATACATATAGATATATATACCTAGCCTCAATGTGAGAGATTGAGAGAAAATCCCCTACCTTGAAATCAAGAATTTCAAACCAAAGCCCAAGCTTTAGAGACTCTCTTTCTCCCTTTTCTTCTTCCCTTTACCTTCTCCTAGGGCTCTAAGAGATGTGGGTTGAGAGTGAAATGTATGAAATGAGAGAAAATGTAATGTAAATGGGGTTTTAAACACAGCTGCCCCGAATTTTACTGTTCACGGGCTGTTTTGACATCGCTTCGTTATCTGGGCATAAATTTCTCATCCTAGCTCCGATTGAGATGATTCAAGATGATATGGAACGCTAAGAAAGAGTTCTAAAACTTTCATGTTTTGAGTTTTGAGAGATATTGACTTCATCGAGATCGAAATTGAGCTCGAAGTTGCAGCCAGTGCACTGTTTACGTGCACTGTTCACAGCTGTTTCATCCCCTTTTTTTTTTTCCATTTCCAATCCATTCCTAAGCCTACCAAATCCATCCCAAATCTCTCCAACACATATTTCTACACCAAACCTATTTAATACAAGTTCTAGGACCTAAAATTTCATATTTTCACTTATTAAAACTAAATTTCAACTATTATTTCCATTAACATTTTAAATCTTTACTTTTTCAATCTACCAAATTCAAACACACATCACTACATATATCCACATTTTTTATAACAAATATTTACTATATATCTATATATATATATAAAAGAAAATGCAGGGTGTTACAATCCACCTCCCTTAAAAAAAAAGTTTCGTCCTCGAAACTTACCTCAAGTAGCGAACAATTATGGATACTTCTCCCGCATTTCTTGCTCCGGTTCTCATGTAGTTTCCTCCACTCCATGGTGTTGCCACAAAACCTTCACCAATTTGATAACTTTGTTGCGAATCACTTTTTCCTTGGCGTCGAAAATTTATACCGGTTGCTCTTCGTAGGTTGCTTCGTCTTGAATTTCAATCTCCTCCAAGTTCACGACTGGAGTTGCATCCGAGTGACACCTTCTCAACATGGACACATGGAACACGTCATGTACTCCGGATAGCTGGGCTGGTAGTCGAAGTTGATACGCCGCATTGCCTACCGCTTTGATCACTTCAAACGGTCCGGTATATCTTGGCGCTAACTTCTCCTTCTTACCGAATCGAAACACGCCCTTCTTGTGTGACACCTTGGGAAACATGTTATCTCCCACTTTGAATTCCAAGGATCTTCGTCTGTAGTCCGCATAGCTCTTCTGTCTACTTTGCGCCGTGCGTAGCCTCTCTCGGATGAGTTGAATCTTCTCCGTAGTTTCCCCATTGTAGTCCTTACTCCGTTAGTTCGCTGCGCACTCTGATATAAATTACAATCCACCAAAGGTTACAGTTGAAACCTAACCAGACTTGTCCTCCCATTTTAGCTTCCAAATTCATATACATTTTTTTTTTCAACGAAATAATTTAAGAAAAATTAACATAATATCATCGAAAATACCATTTTAGTGGTCACTACCAATCACTAGAGTTTTGAATTCATGAGCAAATAAATAATCAAGCTTTGGAATCAAGAATAAATGGCTATCAAGCTTGGAAATAAAAAACAAAAGAACAAGCCAGGTTTGAAATTAATAACAAACGAATCTCAAGTTTTTTTTTTGGAATCCAAAATAAAGGAACAATCAAGTCTCGAATTCCATAACAAACCCATATCAAGCTTTGGAATCAAAATAAGAAACAATCAAAGCTTGAAATCAAGAACAAAGTAACAATCGAATGTTGGAGTCAATAACAAAGACATATCAAACTTTGTAATCAGGAACTAATAAGTCTCAAGTTTCGAACTCAAAAACAAAGAGTAATCAAGTATTGAAATCAATAATAAACGAATATCACGTTTTGGAACCGAGAACGAAGGAATATCAAGTATTGAAGTCAAGAGCAATTGAATGTCAAATCTTGAAATCAATAACCAATAAATATCAAGTATTGAATATCGAAAATAATTGAATCACAAGGGTAGAATCAATAACAAACGAATATCAAATTTAGATACCAAGAACAAATGGATCATTAAGCTTAGGAAATTAAAGACAAGGAAACAATCAAGTCTCGAGATCAATAACAACGGATATCAAGCTTGGAATCAGAGATAAAGTAACAATCATATATTAGAATCAATAACAAACGACTATCAATGTTTGAAATCAATGACAAAGGCAAGATAAAGAGAAAACACCTCTCCCTTGAAAACTAGGATTTCAAGGGCATACCAAAAGGATTTGGTGGTCACCCACCCATAACATAGCTTAGAACAAATAATATTTAAGTTCGGGAATCAAGAGCAAAGGAGAAATCAAGAGAAAAACACATCTCCTTTGTAAACTAGGGTTTGAAGGCACAAGAAAAGATTTAGGGTTTACCCAACCATAATATATTTTGGAACAAGGTAGTATTATCCAGAATGGAAAGACATGATGATTCCCTAGCAAGTAGATATAAATTATAGTCAAAGATTACATATAAATAAACCCTACTGGTATCCCCTTGTTTTCCCGTAGAGAAGTTAACATATACAATAAGTTCTATTTCCTCAAAACCCAATCCCAATTCCACAGCGTACACAGTATGTAGAAAAGAATAAGTCGCATAGGAATCCAATATAATTCGTGTAAAACCTGGGAAATTTTGAAATTTTGTGAATAAGGGCAAAATGGTCATTTGCCATCATAATGCTTATTTGAAATACTCATGCTCTAGACCTCGAATGAGGAAACGGAGTTCGCCATTGGATTCGTATCGCGAAATCGAGTCACCCTCTCAAATTTCGTCGAATTCCGAGATAGTCGAATTTTTGCACGTCGTTCGAGGCGACTGCGTGGCGACTTAAATTCCAGGGGTCCCTAAAAGCACTTTTTTGTAAAATATCCTAAATAAAAAGTGAAAGTTCAAATAAAATTAATTTGAACTTAATCCGAGTTATAATGAACCGTTTTGGGGCGAAAAACGGACCCGGAAGTCGGAAATATGCGGTGCGATGTGGACCGCTCATTTGCGACTATAAATATGGGCCTAAATTAGATATTTTACACAAAAATATATATTCAAACCAGTGCTTGACGTTTTTGGAGAGAGAAGAGAGAAAAAGTTGGTTTTCAAGTTTTCTTTCGCCGATTCCGGGAGTTCCGTCCGTCGGAATTCGTCAGTCCAGAAGTCAAAGTCCATCTTGGAGGTTCTACCGGTTGTTTTACGCTCCAAGAGGTAGGGTTTCCTCCTACTCGGGTCTATTTCTAACCTATGGTGTCATAAGTAATGGTTAGATGTATAGAGTTGTTATGACTTGTCTATAGTCATGGGAATCATGAAAGGAATATAGAAATGGCCTAGATAAATTCCTTGTTAAATTTGGTTTAGGGAAGTTACTTGTGAAATTTTCTTGTAACTTGTTATTATGTGGGCAAATTGTGTGATAACATGATGATTGCCTTGATGGTGTTTGCTAAATGCCTATGTGTAGATAAAGTTTGTTATGACACAATGATGTATAGCATGCTTGAATATTGTAGTGAAGGAATTGTTGATATATGCATGTTTTGATATATTAACATTGTGACAAAATATGGTATTTATATGTTTGTAATATGAATTGCCATGGATATGTTGAAATTGTTCGTATGGCACCCATTACATATTGAACATGTGATAAAATTTCTCATTGGGCATGATTGCATATTGAGCATGACATTGACATCACATTCATGGGCTTAGGCATGAGTGTGGGTGTGTATGCATGGTTAATCAAACACCATTCTTGGTGATTGATGGGTGGACTCGGGAAAGTTGGGTTGAAAATCCGACTGAGTCGCATGGCTGCATGAAAGAAAAACTTGTGTCGGGTATAGCAAGAAGGGGTAGATCCCCCCCTCGGGTGCAAGACCCGGCGACTTGGTTATACACTCCCCTGTGGTGAAATTCCGAAAAAGTGTAGTATGGTGTATGGAACCGGCGGTATAAAATCCAAAATCCGTTGCCCAACAAGACACAAGATTTTGATTACATAAACACTCATTCAATGGGTGACATCCAACAATGATTTGATTTTGCAAATACATGTTTTCAATTCAAATAGTCATTGGATGTATTTTCCATCAGTTGATGGGGTTACTACACATTGGCATTGCATTGTGTTATAGGAGTCGGTAAGGACTTGGGTTAAGATGCATGAGTGAGTCTCACCTCATTTCATGGCATGACATGGTAGCATTCTAACATTGAATGCATATTCTGGTATGGAGTGGTTGTTAAATGTTGTTTGTTGCATGTACACATTTCATATGCATCTAGGGTGGGGAGTAGCCTTTGTAGGATATACTCTACTGGGCGTTGGCTCACCCTATACGGGAACACATTTTAGGTGGGAGAAATACACCGGTGGATGGCTCCAATTCGGACCCTCATGTTTGAAGAAAGCCGAATGTGGCTTTATTTTGTGTTAATGTAAAACACTTGTGAAACTTATGTCTTGGGCATGTAATCTTTTGCAAGTAATTGTAATAGAACTTATATGAATTATTGTTAAAACAACCTTGCATGTTTTGACATAGGTAGGGATAAATGGACCCGGTGTGGTCAATGTTTATAAGTATGGATAAATAGACCCGGTGTGGTCAATGTTTACTTATAAATGGACCCGGTGCGGTCATTGCTTTATATTGGGCCTCGGATGGGTCATTTGAATATATATTGCACATGTTGAGTTTTGGGTAGAGCTCCCCGTACAAAGGAGACTCTGCCCGATTTTTGTTCAATTATGGACCCCGATAAATGGGGTATAACGGAGCGATATCGAGTTACTCGGTATCCACGGGTATTCCGCAGGTTGATGGGTAATCAACGGACCCCCGGATTTTGGGGCGTCACAGCTTGGTATCGGAGCATAGGTATACGAATTACCTAGGGCTTGATGGGCATTGGGTCTAGACCATTGCATTCCATATGCATTTCATGTTATGTGCTTAATTTGTTACATGTTATGTGCTACTTGTTATGTGGATTGTATACATGGTAGGATGTATATGGAAATGAACACACTAGAGTTAGAAAACATAACCTTGGGCGTGGGAAAATAAATGAACGGGATGGTTCATGACGGAAATGTCTAGTAATGAGTGGTATATGCATTACTAGGGAGACAATGAGAAGAATTCTCAACGTTTCAATTTTGATCCCTACTTTGGGATACTAAGTTATTGGCCTATTGCGATCTTATGTGTGTATAGATGGCAACAAGAGGAAGAGGACGCGGCCGAGGACGCCGAGGCGGTGGGCGGGACAACCGCCAACCACCATCGGCCTTTGACCAACAAGCCTTTATGGAGGCTATTGGTACTGCGGCTGCTTCTATAGCACATGCTAGTGCTACAGCTGCTACTATTGCACAGGCTATTGCTACAGCAGCTACCATTGCACAAGCTAGTGCAAGTGGGAGGCAAGGAGGCTCAAGTCACCTCCAGAAGTTCAAGGCACATCAGCCTCCGATCTTCATGGGAGGGGCGGACCCGATGGTAGCTGATCGTTGGTTCCGGCAAGTGGACAAGATCGTAAGGGCTATGGAGATCACCTCCGATGCCACTAAGATCACACTAGCTACATTCCAGCTGGAGGGAGAATCCCAAGTATGGTGGGATTGGGTTAGAGACTCCAAGAACTTGGAGGCAATGACTTGGGCAGAGTTCAAGGAACTCTTCATGGGTAAGTACTTCCCGGCGGCTGCTCGGCATGCAAAGGCCCGTGAGTTCTTAGACTTGAGACAGGGAACGATGACGGTGATGGAATACGTGGCTAAGTTCACTGAATTAGCCTGTTTCGCCGACGATTATGTGGCCACAGACATGGCCAAAGTACGTAAGTTTGAGGATAGCTTAAAGTTATCCATTCGGGGAAAAATTGTGGGTCTCCTTCTACAAGACTTGGACACAATGGTCACGACAGCTATGGCCATTGAGAGAGAGGTTGATGATGCAAGGAACATCCGAGAAGCGGGTGGTAAAGACAAGAAGAAGGAGGGTCAATCCTCTTCTTCTAGTGCGGGGAAAAACAAAGAACTTCTGCTTCGCAGGGGCATCAAGGGCAGGGCCGCGGCTATCAAGGCCAAGGCCAAGGTTAGTCCTTCCGAGGCGGGAGAAATCAGAGGCCACCTTTTCAGGCAGGCCAACAGACTTGCTATCATTGCCACCAACCGGGGCATATGAAGCGGGATTGTCCTCAGAGGCAGGGATCCCAGGGCCAGGGGGTGTCTCAGTCCCAGTCATCAGGGGGATATTCACAGTCTCACTACACTCCTCCCTACCCCACTATGGGCCAGGGAAGCCAGTATCCGTTCCAAGGTGCTGCACAGGCTACTACCACTGCACGAGCGGGAACTCCGCAAGCAGGCCAGATGGGCCAGGGTATGGGTCGGGGTCGAGGCCAGAGCTCACAGGCCGGGACTTCGGGGACCCAGGGGCGTGTCTACGCCATGATACCTCAGACTGAGCCAGCAGACCAGTCCGTGATACAGGGTACATTTATGCTCTCTCGCTTATGGGCTAGAGTACTATTTGATTCTGGTGCATCTCATTCATTTATTGATGCATCTTGTGTGAAAGACTTGGGCTTAGAGGTTGAGACCTTAGAAGAGCCATTGCATGTGAGTTCTCCTCTAGGTGCTAGGGTGAGGGTTGATCAGATATGTCGGGGGTGTGAGTTAGAGATCTCAGGGATTCTACTCACCATGGACCTTCGGGTCATGGACATGTCGGAGTTCGATGTAATCCTGGGAATGGATTGGTTGGCAGCACACCGAGTTGTCATTGATTGTGACCGTAAGAGAGTCACTGCTTATACGCTTGATGGCGTTTGTTTCAAATTCCAGGGGGCAAAACACGATGCTTTATCCCAAGCCGTGTATGACTCTAGATGGCACGGGCAGTTGATGGGTTGGCTAGCAAGCCTTACCCTGGAGGACGAGGCGAGACAAGAGTTGGGTCTACCTTGGGTGGTTTGTGAGTATGAGGACGTTTTTTCGGACGAACTACCGGGATTACCTCCACATAGGGATGTTGACTTCATTATCGAGTTGCATCCGGGTATATCGCCCATTTCTATGACTCCACATAGGATGGCGCCAGCTGAATTACAGGAACTCAAGGTCCAATTGCAAGAATTGTTGGACAAGGGCTTTATTCGACTGAGTACCTCACCATGGGGCGCTCCGGTATTGTTTGCCAAGAAGAAGGATAAGACCCTTCGTTTGTGTGTAGATTATCGGCAATTGAACCGGGTTACTATCAAAAAATAGGTACCCTTTGCCGAGGATTGACGATTTGTTTGATCAGCTGAGAGGGGTGCAGGTCTACTCCAAGATAGATCTCCACACCGGTTACCATCAGTTGAGGGTTAGGGAGACAGATATCCCTAAGACGGCGTTTCGGACGCGGTATGGGCATTTCGAGTTCACAGTGATGCCATTCAGATTGACGAATGCCCCGGCGGCATTCATGGATCTCATGCATAGGGTGTTTCAACCCTACCTTGATCAATTTGTTGTAGGCTTTGTTGACGACATCTTGATCTACTCCAAGTCTGAGGAGGAGCATGAGGGTCACTTGAGAATTGTTCTCCAGGCCTTGAGAGACCATCAGTTGTACGCAAAGTTCAGCAAGTGTGAATTTTGGCTGACTGAGGTGAAGTTTTTGGGACATGTGGTGTCAGCTTCGGGTGTATCCGTAGACCCAGAGAAGGTTGAGGCAGTCATGAATTGGGAGAGACCGAAGTCAGTTTTCGAGATACGCAGTTTCTTGGGATTGGCAGGGTATTACCGACGGTTTATTGAGGACTTCTCCCGACTAGCTGCACCTATGACCAGGTTGACTCGGAAAGAGGTCAAGTTCGAGTGGAATGATGCTTGCGAGAAGGCATTCCAGGAGTTAAAGAGGAGGCTTACTTCAGCTCCTATTTGATTGTCCCAGAAAGGGGACAGAGGTACACAATGTATTGTGATGCCTCTAAGGACGGACTTGGATGCGTTTTGATGCAGTCCGGGAGGGTGGTGGCTTATGGTTCTCAGCAGTTAAAGAACCACGAGCAAAATTACCCCACACATGACATGGAGTTGGCGGCCATTGTCTTTGCTTTGAAGGCTTGGTGCCACTATCTATACGGTGAGCAGTTCGAGGTGTTTTCAGACCACAAACGTCTGAAGTACATCTTTACACAGCGGGACCTCAACATGAGGCAACGCAGGTGGACGGAGTACCTGGAAGATTATGACTTCACTTTGCATTACCACCCCGGTAAGGCAAATGTGGTGGCTGATGCACTCAGCCGGAAGTCACGGGGAGTCTTGGCTAGTGTGGCTTCCCGGGAGTGGCGGATGCTCGAGACTGTGGGACAGTTCGGGCTACGCTATATGGGTCAGGCTCAGGGTACTTTGGGGAGTTTGGTGGCTACGCCTTCCCTACTGAGCAGGGTTATTGAGTTCTAGAGTCAGGACACAGAGCTATTGTCCATCCGGGACCGTGTACAGGCAGGTACAGGTGACGAGGGCTGGGCCATTCACTCGGATGGCAGTCTTCGGTATCGAGGAAGGGTTGTGGTTCCTCAGTTGGCAGATCTGAGAGAGGAGATCCTTAAGGAGTTCCATTGCTCTCGTTTTGCGGTTCATCCAAGGGGCACGAAGATGTATCATGATCTTCGTCGCCAGTATTATTGGAATGGGATGAAGCGGCAGGTTGTCGATTTTGTTAGTAGATGTCTCACGTGTCAGCAAGTGAAGGCTGAACACCAGAGACCAGCAGGGTTACTCCAGCCATTGGAGGTAGCTGAGTGGAAGTGGGAACATGTCACGATGGATTTTGTGACTCACTTGCCACGGACATCGCGGGGACATGATGCGGTATGGGTGATAGTGGACCGGCTTACGAAGTCGGCACACTTTTTGGCCGTGCGGATGACCTTCACACTGGAGGAATTCTGCAAGTTATATATACGGGAGATTGTCCGGTTGCATGGGGTACCCGTATCTATAGTATCGGATCGGGATCCCAGGTTTACGGCTCATTTTTGGGAGAGTTTCCAACGAGCCATGGGGACACAGCTGATGATGAGCACTGCTTTTCATCCCCAGACGGACGGTCAGTCTGAGAGGACCATTCAGACATTAGAGGACATGCTACGGGCATTTGTCCTAGATCTCAAGGGTAGCTGGGAAGATCATTTACCCTTGGTGGAGTTCGCCTATAACAATAGTTATCAGGCGAGCATACAGATGACACCCTATGAGGCACTATATGGGAGGCCATGTCGATCTCCGGTTCGTTGGACAGAGGTTGGAGAGAGACCTTCTACGGGTCCGGACTTGGTTAGAGACACCTCAGAGAAGGTGGGCTTGATACGGAAGCGTCTTCTCATGGCTCAGAGCCGGCAGAAGAGCTACGCCGATAGACGGCGGTGACCTCTAAAGTTTGAGGTGGGAGATCATGTCTTCTTGAAGGTGATGCCTACAAGAGGAGTGGTCAGGTTCGGCAAGCGAGGAAAGCTGTCACCGAGGTATATCGGGCCCTTTGAGATATTTGAGAGGGTTGGTACAGTCGCTTACCAGTTGGCGTTACCGCCAGATTTATCGAGTGTTCACGCGGTGTTCCATGTCTCTATGCTCCGGAAATACACCCCAGATCCGACTCATGTGGTGGATTGGGGCGAGCTTGTTGTTGATGCGGATGGGACCTTCGAGGAGGGACCGGTGCGTATCATGGATAGCCGAGATCAGTTTTTGCGAGGCAAGACCGTGAGGCTAGTGAAGGTGTTGTGGCAGCACCGAGGAGTGGAAGAGGCGACGTGGGAGCGCGAGGACACTATACGTGCCAATTATCCTTTCTTGTTTGAGGATAGATGTACATTTTTATAGTCATTTACTATTACATGACTGTAGCATATGCATGCGGTTACGTGTGTATGTGTATGTAAATTTCGGGGACGAAATTCTTTTAAGGGGGGAAGAATGTAAAACCTGAGAAATTTTGAATTTTTTGTGAATTAGGGCAAAATGGTCATTTGTCATCCTAATGCTTATTTGAAATACTCATGCTCTAGACCTCGAATGAGGATTCGTATCGCGAAATCGAGTCACCCTCTCAAATTTCGTCGAATTCCGAGATAGTCGGATTTTTGCACGTCGTTCGAGGCGACTGCGTGGCGACTTAAATTCCAGGGGTCCCTAAAAGCACTTTTTTGTAAAATATTCTAAATAAAAAGTGAAAGTTCAAATAAAATTAATTTGAACTTAATTCGAGTTATAATGAACCGTTTTGGGGCGAAAAACGGACCCGGAAGTCGGAAATATGCGGTGCGATGTGGACCGCTCATTTGCGACTATAAATATGGGCCTAAATTAGATATTTTACACAAAAATATCTATTCAAACCAGTGCTGGACGTTTTTGGAGAGAGAAGAGAGAAAAAGTTGGTTTTCAAGTTTTCTTTCGCCGATTCCGGGAGTTCCGTCCGTCGGAATTCGTCAGTCCAGAAGTCAAAGTCCATCTACGCGACAAGGGCTACGCGTACATACCAAAAAGAGATGATTTCACCGAAGATCCAAAGACGGGATTTTGGAAAAATCAAATATTTGGACTTAAATCTTGTTCTTGGAGGTTCTACCGGTTGTTTTACGCTCCAAGAGGTAGGGTTTCCTCCTACTCGGGTCTATTTCTAACCTATGGTGTCATAAGCAATGGTTAGATGTATAGAGTTGTTATGACTTGTCTATAGTCATGGGAATCATGAAAGGAATATAGAAATGGCCTAGATAAATTCCTTGTTAAATTTGGTCTAGGGAAGTTACTTGTAAAATTTTCTTGTAACTTGTTATTATGTGGGAAAATTGTGTGATAACATGATGATTGCCTTGATGGTGTTTGCTAAATGCCTATGTGTGGATAAATTTTGTTATGACACAATGATGTATAGCATGCTTGAATATTGTAGTGAAGGAATTGTTGATATATACATGTTTTGATATATTAACATTGTGACAAAATATGGTATTTATATGTTTGTAATATGAATTGTCATGGATATGTTGAAATTGTTCGTATGACACCCATTACATATTGAACATGTGATAAAATTTCTCATTGGGCATGATTGCATATTGAGCATGACATTGACATCACATTCATGGGCTTAGGCATGAGTGTGGGTGTGTATTGATTAGCACACAACTTTGTATATTTTTAAGATGCTAATCAACTCATTTCACTTGCTTTTGAGCTTTAAATGATCTAAGTTATGATGATTGAAGTCTTAACATCAATTTGTTGTTTTTGTAGTTGAATGAAGCTAAATATGGCTTTCAAAGACCCTCCCATACCACTTGGGATGAAAGGAGTTGAAATGATAGTTTGAGGATAGATCGGGAGCAAAGAAATCAAGAAATTCAGAAATGGATGCATAACAGTACCGGTACTCGGTACCGGTACCAAATGGTACCGGTACCCAGTACCGGTACTGAAAACCTACTGGAATCACAGTACCGGTACCAAATGGTACCGGTACCCAGTACCGGTACTGAAAACCTACTGGAATCGCAGTACCGGTACTCGGTACCGGTACTGATTTCCTGAAGTGCCCAAATTCTGCAGATCTGCTCAGCTGTCTTGTGGACCCCTCCATGCTTTTCTCCTGCACGCCCACAATACTATTCATGGTGTTCACACTCTCTCTTGTACTTTGATTGCATTGAGCATTAATGAGAGGAAAGAGAAGTGGAGTTGCTGGGTGTTGATGACTGCTCTGCCATGCCCCTGTCTAGCCCATCACCTGCAACCTATTGATGGAGATCACATCTCCAGGGTTACCCCTGTTCCCTTGGCACGTTTGGATGTAGAGGGTTCTCCATTGTAGGGAGGCATTATGTATTACATTGGAGAGTTTTTAGAGAGAGAAGCTATGGGCGAGGAAGACAATGAATAGTAGTTTTAGAGAGAGAAAGTTGTGATTTTTGCATTTCTTTTGCTGCATTGTCTTGTAATCAATGGTAGGAACCTTTATATCTTGAATGAATGCCATTAATGTCATTTTCCCTTATGTCATTGCTAGTTTAATGCTCCCATTTAAGTTCTACCATTAATGCTTCAAAAGTTATTCATGTTCATAGCTATAAAATAGATTTTCATGCCATTCACTTCTAGTCTATGATTTCTTGTGCTTAGGTACTTCAAAACTCCATATCTTTACAATGCATTATCTTTACATTGTCATTTCTAGTTTTAGTATGAGTAGCTAAACACTTGTTGTTGGCAAGACCAAGGGAATCCCCATTTGGGTATACCATTTCAACTCTTTCTACACCCTCCCTTTAGAGTCCCATGGTTCGGTTTGACCGGATTGAAGGTGGATGAATTGGTGAATCTTTGATAATCCGTAGGCCTAGTCACGGTTTATGCTTAGGCATTCACCAACATCATCCTCGGCTTTCCGTGAATCAACCGTTCATTCTTGCTCAATCGGAGGAGTGATTTGAGTTGAGATAGTATACCCATTGGAGGGACCTCTTGGAATTGCCAACACTTGTTTTCTCATTCTAATTTCACCAAAACACACTTCACCAAACAATTTCCAACAACAAGAATTTTACACTTTCTTTTCCCAAATCACTTTCAAATTGGTTTACTTCCTTCCCCGTGGAAACGACCTTGGAATACCACCAAGTAAAAGACGACCCACGAAAGTCTCCTTGCGATTGGGGAGCATTTTTGTGCATTCAACTATCACATTCCCACTGACTTATATCCTTCCCTATTGCCCTTTCTTTTCACACTATACCAAGGGAGCATGACCTCCCTTCCCGGCTGAATAAACATCACACATACATTTTGGGGGATAGTGGTTAAAGGGTTAGGAATAGGCTAGTTTTTGCTCAATCATTTTTGGTGCCGTTGCCGGGGAAGGCAAGTGTCAAATCAAGGAAGTGATTTCCGAACAATGGAGGTAAGTCCCGTGATCTTCATCACAGGCTGAGGTACGTTGTCTCGTGTATATATTCTTGTTTGTTTATAATTTCATTTGTATAGATATTTTGTTGCATGTGGGGAAGGGACGACTATCACCGATTAGTTAGACAACCCTTAGGCCCCAATATGAACATCAACCAAGACCCACCCGAGGATACGGGTGACAATTTTGAAAATGTGGATGCCAACCCAAACATCCAAGGGGGTGGAAATTTTGACAATGTCGGGGCGAATCCAAATGCTCAAAGGGGTGGGGGGTTACCCGAAAATAGGATGCCTAACCCAAGAATGCAATATCCCCCTCCCGATGCTTTTGATAATGAGGATGCTAACCCGAATAGGCAAATGGGTGGGGGATTTCAACCACCTAGGATGCCCAACCCACGAGTGCAATTTCCCCCACCTAGGAATGAAGGGAACATCCAACTTGACCCTCCACCAAGGACAATGCGGGAGTTCCTTCAGCCGACCCGTAGCTCCACACCATCATGCCTTGTCCTTCCCGTCCAAGCACATCTCTTTGTAATCAAACCATGGATGTTGCAACTACTCCCTAAATTTCATGGGGTCAAGAAGGAAAACCCTTATAGTCATCTAAAGTCTTATGAGGAAATAGTTGCAACCTTTATCCCAAATTACAACATGGAAGAGATAGCAAGGATGAAACTTTTCTCTTTTTCATTGGAGGGTAAGGCAAAGATTTGGTTTGATTCTATGGGGCCTCGGACCATGCTATCTTGGGACCATATAGTTTCATTCTTTTTGAAAAAGTTTTTTCCGGTTCATAGAACCACTTCTTTGAAAAAAGACATTCAAAAATTTTCTGAAAAACCCAATGAACAATTCTATCAGTGTTGGGATCGCTATAAAGATTTGATTCAATCCATACCACATCATGGTTTTAAATCGTGGCAATTGGTGAGTTTCTTCTATGAAGGAATCTCACCAAACCATAGGCAATTCATTGACATGATGTGCAATGGTGAATTTTTGAACAAAGACCCTGACGAGGCCCTTGACTACTTTGGTACCTTGGCTGAAAATGCACAATCGTGGGATGTTAGGGACCCAAGTGATGTACCTAGGACTTTGCCAGTGAGTGGTCAATCTCAAAGGGGAGGGATATATGATTTCAAAGACCGGGAGGACCTACTTTCACAAATTTCCAAATTGTCTAGGAAAGTAGATAGCCTTGAGGTGGAAAGGAGACGAGAGGTGTCTCATGTGTCAAAAACCGAGGAGGCTTGTTCTATTTGTGGGGGTGTCGATCATTCCACGTCGGAGTGTCCGAGCATTCCGACACTTAAAGAGACATACCATGAACAGGTCAATGCCTTCAACCAACCGAGGCAATCATTTCCTCAAAATTCCAACACTTACAATTCAGGGTATCGTGATCACCCTAATTTCAGTTGGAGGAATGAGAACCCCATTCCTTATGGCTCAAACACATATACACCTCCCGCACCTCCTAGGCAAAGCCAATTTCAATCCCAAGGTCAAGGGCAAGCTTCTAGCTCCCAATACCCACGGGCCAATCCGCAAGGGTACCAATCCAACCCTCCCACACAGAATTTCTCCCAACAAGGCCCATCTAGTTCTTCTAGCTACCAACCACCTCATAAAAGGAGTGTAGAAGATGTGCTCCACGCCTTCATCCAAAGCCAAACCGCCTTCAATAAGGACATTTCGGCTCAACTCACAAAGATCACCAATCACATAGGCTTGACTCAACAAGAGAAGGGGAAATTCCCCTCTCAACCACAACAAAATCCCAAAGGCCAAAACGTGATTGAATCAGTTGAGCCCACCCAAGAGAGTTGTGAACACCTTAAGGCGGTCACCACTCTTCGTAGTGGCAAACAAGTTGAAAAGACCATAGTGCCAAAGGTTCCGCCCAAGGCACAATTGCCAATAGAAGAGTCCATTGAGGGTGAGTCCATTGAGGGTGAGGCCAAGGAGCGTGTGGCTGAAAAAGGTGGGATGAGCAAAGACAAAGAAAATGACCAAATTGAAAATGAACATGTGGTTGATGATAGTTTGTGTTTTCCCTCTATGCCTGCCCCTTTTCCCCATCGGTTGAAGCCACCTGTCAAGGTGGCTAATTATTCTGACATTTTGGATTTGTTTAAGGAGGTAAAGATCAACATCCCGCTCCTTGATGCCATCAAGCAAATTCCGTCATGTGCCAAAATATTGAAAGACCTATGCACGGTGAAAAGGAAGTTAAATGTTCGGAAGAAGGCATTTCTCACCGAACAAGTGAGCTCTATATTGAGGACCAACACTCCTCCAAAATTCAAGGATCCCGGTTGTCCAACAATTGCCATCACCATCGGGAATTGCTGGGTTGAGCAAGCATTGCTTGACTTGGGGGCGAGCGTCAATCTTCTTCCTTACTCTGTGTACCAACAACTCAAGCTTGAAGAGTTGAAGCCCACCTCAGTTACACTTCAACTGGCGGATCGGAGCATACGCACACTAAGGGGAGTAGTGGAAGATGTGCTTGTCCAAGTTGACAATTTTTACTTTCCAGTCGATTTTATTGTATTAGATACACACCCGGTTGCTAACCTTAATTCCCAAATCCCCGTTATTCTTGGAAGACCTTTCCTTGCTACCGCTAACGCTGTGATTAATTGCAGGAATGGTCTAATGAAGTTGGCTTTTGGGAACATGACCATGGAGCTTAATGTATTCAATTTAGCAAAACAACCCGGGGATGATTTGGAGGTGAACGAGATCAATAGAATCGACACTTTGATTGAGGAGCAAGTGGAGTTAGAAGGGATGTTGGACTGCATGGAGGAGGACTTTGTTGAACTTGTAAAGATAGATGAGGAAGAGAGCGTGGAAGAGTTGAAAGGGGTAACAAAATGGATTCCCACATTTGAGGAGTTGCCCAAGCAAGAAAAGAAGATTTTCCGGTCGGAGGAACAAAAGCCAAATTTGGAGTTGAAGCCGTTACCCTCACACTTGAAGTACGCCTATCTTGGCGAGGGAGATACTTTTCCGGTAGTCATTAGCTCTACCCTAACCATGGAACAAGAAGAAAATCTTTTGGGGGTATTGAGAAAGCATAAGGGAGCGATAGGGTGGACTATTGCAGATATCAAGGGAATCAGCCCTATAATTTGCACCCATCGCATCTATCTTGAGGAAGATGCTAAAACCTCCCGACAACCTCAAAGGAGATTGAATCCAAGCATGAAAGAAGTAGTGAAGGAGGAGGTGTTAAAGCTACTTGATGTGGGCATTATCTTTCCAATCGCGGATAGCAAATGGGTAAGCCCCACACAAGTCGTCCCAAAGATATCCGGAGTCACAGTGATTGAAAATGAGGAAAATGAACTCATACCTACAAGAGTCATTATCGGATGGAGAGTTTGCATCGACTACCGGAAGCTCAATGCGTGCACACGGAAAGATCATTTTCCAATGCCGTTTCTCGATCAAGTCTTGGAAAGGGTAGCAGGGCACCTGTTTTATTGTTTCTTAGACGGGTACTCTGGCTACAACCAAATCGAGATCGCATTGGAAGACCAAGAGAAGACTACCTTCACCTGCCCATATGGTACCTTTGCCTATCGCCGGATGCCTTTCGGATTATGCAATGCCCCGGGAACCTTTCAGCGGTGCATGATGGGGATTTTTAGCGATATGGTGGAGAAAATTTTGGAGGTCTTCATGGACGATTTTTCTGTGTTTGGTGATTCCTTTGATGGATGCCTAGAGAACTTGGAGAGAGTATTGGAGCGATGTGAGGAAAAGGATCTTGTGCTCAATTGGGAGAAGTGTCACTTCATGGTGACGGAAGGAATTGTATTGGGGCACATAGTATCGGCAAGGGGCATTGAAGTTGACAAATCCAAGGTGGAGGCCATCTCCAACCTTCCCACGCCGACAACTATCAAGGGAATCCGGTCATTTTTGGGCCATGCAGGTTTCTATCGCCGATTCATTCAGAATTTTAGCGCATTGGCCTGACCCCTGACCAACTTACTGTCTAAGGAGATTCCTTTTGAGTGGTCGAATGAGTGTGAGGCATCATTTAAAAAACTAAAAAGCATGCTTGTCACGCCTCCTATCATGCGACCACCCAATTGGGATCTACCTTTCGAGCTTATGTGTGACGCGAGTGACTACGCGGTTGGCGCAGTGCTTGGTCAGAGGAAGGACAATCGACCGCATGTTATACACTACGCTAGCAAAACACTTAATGAGGCTCAAATGAATTACACTACCACTGAAAAAGAATTGCTAGCTGTAGTGTTTGCTCTTGATAAATTCCGTTCATATATCATTGGTTCACCTATTATTATCTTCACTGACCATTCTGCCTTAAAGTACTTGTTATCTAAGCAGGATGCGAAGCCAAGACTCATTAGGTGGATCCTCCTCCTACAAGAGTTTGATTTGACAATTAAAGACAAAAAAGGAGTTGAGAATGTTGTGGCGGATCACTTATCCCGACTGGTGGTGCAGGAGACTAATGAGCATATTCCTATTCCCGACTCTTTCCCTGATGAGTAATTATTGTCCATTCATTCTCATTGTCCTTGGTATGCTGACATTTGCAATTATCTTGAAACAGGACAAATCCCACCACACTGGAGCCCTGAGGATAAAAGGAGATTTATGGCCGACGTGAAGTACTTCTACTTCGATAATCCGTATCTGTTCAAGTATTGTCCGGACCAGATCATGAGGCGATGCGTGCCTGAAACCGAACAGCGGAACGTCCTGGCCTTCTGTCATTCCCAAGCCTGTGGTGGGCATTTCTCTGCTAAGAAGACCTCAGCCAAGATTCTACAATCAGGTTTCTCCTGGCCTTCTCTGATTAAGGATTGCATTTCATTTTGTAAAGAATGTGATAGATGCCAATGTTTGGGTAGCATGACCCGAAGGAATATGATGCCCCTCTCCCCTGTACTTGTGATAGAAATATTCGATTGTTGGGGCATCGATTTCATGGGTCCCTTCCCTATGTCGTTTGGCTATCTATACATTCTGTTGGTAGTGGACTACGTGTCCAAATGGGTGGAGGCTATCCTGACAAAGACTAATGACCACCGGGTTGTAGTCAAGTTCTTGAAAGAGAACATTTTCTCGAGGTTTGGGATGCCTCGTGCTTTGATTAGTGATGGTGGATCACACTTTTGTAACAGGCCAGTTGCATCGTTATTGTTCAAATATGGCGTTACACATAAAATATCCACCGCTTATCACCCACAAACAAATGGCCAAGCCGAGCTAGCCAATAGGGAGATCAAGACCATCCTTGAAAAAACAGTTAACCCCAATAGGAAGGATTGGTCTGAGAGATTGATTGATGCCCTGTGGGCATATCGTACTGCCTACAAGAAAGTTTTGGGCATGTCTCCCTATCGGCTTGTCTATGGAAAGGCTTGCCATCTGCCGGTAGAAATGGAACACAAGGCCTATTGGGCCATCAAGACTTTAAATTTCAATATGAGAATGGTCGGTAAACATAGGATGTTAGAAATGAATGAAATGGAAGAGATTCGGCGGGATGCATACGAGAGTTCAAAAATTTCAAAGGAACGGGCGAAAATCTTTCATGATAACTCCATAGTGAGGAAATCATTCGAGCCCGGGCAAAGGGTACTCTTGTATAATTCCCGCCTCTCCATTTTTCCCGGAAAGCTAAGATCCCGTTGGGATGGCCTCTATCTTGTCAAGGTGGCCTACCCCAATGGAGCTGTTGAGATCACCAACCTCAAAGATGGCCAAACATTCAAGGTCAATGGCCAAAGACTTAAGCCATTCTTTGAGGGCTTTGAAAACCAAGTGGTGGAGGAGGAGTTAACCGACCCGGTGTATCCGGAAGTGATTGAGGAATAACAATTGGTCCCTTGTTCGCATGTACAGTTTCTTTTATTTTAATTATGTCATGTTTTTATTTCATGTCACTTACTTGTTGTTGGTGTATAGCTTTGTTTTCTTTTGAATCTAGATCTTGGTGTTTTTGTCAAAAGCTCATATGCGAGGTGTTCTCTTACCCTTATCAGCTTTTACTGTCTTTCATTGCAATTTTTCTCTTTTTGTTGCATTGAGGGCAATGCATGAATCTAGTTGGGGGGTGAGGTGCACCATTTGTATGTTACACCAAGGTTGTTGGGAAGTATTCTGTTTTTGTCGCATTAGTACAAAATATGTGAGAGATTTTGAAAATTTTTGATGAAAAATACCTTTAAGTTGATCTGTATTCCCTTATGAAGCGAGTATGAACTGGATGATATGTTGATTGTTGTTGTGAACCTTGTGCACATGAGCTTACTATAGAAATGGATCCTATGCATAAGTATCACATATGTATTGATTTTCGAACTCATTTGTATGTGATTTCTGAATTTATAATTTCAGTGATTTACGGGTTGGATTCATGTTTTAAGCTTGACATAAGTAGTGGAGATGAGTAAGGACCCATGAGAGTTTTAGTGTCAAACCTTTTTGGAGGGAACTTACGTTTACTCAAAGAACAGTTTTTGATATCAAGTTTGTTCAATAGTCTCATTATGCTTGCTTTGGTTAGTTGCATTTGGTTAGTAGACTGATTTGTCTTGATCATGTAATGCTCTCCCCATGCGGACCTGGAAGTGATCTTAGGCCATTTTTGAATGCTTTGAGCCTTAGCCTTTTTCTTGAGAAAGTTTTATCCCTAGTGCCGTGTTTGAGCCCATTTTAAAATTCGTTTCTATGCCACACATTTGACCAAGCCAATGCAAGATGATAAAAATCTACCTCACCTTGGTTGTTCCTAGAGCTGAATATGAGTGAGTGCAAAAGAGAAGGAAGTATGGTGTGGAAACTCCAACAAAAGGGATGAATGATTTGAAACTCAAAGAGTTGAATAAAAATCCAAGAAAAGGAGAAAAAGGGGTGAAAAGAATAAAGAGTGATCAAAAGAAAAGGAAGATGTTAAGAAGAATAAATAAAATAAACAAGGGGTGTGGTGATGGTGAGAAAATCAAAATCCCATGAAAAAGGAAGTGTTTTTCCAACATTAAAGTCTCTCACTCGGAACAACCCTCTTTGTTGCCTTTTTCCTTCATTTCTTTTACCTAGATATCACCCCAGGGCCCCATTACAACCCTTAAAGCCCTAAGTGATCTAGAGAAGCATGGGTGAAGCATGTTTGTAAAAAAAAAAAAATGATAAGTTTAGTCTTACTACCTAATGCACTAATATCCTATTCATGAGACTATGCCAAGGTTGCCTCATTTTCACATATGAACTTCATTTTTGGATTACATGTGAGCACTTTGTTTTGAATACAAGATTCTATATCACATGTACACATGGAGTGCATACCAGTATAACGTGAGTGCATTTATTGCTTAAGAGTGTCCCTTGGTGAGTTTTGCATTGAAACTGAGTTTGTCTAGCCTTTCGAATGTGAATTCTGTTTCGTAAATGCCCAAATTACTTGTTTAAATTCACATGCACACGAGTTGAAAATTAATTTGTAGGTGCATATTTCTGACTAGCATTGAGGACTATGGTTTTGCTCATGTACATCTAGTTCATTCAATTGAGAAATTTGTTAAAAAGCTCCATGCTTGCAAGAATGAGGGAATATTTCTCAAGTTATTGATATTGACATATTTTAGGAATGCTTTGATTCTGAACCTTATGATGTATATTTTGGGTGCTCATTTTGATAGTTGAGAACATAATTTGATTTTTGTATGATGAATGTTCATAGGCTTAAATCACCTTGCAATTTCAATCATAAAGTGAGCATGATGGTTCGAGTTGTGGTTTATAATTGGAATATATCTTTTCGAATGGAGTTGGAGTTAGAAGTAATGTGATGAAGTGTCTAGGAAGGTCCTAAGTTGAATTTGATTGGAGGAATGTTTCAGCAGGAGTGGTTTGGCGGACAAAGCAGAACAGTACCGGTACTCGGTACCGGTACCAAATGGTACAGGTACCCAGTACCGGTACCAAAAACCTACTGGAATCGCAGTACCGGTACCCAGTACCGGTACCGTTTGCCTGACGAGAAAAAAAAAATTAGGGCTTTTAATTTCAAAACCTCAATTCAACCTTTCATTTCCCTCATTTATTCCTTCCCTATCTACTTCCCCCCTACCCGACGGCACTCCAAGGGTCAAGAACCCTTTCTCTTTCCCTCTTCACTCTCCCCATTTACTTCTCCCCTATCTCCTTCCCCCCTACCCGATGGAACTCCAAGGGTCCAAAACCTTTTTTCTTCCCCTCTCAGTCTATAAAACCCCCTTGATCTAGATTATTTTCCACAGGCCTCCTCCATTTTACCCTACCCTTTTAGCCGAATCTCAAGTTCCTCATATTCTCTCCATTCATTACACAATGCCTCGCACCAAGATGGTCGGATCAGAACCAGAGCCCACTTCCCCTCCTGCCATGGGTTCTGCCAGCCGCAAAAGAAGTGGAGAAGGATCGAGTGGGGACCCTGAGAAGCAGAGAAAGAAGGCCAAGAGGGATGCTCGATGCCAGTTGATTGACGGTAAGAATGTGACCTGTGAACGTTTTTTGGATAGGCTTTCCCTTTCCCCCACTCATCCTGCTGTGAAAATCATTGAGGGGCATGGGATGCAATTCTGGTTTAAGGAGGTTGTGGGATACAATTTGGCCATGGTGAGGGAGTTTTACCGTTCACTAAATTTCATTGAGAATGATGATGAAGGAGTGTTGAGAGCAAATGTTAGGGGTAAGATTATTGTGGTGACCCCTGATGTCATAGCCCCATTCCTTGGGGATTACCAAAGACCCCCATCCAGACCACCCGTTTATCCTCGCAAAATGGGTAAGCCGAAGACTAAAGAGGAGCTTATCGAGTTGATGTATGAGGATCCTGCTATGTTCAGGGGAACCTTTCAGAGTGGGGGGTTGAAGCATGTTTATGGGCTTCTTAACAAACTCCTTCACTATAATCTTTACCCAAAATTCGCAGAGAAGAAACCAAATGTGGAAAAGTTGAACCTCCTGGATACCGTCGTGTCGGGCAAAACAATGGATTTTGCCCTTATCATTTGGAATGTTATGAAGGACTTTGCCACTACTGAGAAGCCGATGGCCAATCTACCATACGGAAGCTTGGTTACCCGACTGTGTGACCATGCTAAGGTTAAGGGCTATGGACTGGAAAAACTGACCCCCCCTGAGTTTGGAGCTATTGGCAGGGCCAGCAGTCAGAAAAGGAAGGCCATGAGCCGTGGGGATCGAGCTCAATCTGACTCTGAAGAGGATGTTGCACCTGCTGTGCCCACCATGTAAGCCTGTTTTGAAACGCTCAATCCATCAGAGACTTGGTGCCCTGGAAAAGACAGCGCATGGACTTGAGACCTCAGTGCATGAAATTAAGACCTCAGTTCAGGAAATGGCAACAATGTTGAAGGAGATGTATGTACACACATTTCCTGAGAAAGCTGTCCCAGAAGTTCCTGCTGTGCCTTCAACCTCCAGAATGTATGTGGAGGAGGAAGATTCTGAGGCTGAAGATGATGAAGAAGATGAGGAGGGGGATGAATTTGAGGGTGATGATGAGAGTGATGGAGAGTAGTTTGTGTTTGGGATTCTTGTGCTTTGTTTTTTTTTTTTTTTTTTTTTTTTTTTTTTGGGATTAGGTGAAGTTGGGGAGGGGAGATTAGGCTCTTCTTTTGTTTGTTCTTTTCAATGTCCTACTCCGTTTTGTACTCCAACTTTGTTCTCAATTTATGAATCCACAGTTATTCCTGTTTGCTCATTGTTTATGTTGTTAATTGCATTCTGATTTTTTACTTTTCATTTTACTGAATGGTTGTTCAAATTGATTGATTGTGTGGTTTTTGGTTGCTTTGGTTGTGCTGGGAATTGAACATTTTGCTAAGGGACTAGCAAAACTTAAGTTGGGGGGTGTGATTAGCACACAACTTTGTATATTTTTAAGATGCTAATCAACTCATTTCACTTGCTTTTGAGCTTTAAATGATCTAAGTTATGATGATTGAAGTCTTAACATCAATTTGTTGTTTTTGTAGTTGAATGAAGCTAAATATGGCTTTCAAAGACCCTCCCATACCACTTGGGATGAAAAGAGTTGAAATGATAGTTTGAGGATAGATCGGGAGCAAAGAAATCAAGAAATTCAGAAATGGATGCATAACAGTACCGGTACTCGGTACCGGTACCAAATGGTACCGGTACTGAAAACCTACTGGAATCGCAGTACCGGTACCAAGTACCGGTACCAAGTACCGGTACTAATTTCTTGAAGTGCCCAAATTCTGCAGATCTGCTCAGCTGTCTTGTGGACCCCTCCATGCTTTTCTCCTGCACGCCCACAACACTATTCATGGTGTTCACACTCTCTCTTGTACTTTGATTGCATTGAGCATTAATGAGAGGAAAGAGAAGTGGAGTTGCTGGGTGTTGATCACTGCTCTGCCATGCCCCTGTCTAGCCCATCACCTGCAACCTATTGATGGAGATCACATCTCCAGGGTTACCCCTGTTCCCTTGGCACGTTTGGATGTAGAGGGTTCTCCATTGTAGGGAGGCATTATGTATTACATTGGAGAGTTTTTAGAGAGAGAAGCTCTGGGCGAGGAAGATAATGAATAGTAGTTTTAGAGAGAGAAAGTTATGATTTTTGCATTTCTTTTGCTGCATTGTCTTGTAATCAATGGTAGGAACCTTTATATCTTGAATGAATGCCATTAATGTCATTTTCCCTTATGTCATTGCTAGTTTAATGCTCCCATTTAAGTTCTACCATTAATGCTTCAAAAGTTATTCATGTTCATAGCTATAAAATAGATTTTCATGCCATTCACTTCTAGTCTATGATTTCTTGTGCTTAGGTACTTCAAAACTCCATATCTTTACAATGCATTATCTTTACATTGTCATTTCTAGTTTTAGTATGAGTAGCTAAACACTTGTTGTTGGCAAGACCAAGGGAATCCCCATTTGGGTATACCATTTCAACTCTTTCTACACCCTCCCTTTAGAGTCCCATGGTTCAGTTTGACCGGATTGAAGGTGGATGAATTGGTGAATCTTTGATAATCCGTAGGCCTAGTCACGGTTTATGCTTAGGCATTCACCAACATCATCCTCGGCTTTCCGTGAATCAACCGTTCATTCTTGCTCAATCGGAGGAGTGATTTGAGTTGAGATAGTATACCCATTGGAGGGACCTCTTGGAATTGCCAACACTTGTTTTCTCATTCTAATTTCACCAAAACACACTTCACCAAACAATTTCCAACAACAAGAATTTTACACTTTCTTTTCCCAAATCACTTTCAAATTGGTTTACTTCCTTCCCCGTGGAAACGACCTTGGAATACCACCAAGTAAAAGACGACCCACGAAAGTCTCCTTGCGATTGGGGAGCATTTTTGTGCATTCAACTATCACATTCCCACTGACTTATATCCTTCCCTATTGCCCTTTCTTTTCACACTATACCAAGGGAGCATGACCTCCCTTCCCGGCTGAATAAACATCACACATACATTTTGGGGGATAGTGGTTAAAGGGTTAGGAATAGGCTTGTTTTTGCTCAATCATGTATGCATGGTTAATCAAACACCATTCTTGGTGATTGATGGGTGGGCTCAGGAAAGTTGGGTTGAAAATCCGACTGAGTCACATGGCTGCATGAAAGAAAAACTTGTGTCGGGTATAGCAAGAAGGGGTAGATCCCCCCCTCGGGTGCAAGACCCGGCGACTTGGTTATACACTCCCCTGTGGTGAAATTCCGGAAAAGTGTAGTATGGTGTACGGAACCGGCGGTATAAAATCCAAAATCCGTTGCCCAACAAGACACAAGATTTTGATTACATAAACACTCATTCAATGGGTGACATCCAACAATGATTTGATTTTGCAAATACATGTTTTGAATTCAAACGGTCATTGGATGTATTTTCCATCAGTTGATGAGGTTACTACACATTGGCATTGCATTGTGTTATAGGAGTCGGTAAGGACTTGGGTTAAGATGCATGAGTGAGTCTCACCTCATTTCATGGCATGACATGGTAGCATTCTAACATTGAATGCATATTCTGGTATGGAGTGGTTGTTAAATGTTGTTTGTTGCATGTACACATTTCATATGCATCTAAGGTGGGGAGTAGCCTTTGTAGGATATACTCTACTGGGCGTTGGCTCACCCTATACGGGAACACATTTCAGGTGGGAGAAATACACTGGTGGATGGCTCCAATTCGAACCCTCATGTTTGAAGAAAGCTGAATGTGGCCTTATTTTGTGTTAATGTAAAACACTTGTGAAACTTATGTCTTGGGCATGTAATCTTTTGCAAGTAATTGTAATAGAACTTATATGAATTATTGTTAAAACAACCTTGCATGTTTTGACATAGGTAGGGATAAATGGACCCGGTGTGGTCAATGTTTATAAGTATGGATAAATAGACCCGGTGTGGTCAATGTTTACTTATAAATGGACCCGGTGCGGTCATTGTTTTATATTGGGTCTCGGATGGGTCATTTGAATATATATTGCACAGGTTGAGTTTTGGGTAGAGCTCCCCGTACAAAGGAGACTCTGCCCGATTTTTGTTCAATTATGGACCCCGATAAATGGGGTATAACGGAGCGATATCGAGTTATTCGGTATCCACGGGTATTCCGCAGGTTGATGGGTAATCACCGGACCCCCGGATTTTGGGGCGTTACAATTCGGGCCCAAAAATTGTAGAGAAGAGCAATACCTTCCACCACGGCGTTGGAGGCATTTTCCTCCGGTTGAGTCAAAGCAAAAACCCTTCCTTGATTGGCGCCGCCGGGGGCTTGAGTTTGTAACGGTCTCTGTGGTGGTAGTGGATGTCGTAGCGGTGGCCTGTTTGCATTCACTCGCCCAGTTGCTTGGTTGGTCTTGGTAGAAAGCAATGGACAATTATCTATGAAGTGCCTAACACCTCCACAGGCAAAACATCGGCGTGCATCCGTGCCTATTCTCTCTGGTACGCCTCCCGCTCCTCGAGCTATCTAAGGTCTCTGCTGTGCTGGCCTTTGTAGAGGTGGCTTGTTTGCTGGTACTTGCTCGGTTGCTTGCTTGGTCATTAGGGGAAACGAGGGGCATCTATGTTTGAAGTGCCCATACTCTCCGCATGCAAAACATTGGCGCGGGTCCATGCCTGCTCTCGTCTGAGTAATTCTATCTTCTCCAACTGTCTGAAGTCTTTGTTCAACCGCGTCCACGTCCACGTTCACGAGATCTTGTATTCTCGAATTCAGAGTGTAACCAGCTTCTCGCGGATGGAAGGCCTCAAATCTTGTTCAAAGCGTTTAGCCCTCCTTGCCTTAGAACGCATCCCAAGCCTCGTAGTGAAACATCGGTGTAGACATCATAGCCTTCCCCACTGTTCGGAATAATGAGGATAGGTGCCGTCGTCAACTTCTCCTTCAAGGTGCGAAAAGCTAGTTCAAACGCTTGAGTCCACAAAAATTTCTCCCCTTTCTTTGTAAGGCGAGTCATCGACATCGCAAGCTTGGAGAACCCTTCCACAAACCTACGATAATAGCCAGATAACCCCAAGAAACTCCGTACTTCTGTTACGTTCTTCGGTGGTTCCCATTTCATCACGGCTTCAATCTTTGCGGGATCAACCGCTACTCCTTGCTCGGACACAACATGGCCAATGAACTTCACTTCCTTCATCCAAAACTCACACTTGCTCATCTTAAAAACATCTAAGTGAACCTTACCTCCACACATCCAAATTGGGTTATAACATCTCCTTGACTTCCAAAAATATAAGCAATACTAATATTAGAAGAGAATACTTAGAGTTGACAAGACACCAAATCGTAATCAAATTTTATATCGTTATCCATCAAAATAATTCAATCAACATGGGGGTGTCTCTAACTCAAAGCCTAAGTAGAGAGGAAGCTTGTGCAAGGATAAGTCCTTCAGAGTCTAAGAAGAAAAGCACGACATTTTGGCTATCCCAGGAATACCACAACGCAGATTTTGACCCATTTCAAAGAATAAACTGATTTGACTCAGGTATTTCTAGCATATGTGGCCTATATGGTTGGGAAGATATACGAGTTAGGATTCGAACAAAAATGACGGTGCACCATTTGGACTTTCCTACAAAGAGTTATGATCGAATTAGTGAAAGGTAGTCTGCCGGACTGCTTGGTTCTTCTATGCTTGTCTAACTCGAGTTTGGGTGTCTTTTGTCACAAATCCTATCTCATACCTATCTTCAATATAGATAATATCACTTGCATAAAGATTTATGCCTAGCATTATTCATTAACCAAAACCAAATTATCATCCTTCTTCTAGAATCATCCATAACGACATGATATAGAACAAGCATATTCATCACAATTTTCTTCAATTCTTCTAATCTAGCTAATCCATGAATTTGAACGAATAATTAATTCATAACCTAACTAAACAACCCATCACACTTATCTTATCAACATATCACTTCAAATGACTTCAAGTCTAGAATTTTTTTTTTTTTTAACCTAACCTAATAATCCAGTGATAGTCCACAACCTACAGCTCTCATGTAAGACCTAATTCCTAAGCTCTGATACCAAATTTGTAACGCCCCAAAAACCCCCTTGGGTGACATTACATTCTAAAAATCATTCACCGCATGAGAGCACTAAGTAGATCCATCACGACGAAAGTTTCATTCATCAACCATTCATATTTTAACAAAATTTGGGTAGAGTCTCCTTTGTACGGGGAGCTCTACCCAAAACACAACCTGTACAATTATATTACAATTGACCACACCGGGTCCATTTATCCATCATAAAATAAACTTCCATTCACCATATATCATATCCACACTATCATCCCAAAAGAATAGGCCCAATCTTGGCCTTTACATCTCCAAAATGTAATAATATAACGCAGCGGAAATAACAAAAAGGAACTAGACTTCAAAAGGATATTCTAAGCATAATCTAGTCTAGAACAAAATAAAAGTGTCGCTCTAAGCGTCCACCTCGGGATCCACACTCCCGTCAAGCGGAGTCTCCCAATGGGTGGGCTCCTCGGCTCCTAGCTCCTCCTCAATTGTGAAATCTGAAAATGTTATTTGTAGGGGGTGAGCACGAAGCTCTGTAGCAAAATCCTTGCAACTCAAACAAGGTTTGGAAAACATAGAAAACGGTCGGTCTCATTTCACAACTAACATATATATAGATTTAGAATGAAAACAGTGACATTTTAAAAGAGATCTCAAGTTTAAACAGTAGCAATAATCAATTAAAAGAAAAAAGTGAGTTTAGCATCGATAAACAAAGTTCCAATTTAAGCTATTTAAGAAGGACTTCTCCCCATGCATTGTCCTATACCAATGCATCGGCAAGAATGACCCAACTCTTGATTCCATGTATTTTTGGTTCATCCCTGTACCATGTATGTTGATTGCTTCCTGTGAATCTACCCAACGATCATACCTAGTCCACCAATTCCAACCAACAATCACAAATCTCTTTAGGAAGGGCGTGTAACGTCTCCTACGACATTGACGAAATCCTCCCAAGTTGTCTAGTATACTAACCCTTTTCCTCGATATATATGTGAACAATAGTGATCGCAGTCACAACAACGATCCACTACGAGCATTAGGCAACCATCTCACCCCCACTGTGATAGACTAACCTCTAACACTCTACAGCATCTCTCGAAGGTAATCCAAGTCCATCACAACAACCATACAATGAGAAAACCAAGAATATTCACAATTCACAACAATTTCCCAAATATAGTAAAAATCCCCAATTTTTCACATTTGTCATATAATCGAATAATCCAAGAAAATATGCAAGAGATCGTAATCTATATCATTTTGTTATACAATATTCAACACTAAAGTTTTGAAATCAAAGACAAAGAAGAAATTAGGAGAAAATCTTCTTTTCTTGAAAACTAGGGTTTTGAAGATAAAAAAAAATAGAGCTTTGGTGGTTACCCACCCTTCATATTGTTCAAAAAATGGCATTTATTACAAATAGAACAAGAATCATGTATTTCATATTATATATATGAGAAGGAGAGTGAATAAACATATATATATACATATAGATATATATACCTAGCCTCAATGTGAGAGATTGAGAGAAAATCCCCTACCTTGAAATCAAGAATTTCAAACCAAAGCCCAAGCTTTAGAGACTCTCTTTCTCCCTTTTCTTCTTCCCTTTACCTTCTCCTAGGGCTCTAAGAGATGTGGGTTGAGAGTGAAATGTATGAAATGAGAGAAAATGTAATGTAAATGGGGTTTTAAACACAGCTGCCCCAATTTTACTGTTCACGGGCTGTTTTGACATTGCTTCGTTATCTGGGCATAAATCTCTCATCCTAGCTCCGATTGAGATGATTCAAGATGCTATGGAACGCTAAGAAAGATTTCTACAACTTTCATGTTTTGAGTTTTGAGAGATATTGACTTCATCGAGATCGAAATTGAGCTCGAAGTTGCAGCCAGTGCACTGTTTACGTGCACTGTTCACAGCTGTCTCATCCCTTTTTTTTTTTTTCCATTTCCAATCCATTCCTAAGCCTACCAAATCCATCCCAAATCTCCCCAACACATATTTCTACACCAAACCTATTTAATACAAGTTCTAGGACCTAAAATTTCATATTTTCACTTATTAAAACTAAATTTCAACTATTATTTCCATTAACATTTTAAATCTTTACTTTTTCAATCTACCAAATTCAAACACACATCACTACATATATCCACATTTTTATAACAAATATTTACTATATATCTATATACATATATAAAAGAAAATGCAGGGTGTTACAGTAAAAGAAGGAGAAACTTTTTATCAATGTTGGAAAAAATTTAAGGATCTTCTCCAAGCTTGTCCACATCATGTATTTGAAAACTGGACGTTAGTCGGGTTTTTCTATGATGCTCTTCCATCCGCAATGCGATAATTTGTTGAAATGATGGCCCAAGGAGAATTTATGAATAAAAATCCTGAAGAAGCATTTCAATTTTTTGATACTATTTCAGAGAGTTCCCAGATGTGGTACTCGACTTCTTCAAATATTGTGGAAAATAAGTCATCTACATCTGAAAGAGGAAAATATATTTTGAAAGACGATGATGATTTAAGGGCTAAAATGGCTAATCTATCTCGAAAACTAGAAGCCTTGGAAATGAAAAAAGTTAAACAAGTAGCTTTTGTTTCTTCTAATGATCAAGTATGTGAAATTTGTGCGTTGTCAGGACATCCTGCTGGGGAATGTCCAACTATACCTGCATTTGAAGAAGTCTTAATTGAACAATCAAATGTTGTTCCAACTTATACTAAACCGTATTCAAATCCATATTCTAAGACTTACAATCTAGGATGGAGAAATCATCCAAATTTTAGTTGGAGAAATACACAACCTATAAATCAAATACAAGGTCCACCACAGCTACAAAATCAACAACAATATCAACATATCAACCTCCTCAGAAAAGAACTCTGGAAGATAATATGAATCAATTCATTCAAAGTCAAATGAATTTTAATACTGAAACAACTCGAGCTTTTAATGATTTTAAAGCTCAAACTTCTCAGTGTATTGAAGACATTAAGAGTCATCTAGCTAAGTTGACCCAATCTTTAAGTACGTCAGAGAAATGAAAGTTTCCATCTCAACCTAAACCTCCACAAAGTCAGAGTCAAGCTAATTTTGTGTCATTTGAAGCCTCGCCAAATCAAGTACAAGCGATCACAACACTAAGAAGTGGTAAGGTAATTGATAAAACTATTAAACCTAAGATTCCAAAAAAAATACGTAAGTCAATTCCTGTAAATGAACCACTTGAACTTGAACCTTTAATCAAAAAGCAAGAAGAAGTACAAAGTGAAAAAGATCCTCCATGTTCTATTCCTTTACCTTTTCCTCAAAGGGTCAAGAAACTTTCATCTGAAAAAGATCAGTCTGATATTCTCGAGTTATTTAAACAGGTAAATATTAATATTCCTTTTTTGGATGCAATAAAACGAGTTCCAGTTTATGCTAAATTTTTAAAAGATCTTTGCACAATAAAAAGAAGAACTAATGTACGAAATAAAGCATTTTTAACTGAACAAGTTAATACTATAATACAGCATGATACGCTTCTTAAGTACAAAGATCCGGGTAGTCCTACAGTCTCATGTATCATTGGAAAATTTCAAATTGAACAAGCTATGCTAGATCTTGGAGCTAGTGTTAATTTAATGCCATATTCGGTATATACACAACTAGGATTAGGTGAATTGAAACCTACCAATGTTACACTACAATTAGCAGACCGGTCTATAAAAACTCCACGAGGAATTGTGGAGGAAGTTATTGTCCAAGTTGATCAATTCTATTTTCCAGTAGATTTCATTGTCTTAGACACTCAGCCAGTTTTGAATGCTTCCACATACATTCCCGTCATTCTAGGTTGACCATTCCTAGCTACATCAAATGCATTAATAAATTGTAGGAATGGAGTCATGAAGCTTTCATTTGGAAATATGACCAGTAAATTGAACATCTTTAATGTGATAAAGCACCCAGGTGAGGAGGAAGAAATTTGTAAGGTAGATGAAATTGATAAGATTGTGGAGGAAAAATTTAACACCTTTTCTTATTCTGACCCTCTACAAGTCTGTTTAATTAATTTTGTTATTGATAGTGGAAATCTCGAGGTACAATTTTATGCTGATTTGTTAAACTGTAACACCCCAAAACACACCCTGGACGACATTACATTCTAAAACATTCATATCATGAGAGCACTAAAATAATCCATCAATAAATAAGACTTCATAAAGTCATCCATAAAATTTACAGCATTATCCCAAAAGAATAGACCCATTTTGGCCTTTACATCCCAAAAATCCAAATGTAGCGCAGCGGAATTAACAAAATAAAACTAGACTTTACAAGGTTCAAAATGAATATCCTAGTCTAGTACAAAAAGGAAAGGAGGTCGCTCTACGCGTCCACCTCGGGATCCACACTCCCGTCAAGTGGAGTCTCCCAAGTAGCGGGCTCTTCGACCCTTAAGTCTTCCTCAAGCGGGTAATCTGAAAAATGTTAGCAGTAGGGGTGAGCACGAAGCTCTGTAGAAAAATTCTCTCAAACCCATACAAGGTTTAGAAAAGCATTTAAAACGGCCGGTCTCATTTCACAAATAGCATACATAATCTTTGCAGTAAAACAATGACATTTTACAACTGATCTCAAGTTTAAGTAGCCATAGTACTAGAAATGAACAATAATAACTAATTCTAATAAACATTCATTTTCAAAATATAAACCATTTCCAACACATTATATAATATTGTCCTCTTTTGGCATGAGCATCCTTATAAGGAACCTCTCACCCTCAAGGCTTGGTTACTCAAGCATCCTTATAAGGAACCTCTTGAGGGAAATCACATACTCTCCTCTCTTGGCATGAGCATCCTTATAAGGAACCTCTCACCCTCAAGGCATCACAAACTCAAGCATCCTTATAAGGAACCTCTTGAGGGAAATCACATACTCTCCTCTCTTGGCATGAGCATCCTTATAAGGAACCTCTCTCCCTCAAGGCATCACAAACTCAAGCATCCTTATAAGGAACCTCTTGAGTGAAATCACATACTCTCCTCTCTTGGCATGAGCATCCTTATAAGGAACCTCTCACCCTCAAGGCATCACAAACTACCCAACCAAGCATACCATTCCAATATTTATATCATTTTACAAGCATCTCTCCAAAATCCCCAAGATATATTATGTAACAATTCCCCAACCAACAAAGAAAATACATGAGATCACAATAACATCATTTTTATACCCAACACAAACAACTACGGTTTTCGGAGTTCATAATAAAGAAGCATTTAAGAAGAAATACATCACTCTCCCAAAAACTAGGGTTTTAAAACTAGAAAAGAGGTTTCATGGGTATTAAACCCTAACAACATGTAATCTTTGCAAAAATCCTAAGAGATGATGATTCTATAGCATATATATACCATTGATAGCAAAAACATACATATATAAATACCCTAGCCTCAATGTAAGTGAGTGAGAGAAAACCCCTACCTCAATGCTCAAGAGTTTTAGCCAAATACCCAAGCTTCAAGACCTTCTTGCTTTCTTTTTGATCTTGAGTTTTATCTTTCTCTCTTTCTCTCTAAGGGTTTCTAGGAGGGTTAGGGTGAGAGGGAGACGAAGAAATGGGGCAAATGAGGCTAAAAAGGGTGTTTTAAAACACCAAAATCCTGATTTTTACTGTTCGGCGGGCGTCAGACAAATGGTACCGGTACCCAGTACCGGTACAAGAAACCTTCTGGAATCGGGGTACTGGTACTCAGTACCGGTACCATTCAGTACCGGTACCCAGTACCGGTACCAATTACCCAGTTTTGCCTATTTCTTTTGTTTTCCATTTCCAATCCATTCCAAAACTAACCAAATCCATCACAAACCTCTCCAACACATATTTATACACCAAATCTATCTAATACAAGTTATAGGACCTAACATTTTATATTTTCACTCACTAAAACTAAATTTCAACTATGATTTTCATTAACATTTTAAATCTTTACTTTTCAAATTTACAAAGTTCAAACCCACTTCAATTCCCCTATCCACATCTTTACAACCATTATTTGCTATATCTATGTATCTATATGCACATATAAAAGAAAATGCGGGGTGTTACATAAACTCTTCGCAGAAAGTATCAGGGAATGTAAGAAACTATACAAAAGACATAAAAACACAAAATAAAGAAAATTCTAACTACTATATACAAGAAGTGCATAGAGATTTAAATATCTCTCGCTGCAAGACCTAATTAGCAATTTTCTATTTTCATCTTATATAGTGAGGATAATATTTAAATTAAGTTGGGGAGGTATGAGTGTGAATTTACTTTTTGTTTTTAGAATAGTAATTTTGATTTAAAAATTTTGTTCGTCTTTGTAACTGGCAGACGTTAAAGAACTGGATAGTGAGTCAATTTTCAATAATTTTTGAGTCATTTTTTCTTTTCTTTCTTAAAAGTTGAAAAATGGACGAAAATTTATTTTGGTTAAGTTTAATTTTACTACGTCACTTTCCAAAAGATATACATATGTTGATCATGCAAAATGCTAGATATGTTAGAAATTTAGAAATATTCGAAAGTCAGGCAAGACCCCTGTGTGGAAAAAGTACATATGCTTAACACCGACAAACAAATCGTCTCTGTGCTTGTGTAAGATGTGGTCGTACATAACATTTGAGACAATATAATCAGTGTGCGGAACCAATTTCAGGTCGAGTGTCAGATCGTTTACGGTGGATTAGGTATGGGCAGAGTAAGAATTATCCTGAGGCGTCATCCTATTCTACCCCAATGTTAACAAGATGCATGAGAAGTGAAGTTAACCGTGTCACTGGTGTTATTGATCCATATAGTTTTGATACTGACTAAATATGATCAACGAGATGTAGAATTTTGGAAATAACTGTACATAGTTGTAAATAAATGTAAATAACTATAGAATAAGTAAAGAAATCAGTAAATAATAAATAACAAATACAAAATAATAAAACCAATTCTTTGACAAGAAAAATAGTGGTTTGCAAAACTTTGTAGAATATATAAAGAAGTGTTTAATTTTGTAAACTGCAGGAATTTATAGGAAACAGAGAAAAATGCAGAAAATCAAAGAAATAGTTTGCAGTTGCGAACCAAAAACCAGTTAGATAGTAGCATCCGGACAATAGTGCCTATATATATACCTTCTCCATGCAGAAATTCGATCAATATCTACCGATTGGAATCAATTAAAATAGAGTGTTTGAAGAGAAATCAAGAAAATATGGATTCAAGACGAAGAAAAAGAAGATCTTCAAACCAAGCATGAAGGGATCAATCTCCACCACCTCAAGCACCCCCACAACAACCTCATCCAGGAAATATTTACAATGAGGTGATGTTTGAGAATCTTGAACAACATATCTGGTATGATGCTCACTTTATCTCCAAAACTATCATTTCTGAATGGCCAGTTATTTATGAAGATTTTAAGAATATAGGAATACAACAAATTCTTAATGCAAGAGGATGGTTACATTATGTTAGATTAACTGTTCCTGCCTATGACTATTTAGTTCATGAATTTTATAGTAATGCTAATATAATTGGGGAAAGACAATTGCGTGTATTTGCAAGGGGTATTGTTTTTGTAACACCCCGCATTTTCTTTTATATATGTATATAGATATATAGTAAATAATTGTTGTAAAAATGGGGAGATGTGTAGTGATGTGTGTTTGAATTTGGTAGATTGTAAAAGTAGAAATAAAAATGTTAGGCGGTGTAATAGGGTATGTATTAGAAGCTAGGAAGATTTTTGGAATGAAAACACATTTAAGAGAAAACTTGGGTAGAAAGGATTTTGGACACTTCCTAGTATTTGGATCATAAATTTTTATCCTAATGCCATTTGATCTGAAATTTTGACAGTAGATATTATACTTCTAGGTCTACAAAAGTGTATTTCACGAAAAATTTCTAAATCAATCTCTAAATAGGCCAAAACTTCACTGGAAGTTTCAGCAAAAACAGGAATTCCGTTCGAACGTGAATTGACGTTCGAACGAAAGTGCGTTCCAGTACTCTTGTCTGATAAAAAAACAAAAGTACTGGGAGCAACGACCGTTCGAACGCCAATGACGTTCGAACGTGAGTTACGAATCTGGGTTTCAGAAATCGCGCACAAGAGACCATTGCTCACCCTATAAATACATAAGGACGCCTCTCTTTGCATCATTTCAACATTTCTAACCCTAGGAAGAATTAGAGAGGAGGAGAGAAAGGGAAAACACAAGAATCAAGGGAGGATTTACACATTGAAGAGGATCAAAACTTCAAGTTTTTCAAAAACACTAAGAAAGAAGAAGATAGGGGTTTTCTTCCATTCTTGTCCATTGAGGTTAGGGCATAAATTTATGTATGTTTTCACTCTCATTCTTATATATATATGGTATGTAATACTTGATTCTTGACATTCTTGCAAAGATTATCATGTTTTAAACAAATCTATGGTGGAATAACCATTAAATCCTTTTTGCTCATCTTCAAACCCTAGGTTTCAAGAGAAATGAGTTTTTCTTTTGATTTCTCCCATGTTCTTGATTTCAAAACTTTAGTGTTTCATATTGAACAACAAAATGGTATTTATGATGATCTCTTGTACATTTTCTATATCGCTCTTTGTATAACTACTTGAGAAAATTGGGGATTTTTCTTGGAAATTACTTGTAAATTGGGGGCTTGTGTAATTGTATGGTTGTTGGACGAACATGGGTGAGAGGTTCCTTGTAAGGATGCTCATATCAACGAAACTAAACCTTGCGGATGAGAGGTTCCTTGTAAGGATGCTCATGCCAAAAGAGGACAGTATGTGATTTTCTCTAGAGGTTCCTGGTAAGGATGCTTGAGAATCAAAGATGATCTAAAGGGGGGTGGAGGTTACCTGTAACACCCCACATTTTCTTTTATATATGTATATAGATATATGGTAAATAATTGTTGTAAAAATGGGGATATGCGTAGTGATGTGTGTTTGAATTTGGTAGATTGAAAAAGTAGAAATAAAAATGTTAGGCGGTGTAATAGGGTATGTATTAGAAGCTAGGAAGATTTTTGGAATGAAAGCACATTTAAGAGAAAACTTGGGTAGAAAGGATTTTGGATACTTCCTAGTATTTTGATCATAACTTTTTATTCTAATGTCCGTTGGCTCTGAAATTTTTACAGTAGATAGTAGACTTCCAGGGCTACAAAAGTGTATTTCACGAAAATTTTCCAAATCAATCTATAAATAGGCCAAAACTTCACTGGAAGTTTCAGCAACAATAGGAATTCCGTTCGAACGTGAAATTCCGTTCGAACGTGAATCGGCGTTCGAACGAAAGTGCGTTCCAGTACTCTTGTCTGATGGAAAAACAAAAGTACTGGGAGCAAAGACCGTTCGAACGTCAATGACGTTCGCACGTGAGTTACGAATCTGGGTTGCAGAAATCGCGCAAAAGAGACCATTTCTCACCCTATAAATACATAAGGACGCCTCTCTTTGCATCATTTCAACATTTCTAACCCTAGGAAGACTTAGAGATGAGGAAAGAAGGGGAAAACACAAGATCAAGGGAGGATTTACACATTGAAGAGGATCAAAACTTCAAGTTTTTCAAGAACACTAAGGAAGAAGAGGTAGGGGTTTTCTTCCATTCTTGTCCATTGAGGTTAGGGCATAAATGTATGTATGTTTTCACTCTCATTCTTATATATATATGGTATGAAATACTTGATTCTTGACATTCTTGCGAAGATTATCATGTTTTAAACAAATCTATGGTGGAATAACCATTAAATCCCTTTTTCTCATCTTCAAACCCTAGGTTTCAAGAGAAAGGGGTTTTTCTTTTGATTTCTCCCATGTTCTTGATTTCAAAACTTTAGTGTTTCATATTGAACAACAAAATGGTATTTATGATGATCTCTTGTATATTTTCTCACATTGTCTCTATTGTGCTACTTTATGAGAAAATTGGGGATTTTTCTTGGAAATTGCTTGTAAATTGGGGATTTGTGTAATTGTTGGGTATTTGAGAGAATAGTTGGTATTGTATTTATTGTATGGTTGTTGGATGAACTTGGGTGAGAGATTCCTTGTAAGAATGCTCATATCAACGAAACTAAACCTTGAGGATGAGAGGTTCCTTGTAAGGATGCTCATGCCAAAAGAGGACAGTATGTGATTTTCTCAAGAGGTTCCTTGTAAGGATGCTTGAGAAACCAAACCTTGAGGGTGAGAGGTTCCTTATAAGGATACTCATGCCAAAAGAGGACAGTATGTGATTTTCTCAAGAGGTTCCTTGTAAGGATGCTTGAGAAACCAAACCTTGAGGGTAAGAGGTTTCATGTAAGGATGCTCATGCCAAAAGAGGACAGTATGTGATTTTCTCAAGAGGTTCCTTGTAAGGATGCTCGAGAAACCAAACTTTGAGGGTGAGAGGTTCCTTGTAAGGATGCTCATGCCATGGAGGACAATATTATATCATGTGTGGGAAATGGTTTATATTTTGAAAATGGATGTTTATTAGAATTGGTTGTTATTGTTCATTTCTAGTACTATTGCTACTTAAACTTGAGATCCGTTGTAAAATGTCCTTGTTTTACTTCAAAGATTATATATGCTATTTGTGAAATGAGACCGACCATTTTATATGTTTTTATAAACCTTGTTCGAGTTTGGGAGGAATGTTGCTACAGAGCTTAGTGCTCACCCCCTACAAACAACATATTTCAGGTTTTTGTCTAGAGGAGGAGCTCGGAACTGACGAGCCGGGACATTGGGAAGCTCCCATAGAAGGGAATGTAGATCCCAAGGGAGACGCTTAGTGTTCTATTTTCTTTTGTGATAAACTAGGAAGTTCCTTTTGAGGCAATGTAAAGTCTAACATTATTTTTATGTTTCTGCTGCTAAGTGTAATTTAATCCTTTTGGGATGTAGATGCCATTGTTTGGCATATTCTTTTGGATAATGTTGTAAGTATTTTTATGAATCAATGGACCCGGCGTGGTCAATGTAGCATAATTGCACAGGTTGTGTTTTGGGTAGAGCTCCCCGAACAAAGGAGACTCTGCCCGAATTTCGTTAAATTAAGGACCCCCGGTTATTTATGGATTTTTATTAGTTGCTCTCATGGTATAAATGGTTTTAGAATGTAATGCCTTCCAGGGTGTGTTTTGGGGTGTTACATTACCACAAAGTATGCCACCTACCGAAATAATTGTTGGGAATTGGGGACTTGTGTGATTGTTGGTTAGGTGAGATATTTGTTGGTATTTTATCTCTTGCGTGGTTGTACGATACGAACATGAATTACTATGGACCAGGTATCATGTAGTGGGTAGACGTCTTTGTATGCCACGCGGGTATGAACTTTTCCTACCACATGGAGTGGGTAGACGTCTTTGTATGCTGTGTGGGTATGAACTTTTCCTATCACTAATGATCACGGATTAGTAACGTGGGTTGTGTCGGACATACAGTGTGGGTTATCGTGCATTGTACCAAAAATGGTTTCGACAAGAGTTTCCGGAAGTATGGGATTCCGCGAGAACTTGTTGGAAACGGTTTATGGTAGAATGGATTATCTATTGTATATTGGTTATTGTTCACTCTACCATAGACGGTTTCTACAAGAGTCTTGGGAAGTATGGGATTCTGCGAGAACTTGTGGAAACAGTGTATGGTGGATTGGATTATATTTGGATATGGTTTGTTAACTGTATAATGGTCCCACTTATTCATTCAATTACTGTTGTTCCTTAAACTTGAGATCTATTTAAATGTCCTTGTTTTACTTCAAAGATTATATATGCTATTTGTGAAATGAGACCGACCATTTTATATGCTTTTATAAACCTTGTTCGAGTTTGGGAGGAATGTTGCTACAGAGCTTAGTGCTCACCCCCTACAAACAACATATTTCAGGTCTTTGTCTAGAGGAGGAGCTTGGAACTGACGAGCCGGGACATTGGGAAGCTCCCATAGAAGGGAACGTAGATCCCGAGGGAGACGCTTAGTGTTCTATTTTCTTTTGTGATAAACTAGGAAGTTCCTTTTGAGGCAATGTAAAGTCTAACATTATTTTTATGTTTCCGCTGCCAAGTGTAATTTAATTCTTTTGGGATGTAGATGCCATTGTTTGGCATATTCTTTTGGATAATGTTGTAAAGTATTTTTATGAATCAAGGGACCCAGTGTGGTCAATGTAGCATAATTGCACAGGTTGTGTTTTGGGTAGAGCTCCCCGAACAAATGAGACTCTACCCGAATTTCATTAAATTAAGGACCCCCGGTTATTTATGGATTTTTATTAGTTGCTCTCATGGTATAAATGCTTTTAGAATGTAATGCCGTCCAAGGTGTGTTTTGGGGTGTTACAAAGTTGGTATCAGAGCCTAGACTTTAGGTCTTACATGGGAGCTGTAGGTTATGGATTACCACTAGAGCCTTAGGACTAAGCTGAATAAAAGGGTTTGAGTTAGATTTCACACCCGTCTTGTGTTATAGACTAAAGTAGTACTTAGAATGTCTTGCACATCGAGGAACTAAATTGTGAATTGATGTGCAGGATGGAGGGTGGACGTGGACGTGGATGGGGACGTGGTGGCCAAGTAAATCCACCACCACCATCACCTCCCGATACCATGGATGTCGTTTATCAATGCATAAGGGAGCTAACTACTCTGGTACAACACCAGAATAGAATCAACAACCAACAACAACAGAACTTAGCAAGGGGAGGCCCGATCAGGACTGGTGCTAGCAGTAGTGGAGTGGCACCAAGGGCAGCTCCGTACTGCCGACCTGACCAAGCTTCAGGGCCACGAAATCCAGTGGTTCAAGGAGCTAGGGCTTCTCGAAATCGAACAAGCACTGACCCGCGCCAATGCTTTGCATGCGGAGAGTATGGGCACTTCAAACATAGATGCCCCTCGTTTCCCCCAAGGACCAAACAAGCAACCGAGCAAGTACCAGCAAACAAGCTACCTCTACAAAGGCCAGCACAGCAGAGACCTCAGATAGCTCGAGGAGCGGGAGGCGTATGATTGATGAAAAACGTTGTTGTTCCTAACCTCCTAACATCATCCCTCAATGTGTGTATGGCTTATAGGACTAAGGGAGTGTCACTCTCCCTCGGGGTGATGCAAAAGATTAGGCAACAACGGAATGGAGGATGGAATGAACAAAAATGTAAAATGAAATGTGGGTGTGTGAACAAAAGTGCTCCCCAATCGCAAAGAGTCTTTTGTGTGTCGGTGTTTTACTTGGAAAAGTATTCCAAGATCGTCTCCTCAGGGAAGGAAAGTTCAAGTTGTGTGAAGGTGATTTTGCAAAAGGTAAAGAAAGTGAAAAATCTTTTGTTTGAGTTTTGGTGTTTGAAGTTTGTGAATGAAAATACAATAAAAACAAGTGTTGGCTAATCCAAAAGGTTCACTCCAATGGGAATGCCCAATCAACTCAAAACCTTCCTCCGAGGGTTTATAGATGAACGATTGATTCGTGGGAAGCTAGGGATAAGATGGGTCACTATCTAAGCATAAACCGTGACTAGGCCTACGGAATATCAAAGACTCACCAACTTATCCACCCTCAACCCAGTCAAACCGAACCATCGTACACCGAGAGAGGAAAGAAGAAGAGTTGAAATGAGATTCTCAAGGGGAGGTCTCCCTTGGATTAGCAAACTAAAAATCTAGCTACTCATGATAAAATGAAAGACATGCATAAAGAAAAGAGACATGGTATTGAAATGGAATTCAAACTTGCATTAAGGTGAAGAGAAGTGAAACTAGAAAAATAAGTGCATTTACTACCCAACTAAAAAGCTTGAAATGGAAAACTTAACATAACAATGGTGAAATGTAAAATGTAGAACTAAACTTGAAATGAACTTGAAATAAAGGAGATTACAATGCAAGAAATAAAGATTACAAGAAGATTAAAGCTTACAGGAACGAAAATGGAAAAGAAAATGCAAGAACATAAGCTTTCTACTATTCATCATCTTCTTCACTAAAACTAAGCTTAGGTAGCCACCCCTTTGCAATGCTAAATAATGCTGAGTATATGGAGTGTGAGCCTTCAAATTTCGTGCATGGTGGTCCCCCCAGCTGTGTGCAGGCCACCCATCAATAGGAGGTTGAGTTGAAGCCTTGGACAGGCTAGCCTGCAACCCACCTGGCAGCCCATTTCTCTTTCTTCCTCCTTGAATGCCAAGCCTCCAAAGTCTTCAAGTTGTGTCAGGGAGGCATGAAAATGTGTAAGGAAATGTTAGGGGGCAAGTGGGAGAAGCATTGGTGGGACCCCCAAGCAAGTGGGAAGTGATTTGGAGGCATTTCGGGCTTTTTCAGAAGACAGTACCGGTACTTCGAACACCAGTAGCTTCGGCATACCAGTACTGAGTACCGGTACTGTTTTTCTGCTCTGGACCAGTTTTCGTAGAATTGTCATAACTTTTGAGCTAACCGTCCGATTGAGCTGATATTTTGACACAATACAGAAGACATCCAGATCTACAACTTTCATGTTTTTCACTTTTTCAGATTCGAAGTGGATCATGGTCAAAATGGAGGAAAACCGAGGCTCTGTTTCCAGATGGTGTGGCTGCTGGTGCTTTTGTTCCCAAACACCAATACCTCCTTGATTTCTTCACTTTTAAGCCTCCAAATCTTCATGTAATGTGTCCATGCCCTCACCACACATCCATCATAGTTGCAAGGTCCTAAAATCAATCATTTAAGCTATAAAAACTTGCAACAATGAAAATTCAACATTATTCATAAAATCGGCTAACTCTAAGTACTTAGATGCAAAAGTTGAGTTAAAATGCATGTAATGAGGCCTTGAAATATACAATATTTTGTGCTCATCACACCCCCCAACTTAAGCTTTGCTAGTCCCTAGCAAACAAAATATAAAAAGCAAGCAAACAAAATAAACTTATACTAATTCCGCAATTGCATTTAGCACATGCAATAAGCCTTTAAACCCCTAGGTGATCCCTAGTGGACGAGTTTTGTCTCGTGAAGGTTTCCAGTGAAGGTACCTACAAACTTCTCTTCCTTGGTATCCAATATTTAAAATATATTCCCTTATCTTAACTAGCAATGGGATGTCAAAAACAACTTGCTCCGAAACACCCGAACTAAAAACACATGAAACACATCATAGCCTTAAATGCTATTCTAGAGTATTCACATACACATTCATTTTCAAACTCGTGTGTGAGTGCAATGAACATGTAATTTAAACATTTACACAATGGAATTCACATTCACTTTGGCTATCCAAATTAAGCTTCGATGCAAACTCACCAATGGTGTCTCTCACAATGAATCACACTCTAGTTATCTTGGCATGCTCTCCATGTGTATATGTGAGATGAAATCTTGTGCTCAAAACAAAATAAGCTCACATATAATCCAAAAATGAAGTTCATGCATAAAAATGAAACAACCTTGGCATAATCTCATGAAATGAATGCTAGGGCATTAGATAGCAAAATCAACTTCTCTTGTTCTTTTAAAAGTATGCATCCCCATGCTTCTCTAGATCATTTAGGACTTTCAAGGGTTGTATTGAGGCCTTGGGGTGATATTAAGGTAAGGGAAACGAAGGATATAGGATAACAAAGAGGGTTGTTTCGAGTGAATGACCTTTATTTCAAAAAGATCTCCCTTTTATGGGATTTCTAGGCTAACACCATCACCACATTCTTTGTTTCTTTTCTTTCTTTTCCTTAACATTTTCCTTTTCTTTTGATCATTCTTTTCTTCTTCCACCCCTTTTCTTCCTTTTCTTGGATTTTCATTTTTTTTTTTTTTCATTGAACTCTTTGAGTTCCAACATCATTCATCCCTTTTGTTTGAGTTTCCACACCATACTTCCTTCTCTTTTATGATCACTCATACTCAACACTAGGAACAACCAAGGTAAGGTAGATATTTATCATTTTCAATGGCTTGGTTACATGTGTGGCATAGAAACGAATTCACATAAGGCTCAATCACGGCACTAGGGATAATTTTTTTCACAAGAAAAAGACAAAGACTCAAAGCATTTCAAAGATGACCTAAGATCATTTCTATATAGGCATAGGAGAGCATTGTACATATCAAGACAAAGTCAATTAACTACCCAAACACACCTAACCAAAACAAGCATAATGAGACTATTGAACAAATTTGAAAATTAAGAATTTTTCCTTGAGTAAATGTAAGTTCCCTCCAAAAAGAATTGGCACTAAAGCTCTCATGGTTCCTTACTCATCTCCACTATTCATGTCAAGCACTAAATGTGAACTCAATCCGTAAATTGCAAAAATTACAAGTTCATGGTGCACTTATGGTTGAGTTCAAAAGCAAACAAGTATGTGATACTCTTAGCAATAAGATAAATTTCTATAATGTGCTCATGTATTCGAAGTTCAAAATGAAGATCAAGCAATCACAAATCCCATAACCATTAGGATAAGGGAATATAGTTCAATATTGGAACCAAAATTTTCAAAATTTTCACATTTTCCATTATTCTATACAAAAAATGGTGGAACATGTGAATGGTGCACCTCACCCCCCAACTTAAACCATGCATTGTCCTCAATGCACAAGGAATCATGCAATGAGAAAAATGAAAGTAACTTGGGAAATGAAATACCCCCTTTTTTTTTTTTTTCTTTTTCTTCTTCTTTTTTTTTTTTTTTTTGTCTTTTTGATATAAACATTAAAGGAAAAAAACAAGTTTATTTACACCCCCCAATTTAAACTCGCACGTGATATGGAATGAGATTTTCTACTATGATGCTCAAAATGAAATGAGTCCAAATTACGGAGAGGTAAACAACTTCTACACTACAACATTAAGAAAATAAAAATATAACAATACTCACCACTATACTACAACATTAAGAAAAGGAAAATATGATAATTAAAAGAAATCTAACTACTATGTACATGGAAACAAAATAGAAATGGCTCATGTCAATCCGGCTTCAATTCGGATATGAGCTTGCGCCCATTGATTTTTTTGATTTTAAAATTTTTTTATTGTATAAATGCCCTTTCACTCCAATCTATCCAACAATACAAAGGATAAGAAGTCAAAAATCTCAACCAAATAGAAGTGTAGGCAAGTTTATGCAATCCCAACAATGGAGTAAACAATTTCTCCTTAAAATTTTCTACACTTAACTCATTTTCAATGCCCTTCCCAAGTTGAGAAATGTGAATCTCAACATCACTCATATATGGAAAAATGACCTTGGGCTCATTAGCCTCTTGTGCGATAATAACTTCATTAAATTTTTCACAAACAAGAGTGGTGGGAGATTCAACATCAATAGGCATTTCATTGGGATGATCAACCTCAATACATTGACTAAGCTCCAAATGTTGTGCTTCATCCATAGCAATAATAGCATTAGTCAATGTATCAAGTTGTTGGGTTATTTGGGCATTGAATTCCATTTGGTATCGCATAAACTCGTAAAACGTATTTTTCAATTCTTCTTCGGTTGAGTTCTCGTATGTTGGATATTGGGAAAATTCATTTGGTGGTGTGAGATTGGATGAAAAATTACAAGGTTCATTCTCCCAACCATAACTCGAATAACTCGGTGTATCATAATGGTTGGGGTAAAAATTTTCGGAGGCCAAAAATGAATTTGAACCTTCACAAGCAAAGTCTTGAACCGGATAATTTATTGTGCATTCACTAGTGAGGTGTCCATACTCGCCACAAATTTCGCAAATGTTTTCAAAATAAGGGGCATTTGTTGGGCACTCGTTAGTGATGTGTCCATACTTACCACAAATCTCGCAAACGTTTTCAAAATAAGAGGCCATTCTTGGGCACTCACTAGTAATGTGCCCATAGTCATCACAAATCTCACACACATTTTCATAATATGGGGCATTATATACATTTTTATAAAAATTATAAGACAATACAAAACACAAACTAAAACAAAATATTTACAAAAGAAACGACATACCTTGGCCCGTGATGAAAATCACGAGACTTACCTATGCCGTCCCAAAATCACCTTTGAACTCGACGCTTAACCTTCCCCGGCAACGGCGCCAAAATGATTGATGAAAAACGTTGTTGTTCCTAACCTCCTAACATCATCCCTCAATGTGTGTATGACTTATAGGACTAAGGGAGTGTCACTCTCCCTCGGGGTGATGCAAAAGATTAGGCAACAACGGAATGGAGGATGGAATGAACAAAAGTGTAAAATGAAATGTGGGTGTGTGAACAAAAGTGCTCCCCAATCGTAAAGAGTCTTTTGTGTGTCGGTGTTTTACTTGGAAAAATATTCCAAGGTCGTCTCCTCAGAGAAGCAAAATTCAAGTTGTGTGAAGGTGATTTTGCAAAAGGTAAAGAAAGTGAAAAATCTTTTGTTTGAGTTTTGGTGTTTGAAGTTTGTGAATGAAAATACAATAAAAACAAGTGTTGGCTAATCCAAAAGGTTCACTCCAATGGGAATGCCCAATCAACTCAAAACCTTCCTCCGAGGGTTTATAGATGAACGATTGATTCGTGGGAAGCTAGGGATAAGATGGGTCACTATCTAAGCATAAACCGTGACTAGGCCTACGGAATATCAAAGACTCACCAACTTATCCACCCTCAACCCAGTCAAACCGAACCATCGTACACCGAGAGAGGAAAGAAGAAGAGTTGAAATGAGATTCTCAAGGGGAGGTCTCCCTTGGATTAGCAAACTAAAAATCTAGCTACTCATGATAAAATGAAAGACATGCATAAAGAAAAGAGACATGGTATTGAAATGGAATTCAAACTTGCATTAAGGTGAAGAGAAGTGAAACTAGAAAAATAAGTGCATTTACTACCCAACTAAAAAGCTTGAAATGGAAAACTTAACATAACAATGGTGAAATGTAAAATGTAGAACTAAACTTGAAATGAACTTGAAATAAAGGAGATTACAAGGCAAGAAATAAAGATTACAAGAAGATTAAAGCTTACAGGAACGAAAATGGAAAAGAAAATGCAAGAACATAAGCTTTCTACTATTCATCATCTTCTTCACTAAAACTAAGCTTAGGTAGCCACCCCTTTACAATGCTGAATAATGCTGAGTATATGGAGTGTGAGCCTTCAAATTTCGTGCATGGTGGTCCCCCCAGCTGTGTGCAGGCCACCCATCAATAGGAGGTTGAGTTGAAGCCTTGGACAGGCTAGCCTGCAACCCACCTGGCAGCCCATTTCTCTCTCTTCCTCCTTGAATGCCAAGCCTCCAAAGTCTTCAAGTTGTGTCAGGGAGGCATGAAAATGTGTAAGGAAATGTTGGGGGGCAAGTGGGAGAAGCATTGGTGGGACCCCCAAGCAAGTGGGAAGTGATTTGGAGGCATTTCGGGCTTTTTCAGAAGACAGTACCGGTACTTCGAACACCAGTAGCTTCGGCGTACCGGTATTGAGTACCGGTACTGTTTTTCTGCTCCGGACCAGTCTTCGTAGAATTGGCATAACTTTTGATCTAACCGTCTGATTGAGCTAAAATTTTGACACAATACAGAAGACATCCAGATATACAACTTTCATGTTTTTCACTTTTTCAGATTTGAAGTGGATCATGGTAAAAATGGAGGCAAACCGAGGCTCTGTTTCCAGATGGTGTGGCTGCTGGTGCTTTTGTTCCCAAACACCAATACCTCCTTGATTTCTTCACTTTTAAGCCTCCAAATCTTCATGTAATGTGTCCATGCCCTCACCACACATCCATCATAGTTGGAAGGTCCTAAAATCAATCATTTAAGCTATAAAAACTTACAACAATGAAAATTCAACATTATTCATAAAATCGGCTAACTCTAAGTACTTAGATGCAAAAGTTGAGTTAAAATGCATGTAATGAGGCCTTGAAATATACAATATTTTGTGCTCATCAGCGTACCTGAGAGAGTAGGCACGGATGCACACCGATGCTTTGCCTGTGGAGTTGGTGGGCACTTCAAAGATAATTGTCCATTGCTTTCCACCAAGACCGACCAAGCAACTGGGCGAGTGAATGCAAACAGGCCACCGCTACGACAGCAATTACCACCACAGAGACCGTTACAAGCTCATGCCCCCGGTGGCGCCAATCAAGGAAGGGTTTTTGCTTTGACTCAACCGGACGAAGATGCCTCCAACGCCGTTGTGGAAGGTATTGTTCTTCTCTACCATTCTTGGGCCCAAATTTTATTGGATTCCTATGCGACTCATTCTTTTATACGTACTGCGGACGCTGTGGAATTGGGATTGGGTTCCGAGGAGCTAGAACATGCTTTATATGTTGACTTGCCTACGGGAGAACAGGGGGATACCAGGCTGGTCTGTAAGGGTTACGTGCAAGCGGATTACCTTTCAGTTACCAGTAGGTTTACTTATATGTATTTCTTTGACTCTAAATGTTATATGTATGTTATCCAATCATTGATTCTTGCCATTCTTGAAATTAATGCCATGTGGAAAATAATGTGATGGTTGGGTAACCCTTAAATCGTCTTGCTTGCTACCAAACCCTAGTTTTCAAGGGAAATGTGTTTTTCTCTTGATTTCTCCTTTGTTCTTGATTTTCACACCTTGATAGTCGTTTGTTATTGATTTCCATACATGATTGTTCCGTTAAATCTTAATTTCTCCTTTGTTCATGACTTTCAAGCTTGATACGCCTTTATTCTTGATTTCCAAGCTTAATATTCATTTGCTCTTGATAGCCAAATTTGATATTCATTTGATTGGTTCTAACTATTGTAATTCATGTATTCTTGATATTCAATACTTGATATTCATTGGTTCTTGATTTCAAGACTTGACATTCAATTGCTCTTGATTTCAATACTTGATTTCTCCTTGTCCTTGAGTTCAAAACTTGATACTCCTTAGTTCTTGGTTACAAAGCTTGATATGCATCTGTTATTGACTCCAAGACTCGATTGTTACTTTGTTCTTGATTCCAAAGCTTGATTATTTATTTGTTCCTTAATTCAAAATTCTAACGATTGGTATTGACCAATAAAATGGTATTTTCGATGATATTATGTTAATTTTTTTTTTAAAATTATTTCGTTGGAAAAATGTATGTGGATTTGGGTCGCCTAAAAAAGGAGTGTTTAGATTCGGCAAGAAGGGAAAGTTAGCACCAAGATATACTGGGCCATTTGAAGTGATCAAGTTGTGGGCAAAGCGGCGTATCAGTTGCGGTTACCAGCCCAGTTGTCTGGGGTACATGACGTGTTCCACGTGTCGATTTTGAGAAAGTGTCAATCGGATGCAACGCCGGTCGTAGACTTGGAAGATATTGAAATTCAAGATGGAGCAACCTATGAAGAAAAACCGATAAAGATTCTCGACGCCAACGAGAAGGTACTCCGTAACAAAGTCATCCGACTAGTGAAGGTGTTGTGGCAACACCATGGAGTGGAGGAAGCTACCTGGGAACCGGAGCAAGAAATGCGGGAGAAGTATCCATATTTGTTCACTACTTGAGGTAAGTTTCGAGGACGAAACTTTCTTTAAGGGGGGTGGATTGTAACACCCCGCATTTTCTTTTATATATGTATATAGATATATAGTAAATAATTGTTGTAAAAATGGGGAGATGCGTAGTGATGTGTGTTTGAATTTGGTAGATTGGAAAAGTAGAAATAAAAATGTTAGGCGGTGTAATAGGGTATGTATTAGAAGCTAGGAAGATTTTTGGAATGAAAGCACATTTAAGAAAAAACTTGGGTAGAAAGGATTTTGGACACTTCCTAGTATTTGGATCATAACTTTTTATCCTAATGTCCATTTGATCTGAAATTTTGACAGTAGATATTATACTTTCAAGTCTACAAAAGTTTATTTCACGAAAAATTTCCAAATCAATCTCTATATAGGCCAAAATTTCACTGGAAGTTTCAGCAAAAACAGGAATTCCGTTCGAATGTGAATTGACGTTCGAACGTGAATTGATGTTCAAACGAAAGTGCGTTCCAGTACTCTTGTCTGATGAAAAAACAAAAGTACTGGGAGGAACAACCGTTCGAACGCCAATGACGTTCGAACGTGAGTTACGAATCTGGGTTTCAGAAATCGCGCACAAGAGACCATTGCTCACCCTATAAATACATAAGGACGCCTCTCTTTGCATCATTTCAACATTTCTAACCCTAGGAAGACTTAGAGAGGAGGAAAGAAGGGGAAAACACAAGAATCAAGGGAGGATTTACACATTGAAGAGGATCAAAACTTCAAGTTTTTCAAAAACACTAAGAAAGAAGAAGGTAGGGGTTTTCTTCCATTCTTGTCCATTGAGGTTAGGGCATAAATTTATGTATGTTTTCACTCTCATTCTTATATATACATGGTATGAAATACTTGATTCTTGACATTCTTGCAAAGATTATCATGTTTTAAACAAATCTATGGTGGAATAACCATTAAATCCCTTTTGCTCATCTTCAAACCCTAGGTTTCAAGAGAAAGGGGTTTTTCTTTTGATTTCTCCCATGTTCTTGATTTCAAAACTTTAGTGTTTCATATTGAACAACAAAATGGTATTTATGATGATCTCTTGTACATTTTCTATATCGCTCTTTGTATAACTATTTGAGAAAATTGGGGACTTGTGTAATTGTTGGGTATTTGAGAGAATAGTTGGTATTGTATTTATTGTATGGTTGTTGGATGAACATGGGTGAGAGGTTCCTTGTAAGGATGCTCATATCAACGAAACTAAACCTTGCGGATGAGAGGTTCCTTGTAAGGATGCTCATGCCAAAAGAGGACAGTATGTGATTTTCTCAAGAGGTTCCTGGTAAGGATGCTTGAGAATCAAAGATGATCTAAAGGGGGGTGGAGGTTACCACAAAGTATGCCACCTACCGAAAGAATTGTTGGGAATTGGGGACTTGTGTGATTGTTGGTTAGGTGAGATATTTGTTTGTATTTTATCTATTGCGTGGTTGTACGATACGAACATGGATTACTATGGACCGGGTATCATGTAGTGGGTAGATGTCTTTGTATACCACGCGGGTATGAACTTTTCCTACCACATGGAGTGGGTAGACGTCTTTGTACGTCGTGTGGGTATGAACTTTTCCTATCACTAATGATCACGGATTAGTAACGTGGGTTGTGTCGGACATACAATGTGGGTTATCGTGCATTGTACCAGAAATGGTTTCGACAAGAGTTTCCGGAAGTATGGGATTACACGAGAACTTGTTGGAAACGGTTTATGGTAGAATGAATTATCTATTGTATATTGGTTATTGTTCACTCTACCATAGACGGTTTCTACAAGAGTCTTGGGAAGTATGGGATTCTGCGAGAACTTGTGGAAACAGTGTATGATGGATTGGATTATATTTGGATATGGTTTGTTAACTGTATAGTGGTCCCACTTATTCATTCAATTACTGTTGTTCCTTAAACTTGAGATCTATTTAAATGTCCTTGTTTTACTTCAACTATTATATATGCTATTTATGAAATGAGACCGACCATTTTATATGCTTTTATAAACCTTGTTCGAGTTTGGGAGGAATGTTGCTACAGAGCTTAGTGCTCACCCCCTACAAACAACATATTTCAGGTCTTTGTCTAGAGGAGGAGCTTGGAACTGACGAGCCGGGACATTGGGAAGCTCCCATAGAAGGGAACGTAGATCCCGAGGGAGACGCTTAGTGTTCTATTTTCTTTTGTGATAAACTAGGAAGTTCCTTTTGAGGCAATGTAAAGTCTAACATTATTTTTATGTTTCCGCTGCCAAGTGTAATTTAATTCTTTTGGGATATAGATGTCATTGTTTGGCATATTCTTTTGGATAATGTTGTAAGTATTTTTATGAATCAAGGGACCCGGTGTGGTCAATGTAGCATAATTGCACAGGTTGTGTTTTGGGTAGAGCTCCCCGAACAAAGGAGACTCTGCCCGAATTTCGTTAAATTAAGGACCCCCGGTTATTTATGGATTTTTATTAGTTGCTCTCATGGTATAAATGTTTTTAGAATGTAATGTCGTCTAGGGTGTGTTTTGGGGTGTTACAGTTTTTCAAGTCACAACGGCTACTATAGCCAATTTTTTTCGACCCATGCAAAGACCAGAGAACCCACAATATACGTATACTGAATTGCCTGATTTAAATGTCATAGGAAAAGAAGTAACAGGTAATCCAAAATTTGTTTGGGGTAGACCAAACAAATATATAAAGTAAGGGGATTTAATAAACAAATACCGCATTCTGAATTTAATAACAGTGTACAATTTGCTACCCCGAGCTCAAAAGAATCAAATTTATACGGAGCAAGCTTATTTCTTATATGCATTTGGAATGGGACACACAATTGACTTGCCAAACTTAATCATGGACCAAATGATACTTGTTGTGGAAAAAAAGAAACCATCACTTCCATATGCAATGTTAGTTTCTCAGCTATGCAAGGACAAATGTGTAATCATTAATCCAATATGGAAGATAGTGGACCAGTTTGGAGCATCGGATAAAACTTCATTGAAAAATAATCATGGAGGACAACTGGAAGATCAACCTGAAGCACCACCGACACCACAAAATGAACCATTCCAAATATCTGAAGAATTTTTCCCACAAGAACAACAGCAGCCACAAGAGGATCAACCATACATACCAGTGGATGACAGAAACTGATAGACAGATCTTACTAGAGATAGAGACCAATATTACTCAGATCAACAGACGCATGGATGAATATGACCAGAATCAAGCTGAGCTTTCAAAGATATTTAGAGATTACTTTGAAGCAGGATCTTCTACTTCCTAAACAGACTAGAGATTCTACAAAACAATTTGCTCTCTTTCACTTATCTTTTACATTATGCACTTAAATTTTAAGTTACTTTATGTTTTAACCATGTTGTTTGTTCTGAACTTGTTTGTGTTTAACTAGTTTTTGATAATTAATATGGAACTCATATTAATTCCGTTAGGAGGATTATTTCATATAATTTACAGTTGAATTAGGTTAATATTCCTATACTTTGTGAAAATAACCTTAATCTGATCACGCAAGATTTTCATATTTTAGTTGTATATTATCTTAATATTTTTGTTTAAACTTATTCTGTTACAGCACGAATAGATTTCTTTATTTCAGAAACCTTGTAAAATATTACACTCTTTAAATATTTAGTGGAGATGTATAACCAATTGAAGAATTTGAGTCAATCTTCCTTAGAGAGATATTCTACATCTACTTAAATAAACATCTTCGATTATTAGCATTATCCTTGAAATTCTTTTATGCAGGATTAATACAGATGAATAATTTCTGGAAAATGATCTTATGCCATTTTTCATTAACTTGAACCTTGACCATTTCTTTTACAAAATTATATCCTTAGTCAACCATGATTGAGCCTAAAAGAGTATAAATTCTTTTCATGAAACCCGAAAAATACCCGAGCCACATGAAAATAGATTAAACTTACATTTTGCTATCTAATTTTCTTACATCCTCTTTTAAATCAGTATCATACAGAAAAATAAAAGGAGAAGGAAACAAAACAGTGAAAAGAAAAGAAAAGAAAAGAGTATTGGCTATTCAAAGAAAAGAAAAAACAGAAAGAAAATAGCCAAAAAAGTGAAAAATGGAAAAATAAAAAGGATGAATATGCAAAGTCTTGGAAAGCTAAAAAGTGGTGTACCACAATTGTAAACCCCCACATTCGTATCTTTATATAGTAATATAATTATGTTTTGAAATACTAATATATGTGATGATGTATGCATGAACTATGTAGATTGTAAGAGTAGAAATAAAAATGTTAGGCGAGGTAATAGGGTATGTATTGGAAGCTAGGAAGTATTCCGGAGTGAAAGCACACTTTAGAGAAAATTTGGGTAGAAGAATTTAGACACTGCCTTAGTGTTTGGATCATAAATTTTTATCCTGATATCCATTTGATTTGAAATTTTGACAGTAGATAATAGACTTCTAGGGCTACAAAAGTGTATTTCACGAAAAATTTTCAAATCAATCTATAAATAGGCCAAAACTTCACTGGAAGTTTCATCAAAAACAGGAATTCCGTTCGAACGTGAAATGATGTTCGAACGTGAATCGACGTTCGAACGTGAATAAACGTTCGAACGAAAGTGCGTTCCAGTACTCTTGTCTGATAGAAAAACAAAAGTACTGGGAGCAACGACCATTCGAACGCCAATGACGTTCGAACGTGAGTTACGAATCTGGGTTTCAGAAATCGCGCACAAGAGACCATTTTGCACCCTATAAATACATAAGGACGCCCCTCTTTGCATCATTTCAACATTTCTAACCCTAGGAAGACTTAGAGAGGAGGAAAGAAGGGGAAAACACAAGAATCAAGGGAGGATTTACACATTGAAGAGGATCAAAACTTCAAGTTTTTCAAGAACACTAAGGAAGAAGAAGGTAGGGGTTTTCTTCCATTTTCTTGCATTGAGGCTAGAGCATACATATATATACATTCTTTTGACTCTAAATCTTATATACTTGCTATGAAATTATTGATTCTTGATATTTATGCAAATGTGGTCATGTTTTAAACAATGCTATGGTGGAATCACCATTAAAACTCTTTTCTTGATCTCAAACCCTAGTTCTCAAGGAAAAATGAGTTTTTCTCTTGATTTCTCATTGATTCTTGAATTCAAAAAATTTAGTGCTTGAAATTGAACCACAAAATGATATTTATGAGGATCTCTTGTATATTTTCTCACATTGTCTCTATTGTGCTACTATATGAGAAATTTGGGGATTTTTGGGAATGGCTTGTTGTTTTTAAGAAATTGTGTATATTGTATTCTTGTATGGTTGTTTTGATAAACATGGGTGAGAGGTTCCTTGTAAGGATGCTTATGCCAAAGAAATAAGACCTTGAGGGTGAGAGGTTCCTTGTAAGGATGCTCATGCCAAAGAAACAAGACCTTGAGGGTGAGAGGTTCCTTGTAAGGATGCTGATGCCAAAGAGAATAATATTACATCATGTATGGGTTATTGGTTTACTTTTAGGAAATTGTATGGCTCCATGTTGGTAATTGGTTTCACCTCTCCGTTTAACCTTATTGTTGTTCGTAAACTAGAGATCTATTAAAATGTCACGATTTTCCTTCAAAAGTTATATATATGGTATTTGTGAAACAAGACCGACTTGTTTTATATGTTTCTAAACCTTGTTCGAGTTTGGAAGGATTTTCCTACAGAGCTTAGTGCTCACCCCCTACAAACAATATCCCTTTTCAGATTATGGTCTAGAGGAGGAGCTTAGAGTTGATGAGCCGGCACAATGGGAAGCTCCAATAGACGGGAACATGGATCCCGAGATTGATGCCTAGAGCTACTACATGCTCTTAGATTCTACCTTAGGAAGTTTATTTTGAGACAATTTAATGTCTAATATTTTGGTTATTCCGCTGTAAACTCATAGTTGATTTTTGGGATGTAATTGTCCTATTTGGGCATATTCTTTTGGATGTAATGGTCATGGTTTGGCTTATTCTTTTGGGATGATGATGTAGATATTATGGTTGATGGAATAAAATTTTCTTTAATTATGGATCTTATTAGTTGCTCTCATGATGTGAATGGTTGTAAATAGTAATGCCGACCAAGGGGGATTTTGGGGCGTTACAAAGTTTGGTATCAGAGCCTAGGCTTTAGGTCTTACATGGGAGCTGTAGGTTATGGATTACCACTAGGGAAGTAGGATTAGGTTGAAGGAAATTGTTGGTCTAATTTTATATGAACCTTATGCTTTAGATTGAAGTGATATTTAGGAAGTCTTGTACATCAATGAAACTAAACTGTGAATTGATGTGCAGGATGAACGGTAGACGTGGACGAGGGCGTGGTGGCCAAGCACAACCACCACCACCACCTCCTGATGCCATGAATGGCATTTATCAGTGTTTGAGGGAGCTCACCACTCTGGTACAACACCAGAATGGGAACAACCATAATGGAGGAGCTCATCCTTTAGCTCAAGTGCCGGGCAACGGGGACGGCAACCGAAGGATGGTAGTTCTTCGGGAATTTCTGAGGCAACACCCGCCTACCTTCCAAGGGAGCTCTAACCCCTTGGATGCGGATAGATGGATCCGCCAGGTGAAGAAGATATGTGATGGCATGGGGATAGACGAGGATCTTAGGGTCGGCTTGGCTACTTACCTATTAGAGGGGGAGGCCGACCAACGGTGGGACTCAGTGAAAAGAGGGAGGACCACAGATGCACTCACTTGGGAGGAGTTTGACCAAATCTTCCAAGACAAGTACTTTCCTGAATCAGTCAGGGACAAGATGATCGCCGATTTTCTTGCTCTACGATAGGGAAGCATGACCGTGATGGAATACGAGAGGAAGTTCGACGAACTATCCCGCTATGCCACAGAGTTCATATCTACTAAGGCCAAGAGGGCCAGACGCTTTGAGCAGGGCTTGAGGCCTGCTATCCGGGAGAAGCTGGTGGCTCTCAAGATCCGGGAGTATGGGGATCTTGTCGACAGAACTACACTAGTGGAGAGGGACACAGAGGACACCTAGCGACGACAGAGCTTTACGAGGGGAGGTCCGATCCGGACTGGTGCTGGCAGCAGTGGAGTTCAGAGAATGGCACCTTATCGTCGCCCAAACCAGGCAGTGGGACCTAGACCTCATATAGCTCGAGGGGTCGGAGGTGTACTAGAGGGAGCAGGCACTAACCCACGATCTTGCTTTGTATGTGGAGGTGTGGGACATATTCGGGTGCATTGTCCGATTTTTCCACCTCAGAGGACTATCCAGACAGTAGGACAGGTACAAGCAGGAAGCCACCACCACCGAGGCCACTACAATAGCAGGGACCGTTAGGAGCTCTAGCCCCCGGCAGTGCCACTCAAGGGAGAGTATTTGCTCTGACTCAACTGGAGGAGGACGCTTCCAATGTCGTAGTGGAAGGTATCGTACTTCTTTATAATTCTTGGGCCCAAATCTTATTTGACCCCGGTGCTACTCATTCATTCATACACACTACCTATGCTCTTAATTTAGGATTGGGATTTGGAAAACTTGAACATGTTTTGAGTATTGATATGCCGACGGGAGAACGGTTGAATACAACAAGGGTGTGTAGAGAATGTGTGCTTCGCATTGGGGAGCAAGAGTTGATTGTAGATTTGGTTGTGTTAGACATAAAGGGGTACGACATTATATTTGGGATGAATTTGTTGTCCGCTTTCTGTGCGGTGATGGATTATTTTCGCAAGCGGATCTCATTCCAATTACCGGGAGGGGTAGTCTTTACTTTCATGAATGATCGCAATTCTTCCCATCCATTTCCTACTACGGGTAGTAGATTCTTGAAAGTTAAGGCGGGGAGCCACTTGAGTTTCTTACCTAGCTTGATGGGAGATGATCGGGATAGATCCCAACCGGATATGATGTTGATAGTATCGGATTTTTCGGATGTTTTTCCCGATGAATTACCCGGGTTACCCCCACAAAGAGAGATCGAGTTCAAGATTGATCTCTATCCGGGAACCGAACCCATATCCATTGCTCCCTATAGAATGACACCTTTGGAGTTGAAGGAGCTAAGGAAGCAGTTAGACCATCTGTTGGCTATTGGGTTTATCCGTTTGAGTACTTCACATTGGGGAGCCCCGGTCCTCTTTGTGAAGAAGCATGACGAAACGCTTCGGTTATGCACAGACTACCGAAGGTTGAATCGGGTGACAGTGAAGAACAAATACCCATTGCCACGAATAGACGACTTATTTGATCAGTTGAGGGGTTCTAAGTATTACTCCAAGATTGATCTTCGCACTAGGTACCATCAACTGCGGATTAAGGAGGAGGATATTCCTAAGACAGCTTTCCGTACCCGATATGGTCATTTCGAATATACGATGATGCCGTTCGGACTGACTAATGCACCAGCAGCCTTCATGGATTTGATGCACAGAGTATTTCGGCCATACCTCGATCAGTTTGTCATTGTGTTCATTGATGACATCTTGATTTATTCACAGACCCAAGAGGAACATGCATGCCACCTCTCGATTGTGCTACAAACGCTGAGAGAGCATAAGTTGTATGCAAAGATGAGTAAATGCGAGTTTTGGATAAAGGAAGTGAAATTCCTTGGGCATGTTGTGTCCGAGCAGGGAGTAGCTGTTGATTCCACAAAGATTGAAGCCGTGATGAAATGGGAACCACCGAGGAATGTGACCGAAGTACGTAGTTTCTTGGGTTTGGCAGGCTATTACCGGAGGTTTGTAGAAGGATTCTCAAAGCTTGCGATGTCGATGACTCGCCTTACAAAGAAGGGAGAGAAATTCTTGTGGACTCAAGAGTGTGAACTTGCTTTTCGCACTTTGAAGGAGAAGTTGGCAACAACTCCTGTTCTCATTATTCCGAGCAGTGGGGAAGGATACGATGTTTACACCGATGCTTCACTACGAGGCTTGGGATGTGTGTTGATGCAAGGGGGCAAGGTAGTTGCTTATGGCTCGAGGCAACTCAAGACTCATGAGCGGAACTATCCCACTCACGACTTGGAGTTAGCCGCCGTGGTTTTTGCTCTTAAGTTGTGGAGGTGCTACTTGCATGGAGAGAAATTTCAAGTGTTCTCGGATCATAAAAGCCTCAAGTATGTGTTCACACAGAAGGACTTGAATCTTCAGCAGAGAAGGTGGGTTGAGTATCTAGAAGATTATGATTTCACACTCACCTACCATCCGGGTAAGGCTATTGTTCACCCTCTCTCAACTTCAGTTGGTCTTCATACACTTGTTTGGGTGTCAAAGGTGCAAGAGTTATTTTTCTTCCATCTTTCTTGAAGATGTAATGGTTGCGGAAGCCATCATGCATCACCCTCCGATCATATTGCCAAGGCCTCCCCAACAAGATGTGGCCTGCATGCATAGGTACAACATCACACATGACCTCATCGCTATATCTCCCAATGGTGAAGGCCACTAAGACTTGCTTAGTAACCCTAACCTCTCCACAATCGTTCAGCCATTGCAAGCGATATGGCTTAGGATGCTTTTGTTCTTTCAATCCCAACTTCTCAACCATAGTAGTACTAGCCACATTTGTACAACTACCACCATCAATGATCATGTTACATACCTTGTTTTTTATGAAGCATCGTGTATGGAAGATGTTTTCTCTTTGCTCCTCATCTTCAACTTTGGATTGCATGCTAAGTGCCCTTCGAGCAACAAGAGATTCACCAAAAACAGCATCCTCCACTCCATCATCGTTGTCCTCCACAAGTTCGGGCTTGGCCTCATCAACATCCTCATCATCAGTCTCCACCTCTCCATTGTCCCTCATGATCATTACTCTTTTGTTGGGGCATTGTGGGGCTATGTGGCCCGAACCCAAGCACTTGATGTCCTTATTCTGCGAAGGTTGGGACTCGACTTTGAGCTTGCTAGGGGCTTCCTCCCATCTACCTCCTTTTGGTGGTTCAACTCTTGCTTTAGACACTGCTCCCTCGCTCCTTCCTCCGCCTTCCCACTTTGGCTTCCATGATGTGGAAGTGTATCTTGTAGTCCCCTTCTTCTTGAGTTGCCTTTCCACCTTCATGGCCATGTGTACCATGTCTTCTAGCTCAACATAGTGTTGTAACTCTACTATATTGGCTATGTCATGGTTTAGGCCGTTTAAGAACCTCGCCATGGTGGCCTCACGATCCTCCTCCACATTGGCCCTAATCATGGCCACCTCCATCCCCTTGTGATAGTCCTCAACACTCCTAGAGCCTTGTGAAAGGCTTAGGAGCTTTTGGAACAACTCGCGGTAGTAATGGCTCGGAATGAACTACTTCCTCATGAGAGCCTTTAACCCATCCCAAGTATCAATAGGTCTCTCGTGATTTCTCCGCCTAGTGGTAACCAATTGGTCCCACCAAATAACGGCATAGTCCGTGAACTCAATTACCGCCAACTTTACCTTTTTCTCCTCCGAATAGTTGTGGCAATCGAAGATGAGTTCAATCTTTTTCTCCCACTCAAGGTATGCCTCCGAATCATTTCTGCCCTGAAAGGAAGGAATCTTCATCTTGATGCTCCCAAGATCTCCATCCATACCCTCATGGCCCATATGGGGTCTCCTAGGGCCTCCTCGCACGCGCCTATCCCTCCTAGGCTCAAATTGGAACACTGCATGCCTATCTCGATCGTCATCACCTTCATAAAGTCCCATGACATCCCCCTCTTCCAAGTGTTCATTAGGGTTAGCTCGAGGTCCTCCTCGTCCCCCCTGCATGTTTTGTAAGGTCACCTCTTGTCTAGCAATTATGTCCTCCATATTTTCGAACTGCAAGGACATTTGTTGCAATTTTCAGAACACTGCACGCAAGGTAAACTCCTCGTCAAATCCGACACCTCCCCTTTCTTCTCCAGAGCCTTCTTTCGAAGACATTGTTATGGTATATCTGCAAAAAAAAAAAAAATGTTAGTAATAAAGAAATTTCCTCACACAGTCTCTCACGTGTATGCTCTCAATAATGTTCACTCGTGTATCACTCTTAATCAGGCTTTTTTTTTTTTCCAATCAAGTTCCTAAGGAACACCACAATGCAAACAAAAGTTTGGCCTCGGTGTAGCCCCTGACAACCAAGATCCCCGAGAAGTCAAAGTCCTCGATATGAGACACTGAGTCCAAGAGAGTGCTCGCTGAAGTTAATGCACGAATCCCAACAGACTCTAAGAAGCAAATAGACTTGAAACTACAATAAGACTCTAGGATGTTGTATGGTATATAAAAAAAATATTAGCAATAGCAATATTCAGAAACCAATCAATATATTTTATTGATTTACTGCCATCAAGGTCGCTCAACAAATGATCTGGAAGTGCGTGAGCAATTTTTTTTTTCTTTATTTTTTTTTCTGTTTTTTTTTTTTTTTTGGTCTTTTTTTTTTTCTTTAGCTCGCCGCACCCAAGTCAGAAGAAGAAGAAGAACAGAATATCAAGAAAATCAAAAGCACAAGAAATATGGGAATGGAAGGTCAAACAAAGAGAGATCAACTTGTGATCTTCTAGGTTCACCCAACAAGAGGGGAATGAACAGATTAGAAAAGAAAGATAAAAATATGATTCGGAGCCTAAGCTCTGATACCAACTGATGTGAACCCGTGGAGATAAAGCTCCTTGAACCGACGAACAAGTTGATTCAAACCTAAGAAAGCCAAAATCAAGTGGAAAAGGAAAAATCCCCAAGACCCAATGAGAACTTGTCTCAAGAAACCTTGATTGCAAAGAGGCGCCACAAAGGTTGCAAGCCTTTGATAAGCCGAGTGCTCTCAAAAGAACAAGAGGAGAAAACTCTCAACTCACGAAGCTTTTGCTCTCAAAAATATCTTGCTTTATTCATTGCACTAAATGGCCTTTTATAGGCTACAAAACTTGGCCTCCAAGGAAGGCATGAACAGTAATTTCGGCATGAACAGTAATTTCAAAAATTTAAAATAAAGAAAATAACATAATTAATGTAGATAATTCCAGAAGATAATCCTTCCAAGAATAGGAGTATTGGTCTTCAAAATTCCTTCCATGCTTGTGGTAAGAATCTCCCAATCTTTGACCCTTCTCCAAGCTTGATTAATACTTTCCAAAAGAGTGGCATGCCAAAGATGGAAAGATATCCCCAAGATCTTCCCATAATCATCACAAGATTTGAGGGAATAATAGCACAAGATTTGAGGAATAATTCTGGAATCTTTGGCAGCCCATAATGCATGACAGTTCTAGGCCATATTTGGGCCCAAATCTGGCCCAAGAGGTTCGGCCCAATGGGCCTCGTTACCCGGCCCATTAGGATAGGGTCTAGCTTGAAGCTCCTCTCCATTCCTAGCTTGTAGCAAGTATACTTCACATGCTTCCACTTCTTTTAAGCCCATTTTTGATAAGGTTGAGTTACTTGAGTCCTTGGAGTATTCAGTCATGCTTGCTTGAACAAACCCTTGCATTGCCTCTTTGATATTCTTGGCCCGAACTTTAGTAATTGGACCCCCCGGCACGTGCAAAGGATCTCTAGCTTGGGACTCATCAACAAGGGTTTCAGGGACATGGCCGCGGCTATCAAGGCCAAGGCCAAGGTCAGTCCTCCCAAGGCGGGAGACACTTCAGGGCTTCTAGCCAGGCAGGCTCACAGACATGTTTCCATTGCCACCAACCGGGGCACAAGAAGCGGGATTGTCCTCAAAGGCAGGGATCCCAGAGCTACTGGGCATCTCATTCCTAGTCATCGGTGGGGCACGTGAAGACTTATTTTGTTCCTCCCTACCCCACCACGGGCCAGGGAAGCCAGTATCAGTTTCAGGGCGCTACTCAGGCCCCTACTTCTTCACGAGCAGGGACTCTACATTCAGGCCAGATGGGCCAGGGCATGGGTCGAGGTCGAGGACAGGGCATGCAGGCCGGGACTTCGGGGACCTAGGGGCGTGTCTACGCCATCACACTTCAGACTGAGCCAGTGGATTAGTCAATCATTCAGGGTACATTTCTACTCTCTCGCTTATGGGCTTGGGTGTTATTTGACTCTAGTGCATCGCATTTATTCATTTCTGCAACATGTGTGAGAGATTTGGGCTTAGAGGTTGATACCTTGGAAGAGTCATTGTATGCGAATTCACCCCTAGGAACTAGGGTGTGTGTTGATCAGATATGTCGGGGTTGTGAGTTAGAGATCTCGGGGATTCTACTCACTGTGGACCTTAAGGTCATGGACATGTCGGATTTCGATGTCATCCTAGGGATGGATTGGTTGGCGGCACTGATTCGCACTTTTTAGTGTGTCTGAATTATATTATTATATTACACCCAAGTATAAGTGGTCAAATTGTAGTTTTCTCGGTTTTAAGTCCAAGTATCGATCCCACAGAGAGTTTTAGTAATTAGAGGTTAAAGATAAAATAAAAATAATAAAATAAAGAGGTTGTTTGGAGTAGTTTGATGTTTGAGAGCTTGTGGTGTGAGCTTAGTCTGTTCGAGTAACTTAACTTAATTAAAAGACGGAATTAAATTGCAACAATAATGAAATGCGTAAGTAAAGTAGATTAATGACAGAAATATAAAAGATATCCTTCAGTTCAAGGATCCCACATGCGTTATATTGGTTGTATTATGGAATTGCTACCTCACCTCAATTAACTTCCATTTTACTGGAAAGCTAACCGGCAGGTCTGATGTATATAAACCATAACACAGCTGCTTCTTAAGCTACACTGGTGGTAATATTTTGTAACACAGCTGCTTCTCAAGCCACACTGGTTATATCCACGTCAACTGATTAACTCAAGCAAACCAGAAGGTCAAGCCATTCATGAGGAATACTTGAGTTATTCACTTGATCTCATGATTGCAAATGCGTATATATAATAAACCATAACACAGCTGCTTCTCAAGCTACACTGGTGGTAATATATAGCACAGCTGCTTCTTAGGCTACACTGGGCATAGATGTTCCAATTGACTAATCCAAGTAAAATCCGCAGGTGGTACAGACTATCTTCCGGTGACTTGTCAGGTCAACCGGTAGTAGTTAATCATAACACAGCCGCTTCTTAGGCTAACTGTATTTAGATACATCACCCAGAAAGTGAAGTCACTCAAACGGCATACTTGAATTATTCAATAGGTTATCTTGTAATATATATATTGACAGTAGAACTTCCTCAGCGTTCCGGTGGAGGACTAGCCATACCGATAGGATCACCGGGGTTATTCTAGCAGGCAATATTATTATATATAGTAATACCAGGCGTCAGTGGAACTTCCTCAGCATTCCGGTGGAGGATTAACCATACCGGTAGGAACGCCGGGGTCATTCTAGCTGGCCCGTCTTATATATAATAAACGTATAAATAAAACATCAGCAATTCCATAAACAGACCAATATTATACATGTGTTCCCCTTGAACCGGAGGATATACGGAACTACTCACGCTCCATTGCTATAGACAAGCAAGGAGAGCTAGCAGTTGTCATTACAACAGGAAATAAAAGTACGGAATTTAAATGTCTTTCGCCGGGAACGATTGAAATACAACCACTCTTATGATCGATTAAGATGAAAAAGTGGCAGCAGTTCAACTATCCGAATGGAAAGATACAACGAAAATAGAAAAGTACAAGACGTAGGACTGAAGTATAACACGGACCGGAGCGTGCTTTCTCTTTTCTTTCTTTCTTTTTTTCTCTCTTTGGAGTTGCTTCAGAACTTCAGATTCCTCTCATACCTCTCTCAGTTTCTCTCTTGGTTCCGGCCTTCTTTGAATGCTGAAGGGGGGCAGCCTATTTATAGGCGTGAGGAGCAAGTGGGAGGAAGAGATAAGCTTTGAGCTGGCCTTGAGGACCGTCCGGACGGCAGGCCACCGTCTGGACGGTGAAACCTTGCTGGAGATGCAAGTTGCATGTTATGACTTATCCTTGTGATGAAAATACGCTTTGGTCCTTTGTCCTTTCAAGCTTTGACACTTTGTACTTCCTATCTTGTAGTATTCCTGCATTAAACATGAAACTTTGGACGTAAAATGTAAAAACTTTTAATTTACATACAAATTATAATTCATAATATTTACTACTTTTTAGTTATTTTATTACACTAATTCGACTTTATTAATAACTTTAATTTACAATAAATTGATGTCAATCAGGCACACCGAGTCGTCATTGTTTGTGATCGAAAGAGGGTCACTGCCTATACACCGGACGGTGTTTGTTTTAGGTTCCAAGGGGAAAAGCACGATGCCTTACCCCAAGCCGTGTACGACTCTAGATGACATGGGCAGTTGATGGGTTGGCTTGCGAGCCTTACCCTGGAGGACGAGGTGAGACAGGAGTTGGGTCTACCTCGGGTTATCTATGCATATGAGGATGTTTTTCTGGAGGAACTACCAGGATTACCTCCCCATTTCAGCATTGAGTTGCATCCCGGTACTTCTCCTATTTCTATGATTCCGCACAGAATGGCACCTGCTGAGTTGCAAGAACTCAAGGTCCAATTGCAAGAATTGTTGGACAAGAGTTTTATCAGACCGAGCACTTCACCTTGGGGCGCGCCGATATTGTTTGCCAAGAAGAAAAATAAGACTCTTCGGCTATGTATAGACTATCAGCAGTTGAATCGGGTCACCATCAAGAATAGGTACCCTTTGCCGAGGATTGATGATCTATTTGATCAGCTGAGGGGAGCGCGGCTCTACTCCAAGATAGATCTCCGCACGGGCTACCATCAGTTGAGAATCAGGGAGGCTGATATCCCTAAGATGGCGTTCAGAACGTGGTACGGGTATTTCGAGTTCACAGTGATGCCATTTGGATTGACGAATTCCCCGGCGGCATTCATGGATCTCATGCATAGGGTGTTCCAACCCTATTTAGATCAGTTCGTCGTGGTATTTGTTGACGACATCCTAATCTACTCCAAGTCTGAGGAGGAGCATGAGGGTCACTTGAGGATTGTTCTTCAGACCTTGAGGGACCACCAGTTGTACGCCAAGTTCAGCAAGTGTGAATTTTGGCTCACGGAGGTGAAATTTTTGGAACACGTGGTGTCGGCTTCGGGTGTACCGGTTGACCCAGAGAATGTTGAGGCAGTTATGAGTTGGGAGAGGCCGAAGTTAGTCTTCGAGATACGCAATTTCTTGGGATTGGCAGGGTACTACCGGAGGTTCATCGGGGACTTCTCCCAACTAGCCGCACCTATGACTAGATTGACCCGGAAAGAGGTCAAGTTTGAGTGGAATGATTCGTATGAGAAGGCATTCCAGGAGTTGAAGAGGAGGCTTACTTCAGCTCCTATTTTGATAGTCCCGGAGAGGGGACAGATGTACGCAGTGTACTGTGATGCCTCCAGAGACGGACTTGGTTGTGTTTTGATGCAGTCCGAGAGGGTGGTGGCTTATGGTTCTCGATAATTAAAGAACCACAAACAGAATTACCCCATGCATGATATGGAGTTGGCGGCCATAGTCTTTGCCTTGAAGGCTTGGCGCCACTATTTATATAGTGAACAATTTGAGGTGTTTTTGGACCACAAAAGTCTGAAGTACATCTTTACTCAGCGGGACCTCAATATGAGGTAACATAGGTGGATGGAGTATTTGGAGGACTATGACTTCACTTTGCATTACCACCCTGGTAAGGCAAATGTGGTGGCTGATGCACTTAGCCAGAAGTCACGGGGAGTCTTGGCTACTATGGCTTCCCGGGAGTGGCGGATGCTTGAGGCTGTGGGACAATTTGGGCTGTATTATCGGGGTCACACTCAGGGTGTTTTAGGGAGCTTTGTGGCTACACCTTCCTTACTGAGCAGGGTGATTGAGTCCGTCCCAGGGGCAGGACCCAGAGTTATCATCTATAAGGGACCGAGTGTAGGCGGGTACCGGTGATAAGGATTGGGCCATTCACTCGAATGGCAGTCTTCGGTTTAGGGGAAGGGTTGTGGTTCCCCAGTTGGCGGATCTGAGAGAGGAGATCCTCAGGGAGTTCCATTGCTCCTGTTTTACTGTGCATCTAGGCAGCACGAAGATGTATCATGATCTTCGTCGCCAGTATTATTGGAGTGGGATGAAGAGGCACGCGGAGATTTTGTTAGTCGATGTCTCACGTATCAACAGGTCAAGGCTGAGCACCAGAGACCAACAGGGTTGCTCCAGCCTTTGGAGGTGGCTGAGTGGAAGTGGGAGCATGTCACGATGGATTTTGTGACCTACTTGCCACAGACATCGCAAGGACATGACGCAATGTAGGTGATAGTGGAACCGGCTTACAAAGTCGGCACACTTTTTGGTAGTGCGGATGACCTTCACACTGGAGGAATTCTGTCGATTGTACATACGGGAGATAGTCCGGTTGCATGGGGTACCCGTATCTATAGTATTGGATCGGGATCCCAGGTTCACGACCCATTTTTGGGAGAGTTTCCAACAGGCCCTGGGGACGCAATTGATGATGAGCACAAATTTTCATCCCCAGATAGACGGTCAGTCGGAAACGACCATCCAGACATTAGAGGACATGCTGCGGGCATGCGTCTTAGATCTCAAGGGTAGCTGGGAAGAACATTTACCCTTAGTGGAATTCGCCTACAACAATAGTTATCAGGCGAGCATACAGATGACACCCTATGAGGCACTATATGGGAGGCCTTGTCGTTCTCTGGTTTGTTGGACGAAGGTTGGAGAAAGGTCCTCTATGGGTCCAGACTTGATTAGAGACACCTTAGAGAAGGTGGACTTGATACAAAAATGTCTTCTCACGGCTTAGAGCCGACAGAAGAGCTACGCCGACAAACGGCGGTGACCTCTACAGTTTGAGGTGGGAGATCATGTCTTCTTGAAGGTGATGCCTAAAAGAGGAGTGGCCAGGTTCGACAAACGGAGAAAGTTGTCGCCAAGGTTTATGGGACCCTTCGAGATACTCGAGAGGGTGGGTACTGTGGTTTACAAGTTGGCGTTACTGCCAAATTTATCGGGTGTTCACGCGGTATTCCATGTCACCATGCTCCTAAAGTATACTCCAGATCCGACGCATGTTGTGGATTGGGGTGAGCTGATGGTTGATGCGAATGGGACCTTCAAGGAGGGACCAGTGCGTGTCATGGATAGTTGAGAATAGGTTTTGCGATGCAAGACCGTGAAGCTTGTGAAGGTGCTGTGGCAACATCGAGGAGTGGAGGAGGCAACATGGGAGCGTGAGGACACCATACGTGCCAATTATCCGTTCTTGTTCGAGGATAGAGGTACATGTTTACATTTTTAAGTATATTATCACTGTTGCATATGCATATCCTTGTATGTGCATGTATGTGTGAATTTCGGGGACCAAATTCTTTTAAGGGGGAAGAATGTAAAACCCGGAAAAATTTGAACTTTTATGAAAAAGGGCAAAACGGTAATTTGTCACTATGGTACGGGTTGCAAACCTGAATTTTTCTAGAGCTTGAATGACGAAACGGACCTCACTGTTGGATTCATCTCGTGAAATCTAGCTACCCTGTCAAATTTTGTTGAATTCCGAGATAGTCGAATTTTTCGCGTTTTACGAGGCGGTCGGGTCTCGAGTAACCCAAAAACGAATTTTTTTAATAAAATTTTAAAGTTTGGAAAATAAATGAAGGCAAGTTAAAATAAAAAATATTTTGAACTTGAACCGGAGTGAAATTTAATCGTTTCGGGGCGAAAACGGACCCGGGAAAGAAGGGTCGTGTGGCGCATTGTGGACCAAGCAATTAAAGGGTATAAATAGGGGAGAAAATATGATTTTCTCCCCATTTCTTTAGCCGGTTCCAACGTGAGAAAGAAGAGAGAGAAAAAGGCTTGAGTTCTCCACCTTCTCTCTACGATCTACGGCGATTGGTTGCTCGAATCAACTCAAGCCAAGAACAAAGATTGTTCTACGCGTCGAGGGCTACAAAAACATACCTAAAAGGACGGATTTCACCGAAGTTCCAAAAAATGAGCTTGGAGAAGTCAAGGGTTTTGGGCGAGATTGGGGTTCTTGAAGGCTTCTACCAAGTGGGTTTACGCTTCAAGAGGTAGGGTTCCCTCCTACTTAGGTTTATTTTCAACCTATGGTGTTCATGTGGGATGGGTAGGTTGTTAGAGAATTAAACACTTGCTATTGTTATGAAATTGAGGAAATGGATATAGAAATGGTCTAAAACCAATCTCTAGCTTGAATTTGATATGTGGAAGTTACTTGTATAATTTCTTGGGAATTGGTATTATGTGGGCATGCTATGTGTTTACATTATGCCTTGGGAATTAAGTGTGTTATTGCTTGATTATGTGATGACATGCTTGGGTGTTGTTGTTAGATAAAATTGTTGTGGAATGAAATGTTGATATATGTTAGTTGATATATTGGCATTGCGATAGGTTATGGTAATTATATGCACATAATATGAATTGCCATGGTATATGTTGGAATATGTGGAACATTATTCATATGGTACTCATACATATTGGACATGATATTAGAATTGCAATTGCTCACTACATTGCATATGCACGGAGGCATCACATTCATGAGCATGAGGCATGAGTGTAGGTGTGTGTGCATGTTGTTGGGTCAAACACCATCCTTGGTGGTTGACAAGTGGACTCAGTATAGTTGGATCAAGGTTCAACAGAGTCGTATGGGTTGCATGAAAGAAAACTTGTGTCGGGTATAGCAAGAAGGGCTAGACTCTCCCTCGGGTGCAAGACCCGGCTACTAGTTTATACACTTCCGACGGTGCAAGTCCAAAAAAGTGTATCGGTGTGCGGAGCTGGTGGTGAGACACCAAAAGTTCGCTACCCAACAAAAACACATGATTTTTGTTTATAAAATTGTCATTCGATGTGTAACATCAATGGCGGGGGCTTGGAAATGCCAGATTTTCATACACTGGCATTGCGTGTGTTGAGGAGCCGGGAAGGGCTCGGGTTGATGTGCGTGAGTGAGTCTCATATCATTATATGGCATGGCACGGTAAATTTCAACATGGAATGCATATTCTTGATTGGAATGTTATGAATTGTTGATTGGTTGCACGTGAACATTTCATATGCATCTAGGTTGGGGAGTAGCCTCTTTAGGAGATACCTTATTGAGCGAGGCTCACCCTATACGGGAAAAATATTTCAGGTGCGGGATATAAACCAGTGGATGGCTCCCAATTCTAGCCTCGTGGATGAAGAAAGCCGAAATGTGGCTTGATTTTGAGTTTTTGTAAATGATTATGAAAACTTAGTTTTGGCTTGTGAATTCATGTAAATGAATGTAATAGAGTTGGTATGGACCTTGTGTAATATGAAAATCTTCATTATACATGTGTTGGATGGAAATAATATGTTTTGGAATGGATTGAAAATTGAAAACAGGTGAAACAGGCAAATCTGGGCAAAATGTACCGGTAGAGCGTACCGGTACATCGTTGTCCAGAAGGCAAACCCTACCGGTAGGCCCTACCGGTACAACGTGGTCCAGTAGGCACAACGTACCGGTACACTTTCCAAAAATTAGAAATTTTAAAACTGTTCTGCCTTGTTTTGGGCTATGATTCCTCTCATTCCAATGGTATAAATGGAGTATGAATTGTGGTATATTGGACCTCGGTTAGGTCAAATGATAAAATGTACCTAGGTTACACGTGTGGGTTATAATCCCGGTTAAGGGGATGCTATTGACGTGACGTCGGGTTGTGCGACAATCACAGGTACTTTCGTGGGTTGATGGGTTATCAACGGTTAATAAAGGACCCCCGGTTTTAGGGGCGTCACAATGTTTTTCCATTACCCCATTGAAACACGGATGTTTTTCTTTTGTCTGAAAACTAGTCTTGTTACACCATGATCAAACCGAGATACCACAAAAATATCAGCGACACTCAACAAGGTAACAGACTTCAATTAGAATCCCAATTTTTTTTGGACCTAAAAGCGTGAAAACAAGTAACCTTCTGCCATAATCAGATACAGTATAAACAGAAGTGTCAGCAAATTTCTACAAAAATTCAACTCTTTCTACAATATTATAGATACATATGAATATACATATGTAGGAATTGGTATTTTAAAACCATGTATCAAAAAGATCTTAACAAATATAAAGAAATGTTTTACCTTTTTATAAAAAGGGAAAAGAGAGTAATTATTTTTGTTCAATAGTTTTTGTAACGCCCCAAAAACCAGGGGTCCTTAATTTAACAAAATTCGGGCAGAGTCTCCTTTGTTCGAAGAGCTCTACCCAAAACACAATCTGTGCAATTATACTACATTGACTACACCGGGTCCATTTATCCATATTCATATAACCACATGCAATTTTTCTTTTACATTAAAACAGTCCATATCCACTTTGGACGACATTACTATCTAAAACCTTTCACATCATGAGAGCAACTAATAAATTCCATCCATAAAGAAATTTCATTCATCATACATGATATCTACAACATCATCTCAAAAGATTATGCCAAATCATAGTCATTGTATCCAAAAGAATATGCCAAACTATGGCAATTACATCCAAATGAATCAAACTTGTATTGCAGCGGAATAACCAAAAATATTAGACATTACATTGTCTCAAAAATAAACTTCCTAGGGTAGAACCTAAGAGCATGTAGCTCTAGGCATCAATCTCGGGATCCACGTTCCCGTCTATTGGAGCTTCCCATTGTGCCGGCTCATCAACTCTAAGCTCCTCCTCTAGGCCATAATCTGAAAAGGGATATTGTTTGTAAGGGGTGAGCACTAAGCTCTGTAGGAAAATCCTTCCAAACCTGAACAAGGTTTAGAAACATATAAAACAAGTCGGTCTCGTTTCACAAATATCATATATATAACTTTTGAAGGAAAATCGTGACATTTTAATAGATCTCTAGTTTACGAACAACAATAAAGTTAAACCGAGAGGTGAAACCAATTACCAACATGGAGCCATACAATTTCCCAAAAGTAAACCAATAACCCACACATGATATAATATTTTCTCTTTGGCATGAGCATCCTTACAAGGAACCTCTCACCCTCAAGGTCTTGTTTCTTTGGCATGAGCATCCTTACAAGGAACCTTTCACCCTTAAGGTCTTGTTTCTTTGGCATGAGCATCCTTACAAGGAACCTCTCACTCATGTTCATCAAAAAAACTATGCAAGAAATACAATATCCACAATTTCTCAAAAACAACAAGCCATTCCCAAAAATCCCCAAATTTCTCATAAAGTAGCACAATATAGATAATGTGAGAAAATATACAAGAGATCCTCATAAATATCATTTTGTGGTTCAATTTCAAGCACTAAAGTTTTTGAATTCAAGAATCAAGGAAAAATCAAGAGAAAAACCCATTTTCCTTAAGAACTAGGGTTTGAGACCAAGAAAAGAGTTTTAATGGTGATTCCACCATAGCATTGTTTAAAACATGACCACATTTGCATAAATATCAAGAATCAACAATTTCATAGCAAGTATATAAGATTTAGAGTCAAAAGAATGTATATATATGTATGCCCTAGCCTCAATGCAAGAGAATGGAAGAAAACCCCTACCTTGAATCAAAATTCCAAGTAAGAACCCAAGTTCTAGTGACCTCCTTCTTCCTTTTCTTCCTCCCTTAATCTTCCTCTAGGGTTCCAAGAGGTGTGGGTTGAGAGTGGAGTGAAAGAAATGAGGGAAAATGGGATGAAAATGGAGTTTTAAACACATCAGCCCTGAAATTTACTGTTCATGGACTGTTTTGGTCTTCTCCGAAATTACGGTTTTGCCACTAAGAATCTTCAATTTGATCTATATGACTATCCTAAGGTTTTTCGACGTTCCAGATTCATTTTTAATGTTATTTTAACCTAAAAATATTTAGTTTTATGATTTATTTCAAAATTAAAGTAAATTTACACTCGAAACACTAAAATTACTATTTTATTCCTCCGAACCGATATATGTGCTAAACGGCTATTCCAAGTTTTTCAGATCTTTCAGGTTCAATGATAATATTATTTTGACCAAAAAAAAAATTAATATTTTTACTTAGTTGCTTCTATCAATTTTAAACACCTCCAAAAAATTAAATTTCACAATCAATTTGCCTCCCTAGTATTTATTCCTACTATTACAGTCTATAGGTTTCATGCATACTTCATCACCTATATTAGCATTTCAAAAATAATTACTTACTATATATAAGATAAGAGTGTGGGGGTTTACAATTTTTAACTTAACAAACATTAGAATATTTTAGCTTAAATTGGAATTTAAGCTTAAAGCTAAAAGATTATCATGTCTTTCATTAATAAATCCTGAATGGTATAAGGTAGTAGAGACTGATGCCTCAGATAAAGGTTATGGAGGTATTCTTAAGAAAGAAGGAAGCTCAAGCAATAGAAGTGAAATGCATGAACAATAAAAGTAGGAGAAAGCTAGTCACATTTGGAGGGTGGCTTCCTCAACCAAAGATTGGAGGGTTGCTTCCTCAACCAAGATGGGAGCTATTTCTCTTCTATGCATGAGAAATGAAAGCATAAACATAAACATAGGCATAAAACTACTGTTATAACAAGCAAGAAATGTTGGGCTAAAGCCAAACTAATCTCTAAAATAAAGACTTCATAAGGAAAATGAACTAACTACAATGAGAGTGGGAGTCTAAGCCTCCATCACTATCTACTTCCTACTATGCTCTCCTCTTTAGCTCTCCAACAAGGGGAGTATTTATAGGCAAGAGGAGGAGGCAGGGGGGGGGGTGAAAGAATAGTGTTTGCCGCCCAAGTCCAAGTGAACAGTCAACAACTCTGCTGCCAGTCTGTGGATAACGTTCGAACGTGAGTTGACGTTCGAACGTTCTTTCTGTTTTTGCACTGAGGGCGTTCGAACGTTGACTGCCGTTCGAACGTTTCTTCTTGTTTTTGCACTCGAACGCCAGATTTGCTCTGACCCCTTTCACTGTGGTCTTCTGTGAAGTTCAGTTCCAACTCTCTGCAGTGGTCTGGTCTTCCATAAACTCAAGTGCACGTTCGAACGTTAGTTGGCGTTCGAACGTGCACTCAAGTACTTCAGAGCTCCAGTCTTCTTTCCTAACTGCAACACGCCTTCTCTTCAGCAGTTGAGTCTGCTACAGTGTATTGTGGACGTTTGAACGTGAGTTGGCGTTCGAACGTTCTGGCTGTGCTCCAAGCTTCTCCAATTTTTGGGCTCTAATGTACTGGTGCTGCATCCAAGTGTGGTACTTGTTGTTCTTGAGTCCTTGTTCAGTTTAGGGCCTGAAATGACATCACTTAAACTCCATTAAAGTTCCATTAGTCTTAAAATGTCATAATAATATGTCAACTTTAAGTACTAATCAGATACCGAGTAACTCGATATCACAATGTTATGCCCCATTTACCGGGGTCCATAATTTAACAAAATTGGGCAGAGTCTCCTTTGTACGGGGAGCTCTACCCAGAACACAACCTGTGCATCACAAAATAACAAGACCCATCTGAGGTCCAATATTCAACAATGACCACACCGGATCCATTTATGAGTAAATATAGACCACACCGGGTCCATCTATCTACACTCATATAAACATGCAAGGCTATATTAAAATTAGTCCATAAAAGTCCAATTACAATTCTTTACATACATTACATGCCAAATTTTACAAACAAAAAGGATTAAAAGCCACAAGTCGGCTTTTCTTCAACCATGTAGCCCCGATTGTGAGCCGTCCACCGGCGCATAACCCGCACCTGAAATGTTTCCCGTATAGGGTGAGCCACGCTCAGTAGAGTAATTCCTACAGAGGCTACTCCCCACCTAAGTGCACATGCAATGTTCACATTCAACAATTCATATTCACATCAACATTCCAAGTAAGAATATGCAATTCTAGGTTGGAATTCTACATACCATGCTATGAAATGAGATGAAACTCACTCGTGCAACTCAACCCGAGCCCTCACCGGCTCTCACCACTCAATGCAATGCAAGTGTGTAAAACTTTCATCATAGATGAATTACCTCCAATGCTTGTTTGAAATAAAATCATGTGTTTATAAAAATCAAGCATTGTTGGATGTTGCACATCCAAGAGTATGTTTATAAAACAAAATCTTTAACAAAATCTTGTGTCTTTGTTGGGCAACGGATTTTGGTATCTCAACCACCGGTTCCGTAAACACCAGCACTTTTCTGGAATTTCACCGCCGGGAAGTGCCTGAACCATGTGACCGGGTTTTGCACCCGAGGGAGAGTCTAGCCCTACTTGTTATACCCGACACAAGTTTTCTTCCATGCAACCATGCGACTCAAAGGGGATCTTCGATCCACATTTTTCCGAGCCCACAGACCAACCACCAAACAAGGTGTTTGATCAACCATGCATCTCACACACACACACACCCATACACATGCCTAAGCCCATGGATGGGATGCCTCCGTGCAAATGCAATGTAATGTGCCATTGCATATCAATGTCATGTCTCATATGTAATGAATGTCATATGTACAACTTAAACAACATATCAACATGTATCATGGACAATTATATCATAGGCATATAATCTCCAAACTTTCATCTCAATGTCAAAACATCAACTAGCATGTATCAACATTTATATTCAACACAATTGACAAGCATGTTATTACATAATCGATGCTAATAACACACTTAAATCACAAGACGCATGATAACACATAACAGCCCACAAAAATCAGCCCAAAACAGTCCGTAAAGTGGCCTAAAAATAGTCCACAAAGTGGCCTAAAAACAGTCCGCAAAGTGACCTAAAAGCAGTCCACAAAGTGGCCGAAAAACAGTCCACTTTTTCGCCCAAAATCAATCCATTCTTCCATCCAAAAATGGTCACAATTTCAGCCCAAAAACAGGCCTAAAACAGCCCCTTAAACAAGCATAAAACATCCCCTTAAACAAACATAAAACAGCCCCATGATTTCAACCCAAAAGAGGTCATATAACAGCCCCTAAAACAGTCTATAATCAGTCATATATCAGTCCAAAATACAGTCATGCTTCAGTCAACAAAACAGCCCCTTAAGGTAGGAGTAAAACCCAAGTAGGAAGAACCCTACCTCTTGTAGTGTAGAATGAAGGCTAGAGCTTCAAGAACATCAACCAAAGCCCAAGAACCTTTGATTTCTCCAAAGTCCCCTCTTGGATCTTCGATGAAATTCACTTTTCTTGGTACGTAGACGTAGCCCTCATCGCGGTGATCGACTTTAACTCTTGGTCCGAGTTGATCCGAGTGACGGAACTTCGAAGATGCGAGGTAGAAAGCTTGAAGAACTCACTTTTCTCTCCCTCTTTCTCCCACACGTTAAAACCAGCACATTCAGCTGATATTTGTGCCAAAATATCTAATTTTAGTCCTATTTATAATTTCTAAGGCTAGGCTTAGATCGCGCCACACGCCACCCTCTTTCCCGGGTCCGTTTTCGCCCCGAAACGATTAATCTCATCCCGGTTTAAGATCAAATTAATTTTATTTGAACTTTCATCAAATTCTAAGGAAATTTTATAATTTTAATAAAAATTCGTTTTTTGGGGGTCACTGGACACCAGTCACCTCGAAAAACGTGAAAAATCCAACTATCTCGAAATTCGGCAAAATTTGACAAAGTGACTCGGTTTCGCGAGATGAATCCAACGGCGAACTCCGTTTCGTCATCCGAGCTCAAGAACATGAATATTTTAAATACGCATTAGGATGGCAAATTACAATTTTGCCCTTTTTCAGAAAAAGTTCAAATTTGCCCGAATTTTATAGTTGGTCCTCAAAATGGAACTCACTTGCTCCGTGAGAAATGTCTTCTTATCCACATTTATCTTCCTCTTCACGGTGCACAAGTCTTTCAAGATCTTTGTACATGAAGGTATTTGTTTGATGGCATCAAGGAGTAGAATGTTTATCTTCATCTGCTTAAACATTTCGATGATATCCGAATAGCTAGCAATGTTGGCTGGTGGCTTCAAACATTGGGGAAAAGGGGCCGGAATAGGACACTCATGCACATTCAAATCAATTTTTTTTCCTTTTCATGTGTCTCACCCCCTCGGAGTTGCCCGTAGTCTTTTTCTCTTTTGCCAATGTGACTTTGGGTGAGACTTTTGGCAAAATAGTTTTTTAAATTTGTTTGCCACTCCTTAGGGTGGGGACCGCCTTAAGTTGCTCACAACTCTCCTTGGTGGGCTCGGACAACTCAATCACGTGTTGACCCCTAGGGTTTTCTTGAGGTTGAGAAGGAAATTTTCATTTCTCTTGTTGGGACGACCCCATGGCATTGGTCAATTTTGTGATTTGAGTCCGAATATCATTGAAAGCGGCGGTGGTTTGGTTGTTGATTGTTGTTTGGCTTTGAATAAATTGGTGCACGACATCCTCCAAATTCCTTTTGTGAGGAGATTGGTAGGTGGGTGGGTTGGTTGGTCCTTGTTGACCAAAACATTGTTGAGGTGGTGGGTTTTGGGAAAAATCTTGTTGATTGGAACGTGGGTATTGGGAGCTAGACAAGGAAACATGACCATAGTAGGATTGATTTTGCTTGGGTGGAATGAGAGGCGACAATGAGCTAGACCCATGAGGGGTAGGGTTGTCATTCTTTCAACTAAAGTTCGGGTGATTGCTCCAACCTAGATTATATGTATTGGATTGTGGAGAGAATGATTTCCTACTTTTGTTGAAAGCATTCACTTGCTCATGATAAACCTCTTTGAGTGCCGAAATGTTTAGGTACTCCGAGATAGAATTCTCAACACTTTCACATATAAAGCAACACTCCTCGACCTTAGCTATATTAGACACTTCATGCCTCCTATTCACCTCTATACTCTCCACCTTTCGAGACAACTTTGTGATTTTGGCAAGCAAGTCTTCTTGGTTCCACAAATTATACATCCCTCCCCCACTTGGTTGACTCCCCGGAGAGGACCTTGGCACATCATTTGGATCCATGATATCCCATGATTGAGGATTTTGTGCCAATGTATTGAAGTATTCAAGGGCCTCATTAGGATCTTTGTTTAGAAACTCTCCATTACACATCATGTCTACGAATTGTCGGTGGGCCGGTGTAATTTCTTCATAGAAGAAACTAACTAATTGCCATGGTTCGAATCCATGATGTGTAATGAATTGTAGCAACTCTTTGTATCGATCCCAACATTGATAAAACTGCTCATTGGATTTCTCTAAAAAATTTTGAATTTGTTTCTTTAGAGTAGTGGTCTTGGGCACCGAAAACAATTTGTTTAAAAATTCGAAAAACGTTTGTGCCCAATAACTTATCGATCGAGGTTTCAATCAATTCAACCAAATTTTGGCTTTGTCTTTAAGGGAAAAGAGGAATAATTTCATGCAAGCTATGTCTTTCATGGCATGATTTGTGAGAAATGATGCAACAATTTCCTCAAATTTCTTAATGTGCAAATAAGGATTTTCTCTTTCAATTCCATGGAATTGAGGAAGAAGTTGTAACATTCTCGATTTAATGAGGAAGATATGAGCTTGGACGGGTAGAAGTATGCAAGAAGGGGTGGTGCTTCGGGTTGGTTGAATATAATCCCTCATTGACCTCGTCGGAGGATCAATTGGGATATTGTTTCCCTCATTCCTAGGAGAGGAAAAATGCATTCGGGGATTTGGCATTCTATGGTTTTGCATTCCCCCACCCCTCTGAACATTAGCACCATCATCCCCGAAGTTGTAACCGGCATCCTCGGGTAGGTTTTGGTCAAGATTCATATTTGGGTTTATGGCAAGTCTCACAAGTCTATTTTGGTCGTCCCATCCCCACATACAAAAACACTATCTACAATTAAAATGTAAAGTAAACACAAGTATGTACAAAGGAGCAATGTACCTCGGCCTGTGATGAGAATCACAGGACTCACCTCCGTTGTTCGAAATCACCTTCTAATTCGATGCTAGCCTTCACCGGCAACGGCACCAAAAATGCTTGATGGTGTTCACCCTAATCTCCAAACATGCTCCCGGTTCGTGTGTATATGGCTTATACGAGTAGGTGAGTGTCACTCTCCCTCAGGTTTCATGCAAAAAATGGGGAAAATCGTGTGTCTGAATGATTAGCACAAAATATTGCATATATTGTGTTATACCTTTTCTTACTTGCTTTTGTTGTGAATTTGGTAAGAAATGCATTTAATCTACCCTTTAATGAAGTTTTGTGTGAATGTAGGTGAAGTGTAGTAAATGGCTTGAGTTAAGCCCCCATCGTAGTGCGTAAAGACAATGGAGACGAGGGGATAGCTTATAGGAAGGTTTGGAAGGTGAAGAAACCAAGAAAAAAGCAAATTGGATGAAAACCTTCCGGAAGGTTTGGCTATAAACCTTCCGGAAGGTTTGCACTTGGTCTGCCTATGACCTGCCAAAACCTTCCGGATGGTTTTGTCTAGTAGAATAAACATTCCGGAAGGTTTGTATCGACCTTCTGGAAGCTTAAGCACATTGGACTTCTATTTTCCTTGTTCCTACATAAACCTTCCGGAAGGTTTACATCGACCTTCCAGAAGGTTTTGCCCAAAAATGCCAGACAGCCTGCAACTCATGTTCTGCCACTTTGGGGCCCCACCTATGATTCTCCCACTTGTCCCCTGACTTCTCTTACACACATACATGCCTCCCTTTGCTTCAAATTGGACTACGAAGGCCAATGCATTAATGAGGAAGAGAGAGAAGTGGGAAGCCAGGGAAGTTGCAGGCTAGGCTTGCCCAAGGCTGTCAAAGCCATCAACTCAGTCCCCCATTGATGGGAAGCCTCTCACACAGACTATAGCACCTCCATGGATGAAAATGAAAAAGCACTTGACATTTTACAGCATTGTAGAGAGAGAAACTCAAGGAGGAAGACATTTTTTTATAGAGAAGTTAGATTTTTGCATTTTCTTTACCCATTTCACTTGTAATCTTCTGTAAAACTCTAGTAAGCTTCATTTATTGCACTTAATGGCATTTATTTCTAGTGTATTGCAAGTTTAGTCAAGTATATTTCAATCTACCATTGTTACATTCAAGTTTTACACTTCAAGCTTTTTAGTTGGGTATTAAATGCACTCATTTTTGTAGTTTCACTTTTCTTCACTTCAATGCAAGTTTAAACTTCCATTTCAATACCATGTCTCTTTATACATTGTATGTCTTTGCATTTAACATGAGTAGCTAAGCATTAAGTTGACTAATCCAAGGGAGATTTTATCTTGGGTATGCTAAACCAACTCTTTTTCATTCCTCCTCATAGTGAAAGGTGGTTTGGTTTGACTAGGTTGAGTGCGGACGTGGTTGTGAGCTCTTGATACACCGTAGACTTGTCACGGGGTATGCTTGATTCCAGACCTCCATTTTATTCCATTGCTTCCTACAAATCAATCAAACACCTATGCACCATTGGAAGAATGTTTTGAGTTGATTTGACATTCTCATTGGAATGACCTCTTCGGATTAGCCAACACTTCTTTCCATTACATGTCTATAACCAATCTTCACTCACCAAAACTCGAACTTAAAAAATTTTACACTTTTCATTTTTCACAAAATCACCTTCACACAATTCACCTTCCTTCTTGGAGGAGACGACCTTGGAATACAAATTCCAAGTAAAACACGACTCTCAAAAGTCTCTCTACAGTTGGGGAACACTTTTGCACACACAAATACATTTTCATCCGCACACGTCTTCCCATTTATTGCATGATGTCAGAGGGAGAGTGACACTCACCTAACCATATAAGCCACATACACATTACCGAAATCATGGTCGGAAATTAGGAACGACGGAATAAGTTAAGTAGTGAACAAAAATGTGTGTGTGCAAAAGAGCTCCCCAAGTGTAGAGAGACTTGCAATGTCGTGTTTTACTTGGAATTGAGTATTCCAAGGTAATTTCCTCAAGGAAGAAAGGTCGAATTATAGTGAAGGTGATTTTGTAAGTAATGAAAAGTGAAAAATCTTGTGAGTTTGTGTTTTGATGAGTGCAGATTTTGATAAAAATTGCAAGAAAACAAGGTTGGCTAATCCGAAGAGATCATTCCAATGGGAATACCAAATCAACTCAATACATTCTACCAATAGTGTCTCGGTGCTTGATTGATTCGTAGGAAGTGAGGGACTAATGTGGAGGTGTAGGCTCAAGCTTACCCCATGACAAGTCTACGGTGTATCAAGAGCTCACAACCATGTCCACACTCAATCTAGTCAAACCAAACACTTTACACTATGAGGAAGAATGGAGGAGAGTTGATTTAGCATACCTAATAGGAAATCTCCCTTGGATTAGCCAACTAAAAGCTTAGCTACCCATAATAGATTCAAGAACATACACAATGTAAAGAGACATGGTGAAGAAATGAAGATTAAAACTTGTATTAATGCAAAGAGAAGTTAAACTACAAAAACAAGTTCATTTCATACCCAAAAGTAAAGCTTGGAAGGAAAAACCCAAATGCAAACATCGTAAATACAAGAATATGTTGCTAAACTTGAATGCACTTGAAATAAAGGAGATTAAAGTGCAAGAAGTAAAGATTACAAGTGATTTAAAGCTTACTACAGCTGAAATGGAGAAGGAAATGCAAAAACCTAAATTTCTCTCTCTAAAATAACATCTTCTTCCTTGAGCTTCTCTCTCTAAAACTATGTGTGCAGCTGAAAAATGGTGTAAGAATTGTTTCATTTTAGTCCATGCCCCCTCCATAGTCTATGAGAGCTAAATTTCCATCATTGGGAAGGGATTGGACACTTGCACAAGCAAAGACAGGCCATGCCTTGCCTTTTCCAAGCTTCCCTAACCACTATCTTTCTCTCTCTTCCTCTTCCATGATTTTTCTTCCAAAGTCAGACCTTAGGTGTAAGAGAGCATGCTTGTATGTAGAATATGTGTGGGAGAAGCAGAGATGGGCCTACGAAACAGTTGGAGTTGAGATTGCATCTTTCTGGCGATTTTGGGCAAAACCTACCGGTAGAATGATGACAAAACCTATCGGTAGATTTTTCCAGTAGGAAAAACTTACTGGTAGGTTTTTGCAGGGGCAACAGTAGAACAATTCCAGTGTACAAAACCTACCGGTAGGTTTTTATGAACATCTACCGGTAGGTTTTCACCTTTTTTGGCTTTTTCTTGATTTCTTGCTATCTCGAGCCACCCGTTAAGCCTCCCCTTCTTCTCCATTGCCTTTAAGCACTTAATGGAAGCTTAACACATGCCATTTCCTACTCTTTATCTACAATCACACATAAACTTCATTAATTGTTAGATTAAACGCAATTTCCCCCATTTTCTCCACAAAAGCAAGTATAAAATGGGTGCAAAGAGATAAACGATGTGCAATATTCTATGCTCATCAATGTGACACAGTTCAACGATAAGATATTGACATAATCTAGAAAATGCATAGTTCAACCATGAAAATAACACAGTCTATTTACACATATAATAAATGCATCAAGTAAATATTAAACATTGTATAGATCCTTATATAGCAACTTGATTTCTGTAGCATATGGATTGAATGCATTTCTAATTTATGGAATACCTATGAGTTCTACCTTTGTTTGAAAGGGAATGGGGTCATAATATTAGATTTCTCATCTTATGCGTGTCTCGCCAAACATGACATTATTAATGTACTGGTAGGTTATTGTGAAAACATCTATCACTGTAACGACCCGCCCCAACTTGTCAAGATATTGTCCCCTTTGGGTGCCCATATGCCCTCACGATTTTGTTCATCTGGGGCTTCTCCCCCGAAAAGGCCTCTTGATAGTTAAGGGTGAGCACACCACATAAATAACCCAGTCCTCCCCCTCCCGAGTCGATGTGGGATACAACACAAGAAGCTACAACACCTCCTCACTTCGCAAGGCCTATTGGCAGGCTACTACACTCCACCCCCTTAGAGGCCATGAGTTCTCACGAGGCCTGATTAGTACTTAAAATTGACATGTTATTATGACATTTTAAGACTAATTGTACTTTAATGGAGTTTAAGTGATGTCATTTCAGGCCCTAAATTGAACAAGGACCCAAGAACAACAAGTACCACACTTGGATGCAGCACCAGCACATTAGGGCCAAAATTGGAAAAGCTTGCAGCACAACCAGAACGTTCGAACGCCAAATCACGTTCGAACATTATTCATTGCACTGTAGCAGACTCAACTGCGGAAGAGAAGGCGTGTTGCAGTTAGGAAAGAAGACTGGAGCTCTGAAGCACTTGAGTGTCACGTTCGAACGCCAACTCACGTTCGAACGTACACTTGAGTTGATGGAAGACCAGACCACTGCAAAGAGTTGGAACTGAACCTCATAGAAGACCACCAGACTACTCGAGTGATAGGGTCAAAGCAAATCTGACGTTCGAACGCCCTCAGTGCAAAAACAGAAGAAACGTTCGAACGGCAGTAAACGTTCGAACGCCCTTAGTGAAAAAAATAGAAAGAACGTTCGAACGCCAACTCACGTTCGAACGTTATTCACAGACTGGCAGCAGAGTTGTTGACTGTTCACTTGGACTTGGGCGGCAAACACTATTCCTTCACCCCCCCTTGTCTCCTCCTCTTGCCTATAAATACTCCCCTTGTTGGAGAGTTATGGGAGAAAAGTAGGAAGTAGGAAAGTTGATGGAGGCTTAGACTCCCACTCTCATTGTAGATTTAGCTCATTTCCCTTGTATGAAGTCTTTATTTTAGAGATTAGTTTGGCTTTAGTCCAACATCTCTTGCTTGTTATAACAGTAGTTTTATGTTTATGCTTATGTTTATGCTTTCATTTTTCATGCATAGAAGAGAGATAGCTCACCTTTTGGTTGAGGAAGCAACCCTCCAATTCTTGGTTGAGGAAGCCACCCTCCAAATGTGACTAGCTTTCTTCTACTTTTATTGTTCATACATTTCACTTCCATTGCTTGCGCTTCTTTCTTTCTTAGAAGAGTGAAACTCTTCCACTTTTCTAGAGCTTTACCAAAGCCGTGAAGGGTGGAATGTGATTCACCCATTCTTTGTTAAAGATTGGCTACGCATTTGTTGTTACTTTATCTTATAAGTTCTCTACTTGGAGGGATGAGCATCACTCACTTTTCTAGCTTTAAGCAAGCCATGAAGAGTGAGTAGTTTCTCATTCACTCTTTAGTAAGAGGAGAAGAGCATGTATAAGTTATCCGGGAATTATATTTGTGCAATGTTTCTATGCTTAACGCTTATTTCCTCTTGTTATTGGATGATTGATTGCATCTAGCAAAACTAGGGTACTTTGTATAATTGTGGGTTCTTTCTATGACACGGATGACTCTTGCATAGAAAGATTCATCAGTTCAAGGCAAGTACCCCGGCTAGATCCTCATGACTACCCCTCAATCTTTCCCCTTATTGTACTTCATTTAAAGAATGGAATATTAATATCATGATTGGATGTCTTGTAGAAACACTTGCTTGTTTGTAGACGGGTTAAGTCTCGGCACAGATAATTCTTGTAAACTTCTAGAAAGGCATCGGAATCATGTTCTTAATTCTCACAATCCATCTTTATCTTCCGATTAACTTGTTGTTGACACGGGAGTTAATTGAGTTATCAAGCACAATTATGACAAACCGGATAACTAGCTACATGTCCAGATCCTTGCACTAAAGAGTGACCTTTTTTATTAGCACCTATTTTGTTAAGAAAATCTTCCTGGAAAGAATCTTATATTCTGTCCAGAAAAACTCATATCTCACAGCAAATCTCAAAAGTTACAATCAATAGGTCTCTACCACTGCTCACCTCAGAAATATCAACAAAAGTTCCCTATAGATTCGACTCCGGACTCAAACCGGATTATTACTACAGCTTGACTGCCTGCACTTGGGTGTACACATTTCAGATCAAGCATCAAGTTTTTGGCACCGTTGCCGGGGAACCTTTAAAAGGTATTTTAAGGTGAAAGGTAAAAAGACCTTCAACATTGTGTATATTTTGGTTTACTGTACATAACTTTGTTTTATTTTCTTTATGACTGAGGGCACTCCTCACTTCCAAATTTTGCCGGCAGAATCGTGTGAGTCCGTGAATCAGCCTAAACCTAATTCACCTAGATCAGTAGCAGACTCTTGTGAGGGTAGTATGACAAATAATGAAAGAAATGGAGAAGTCCCTATGAGAGAGGAGGAGGTCCCTAACATCCGAACTTTGCGGGATTACTTAAATCCCACAAGAAATAGTGTCCCCTCTTGTTTTATTTTTCCTGAAAATGCTCCCCTCTTTACTATAAAGCCGGGGACAGTGCAGTTATTACCCGTATTTCATAGATTGGATGCAGAAAATCCATATCTGCATATAAAAGATTTTGAGGAAGTGTGTGGAATATTCCAAGACAATTCTGAATTGGCCAAAATGAAACTGTTTTCTTTTTCCTTGAGGGATAGAGCCAAACAATGGTTAAATTCTTTAAAGGCTTTTTCAATACCCAATTGGCAAGCATTACAAAATGAATTTTTTAGAAAGTTTTTTCCTTTACACCGCACAAACGCACTAAAAAGGCAAATCATGAATTTTACGGTCCAAAAAGGAGAAACTTTTTATCAAAGTTGGGAGAGATTCAAAGATCTGCTCCAATCCTGCCCACATCATGCTTTTGAAAATTGGACTTTGGTAGGATTTTTCTATGACTCCTTACCCTCTAGACTACGTCAGTTTGTCGAAATGATGGCCCAAGGAGAATTCATGGGAAAAAGTCCGGATGAGGCATTCAATTTTTTCGACACCATATCTGACAATTCTCAGATGTGGGACTCAGCCTCCCCTACCACTGTAGAAGCCAGACCATCTAATTCCCAAGGAGGAAAATATGTCTTGAGAGAGGATGATGACTTGAGAGCAAAAATGTCCACACTATCTAGAAAGCTGGAAGCTTTAGAGATGAAGAAAGTCCATCAAGTTGATGTTAGCCCTTCCACCGAGCAAATGTGTGGAATTTGTGCGCTAACAGGACACCCTACTGGGGAGTGTCCCACCATCCCAGCATTCAAAGAAGTCTTGTTGGAACAAACACATGCAATTTCCAACTTCAACAAGCCCTACTCCAACCCATATTCTGAAACATACAATCTAGGGTGGCGAAACCACCCTAACTTCAGTTGGAAGAACACACAACCAATACCCATGAACCAACAACAAGGACCATACCCACCACCTCAAGGACCTCCTGCATATCAACCATACCAACCACCACAAAAGAGGAACCTTGAGGACACACTGAATCAGTTCATGCAAAGCCAAATGAATTATAACAATAATTCCACACAAGCTTTCACTGATTTCAAAACCCAGACCACTCAATCTTTTGAGGATCTTAAAAGCCACTGATTCGCACTTTTTAGTGTGTCTGAATTATATTATTATATTACACCCAAGTATAAGTGGTCAAATTGTAGTTTTCTCGGTTTTAAGTCCAAGTATCGATCCCACAGAGAGTTTTAGTAATTAGAGGTTAAAGATAAAATAAAAACAATAAAATAAAAATAAAGCCATAAAAAGGTTGTTTAGGGTAGTTTGATGTTTGATAGCTTGTGGTGTGAGCTTAGTCTGTTCGAGTAACTTAACTTAAGTAAAAGACGGAATTAAATTGCAACAATAATGAAATGCGTAAGTAAAGTAGATTAATGACAGAAATATAAAAGATATCCTTCAGTTCAAGGATCCCACATGCGTTAGATTAGTCGTATTATGGAATTGCTACCTTACATCAATTAACTTCCATTTTACTGGTAAGTCAATCGGCAGGTCTGATGTATACAAATAAGAACACAATAGCTTCTTAAGCTCATTGTGGTAGTAATATATTATAACTCAGCTGCTCCTTAGGCTACACTGGTTATAGATGTCCAATTGATTAATTCAAGCAGAATCCGCAGGTGGTATAGACTATCTTCCGGTAACTTGTCAGGTCAACCGGTGGTAGTTAATCATAATACAACCGCTTCTTAGACTAACTGTATTTAGATATGTCACCCAGAAAGTGAAGTCATTCCAACAGAATACTTGAATTATTCAATAGGTTATCTTGTAATATATATATTGACAGTAGAATTTCCTCAGCGTTCCGGTGGAGGACTAGCCATACCGATAGGATCACCGGGGTTATTCTAGCAGGCAATATTATTATATATAGTAATACCAGGCGTCAGTGGAACTTCCTCAGCATTCCGGTGGAGGGTTAACCATACCGGTAGGAACGCCGGGGTCATTCTAGCTGGCCCGTCTCATATATATAATAAACGTATAAATAAAACATCAGCAATTCCATAAACAGATCAATATTATACATGTGTTCCCCTCGAACCGGAGGATATACGGAACTACTCACGCTCCATTGCTATAGACAAGCAAGGAGAGCTAGCAGTTGTCATTATAACAGAAAGTAAAGTGCGGAATTTAAATGTCTTTCGCAGGGAACGATTGAAACACAACCACTCTTATGCTTGATTAAGATAAAAAAGTGGCAGCAGTTCAACTATCCGAATGGAAAGATACAATGAAAATAGAACAGTACAGGACGTATGACTGAAATATAACACGGACCGGAACGTGCTTTCTCTTTTCTTTCTCTCTTTTTCTCTCTTCTGACTTGCTTGGACAAGCTTCAGAACTCTCAGACTCCTCTCGTATCTCTCTCAGTTCCTTTCTTAATTTCTCCTTCTGGTCCGGCCCTCTGAAGCTGAAGTGGAGAAGCCTTTTTATAGGCGTGGGAAGGCAAGTGGGCAAGGAGATCAACTTGTGTCTGACAAGGGTGACCGTCCGGACGGCAGTCCCACCGTCTGGACGGTGGTGCTTTGCTGGAAAATCCACTTGCATGCATGCTGACTCTTCACGTATGGTTATTTACACTTTGGCCTCCAATGTTCCATTCTCTTGACATTGCTCCTGCATCTTGTGTTTATTCAGCATTTGTCCTGCAACTTTTAAATAAAATGTTACAACTAGTATCATTCCCGCACAAACCCTAATTCACTCTAAGTACTTATTTTTAGTGCGTTCATTATACTAATTCGAGTTTTTTGATTTTTTTAATTTACATACTAATTAGGTTAATCAGCCACATCCAAAAGTTGACTTAATCCATGGTCACACATGAAAAGGGAAAGTTTCCTGCTCAACCAAAGCAACCACAAGGCCAATTCCATGTAGGGAACCCTTCAACAACAGGAAACACCCGAAACCCAGATCTGCGCACAAGGCCAATTCCATGTAATTTTTGTGTTTTTGTTTGTAGGTCTCAGCAGTGAACAGATCTCTACCATTCAACCTCGTCTCCACACTCCATGAACCGGTAAATTCGAAACATTGGGGACAATGTTCAGTTTAGGTTGGGGGGTATGATCAGTTCATCAGTTCTTTTTCGTTCATAATTTTCGTAAATTTTTAAATTTTTATTGTCGCTGTTAATCATGTTTGAACATTGATTGTATAAATTGATGATTATGTTTATGAATCAGCTTCAATCGTCTTTGTGACTGGCAGACGTTAAAGAACCAGATAGTGAGTCTTAAAATTTAGCAATCATGGATGTAAATCTTTTTTGGTTTAGCCTAGGAGTTCTACGTACTTTTCCATCTGATATACATATTATGATCATGAGAAAAGCAAGATTAGTAAGGAAGGCTGAAATCAAAGAAAAATAAGTGAAACCCCTCTGTGGCAGAAGCAGCTTTGCCAAACGCCGTCGTGCAAAAAGGCTTGGTGCCTGTAAACAGTGTGACAGATTCTTTCACGAAAAAAGGTACAACCAGTGTTCTGAACCAATTTCCGGTCGCGCACTTGATCGATTAGACTGGATAGTGAATGAGCTGAGTAAGGATTACCCTGATACGCCATGCTATTTCGGTACTGTGCTTAACCGATTTGTGAGAGAGGAAGTTGGGAGAGTTACTGGTTGTCCATTTTACACAGACACAGAGGGAGACTCGGATTAGATAATTTTCTGTAGGAAATTTGTACTTTTGTTGGGGGAGTGAATGCCAAAGGTCCGAATTTGTTGTAAAAAGTGTAAAAATCTTTTTGTATAAATTCTTTTGACTGAAATGAAAATATGGGCCGAGTAAGGAATGCCCCAAAATACCAACCTGAAGCGTGGGTAAGGGTTCATCCTGAGACGCCTTAGTTTTTCTTGATTTAAATTTGTGTGTTTTGTTTTCTTTGATTGTATATAGTGTAGTAGAGAAAAACTTTAATTTTGGTTCAACGTTCGAACGCCAGGTAACGTTCGAACGTTGACTGCTTACAGTACTTTGGCCTCTGACAGAACACAAAAGTACTGGGAGCTCACCACGTTTGAACGCCATACCACGTTCGAACGGTCTGTTTAAAATCCTTCTACCAACGTTCGAACGATACAACTCAGGCTAGAAAAGCCTGGTTCGTCGTTTTCAGCCAAAATCCCCAAATTCTTTCAAAACCCTAGAACTCATTTTCACTCCATAGACCTCAACTCGCCCTCATTCCCCAAGAATACCCAAATTCGACCCTCCCTAACTCCTCTCCACATCAAAATCATCAATCCCAGACCAAGAACCCTAAGTTTCCAGCACTTTTCAGCACCCTCTCAAACCAAGACCCACGTTTGAACGACATGCCAAGGATGAAACTCCCTGCCAGACGTGCTCCACCAGTGAACCAAGATCCAAACATTGTAGAAGAGGTGATAGAAGAAAGGGAAGGAAGGCAAAGGACAAAGAGATATGACAGGACCAGGTTTCCCAATGCCTTAAAGGCTGAAAGGTATGAAAATTTTTACCATAAGCATGCAATTGTTTGTGAGAGAGATGTTGTAATTGATGACTTTGCTGGGATTGGAATAAGGCAAGAAATGGAGAGGAGGGAGTGGGTCTGGTATTTGAGGAATGGTGGAGACGCCGTTGTTAACTTGGTGCGGGAGTTTTACTCCAACGCTGAGATCATCAACGACGCAATCCGGACATATGTTAGGGGTACCCACATTGATGTGGATGAAGCATACATCATTGCAATAAGAGAGGAAATACCTCGAGTGCAAAACCCTACCTACCCCCCTAAGAAGGACATAGCAATGAATGTGGTGGGAAAGGAATTGACGGGGCTAGCTGACTTTTCATGGGCAGGGAGGAGATTTTTTAGGCAAGGGGAGCTCACCGACAAATATAAAATGATGAATTTGATTGCGGTGTCCAACTTCGCTCCCGTAGGAAGAAAGAATGAGATTTTACCCTACATGGCCCGACTTTTGTATGCCATTGGAAAAGTTCCCTGTGGATTCGACTCCGGACTCAAACCGGATTATTACTACAGCTTGATGCTTGATCCGAAATATGTACACCCAAGTGCAGGCGGTCAAGCTGTAGTAATAATCCGGTTTGAGTCCGGAGTCGAATCCACAGGGAACTTTTGTTGATATTTCTGAGGTGAGCAGTGGTAGAGACCTATTGATTGTAACCTTTGAGATTTGCTGTGAGATATGAGTTTTTCTGGACAGAATATAAGATTCTTTCCAGGAAGATTTTCTTAACAAAATAGGTGCTAATAAAAAAGGTCACTCTTTAGTGCAAGGATCTGGACATGTAGCTAGTTATCCGGTTTGTCATAATTGTGCTTGATAACTCAATTAACTCCCGTGTCAACAGCAAGTTAATCGGAAGATAAAGATGGATTGTGAGAATTAAGAACATGATTCCGATGTCTTTCTAGAAGTTTACAAGAGTTGTCTGTGCCGAGACTTAACCCGTCTACAAACAAGCAAGTATTTCTACAAGACATCCAATCATGATATTAATATTCCATTCTTTAAATGAAGTACAATAAGGGGGAAGATTGAGGGGTAGTCATGAGGATCTAGCCGGGGTACTTGCCTTGAACTGATGAATCTTTCTATGCAAGAGTCATCCGTGTCATAGAAAGAACCCACAATTATACAAAGTACCCTAGCTTTGCTAGATGCAATCAATCATCCAATAACAAGAGGAAATAAGCGTTAAGCATAGAAACATTGCACAAATATGATTCCCGGATAACTTATACATGCCATTCTCCTCTTACTAAAGAGTGAATGAGAAACTACTCACTCTTCATGGCTTGGGTAAAGCTAGAAAAGTGAGTGATGCTCATCCCTCCAAGTAGAAAACTTATAAGATAAAGTAACAACAAATGCGTAGCCAATCTTTAACAAAGAATGGGTGAATCACATTACACCCTTCACGGCTTTGGTAAATCTCTAGAAAAGTGGAAGAGTTTCACTCTTCTAAGAAAGAAAGAAGCGCAAGCAATGGAAGTGAAATGTATGAACAATAAAAGTAGAAGAAAGCTAGTCACATTTGGAGGGTGGCTTCCTCAACCAAGAATTGGAGGGTTTCTTCCTCAACCAAAAGGTGAGCTATCTCTCTTCTATGCATGAAAAATGAAAGCATAAACATAAAACTACTGTTATAACAAGCAAGAGATGTTGGACTAAAGCCAAAATAATTTCTAAAATAAAGACTTCATACAAGGGAAATGAACTAAATCTACAATGAGAGTGGGAGTCTAAGCCTCCATCAACTTTCTTACTTCCTACTTTTCTCCCATAACTCTCCAACAAGGGGAGTATTTATAGGCAAGAGGAGGAGACAAGGGGGGGGTGAAGGAATAGTGTTTGCCGCCCAAGTCCAAGTGAACAATCAACAACTCTGCTGCCAGTCTGTGAATAACGTTCGAACGTGAGTTGGTGTTCGAACGTTCTTTCTGTTTTTTTCACTAAGGGCGTTCGAACGTTTACTGCCGTTCGAACGTTTCTTCTGTTTTTGCACTGAGGACGTTCGAACGCCAGATTTGCTTTGACCCTGTCACTCGAGTAGTCTGGTGGTCTTCTGTGAGGTTCAGTTCCAACTCTTTGCAGTGGTCTGGTCTTCCATTAACTCAAGTGTACGTTCGAACGTGAGTTGGCGTTCGAACGTGACACTCAAGTGCTTCAGAGCTCCAGTCTTCTTTCCTAACTGCAACACGCCTTCTCTTCAGCAGTTGAGTCTGCTACAGTGCAATGAATAACGTTCGAATGTGATTTGGCGTTCGAACGTTCTGGCTGTGCTCCAAGCTTTTCCAATTTTGGCCCTAATGTGCTGGTGCTGTATCCAAGTGTGGTACTTGTTGTTCTTGGGTCTTTGTTCAATTTAGGGCCTGAAATGACATCACTTAAACTCCATTAAAGTACAATTAGTCTTAAAATGTCATAATAACATGTCAATTTTAAGTACTAATCAAGGCCTACATGGGTTCCACCCCCACCAATTATAGGAGAGTCGGCTCTGATACCACCTGTAACAAAAACTTGGGTTTTAGAAATCAAGAACATTCAAGTTTTGATATAAAACATGTGCAGGTTAGGTTATAATTCAAGAACTAGGGTTTTTCGACAAAGAACATATGAATATTGGATGGAAATCATTTATATTCAAGAAATAATTCACATAATTGAAAAGAATACCCAATATTTTGTATATCTAACATATATATAATTATTGAAAGAATATGAACAATAACCTTAGGCAGAATCTTGAATTTGAGAAAGAAGCCCTCCTTCATTTGCAATTTGATGTGACCTTAGCATTTTGATTCGTTTCCTAGGCGTTAATCCTTCATGATCTAGCATTTTCTTTTCCTTGTCACCCTTTCTTAGGTTCCTAAGGTTCACAGTTGCTGAAAACTAACCTAAGAAATGTCCTTATGATGCAAATCATAGCACAACTTCAAGGGATCTAGTTCAAGTTCCAATTGGGCTGGTTAAGAGAGCACGAGCAAGGAAGTTTAAAGAGGTACTCAACGGGCTGATTTAAGAGACATGGACTCAAGCAAGTGTGTGGAGGCCCATGGAGCATGATCCACTTGGGCAACAAAGAATCATCAACATGATTCAAGTTCTAGAAGAATCCGGCAAAGGCTAAGCTTAAAGTTGGCATGTTTAAGAATATTTTTTTGGTCTGATTGTAAGATTTTCCTTTTCCTATTCAGGTGTGTGATTTATTCTTTTTAGGAAAGTAAGACTTTCCTTGTCTATTTAGGCGTGTGATCAGCATATTAAAGGGTTGATTGTAATTTTCTCTTTTAGGAAAGTAAGAGTTTGGGAAAGTAAGAGTTATTTCTTTACCAGCAAGTAAGAGATATTTCTTTACCAACAAGTAAGAGATATTTCTTCACCAGCAAGTAAGAGATATTTCTTAATTAGAATAAGCTATTTTAGGAAGTTTTCTTTGTAATAACTAGCCTATAAATAGGCGTTCAAATCAATGAAAGGGCAGATCATTATTCAGTAAATTTTGAGAGTAGTTTCTCTACGGTTCTTTGAAGAACTAAACGAACTTATCAGGATTTTCCGTGGCGCTCACCAGGTACTTATCAAACGGGTTTCCATACCGTTTGTGGCGTCTTCCTTTATACCAAGGTTCTTGTTTCACACAAATAGTGGGTCGAGGTCACATATACCAAGGTTTTTGTTTGTCGTAAACAACGGGTCGAGGTCTACCATTCAAATCTGATCGTAGCACAATCTTGGGTTCCTTTTCGTTATTGGATCTCGTTATTTTGGTGGGTTTCACAACATTTGGTATCAGAGCAAAGGTTCTAGTTCAAGTTTGCCTATCTTTTTAAAAAAAAAAAACCTTTCTTTCTTTATTATGTGTTCTTTACTCCCAAATTCGGTTCACAAATTCTAGTTTAGCCGAATTTCCTCTACCCCCAGTCTGCTCGTATTTTGTTCTAGCTGATTCGCACTTTTAGTGGTTTGAATTATATTAGTATACACCCAAGTATAAGTGGTCAAATTGTAGTTTTCTCGGTTTAAGTCCAAGTATCGATCCCACGAAGATTTTAGTAATTTAGTATGTAAAATAAATAAAAACAGTAAAATTTGTTGTTTGGAGTAGTATGATGTTTGATAGCTTGTGATGTGAGCTTAGATTGATAACTAGTTTAATTTAAATACAATGCGGAAATAAATTGCGGAGATAATAAAATGCGTAAGTAAAGCGTATAAGTGATAAAAATATAAAAGATACCCTTCAGTTTAAGGATCCATATACTTTGTATTGGTTTATTACTGGAAATGCTACCTCACAATGATTAACTTCCATTTTATTGGAAAGTCAATCGGCAGGTCTGATGTATATAAACCATAACACATCCACTTCTTAGGCTGACTGGTGGTAATAAATCATAACGCAGCAACTTCTTCGGAAAGCTGGTTATATCCACGTCAATTGATTAACCCAAGCAAACCAGAAGGACAAGCCATTCATGAGGAATATTTGAGTTATTCAATTGATCTCTTGATAGCAAATACATACATATTAAACCATAATACAACCACTTCTTAGGTTAACTGGTGGTAATATAGCATAACACAGCAACTTCTTAGGAAAGCTGGTTATAGACGTACTAATTAACTAATTCAAGTGAACCAGAAGGACAAGCCATTCATGAGGAATACTTGAATTACCCAATAGGTCATCTGTGATATATATATATATATATATGTCAGTTAAACATCCTCAGCGTTCCGGTGGAAGACAAGTCATTCCGTTAGGAACACCGTGGTTGTTAGACTGTCAATATAGTTATACATAATAAGTAAAGAAACCCTAATAATCCAGAAGGACAAGCCATTCATGAGGGACATTTAGGTTTTGTACCACACATCAGTAGAAAATCCTCAGCGTTCCGGTGGAGGACAAGCCATACCGGTAGGAACACCGTTGATCTTTAACTGGCTGGTCTTATGATACACTGATGACGTAATTCCAGGCACAACACCGAAATTACGTACATCACCATATCATGCATTAAACATATAATACATATGTATAAATAAACATATAAATCAAACATCAGCATTTCCATAATCTAACCAATATTATACATATGTTTACCCTATTTTGAAGGGTATAAACGACTACTCACGCTCCATTGCTACATACAAACAAGGAGTGTGATTATTCGTCATTACAACTAAAATTAAACGGTAAAATGTAAAACTTCTTTCACAAGGAACAATTGAAACAAAACCACCTTTATTATCATTCAAGACACAAAAGTGGCGGTAGTTCAACTATCCGAATAGAAAGATATAATAGAAATGTAGAAATATAGAGTAACAATAAAAGTGTATCACGGACCGGCTATGTGTTGAACTTTCTCTTTCTTTTTCTTTCTCTCTTTCTTTCTTTCTATCTTTGGAAAGCTTTCTTGGCTCAAGAGTGGCCAGCCAAATGAAGGGAGATTTGGTCTTGGAGAAGTATTGAAAGGCTTGGCAAGGCATGGCTTGAAGAATGAAGAAGGCACCCCTATTTATAGAGGGGGGGGGGGGGGGGGAACTCTCGGCCAAGGGATGCCATCCCAACGCCTACCACCACCTTCCAAAAGGTGGTGCCTTGCAGTGGTGCTAGGTGTTGGCTTCTTGGGCTGCCACTTGTCAACTTCTTGTTGGTCCATGTTTCTTTATTGCACCTGGGTCCTTCGTTACTTCAAGCTTTGCACATTTGTCTTGTATTCTTCAGTATGTCTGCATTTGACCTTGAACTTTAAACATAAAGTATTTAAAACTTTAATTTAAGCACAAACTATAATTCATAATATTTAATTGTTTTATCTTACAAAATTAATTACTTAATCATTTTAATTTATACACTAATTAGGGTTAATCACTAGCTTATTCTGAAATCTTAATCTGTTACTATTAAAAGATAGTTGCTGATCATTAAAAAAAAAAATGGAGTCAAAAAAAAAAAAAAAAAGGCCGAAAGGAGTCAAAAAAAAAAAATTAGAGAGAAGCCCGAAATTGTTTGGTTCTAGTTATTAAGAAATTGGAAATTGTTTGGTTCTAGTTATTACGAAATTGTTTGTTTTCATCTATTTTGGGTCCAATAAGTCCGAAAATCACCTCACCCCAAAATCAGATATTTTTGCTATTTTGTGCTTCCAAAAATCTAATCAACCGTGTTCCTTGAATTCTTGCTCTTAAAACCCGAAATTCCTTGATGAGTTTCTGGTGAATTGTTGCCGAAAATTTTGAGAATTGTTTGGTTAGTTTCAAAAGAATTGAAAGAGAATTATCGAGTGAAAAAAGGCAAGAGTGGTGAGAACATTAGAGGATTAAAAAAAGCCATCTATTTTGAGTGAAACACGAGTGTAGAGTGATTCACATTCTTGAGTGTAAACACGTAAGGGAGGGAATTGTGAGGTCCTTTTTTTTCTATTTTTTTCTCTAACTTTGTTTTGCAACAATCATGTCACACAACAATGCTACGGATCTTGCTGACCCGAAATTGTTTATGGAAGCTATGATGAGTGAGATGAGGCGTGTGATGAAGTTGGAACTGGGGCAAGTTCACGAATGGATAGATCAGATGGAGAATACACGTGAGCGGTAGCCATAAAACTTCCCTAATATGCGTAGAAGGGAAAGAGTTCAACCAAGGGAAGTAAGGGTTGAAGATGAAGAGCCTTATGGGGCTGGTTTTGATGAAGAAGATGATCAGAATTCTGTTGTTAGTAATAGGAGACATGGAGGACGGTTTAGAGAAGCTAGGAACCAGGAAGATAACAACTTGGGTGGTATTAAGATGAAGATTCCATCGTTTCAAGGTAGATCCGATCCTGAAGCATACCTTGAGTGGGAGAAGAAGATGGAGTTTGTATTTGATTACAACAACTATTCCGAAGCAAAGAAGGTAAAATTAGTGATGATTGAGTTTTTTGACTATGTTATTACTTGGTGGGATCAACTTGTTATAAACAGGAGACAGAATAGAGAACGACCTGTAACACCCCAAATACCACCCTGGACGGCATTACATTCTAAAACATTCACATCATGAGAGCACTAAATATATATCCATCAAATAAGAAACATTCTTAATTTTAACAAAATTTGGGCAGAGTCTCCTTTGTACAGGAAGCTCCACCCAAAAATCACAACCTGTGCAATTCTATTAACTTGACCACACGGGGTCCATTTAACCATCCAATAACAATAGAATTTCTATTTACCATCTATAATATCCTTAACATTATCACAAAAGAATAGGCCAGATATGGCAATTACATTCCCCAAAAGAATTACATGAATATATCGCAGCGGAGTTTCAAAAGAATCTAGACTTTACATTGTTCAAAAATAAATCTCCTAGTCTAGAACAAAATAAGCTATATCTCTAGATGTCCCATTCGGGATCTAGGTACCCCTCCAAGGAAGCTTCCCCAAGGCCCGGCTCATTCACACCGAGCTCCTCCTCTAAAGTCAAATCTGAAAAATATTAATTGTAGGGGATGAGCACGAAGCTCTGTAGCAAAATCTTCCCAAACTCAAACAAGGTTTAGAAAAGCATATAAAATGGTTGGTCTCATTTTCGAAAATAATATATATCAATTTTTGAAGGAAAAGCAGGATATTTTAAATAGATCTCAAGTTTAAATGTTCGCAATAATTTAAATGAACCGTAAAACTCAGTCACAATTATCACCCTAACCATTTCCAACAGGTTCTTGTGGGGTCCCATACCTCCACAAGCACTTGTTGGAAACCATTCCGTAACAATAATAATAATCTCATGTTCTCATGTATATTTGTTCATCCCCGTACCATGTATGTTGATTGCTTCTCATGAATCTACCCAACGATTATACCTAGTCCACCTATTTACATCATAATCACAAGCACTATAGGAAAGGGCGTCTACCATCCCAATGGCAGTGACGAGTCCCTCCCTAGGAAAAGTATACCATCCCTTGTTCGAACTCCAGTGAACGATAGTGGTCGCATTACCACATGACATCCCACTACAAGTGTTAGGAAACCATCACCCCCACTGGGATAGACTAACCTCTAACACTCTACGGCATCTCTCGAAGGCAATCCAAGTCCCTCACAACAACCATACAATTGAGGAAACCAAAATATTCTCAATTCATCAACATTTCAAAGAATTACCAAATTCCACAATTTCTAATATAATGTTTCATAATATGATGGAAGAAAATGAGCAAGAGATCATCATAAGTAACATTTTGGTGTACAATATCAAACACTAAAGTTTTGAAAGCAATGTCAAGGAAAAATAGAGGGAAAAATCCATTTCTCTTTAAAACCAAGGTTTGAAGATGAAAAAGAGAAATTTAATAGTTACCCAACCATCACAATGTTCAAAACATGGCATTTATTTCAAGAGGAACAAGAATCATGTATTTCTTATCATGTATATAAGGATGAGAGTGAATAACATATATATATACATAAACCCTAGCCTCAATGTAAAAGATTAGGAAGAAATCCCCTACCTTGAATCCAAGAGTTGTAAGCTAACCCAAGCTCCAAAGATCTCCTTCCTCCCTTCTCCTTCTCCTTCTTGTCTTCTCTTAGGGTTCTAAGAGATGTGGGTAAGGGTGTAGAGAAAGTGTATAGGAAGAGAGGAGAAGAATGGTGTTCTTGAGGAATTTCGGTTTTGATTTCTATGAGGTGTGAATCTATCTTGATCTTGGTGTTTTTCCCTTTCTTTATCTCCTCCTAGGGCTCTAAGATGTTTGTGGTGAGGATGAGATGAAGAATGGGGCAAATAGGGCTTGGAATGAGGTTTTAAAACCCAAAATCCCGATTTTTTTACTGTTCGGGAAGGCTCCAGTCAAAGGGTACCGGTACCAATTAGCTACTGGTTCGGGGGTACCGGTACTGGGTACCGGTACTGTTTGGCTGCTTCGACTTCCAGGGCAGTTTTGACCCCTTTAGAGGTCGAATTGGAAAATTTACAAGAGATACACTTTTGTAGCCCTAGATGTCTACTATCTACTGTCAAAATTTCAGATCAATTGGATGTAAGGATAAAAAGTTATGGTTAAAATACTAGAAGGTGTCCAAGATACTTTTTTACCCAATTTCACTCTAAAGTGGGTTTTAACTCCAAAATACTTCCTAGCTTCCAATACACCTCATATTACCTCTCCCAAGGTTTTTCGACCTTCCGGATTCAATGAAAGCATTATTTTGACCTAAAAACCTTTAGAAACTTGTCTATTCACCCTTTCCAAGTTTAAACATCTTCGACACGTAAACTTCCCAATCAAATTATCTCCATAGTATTTATTCCTACGGTTTATTCTTATGTCACTACATATATCTACAGTTTTAAAATAATTATTTACTATATATCTATATACATATATAAAAGAAAAATGCGGGGTGTTACACGACCAATAGAGACATGGGAAGAGATGAAAATGGTGATGAGAAAGCCGTTCGTTCCAAGCTACTACTACCAAGAGTTGTACAAAAAGCTATAAGGTCTTAGACAGGGAGGGCAGAGAGTGGAGGATTATTACAAGGAGATGGAGATTGCTATGATCCGAGCTAATGCAGAGGAAGATAGAGAGGCTATAATGGCTAGGTTTTTACTTGGATTAAACCAGGAAATCCAAGATAAGGTAAAGATGTAGCATTATGTGGAGTTGGAAGATATGGTGCACATGGCCATCAAAGTGGAGCAACAACTCAAGAGGGGGGGTCAAGTGCAGCCCATAACTCTAGTTCTACTTCTTGGAAACCGAGTTATGCCAAGCAACTGGACAAGTCACAAATGCCCAAATCCGAGCCCAAGTCCGCGAATACCAGCCACATTCCTCAAGGTAAAACCGACACTTCTACCTCTAAGAATCGTGACATTAAATGTTTTAAATGTCAAGGCAGTGAACACATAGCAAGTCAATGTCCAAACAAGCAGGTCATGGTGTTGCAACACAATAGTGAATTTGTGACCGACAATGAAGATTCCGACATCGATGGCTTGCCACTATTGGAGGACGTTCCCGATGAGGAATATTTAGCCCTTGATGCATTGACATTGGTGGCAAGGAGAGCATTGAGCGTGCATATAAAAGAGGTTGATGAAGTGCAGCGGAAGAACATCTTTCACACTAGGTGCTACATCAAAGACAAAGTGTGTAGTGTGATTATTGATGGTGGTAGTTGTACTAATGTTGCAATCACAATTATGGTGGAGAAATTGGGACTACCCATGTTGAAGCACCCTGAACCGTACAATTTGCAATGGTTAAATGATAGTGGTGAGATAAGGGTGAATAAGCAGGTGTTAGTTGCATTTTGAATGGTAAGTACGAAGATGAAGTGTTGTGTGATGTAGTACCGATGCAAGCGGGACACTTATTGCTAGGGCGTCCATGGCAGTTTGATAGGCATGTGAAGCATGATGGCTTTACGAACAAATACTCCTTTGTGCTTAATCAACAATCAATCACTCTTGTACCATTGACACCGCAGCAAGTATATGAGGATCAAGTGAGATTGTAAAAAAAGAGTGATCAAAAGAAAGAGAGTGAACAAAAGAAAAAGAAAAAGAGTGAAAATCAGAGAGAGGTCGAGAAAAATGAGAGAGAAAAAGAAAATAAAATGCGGCCATTGAGAGAAAATCACAGAGAAAACAAAAGAATTTCTATGCAAAGTGAGTGAAATTAAGCGAGCCATGTTTTCAAATCAGCCGATGATTGTACTTTTGTACAAAGAGGCACTTTTAAACACTAATGAACTTGACCTTGCTTTGCCTAATTCTGTTGTTTCTCTTTTGCAGGAGTATGAGGATGTCTTTCCCGAGGAAACACCACATGGGTTACCTCCAATCCGAGGGATTGAACATCAAATTGATTTTGTTCCCGGTGCGACAATTCCAAACCGACTAGCCTATAGGAGCAATCCCGAGGAGACAAAGGAGCTTCAACGGCAAGTAAGTGAGTTGTTGGAGAAAGGGCACGTGAGGGAGAGCATGAGCCCATGCGCCGTTCTGGTTTTACTTGTACCTAAGAAGGATGGGACGTGGAGAATGTGTGTTGATTGCCGGGCCATCAACAACATAACGGTAAAGTATCATCATCCTATTCCTCGCTTAGATGATATGTTAGATGAGCTGCATGGATCTTGTGTATTTTCTAAGATTGATTAACGCTCCGAGCACCTTTATGAGACTTATGAATCATGTTTTGCGTGCATTTATAGGCAGATTTGTTGTTGTCTACTTTGATGATATACTCATTTATAGCAAAGACATGGACGATCATGTAGTACATTTGAAATCTATTTTTTATGTGCTTAGGAAAGAAAAGTTGTTTGCTAATCTAAAGAAGTGTACTTTTTATACCGATAAGCTTGTATTTCTGGGATTTATTGTTAGTGCACAAGGTATACAGGTTGATGAAGAGAAGGTACGTGCAATCTAAGAATGGCCGAGTCCCACAAGTGTAAGTAATGTTCATAGTTTTCATGGACTTGCTAGTTTTTACCGGTGGTTTGTGAAGGACTTTAGTAGCATAGCCGCACCACTTACCAAAGTGATCAAGAAGAACGTTGGATTTAGATGGGGACTTTAGTAACATGGCAACACTACCTATAGCCTAAGGAATTCATGATTCACACCGATCATGAGTCCTTGAAACACTTGAAAGGCCAGCACAAGCTAAACAGAAAGCATGCGCGATGGGTGGAGTTCATTGAGACGTTTCCATACATCATCCGGTATAAGCAAGGTAAGGAGAATGTGGTCGCCGATGCACTTTCTCGCAGGTATGCATTACTCTCCACACTTGATGCAAAATTGCTTGGTTTTGAGCACTTTAAAAATTTATACGCTGATGATCACTAATTTTGTGAGAAAACCGGTTGTGGTAAGTTCTTTAGGCTTGATGGATTCTTGTTTTGAGAGAATAAGTTATGTGTGCCTAATTGTTCCTTGAGGGATTTTTTGCTCACAGTATCTCAAGTTCTATCAGTTCTTTGTTAAAACCCAAAGTACTATGACTAACTTGCATTTGGTCATGACTGGCATTTGAATGTTAATCTAATGCTTGTCTAAAATTTCAATGCATTTTTGACCTATTTAGAAATCGATTCAGGAAATCTTTGTGAAATACACTTTTGTAACTCTTGGATTCTAGTTTCTGCTGTTGAAGAATTAAGTCAATCTAATATCAAAATGAAAAGTTATAGGTAAATTACTAAGGCAGTATCTAGTTATTCTCTTTTTAATTTCTCCCAAAGATACTTCCCAAGATTCAAAACACTTCTGGTACACCCCATATCCCTATTCTTAAATCATTTTATATTCATGCAACACATGGTATACAATATGCACTATTAACAGAATCAATCCAAATAAATACTAAACCAATCCCAAATCAAACATACTAAATTATCCAAATTACAACTAAAACCTGAATAGAAGTCTTTCAACTACTATTAAAGAACATATTCCAAAAACAATATCCAATTGAGAAATTTAAACTGAGATAGCTCTAGACATCCACTACCTGATCCACGTCCTCATCTGCCACAGTATCCCAATCCACTAGCTCACCTAATCGAGTTTCATCCTCAAAACCAAAATCTACAAAATTTATATACCATAGGATGTGCAAAAAAACCAGTAGAGAAACCTTCTCAAACCGAACAAAGTTTTGAAAACATAAAACAGGTATGTCTCACTTTGTAAAATAATATATAAGGATTTAAATTAAAACAGTGACAATTTATAAGATCTCAAGTTTACGATAAACACAATACAACTCACGAATAAATAAGATGAGCTCTCAAGCCATATATCAACACAATCAACATTTATCTCATGTACATTTTTAGGTTGACTAACATGAATCCATATATTGAGAATATATTGCCCCACACCCACACTCCCAATCAACAATACAATCCTCACAAGGATGATTCATTTTCAAGAAGTGTGTATACCGACGCATCGACATTGACATAACTTCCCATGAATAGTATACTAACCCTCCGACTCGATTACCGTGAGCACATAGTCGACTGCAACCAACGTTAATCACACCAACCATACAAGAGATACTTTCCACTATTTTTTCATAAAATCCAACGACAATCAAGAATCATGCTTCCATAACTTTTAAAAGGGAATAATTTAAAAAAACATGCAATACATCTTCAATAAACATATTTACATTGATCATAACCAAAACTAGTGTTTTAGAAATCAAGAACATGCGAGTTTTGATATAAAGCATGTGTAGGTTAGGTTATAATTCAAGAACTAGGTTTTTTGATAAAAAATAGATGAATCTATAGAAATCATTTATATTCAAGAAATAATTCACATAACTAAAAAGAATCCCCAATATTTGTCTATCTAACATATATATAAGGATTGAAAGCATATAAATAATAACCCTGCCTGAATCTTGAATTTGAGAAAGAAACCATACCTTTAATCCGCAGTTTGATGCAACCTTAGCATTTTGATTTTTTTTCTATGCATTAATCGTTCACAATCTAGCCTTTTCTCTTCCTTCCCACCCTTTCTTGGCTTCCTAGGGTTCACAACTGTTGAAAACTAACCTAAGAAACTTCCTTAGGGTATTTATAGAGTCAAAATCTAAATAGCCTATGCGAGCCTAATCACTATAAAAATCGTACTTACGTTCAAACATGATTTGCGTTTGAACGTGCTTCGTTTGAACGTGACCTGCATTCGAATGTTCCTTGTTCCTAGAATGTCGATTTTTGTTAGACACCAAAGTACTATAGCTATGCTTTGTTTGATGTGATTTATGTTTGAACATAACTTGCTCCTAGTATTATGACTGACTTGTGTTCGAACATGAATCCAATACTTTTCTGAATTTACAATACAGTTTTGACCTATTTACAATTCGATTCATGAAATCTTTGTGAAATACATTTTTGTACCTCTTGAAATTTAGTTCCTATTGTCCAAAAATCAGGTCAATCTTATGTCAGAATAAAAAGTTATTACTAAAATAGTAAGGTAATATCTAGTTATTATCTTCTTGATTTCTCTCAAAGATGCTTCCCAAGATTCAAAACACTTTTGGTACACCCTATATCCCTATTCTTAAGTCATTTTATATTCATGCAACACAGGATACATAATATGTATTATTATAAATACATAGGGGTTTATAGTCACTTTCAATTAAATTAGGTCATAATTCTAGGTTACCTAATTACAACACAATTAATATATAAATGTGTACATTTTATGATATTTGACATGATTAATTAAATAGTTCTAATTAGAGCTGAATAATACACGAGAAAAACTCACAATAACATAATCTAAATATAACACAACTAGTTTGTCACACCTATTCTCATGAATCCCAAGCCTATTTTTGTCCAAAAAGGACCAATTCATGCATTTGGCTTAAAAAAGAATGTGGCCCATAACACAAGTCTTACAATCTCGCAAGCAAGAAAATAAGTAGATCAGAATTGATATGGGGTGTAGGGTCCCAAAACTAATTCTGGGTTAGGCATTGATATGACATCTTACGTGACAAAAATATTTAAGAATTTAAGATTCAGTGTTAGCAATTTAAAAACAGTAAATTGGTATCCAAGCGTTATCATTCTTCAAAATTAGTTTTTCTTATTGGTAGTTTGTTTATCATCCCTAGGGGTGTCAATCTTATTATGTTATTTTTGTCATGCCATTTCGATTGTGTCGTTTCGGTACGAATCGTGTTTGTGACAATAAAAAAATATTTAATCGTGCAACATCTCATATGATACTATGTAAAAAGATTTAATTTTTTTTATAAAATACCTTTTTTTTGCCTATAATACCTGTTAATCGTGTTATTTGTATCTAACTTTATTTTGACCCATTTATCATTCGTGTTAATTGGTCGTATAATTTTTGGGTTTTGCATCGGGTCGGGTTCATATCGAGTCCATGTCAATGGATACATTTGACTCTCCTAATTAACCCCAAGCCACCCACATACAAAGAAGGAGGAAGAAGACAAAATATAGACAACTATCCCCAAGCCACCCACATACCTTTTCATCCGTGTCAACATTACAGCACTTTTGATATATTGAGGGTGCAATGTAGAAAATTTTATCTTTCAGGGTGCAAAGTGGGATATTTAAAATATTTTAGGGTGTATAGTGCGAAAAGCCCGTTAGTTAATAATCACTCATAATTTTAACCAATTATATTATGTTAGATCATGTTTTCTGATTGACTAATTTCATGAAGTCTATGTAAATCTCAACTAAATTCCATGGTCATTAAGCTTCAAAGATAAAGATCCATAAGGAACAAAGGAAGGGAAAGAGATCAAGTTACAATGCTACATCAAGACTGCTTTGATGCACCTTCAAGCTTAGGACAAAAGTAATGACCTTAGAGACCTAGATCCATTTTGTTTAATTTTAGACTTAGGATTATTAAGGTGAACAAAATGGAATTTGAAATATTCGAAAATGAATCCAAGTTTTTATTTCACTAAAAATATTTCCTAAACCTTAAATTGTTTTGAAAACATAGATTTGAGTCATTATTGGACCCAACTTGAGCAACACTCTTTAGTGTTCAAGTGGACTAGTGTGGTAGGGACCATCATTTGGGAAATAAAGTGGGAAAGGATGAAGGAAAGAAGTAGTAGGGACCATCATTTGGGTCACTCAAGTGGTTTCAAAGACGGCTCCAACGATCTCATGGTTGCTCAAACTGTCCAAGCTCCTGTGATGTGGTTTGAATCCAATTTTCATTCCAGCAGGCAATGCCCTTTGCCCGTCCTCCCACTACTCAAGCAGTCATATTCGTGAATTTATGTTTTCTTGGTCCCCAAAATAAACCCTATTATGAGACTATAAATAGGGGGATTTCTTCCCATCCTAGGGTAAGCCTCTATGAGCTAGAAAGACCCAAACCTTTCTAGAGAGTTTCAAGAATAACCCTAGATCCCAAAGTTCAAAAAGGACAACCATCTTGATTCTTCCATTCAACCTCACACATTGAAGAAGGAGATCTTGCTTAATATCAACCAAAACCCACTTGAAGAAGTTTGCATTTCGAGAGCCTTGGGTGTGAAGCCTTGAAGATTGTTGAAGGCCTAAACGGTTCATCGTGGTGGAAGCGTTCAACATGAAGCTATCAAAGACGTTGAAGGGTGAGTTTTAGCGGAGAGATCTATTGAAGAAAGTGAGCATCTAGCCAAGTGGATTGGTTGATGTATAAGATTCGAGTACTTGTAGATTGACTTTGGTTTAGTGAATTAAGCTTTGGTGAACCCTAGAGTGGTTCCCAGCAGTTGTTCCCGAGAAGAGTTTTCGCGTCAACAATTGCTTGTGTCTCTTTATTGCTTTATTTTATTATACACTTGCAAGGATGCACACATGCGCACCATGTGTTTGATGAATTGATTGTTTTATCTTTCAAATCAAATAGGGGTTTTGGTGATTGGGCTTTTGGTTGGGGATTTACGTATTTGTGAAATTGAGTGTCAGTCTTTCAATTGACTAATTCATACATCAATTCACTTGACGAGTTTGGGTTGTTCATGTTAAAAGGGGTTCGAAGGGCTATTATAAATTAACTTTGAAATGGGTAGTTTTGGTAGAATTAGGTTAAAATTGGTGTTTGTTCAAGACAAATTAAAATTAACATATACAACCACCCCCCCGAGGTCCAACATTCCTTGTGTATAATTGGGTGGAGATCCGTAACATGAAGTATAGTATTTTCCCCACATATTCTAACACATGTCACATATAACTAACTACCATTCTACCCCACTACTTAACTACCATTCATTTAAAGTTTTTCTAAAAATTCAACCAATAATTTTAAAAAAAATATATATATATAATTTTACCACCCCAACTCTTCATAATTATTTTTTCACCCTAATTTTTCATAATTTTCTATATAACTTTTCAAATAAGATGATGACAATAGAAAAAAAATGAAGGAGCAGAAAAAAGGGGAGGGAAGGGGATGTAAGCAAATTGTATGCATCACACAGAGCCACTAGTAGTAATATATATAAAACAAACAAAATAAATGGGAGAAGACTTGAGGAGTCTTCCGTCTCTATTTTCTAAATTCCTACAGTTTTGATTTATTTAATTACCAAACTAAGATTCCCTTCAATCACATTCTACCATGTGTCCTTTCTAACCACTCCTCAAGTCCCTACTAACTAACAATTTTTTCAAACTTTCCAAAAATAATTACTTTTACTGCCTAATAAGTTTTTATAATTTTTTTATTTAACGTCTTCAGCGATAAGGTGAAAAAGAAAAGAAATGGGCAAAAAGGAAGAATATATATATATATATTGTACATCGCACGGGGTCAAACCGGTAGTTTCCTATATATATCTATTTAATATTACAACTAGCAAGTTAAATTCTTAACTTATAAAATCAGAATAACGGTCGAGATTGATCCAATCTTCACCTTCTTTGATCCAATGCTACAAAATTCATCCCAAATTTTTTTCTACTAAAAAACATCATCTTCTCTACACGGCCCCCATTGTCAGAGAGCTCAATCAATACACTCTCCAATACCAAACAATATCATCAATCCACACATATCTCTCTTTTAATTTTAATTTTAAATTGTGTGATTAAAAATTTAGTTGTTATATAAATATTTCAAAAATAATGTTCGATTTTTGGTATTGCATAGTGCCTTCAAGAACAGGTTATTGCTAGTATCCTATACTATAAAAGAGTGGTTGCAACACTTTCATTCCTCTACTGTTTGCAAATGGACCCACACTTATGACACATACTTCTTTTCTCTCCATCCTATATTCAAGACTCAAGAGACAAAAAGACGTGGTTGCCATAATTTCAAAGAGTTCAGATTCCAAAACACACAAGATTGTCTTCCCATGCAAAAAAAAAAAACCCTTAGGGTGTGTTTGGATCGCGGGTTAAAGAGGGATAATTCTTGTAATATAGAATAAAAAAATATATGGTGCTCATACATCCCACGTTTGGTAAGTAAAAAATACATCGAAATTCCATTCAAATTTTATCCTAACTCGGTTTGAAAAGTCAACTTTAACCCATCTACAAGGGTTAAATGAAACCCAAGAGGGGGCTGGGATAGTTTTTTGCTAGACAGGATAACTAATACAAATGATCGAATTGCCCTATTCTCTTCTCGCTCTCTATCTCTCTGTCTCTCTCTCTCATCTGCTTCATCTCCTCCTATTTTTTCACAAATCTGAATTTTCTATTTTACAAATTTTTTTTTTCAAAGAAAGGCTCTGTAGATATACCTCAAGAAGACCAATGTTTAAAAAAAAATTTTAAAAAAATTAAAATTTGAACTACGATGGCTTGATCCCGCAAAGGGTATGTAGGCAATCTAGTTTAACAAGGTGCAACCACTAAAAAAATCAAATTTTTTTTCCAATCAATCAAGATTTGAACTATATTGGCTTGATCCCCCAAAGGGTATGTAGGCAATCTAGTTTAACTAGGCGCAGCCACAAAAAAAATAATAAATAAATAAAAGATAAAAAAAAAATCAAAATTTGAAATACGTTGACTTGATCTCGCAAAGGGTACGTAGATAGTCTAGTTTAACTAGGCACAGCCAAAAGAAAATCGAACTACGTTGGCTTGGTCCCGCGAAGGGTATGTAGTCTAGTTTAACTAGGCGCAGCCACCACACAAAAAAAAAATTGAACTACGTTGGCTTGATCCCGCAAATGGTACGTAGGTATTTAGTTTAACGCAACCACAACACAAAAAAAAAAAAAAATTTTGAACTACGTTGGCTTGGTCCCGCGAATGGTACGTAGGCGACTTTTAACTAGGCGCAACCACAAAAAAAAAGAAAAAGAAAATCGAACTATGTTGGCTGGATCCTGCAAAGGGTACGTAGGTAGTCTAGTTTAACTAGGCGTAACCACCAAAAAAAAATTAATCAAAATTTTCCGCCAATAACATTTTCAAGTGCTTAAACTGATTAATGTTCTAATAAATTCGAAAGTCAAGAGACGACAAAATCGTTTATTGATGACTACTGATAAATGGGTCTACAAGAAAAAAAATTTAGTGTTTGCCACCAAACAATCGTAAATAATTATGAAGTTTCTGAAATTCTTGCTTACGAGCTTCAATTGCTTGAAATTCTTTATTTCTAGCCTCGAGCATTAATTTTTGAAGCTCTTGATCTACTACATCTTGCTCTCCTAGAGATGACTCAAGTTGTTTGACTGTATCCTTAAAAGCAGATTGCTCAATTTCTAGTTGAGTTCTCATAGCTCGGATTGTTGATTCTTCTTTCAAAATTTGTGCTTTTTTAGCTCTCAGGTCATCTGATTGCCTCGGAACATTCGTTAGCTCCAAGCTCAAACTTTCTTTCACCCTTAAACATTCAGTATGGCGAGTAGCTAAGTCATTGATATGAGCCACATCAAATTTAGTACCTTACCTCAACACAATGTCATCACAAGCAATTGTTTCAGACAATTCAAAGGTATGTGTGACAGTTTTGGCAAACCAATCGACCTTATCCATCCCTGTATCAGTTTTAATAATTACCCCATGGATCATTTGAAGTGATTTCATCACTTTAGCTTGAGACTCTAATAAGATTTCAGGTGAAGAACATGCTGAGATTTGATTAATTATTTCTTGCATGAGGCCAGTAACGAAATTTCTTGTAAAATGATCAATATTTGGTCCAAGCTCGGTACTTATCAATGGTAAGAATCTCTCTAATGAGAAAGTAGTTTCACAAGGTTCCAAAGGGAGAGTAGTTCATGGATCAGCCATAACAAAATCATCTGAACCATCATAGTCAACATGCTCATCGTCCAATCCGGTCTTGAGCCTTTTCATATCATTCCCCTCAAGGTTACCAAGTACTTCACCTTGGTTAACCCCAATGCCAGAAGACTCATCCACTGGCAGATCTTTGTAAGGTACATCAGCATAGCTAGCATCCCCATTTGACCCACATTTCCTTTCATAGCGAGCTCTTTCAGGATTTATATCATTTGGAGAGCGTTCAATTTTATTCTTTCACCATAATAAGTTCTCCCATAATTATCATGACTAGTTGTCAGAATTGTACCTACAACCTTGGTCAGCTTTATGGCTCTCCTTATTCCCCTGGTAGGAGTTCAAATGTTTTTACTCACAAAAATTGGCTCCGGTTGGTTATATTGTCGTTTTGTCAAAGGGTAGTGTATTTTGTGGATTGATTTACCCAAATAAAGAGTAGAGTTTCTTACCCATCATCGACAATACCAGTAGGTGCAGACTCCTGTATAGCTTGCCCGAGGGATACAAAACAATGCATTAGTGTCCCTCCTCAAAAATAAATGTTGTGCTTTAGCCACCTCCTCGATGCAGTCATACCTTTGTGCAAGATTAAACTTGAGTTTATTTGTGGGAATGCCTTGATCAAGCCCAAATTGACGCGCAAATCTATTTGGGTAATAAGGCAGGATGCACAAATCAGTACCCACTCATACAGGTAACAAGGCAGAGCATATGAAAACCAAAAACTCAAAATGTTTATGTGAAATCCCTGCAACATCCAAGCACTCAATATCTTTTGTTTCATCAAAAGAAATGGGTCAGAAAGAAAGATGCTAACTATGTCTGAAAATAATTCTTACTGCTTAAGTGTTTATTTCCTCTCCTCGAACACCTGAATATCTGATCAACAATGGATAGTTAGGAGGAAATTCATCTTGAGGTCGACGACGGTACAAAACTGGGAAATGCTCTCCCAACCACCAAGCACATAATGAATGGGAAAATTTGGATTCCCCGCTCTGGGACTTTAGGGTGAGTAGTAATTTCTCCTAATCCATGATAGATATAACCCAAAACACTTGGAGCAAGTGAAACAACAATCCCCTTGGCCAGCAAAGAGGCCATATGGAATGTCTTTGGACGCACCACACTATTTCCATGGGGAAAAACGAATCTGCTAAGCCAAAAAGTTAAATAAGCAGCCAATGCCCCTCTTGGTGATACCTCTAAAGGCAATTGATGCTTTGTGGGATGGAATTCTTCACCTTTCTTGTATATAGAATTAGAATTCTCCCCAAAATTGCATACACCATTTCTCCGCTATAAAAGAAGTGAATCTATTGAGTCCAAGTCACCTTTGAGTCCCCTGATGAATAGCTAAAATTAGCATCTTACTATATTTTACAAGACTAATTATGCTTTGATAGAGTTTAAATGATGACATTTCAGGACAAAGTTGCACAAAAGCCTAAGGTCAATGGATACCAAACTTTCATGCAACACCCATGTGTTCTGGAAGAAAATTGGAGAAGTTTGAAGCAAGGCATCAACGTTCGAACGCCAATTAACGTTCGAACGCCCATCTAGAAATAATTGAGGGTCCCTGAAAGAGTGCTAGGGCAATGACATATGGCGTGTTGTAGTTATTATCATAGAAGAACAAGAGCTACTTGAGTACAATGTTTGAACACAAATCAACGTTCGAACACCATCTTGAATTATTTGAGGACCAGACTGCTAGGTTGATGAGATAGGGCTTGCTATCTACTATGGGTGACAAGAGCCACTTGAGTTCCACGTTCAAACTCCATTAAGCGTTTGAACGCCCATAACAGAAGAAATGAGTCAACGTTCGAACGCCAACTAACGTTTGAACGTACTCCCTAAACAGAATGTAGAGTGGTTGATTTTCTATCCAGACCTTGGGGCATTCACTTGGACTTTGGGGACTTTGAACTATTTCTTTACTCTTCTTTACCCCCTCCTTGCCTATAAATAGTTCTTTTGTGGGAGCTTTAATGGGCATGCACACTTGCACTTAGTCTTACACTTACTTAGACTTAGAAATAGATAGACATACATTGAGAGAGATAGGGGAGATAGATCATCTTTTGGTTGAGGAGGAAACCCTCCAAAAGTGACTAGCTTTCTTCTACTTTCATTATTAGTTTCATTTGCTTCCATTGTTTGAGCTTCCTTCTTCCCTTTGAGGAGTGAAACTCTTCAAATTTTCTAAGCTTTACCAAAGCCGTGATGGTTGGAAAGTGATTCACTCATTCTTCGTCGAATATAGGCTCATTGTGTAGTGTGTTTTACCTTGTAACTCCTCTACTTGGAGGGATGAGAATCACTCACTTTTCTAGCTTTCTCAAAGCCATGAAGAGTGAGTAGTTTCTCATTCACTCTTTAGTAAGAGGTGATGGAAATGTATAAATCGTTCGGAAGTTATATTTGTGCATTTCATTTATACTTAATGCTTTATCTAATACTTGCTTATTGAATGATTGAATGCATCTGGCAAAGTTAAGGTACTTTGCATAACCATGAGTCCTTTCTATGACATAGATGACTCTTGGCATAGGAAGACTCATTGGTCCTTTGCAAGTACTCCAGCTATATCTTCATGACTACCTTTGAATCTTCACCATTATTGTGATTCAACTAAGAATGGAATACTAACACAGTGGTCGAATGCCTTGTAGAAGTACTTGCTTGTTTGTAGACGATTTGATTCTCGACACAGACAATTCTTGTAAATCTCTACAAAGACATCGGAACCAAGCTCTTAATTCTCATAATCCATCTTTATCCTCCGATTAATTTTAACCTTTATTTCAAGAAAATTTTCCTTTTATTGGGTTTGTAGGCTAACACCATTTCCACACTCTTTTGTTTCTTTTCTTTAACATTTCCCCTTTCTTTTTCTCTTCCTTTTTCTTCTTTCACCCCCTTTTCTCCTTTTCTTGGATTTTCATTCTTTTTCCATTTGACTCTTTGAGTCTCAACTCCATTCATCCCTTTTGTTGAGTTTCCACACCATACTTCCTTCTCTTTCATGAAACTCATACTCAGCACAAGGAACAACCAAGGTAAGGTAAATATTTATCTTTTTGCACTGGCTTGGTTAATTGTGTGGCATAGAAACGATTTTACAATTGAGGCTCAATCACGGCACTAGGGATAAATTTTCACAAGAAAAAGGGCAAATGCTCAAAATTTTCAATGATGGCCTAAGATCACTTCCAGGTCCGCATAGGAGGGCATTATATGATCAAGGCAAATCAGTCCACTACTCAAATTTAACTAACCAAAACAAACATGATGAGACTATTGAACAAATTTGACGATGACAAATTGTTCTTTGAGTAATTGTAAGTTCCCTCCAAAAGGATTTGGCACTAAAGCTCTCATGGGTCCTTAATCATCTCCACTATTTATGTCAAGCTTAAAACATTAATTCAATCCGTAAATTGCAGAAATTACACAATCAAGAATCACATATAGTTGAGTTCAAAAATAAATACATATGTGATACTTTTGCATAGGATCAAATTCCATAGAATGCTCATGTGCACAAAGTTCACAACAGGGATCAACATGTCATCCAGTTCACACTTTCTTCATGAAGGAATACAAGTCAACAATCGGATATTTTTCATCAAGAATTTTTCAAAAATTTCACATATTTTCTACTAATGCCAGCAAAACTCAAAAATTTCCCAACAACTTGGTGTATCATACACATGGTGCACCTCACCCCCCAACTAGAATCATGCATTGCCTCAATGCAACCAAAAGATATGGTATGCACTGAAGGACAGTAAAAAGATAGATAGGGTTAGAGTACACCTCGCAATTGAGCTTCCAACAAAAGCACCAATATCTGAAACTTAGAAGAGCAATACTATACAACCAAAGAAAGTAAGTGGCATAGAATAAAAATGACATAAGTAAATAGAAGCAACTGTACACTAACAACCATAAATACAAGCTACTCCTCCACCAAATCCGGATACTCGGGATCCGTCAACTCCTCTTCAACTTCTTGCCCTTCCGACCCCTCGAAGAATGGCTTGAGTCTTTGGCCATTGACCTTGAATGTCTGGCCATTCTCGGGGTTCGTCACCTCAACAGCTCCGTTGGGGTAGGCCACCTTGACAAGATAGGGGCCATCCCAACGGGATCGGAGTTTTCCTTGAAAAATTGAGAGGCGAGAATTGTATAAGAGCACTTTTTGCCCGGGCTCAAATGATTTTCGTATGATGGAATTATCATGAAAAATTTTAGCCCGTTCCTTTGAAATTTTTGAGCTCTCGTACACATCTCGTCGAATCTCTTCCAACTCATTTAGCTCTAACTTCCTATGTTCACCCACCATTCTCAAATTAAAATTTAGGGTTTTGATGGCCCAATAGGCTTTGTGTTCGATTTCGACTGGCAGATGGCAAGCCTTTCCATAGACAAGCCGGTAGGGAGACATGCCCAAAACAGTCTTATAGGCAGTGCGGTATGCCCATAGAGCATCCGTCAATCTATCGGACCAATCCTTCCTACTCGGGTTAACAGTTTTTTCTAGGATGGTCTTGATCTCCCTATTGGCTAGCTCGGCTTGGCCATTTTTTTGTGGGTGATAAGCGGTGGATACTTTGTGAGTGACACCATATTTGAACATTAGAGATGAAAATGGCCTATTACAGAAGTGGGATCCACCATCACTGATTATTGCTCGAGGCATCCCAAACCTCGAAAAAGATATTCTCTTTGAGAAACTTGACTATGACCCGGTGGTCATTAGTCTTGGTCGGGATGGCCTCCACCCACTTGGACACATAGTTCACTGCTAAAAGGATGTACAAATAACCGAATGACATAGGGAATGGACCCATGAAGTCGATGCCCCAACAGTCGAATATTTCTATGACGAGCACGGGGGAGAGGGGCATCATACTTCGACGGGTCACACTACCCAATCGTTGGCATCTGTCGCATGCCTTACAGAATGAAACACAATCCTTGATAAGAGATGGCCAGTAAAAACCTGATTGAAGAATTTTGGTGGAAGTCTTCTTTGCTGAAAAATATCCGCCGCAAGCTTGAGAATGGCAAAATTCTAGGACATCCCGCTGTTCGTCTTCAGGTACACATCTCCTCATGACCTGGTCAGGGAAATATTTGAACACATACGGGTTGTCGAAATAGAAATATTTAACATCTGCCATGAACCGTCTCCTATCCTCTGCACTCCATTGCGGCGGAATTTGTCCTGTTACAAGGTAATTGCAAATATCAGCATACCAAGGACACACTGAATGAATCGAAAGTAAATGTTCGTCAGGGAAAAAGTCAGGGATAGAAATGTGCTCGTCAGTCTCCTGCACCACCAGCCAGGATAAATGATCCGCCACCATGTTCTCAACTCCTTTCTTTTCCTTGATCGTCAAGTCGAATTCTTGTAGGAGGAGTATCCACCTAATGAGCCTTGGTTTTGCATCCTGCTTAGATAACAAGCACTTCAAGGCAGAATGGTCAGTAAAGACAACAATAGGCGAACCAATGATGTATGAGCGAAATTTATCTAAGGCAAACACTACTGCTAGCAACTCCTTCTCGGTGGTAGTGTAGTTTATCTAAGCATCATTGAGTGTTTTGCTAGCATAGTGTATTAGGTACGGCCTGTTTTCCTCCCTTTGACCGAGCACTGCGCCGACCGCGTAATCACTCGCGTCGCACATGAGCTGAAAAGGTAGGTCCCATCTGGGTGGTCGCATGACAGGAGGCGTGACTAGCATGCTCTTAAGTTTTTTGAAAGATGACTCACACTCATCCGACCACTCAAAGGGGACTTCCTTAGACAATAAGTTCGTCAAAGGTCGGGCCAATGCACTGAAATTTTTAATAAACCTGCGATAAAAACCTGAATGGCCTAAAAACGACCGGATTCCCTTAATGGCTCTCAACGTGGAGAGGTTGGAGATGGCCTCCACCTTAGATCTGTCGACTTCAATACCCCTTTCCGAGACGATATGACCTAGCACAATTCCCTCCGTCACCATAAAGTGACACTTTTCCCAGTTCAACACCAAATTCTTCTCCTCACATGTAGTTAAGACTTTCTCCAAATTTGTCAAGCATCCGTCAAACGAATCTCCAAACACTGAAAAATCATCCATGAAGACCTCCACAATCTTTTCCACCATATCACTGAAAATGCCCATCATGCATCGTTGAAACGTTCCCGGAGCATTGCATAGACCGAACGGCATACGGCGGTAGGCAAAAGTACCATAAGGGCAGGTGAAAGTTGTCTTCTCTTGATCCTCCAATGCGATCTATATTTGATTATAGCCAGAATACCCATCTAGAAAGCAGTAGAATAGGTGCCCGGCTACTCTTTCCAAGACTTGATCAAGAAATGGCATCGGGAAATGATCTTTTCTAGTGCATGAGTTCAACTTCCGATAATCAATACATACCCTCCATCCGGTGATCACTCTTGTCGGTATTAGCTCATTCTCATCATTTTCCACCACCGTGACTCCAGATTTCTTTGGCACTACTTGTGTGGGGCTGACCCACTTACTGTCGGCAATCAGAAAAATAATCCCCACATCAAGCAACTTCAACACCTCATCCCTCACAACCTCCTTCATGATGGGGTTTAGCCTTCGTTGTGGTTGTCGGGAAGGTTTGGAGTCCTCCTCCAGGTATATCCGGTGGGTGCAAATGAGAGGGCTTATGCCCTTGATGTTCGCAATGGTCCACCGTATTGCTCCTTTGTGTTTTCTTAATACCTCCAATAACTCTTGTTCTTGTTCCTTATTCAGTGTAGAGCTAATAACCACCGGGAATGTTTCTCCATCGCCAAGATAGGCGTACTTCAAATGTGAGGGTAATGGTTTCAATTCCAGGTTCGGTTTTTGTTCATTTGACGGGAAAATTCTCTTTCCTTGTTTGGGTAACTCCTCGAATGTAGGGATCCAAGTTCCCATCCCTTTCAATTCTCCAACCTCCTCTTGTCCCTCTAACTCCTCTTGTTCCTTCAACTCCTCAAGATTCACGACTCCTTCTTCCTTGAACTTCAACATCCTCTCCACTTCCATGTGCTCCTCAACCAAGGTGTCGATTCTATTTACCTCGCTTATTTCCTCATCATCGCCCGATTGCTTCGCTAGATTGAACACATTGAGCTCCATTGTCATGTTCCTAAACGCCAACTTCATTAGACCGTTCCTGTAATTTATAATAGCATTAGACGTAGCAAGGAAAGGTCGTCCAAGTATAACAGGAATCTGGGAACTAAGGTTAGCAACAGGGTGTGTATCTAGCATAATAAAATCGACGGGAAAATAAAAATTGTCAACTTGAACCAAGACATCTTCCATTACTCCCCTTGGTGTACGGATGCTACGATCCGCTAATTGAAGTGTAATGGAGGTGGGCTTCAACTCCTCAAGCTTGAGTTGTTGATACACGGAGTAAGGAAGGAGATTGACGCTCGCTCCCAAGTCAAGCAATGCTTGTTCCACCCGGCAATTCCCTGTGGTGATGGAAATTTTTGGACAGTCGGGATCTTTGAATTTGGGAGGAGTATTGGTCCTCAATATTGAGCTAACTTGCTCGGTCAAGAATGCCTTCTTCCGGACATTCAATCTCCTCTTCACTGTGCATAGATCCTTTAGAATTTTGGCACAAGACGATATTTGCTTGATGGCATCGAGGAGAGGGATGTTGATCTTTACCTGCTTGAACATTTCCAAAATGTCAGTATAATTTGCCACCTTCACAGGTGGCTTCAAACGATGTGGAAAAGGGGCAGGCATAGGAGGAACAAAGAAGGAATCATCGGTCACTTTTTCTCTCTCATCACCCTCCCCCTTTTTCTCTTTACTCAACTCACCCTCATTAGTCTCACTCTCCTTTCCCTCTTTGGTCTCACTCTCCTTCTCTTGTTCTATTGGAAATGAAGCTTTGGTTGAGTCCCTTGGAAAAATGGTTTTGTCAATTTGTTTGCCACTACGAAGGGTGGTGATTGCCTTGAGTTGCTCGCAACTCTCTTTGGTGGGGTCGGATGACTCAATGGCATGTTGCCCCTTAGGGTTCTCTTGGGGTTGAACGGGGAATTTCCCCTTCTCTTCTTGTGATAACCCTATGGCATTGGTAATCTTGGTGAGTTGGGCCGAAATGTTGTTATTGAAGGTGGTTTGGCTTTGAATGAAATTATAAAGCACATCCTCCAAGTTCCTCTTATGGGGGGGTTGGTAGGTGGAAGAATTTGATGGAACTTGTTGGGAGAAGTTTTGGGACGGTGGACTGGATGAATACCCTTGCAGGTTGGACCGGGGGTATTGGGAGCTAGATGCTTGCCCTTGACCTTGGTATTGGTTGTGGTGTTGACCTTGCTTAGGTGACACGGGAGATGTGTATGATCCATGAGGGATGGGGTTGTCATTTCTCCAACTGAAATTAGTGTGATTACTCCACCCCGGATTATAAGTGTTAGCATTTGGAGAAAATGAGTGCCTCGGTTGATTGAAGGCATGGACTTGTTCATGGTATGCTTCCTTAAGTGCCGGAATGCTCGGGCACTCCGATATGGGGTGCTCGACACTCTCACAAATTGAACAAACCCCCTCGGTCTTTGACATATGTGACACCTCATGCCTCCTATTGACCTCTAGACTATCAACTTTCCTTGATAATTTGGCAATTTGTGAAAGCAAGTCTTCCCGGTCTCTCAAATCATAGATTTCCCCCCTTTGTGGCTGACTACTACCCGGAGATGTCCTAGGTACATCGTTAGGATCCCTAACGTCCCAAGATTGTGCATTTTGAGCCAATGTACTAAAGTAGTCTAGGGCTTCATCAGGGTCTTTGTTCAAGAACTCACCATTGCACATCATGTCAATGAATTGTCTATGGGTTGGTGTGATTCCTTCGTAGAAGAAACTTACCAATTGCCACGATTCAAAGCCATGATGTGGTATGGATTGCAACAACTCTTTGTAACGATCCCAGCATTGATAAAATTGCTCATTAGGCTTCTCAGAAAAAATTTGAATTTCCTTTTTCAAAGCAGTGGTTCTATGAACCGGAAAAAATTTATTCAAAAATACCGAAACCATTTGAGCCCAGGTGGTAATGGATCGAGGTCGCATGCCATCAAACCATGATTTGGCCTTATCACTAAGGGAGAAAGGGAACAATTTCAATCGAGCTATGTCCTCCATAGCATAGTTAGCATTGAATGTTGCAACTATATCCTCAAACCCTTTTATGTGCCGGTACGGGTTTTCGTTTTCAATCCCATGGAATGTGGGAAGTAGTTGCAACATCCCCGGCTTAACTTGGAAAAGCTGAGCTTGGACTGGGAGGAAGACACATGAGGGTGTGGTGCTACGAGTTGGTTGAAAGAAATCCCTCATAGACCTTGCCGGAGGATCCATTGGGATGTTATTCCCCTCATTCATAGGAGGAGGAAATTGCACTCGTGGGTTGGGCATTCTAGGTGGTTGCAATCCCCCTCCCCCTTGAACGTTTGGATTTGGACCGACATTCTCAAAATTATCACCCGCATCCTCGGGTGGGTCTTGGTTGATGTTCATGTTGGGGCCTAAGGGTTGTCTGACTAATCGGTTTTGTTCGTCCCTTCCCCACATGCAACAAACTATCTACAATTGAAAGTATACGCAAACAAGAATATATACACAAGACAACGTACCTAAGCCCGTGATGAAGATCACGGGACTTACCTGCGTCGTCCGGAAATCACCTTCTTGGTTTGACACTTGCCTTCCCCGGCAACGGCGTCAAAAATACTTGACCAAAAACCTTGTTGTTTCCTAACCTCTAAGATCTATCCCTCAAAATGTGTAATGTATGAATAAGGAGAGTGTCACTCTCCCTTGGGATAGTGTGAAAAGAAAGGGCAAGAGGAAAGGAAAATGGGATGATGGAAATATGAAATGTGGATGCACAAAATTATGTGTGTGTGTACAAAAGTGCTCCCCAAGCGCAAGAAGACTTTTGAGAATCGTGTTTTACTTGGTGGTATTCCAAGGTCGTTTCCACGGGGAAGGAAGTAAACCAAGGTGAAAATGATTTTGGATAAGAGAAAATGTAAAATCTTTTGGTTGTTGAAAGTTGTTTGGTGGTGTATATTAATGAAAATCAATTGAAAAACAAATGTTGGTAAAGCCAAGAGGTCACTCCAATAGGAATGCCATCTCAACTCGAATCCCTCCTATGGTAGAGCATGAATGAACGATTGATTTATGGGAAGTTGAGGATACTAAGGGTGAGTATCTAAGCATAAACCGTGACTAGGCCTACGGAATATCAAAGACTCACCAATTTATCCACCCACAACCCAGTCGAACAGAACCATTGATCTCTAGAAAGGGAGGAGAATGAGTTTACATGGCATACCCAAAAGGAGGTTCCCCTTTGGTTTTACCAACTAAAGGATTTAGCTCCTCATGCTTGTAATGAAGTTAACTATGTAAGAAAAATGCATTGCAAGAGAGGAAGTTCTTGAATAACTAAAATGCAGGTAGATATAATTCAGAGAAGGATGCATTTAAGACCCATTTACAGCTAAGAAAATGATGAACCTTTTTGCATTAATGGTGAGAAGTTAAGAGAGCATTAAACTAACAATGAACTTAAAAGAAAACAACATTAATGGTATTAAAATGAAGCTTGAAATGTTCTTACAGCTGATTACAATACAATGCAGTGAAGAAAATGCAAAAATCTGAAGTTTATCTCTCTAGAACACTATTTATCATCCTCTCCAGACTTTCTCTCTCTATATCTATCTATAATTCTGCTACCAATTGAATGCCTCTTTCCCCTGGCCCTTGGCTTCCAAAAACGTGCATGGAGAGATCCCCTAGTCTCCAAAAAATGACCTCCATCAGTAGGGGTGCAGTAGTATTGGGCTGGAAGAGGGGTTGCAGAGTTTGTCTGCACACCCAGCTCTTCTTCTCTTCTCTCTCCTCATTTATCAACAAGATTCCAACTTGCAATCATAGGTGTAGAAAGGGGTCACTAGCATTGCAGGTGCGTCAGGGGAGCAGGGGATGTCTGTTGGTGGGTCCCTCAAGTCAGCAATCATGAGTTACAGAGCAGTTGGGCTGATCAGGTAAAGCGTACCAGTACGGCGAACTTCAGTGGCTTCATCGTACCGGTATGCGTACCGGTAAGGTTAACTCCAGTAGCCTCAGCGTACCGGTATGTGTACCGGTACGGTTTGGCTGACTTCTTGATTTTCTGATTTCCTCATCTCCTGAGCTATCCCCAAGCTACCTTTTTGTCCCTATTTGTCTCAATTGATCTGGGAAGGCCTTAAGAAGTCTCTTTTAGCACCTGTTAACTGCAAACAACAAATATCATCGTTAAGAGTTTATTTAACCTAACTCCCATCATTTAGCTCTCCAAAAACAATTAAAAAGAGAAGATTAGCACATCAAAATCTACAAAGTTTTGTGCTAATCAGTGAGCTTAGATGAAATTACCACTGGGTATGACTCATCCTCTCCTAAGAATGCATATTTGAGGTCGGATGGGAGAGGTTTCAACTCAGGCTTGGGTGGCTTGACACTTGATGAGAGTGGCTTTGTACCACTTGATGAAAGTTCCTCGAATTTGGGTGCCCATGTCTCAATAGCATGAGTAGGGAAACTTTGTGGACTTGGGTCATCATCTGTTGACTTAGATGTGCTAGGTTCCAATATATATGATTCAGCAGAGGTTTTGCAAAAGGCTTCATTCACATGTTCGTGAACCAATGACTTAATGGAATTTATTTCTCTCACTTCTTTGTCCTCTCCTGGGTGCTTGGCAATATTGAAAATATTCAGCTCAAGAGTCATATTCCCAAAAGTCAATTTCATAACTCCATTCCTGCAATTGATCAATGCATTGGAGGTTGTTAGGAAGGGTCGACCAAGAATAACGAGAATTTGGTTCTCTGAATGCATTGCTGGCTGAGTGTCTAGAACAATGAAGTCCATAGGGAAGACAAAGTTGTCCACTTGGACAAGTACATCTTCAACAATGCCCTTGGAATTTTGACAAATCTGTCTGCCAATTGGAGTGTGACACAAGTGGGTTTGAGTTCACCTAGACCTAATTGCTAGTAGATAGAGAAAGTAAGTAAATTGACACTTGCTCCAAGGTCAAGCAAAGCTTGTTCTATTATGACGTCTCCAATGACACACGACATAGTTGGACACCCAGGGTCCTTGTATTTTGGAGGGGTTTTGTGTTGAAGTAAGGCACTGGCTTATTTCGTCAAGAAGGCTCTTTTTTGGACATTTTGGCTTCTCTTGATCGTGCACAAGTCTTTCAAAAACTTGGCATAAGACAGAACTTGTTTGATTTCATCAAGAAGTGGGATGTTGATATTTACTTACTTAAAAAGCTCGTAAATTTCTGGCTAGTTGCTTATTTTCTGGACTGTTTTAAGTCTATGAGGGAAAGGAGCAGGAATAGGGCATGAAGGTACTTTTTCCTTTGATGATTTTGGGTCCTGTTCAATCATAGGCTCAGGCTCAACTAGTTAAGGCTCAGTCATAGGTTCGGGCTCAACTAGTTCAGGGCATGGAATTGACTCAGGTCTTGGCCTTGGAATCAACATGTTTCTGATTGTTTTGTCAATCACCTTACCACTTCTTAGTGTAGTGATGACTTGGGCTTGGTCTTGCGAGGTTTCCATAATTGAAGGATTTCCCACATGAAATTGGCCTTGTGGAGGTTTTGGTTGGATAGGAAATTTGCCCTTCTTGTGTGTGCTCATGGATTGGGTCAATTTTTGAATGTGACTTTTGATATCCACGAAAGACTGGGTGGTATGTGCTTTGAAATCGGTGAAAGCCTGTGTGGAATGGGTGTTGTAGTTCATTTGGGTTTGCATGAACTGATTCAGTGTCTCCTCAAGGCTCCTTTTGTGTGGTGGTTGGTATGGTTGATACGCAGGAGGTCCTTGAGGTGGTGGTTGTGAACTTTGTTATTGGTTCATGGGAGTTGGTTGTGTGTTCCTCCAACTGAAGTTCCGGTGATTCCGCCACCCTGGATTGTATGTTTCAGAATATGGGTTGGAGTAGGGCTTGTTGAAGTTGGAAATTGTATTTGTTTTTTCCAACAAGACCTCTTTGAACACCGGAATGGTAGAACACTCCCCAGTAGGGTGTCCTGTCAGGGCACAAATCCCACACACTTGTTCTGTGGGAGGGCCAACATCAACTTGATGGACCTTTTTTTATCTCCAAAGCTTCAAGCTTTCGAGATAGGGTGGACATTTTTGCTCTTAGGTCATCATCTTCTTTCAAGACATACTTACCCCCTTGGGACGTAGGTGGTCTGGCATCAACAATGGTAGGAGGTGTTGAGTCCCACATCTGAGAACTATCAGATATGGTGTCAAAAAAATTGAATGCCTCCTCCGGACTCTTACCCATAAACTCTCATTGGGCCATCATTTAGACAAACTGACGTAGTCTAGTGGGCAAGGAGTCATAGAAAAATCCTACCAAAGTCCAATTCTCAAAAGCATGGTGTGGGCAGGATTGGAGCAGATCTTTGAATCTCTCCCAACTTTGGTAAAAGGTTTCTCTTTCTTTGACCGAAAAATTCATGATTTGTCTTTTGAGTGCATTAGTGCGATGTAGAGGAAAAAACTTTCTGAAAAATTCATTATGTAATGCCTGCCAGTCAGGTATTGAAAGAGCTTTTAAAGAATTTAGCCATTGTTTAGCTTTGTCCTTTACAGAGAGAGAAAAAAGTTTCATCTTGGCCAGTTCTGAATTGTCTTGAAATGTTCCACATACTTCCTCAAAATATTTTATGTGCAGATATGGGTTTTCATATTCGAGTCCATGAAATTGAGGAAGTATTTGAACTATCCCCGCGTTTACGTTAAAGAGAGGTGTATTTGCAGGAAAGATAAAACAAGAGGGGGCACTATTTCTTGTGGGATGTAAGTAATCCCGCAACGTTCGAATGTTAGGCACTTCCCTTTCTCTCACATGGACATCTCCTTGTCTCTCATTATTTGCCATACTATTTTCACAAGAGTATGCTACTGATCTAGGTGAAGATGGTTCAGGCTGATTCTGTAACGCCCCAAATACCACCCTGGACGGCATTACATTCTAAGACCATTCACAACATGAGAGCACTAATATAATTTCATCAATAAGAAAATATTTCCATTCATCATCCATAAAATTTACAATATTATCCCAAAAGAATAAGCCAAGATATGGCATTTACATCTCAAATTATCAAACGTAACTTAGCAGCGGAATAACAAAAGAAAACTAAACTTCAAATGATTTCAAAATAAATTCTCAAGTCTATTACAAAGGAAGCTATGTCTCTACAGGTCCATCTCGGGATCCACATTCCCTCCTATAGGAGCTTCCCAATATTCCGGCTCGTCAGTTCCGAGCTCCTCCTCTATACCAAGACCTGAAATATGTTGTTTGTAGGGGGTGAGCACTAAGCTCTGTAGCAACATTCCTCCCAAACTCGAACAAGGTTTATAATAGTATATAAAATGGCCGGTCTCATTTCACAAATAGCATATATAATCTTTGAAGTAAAACAGGGACATTTTAAAATGGATCTCAAGTTTAAGTAGCGACAGTAATTTAAATGAACAGTAAAAGAAACCAAGATCCAAGACATATCAATTTTTCCGAAATATAAACCGGTTTCCCACAAGACCTTGTGGAATCCCATACTCCCACAAGTTCTTATAGGAAACCATTTTCCACAATACTACAATAATTCATAACTTGACATTAATGGCCATAAACAATTCCCAACCATTTATTCCGGTAGGTGGCATACTTTAGAGCAACCTCCACCCCCATTTATTCCGGTAGGTGGCATACTTAAGAGCAACCTCCACCCCCATTTATTCCGGTAGGTGGCATACTTAAGAGCAACCTCCACCCCCATTTATTCCGGTAGGTGGCATACTTAAGAGCAACCTCCACCCCCATTTATTCCGGTAGTTGGCATACTTAAGAGCAACCTCCATCCCCATTTATTCCGGTAGGTGGCATACTTAAGAGCAACCTCCACCCCCATTTATTGATTCTCAAGCATCCAATTCCAATATTTATCTCAATTTACAATCATTTATCCAAAACCCCCAAATTAATCATATGACGTTTTATAATGGCTAACCAAGAAAATACATGAGATCACAATAACATTATTTTGCTACCCAACACAAACAACTACGATTTTCAAAGTTCATAATAGAGAAAGCATTTAAGAAGAAATACATCACTCTCCACAAACTAGGGTTTTAAAACATAAAAAGAGATTTCATGGGTATTCAACCCTAACATTGTTCAAAACATGTAATCTTTACCAAAAAGCCTAATAGAGGATGATTCCATAGCATATAAATATCATTGATAGCCAAAACATACATATATAAATACCCTAACCTCAATGTAAGAGAGTGAGAGAAAACCCCTACCTTGATGTTCTTGAAGATCTAGGGTTTGATCTTGAATCACTCTTAAATCCTTTGTTTTCCCCTTTTGATCTTGTGTTTTCTCCTTCTTTATTCTTTTCTAAGACTCTCTCTAGGATTCCAAGAGGTGTGGGTAAGGGTGTAGTGAAAGTGTAGAAGAAGAGAGTAGAAGAATGGTGTTGTTGAGGAAATTTCGGTTTTGATCTCTATAAGGTGTAACTCTCTCAAGATCTTTGAGTTTTTCTCTCTTTTTCTCTTCTCTTAGGGCTCTAAGATGTTTGGGGTGAGAGTGGGATGGAAGAATGGGTCAAATGAGGCTTAAAAGTGTGTTTTAAAACACCAAAATCCCGAATTTTTCGGTGCCAAGCTTCGGGCGTACCGGTACGCGTACTGGTACGGTTTGGCTACTGGAGTTCGGCGTACCGGTACGCGTACCGGTACGGTTTGACTGCCAGATTTTTATTTCGACTTCCAGTGCGATTTTGACCCATTTAGAGGTCGAATTGGAAAATTTTCATGAGATACGCTTTTGTAGCCCTAGATGTCTACTATCTACTGTCAAAATTTCAGATCAATTGGATATAAGGATAAAAAGTTATGAACAAAATACTAGAAGGTGTCCCAACTCCTTTTTACCCAAATTTTCTCTAAGTGTGTTTTCACTCCGGAATACTTCCTAGCTTCCAATACAACCCATATTACATCTCCCAAGGTTGTTCGACCTTCCGGATTCAATGGCCACATTATTTTGACCTAAAAATATTTAGAAACTTCCATAATCCCTCTTCTCAAGTTTACACACTTTCGAAACTCAAACTTCCCAATCCATTTGTCTCCCTAGTATTTATTCCTACTATTACTACACATATCCACATTTTTACCTCAATTATCTACTATATATCTATATACATATATAAAATAAAAATGCGGGGTGTTACAATCCACCCCCCTTAAAGAAAGTTTCGTCCTCGAAACTTACCTCAAGTAGCGAATATGTGTGGGTACTTCTCTTGCATTTCTAGCTCTGGTTCCCAAGTAGCTTCTTCCGCTCCATGGTGTTGCCACAAAACCTTCACTAGTCGGATGACTTTGTTACGGAGCACCTTCTCCTTGGCATCGAGAATCTTCAACGGTTGTTCTTCATAGGTTGCTCCGTCTTGAATTTCAATCTCCTCCAAGTTCACGACTGGAGTTGCATCCGAGTGACACGTCCTCAACATCGACACGTGAAACACGCCTTGTACTCCGGATAACTGAGCTGGTAATCGCAACTGATACGCCGCTTTGCCCACCACTTTGATCACTTCAAACGGTCTGGTATATCTTGGCACTAACTTCTCATTCTTGCCGAATCGAAACACGCCCTTCTTTTGTGACCCCTTGGGAAACATGTAATCTCCCACTTTAAATTCCACGGATCTTCGTCTGTGGCCCGCATAGCTCTTCTATTCTACTTTGCGCCGTGCGTAGCCTCTCCCGGATGAGTTGAATCTTGTCCGTAGTTTCCCCATTGTATTCCTTACTCCGTTAGTTCGCTGCGCACTCTGATATAAATTACAATCTACCAAAGGTTACAGTTGAAACCTAACCCGACTTGTCCTCCCATTTTAGCTTCCAAATCCATATACATTTTTCCAACGAAATAATTTAAGAAAAATTAACATAATATCATCGAAAATACCATTTTATTGGTCAATACCAATCGTTAGAATTTTGAATTAAGGAACAAATAAATAATCAAGCTTTGGAATCAAAAATAAATGGCTATCAAGCTTGGAAATCAAGAACAAAAGAACAAGCAATGTTTGAAATTAATAACAAACGAATCTCAAGTTTTTGGAATCCATAGTAAAGGAACAATCAAATCTTGAATTCCATAACAAACCCATATCAAGCTTTGGAATCCAAATAAGAAACAATCAAAGCTTGAAATCAAGAACAAAGTAACATTCGAATCTTGGAGTTTATAATCAGGAACTAATAAGTCTCAAGTTTCGAACTCAAAAACGAAGAGTAATCAAGTATTGAAATCAAGAGCAATTGATTGTCAAGTCTTGAAATCAAGAACCAATGAATATCAAGAATAAATGAATCACAAGGTTTAGAATCAATAACAGATGAATATTAAATTTGGATCCCAAGAGCAAATGAATATTAAGCTTGAAAATCAAGAATAAAGGCGTATCAAGCTTGAAAGTAATGAACAAAGGAGAAATTAAGATTTAGCGGAACAATCATGTATGGAAGTCAATAACAAACGACTATCAAGGTGTGAAATCAAGAACAAATGATTTATGAAGCTTAGAAATCAAGACCAAAAGAAAACTCAAGTCTTGGAACCAAGAATAAAGAATATCACGTATTGAATATTGAGAATAATTGAATCACAAGGGTTATAGTCACTACCAAGTACATATCAAATTTAGATATCAAGAACACATGAATATTGAGCTTGGAAATCAAGAACAAAGGAACAATCACTTCTTGAAATCCATAACAACGAATATCAAGCTTAGAATTAAAAATAAGGAACTATCAGGTATTGAAATCAATAACAAACAAATGGATCATCAAATTTAGATACCAAGAACAAATGGATTATTAAGCTTAGGAAATTAAGGACAAGGAAACAATTAAGTCTCGAGATCAATAACAACGGATATCAAGCTTGGAATTAGAGATAAAGTAATAATCATATATTGGAATCGATAACAAACGACTATCAAGGTTTAAAATCAATGACAAAGGCAAGATAAAGAGAAAACACATCTCCCTTGAAAACTAGGATTTCAAGGGCATACCAAAAGGATTTTGGTGGTCACCACCCATAACATAGCTTAGAACAAATAATATTTAAGTTCGGGAATCAAGAGCAAATGAGAAATCAAGAGAAAAATACATCTCCTTTGTAAACTAGGGTTTGAAGGCATAAGAAAAGATTTAGAGTTTACCCAACCATAATATATTTTAGAACAAGGTAATATTAACAAGAATGACAAGACATGATGATTTCCTAGCAAGTAGATATAATTTAGAGTCAAAGATTACATATATATAATAGCCCTACTGGTATCCCCTTGTTCTCCCGTAGGCAAATTAACATATACCGTAAGTTCTATTTCCTCGAAACCCAATCCAAATTTCACAGCATATGCAGTACGTACAAAAGAATGAGTCGCATAGGAATCCAATAACATTCGGGCCCAAGAATCGTAGAAAAGAACGATACCTTCCACGATGGCGTTGGAGGCATTTTCCTCCGGTTGAGTCATAGCAAAAACCCTTCCTTGATTGGCGCCGCCGGGGGCATGAGCTTGTAACGGTCTCTGTGGTGGTAATGGCTATCGTAGCGGTGGCCTGTTTGCATTCACTCGCCCCGTTGCTTGGTTGGTCTTGGTGGAAAGCAATGGACAATTATCTTTGAAGTGCCCAACACCTCCACAGGCAAAGCATCGGCGTGCATCCGTTCCTACCCTCTCTGGTACGCTTCCCGCTCCTTGAGCTATCTGAGGTCTCTGCTGTGTTGGCCTTTGTAGAGGTGGCTTGTTTGTTGGTACTTGCTCTGTTGCTTGCTTGGTCCTTGGGGGAAACGAGGGGCATCTATGTTTGAAGTGTCCATACTCTCCATATGCAAAGCATTGGCGCGGGTCATCGCTTGTTCTAGTCTGAGTCACTTCATCTTCTCAAACTATCTGAGGTCTTTGTCCAATCACGTCCACGTCCACGTACACGTCCACGTTCAAGTTCACGTCCTCGTTCACGTCCACCGACACGTACACGTCCACGTCCTCATTCTCGTCCATGGACACGTACTTGTATTCTCGAATTCAGAGTGTGACCCTCTTCTCGCGAATGGAAGGCCTCAAATCTTGTTCAAAGCGTTTAGCCCTCTTTGCATCAGGGGCCACAAAATCGATTGCGTAGCAAGAAAATTCATCGAATTCGAACAAATAATTAACCCCTAACCTAAATAAACAACTAATCTTACCTATTTGATAAACACATAACCACAAACAAATTCAAGCCTAAGGTTTCTTCAACCTAGTCCTACCTTTCTAGTGGTAATCCATAACCTACAGCTCCCATGTAAGACCTAAAGCCTAGGCTCTGATACCAACTTTGTAACGCCCCAAATACCACCCTGGACGGCATTACATTCTAAGACCATTCACAACATGAGAGCACTAATATAATTTCATCAATAAGAAAATATTTCCATTCATCATCCATAAAATTTACAATATTATCCCAAAAGAATAAGCCAAGATATGGCATTTACATCTCAAATTATCAAACGTAACTTAGCAGCGGAATAACAAAAGAAAACTAAACTTCAAATGATTTCAAAATAAATTCTCAAGTCTATTACAAAGGAAGCTATGTCTCTACAGGTCCATCTCGGGATCCACATTCCCTCCTATAGGAGCTTCCCAATATTCCGGCTCGTCAGTTCCGAGCTCCTCCTCTATACCAAGACCTGAAATATGTTGTTTGTAGGGGGTGAGCACTAAGCTCTGTAGCAACATTCCTCCCAAACTCGAACAAGGTTTATAATAGTATATAAAATGGCCGGTCTCATTTCACAAATAGCATATATAATCTTTGAAGTAAAACAGGGACATTTTAAAATGGATCTCAAGTTTAAGTAGCGACAGTAATTTAAATGAACAGTAAAAGAAACCAAGATCCAAGACATATCAATTTTTCCGAAATATAAACCGGTTTCCCACAAGACCTTGTGGAATCCCATACTCCCACAAGTTCTTATAGGAAAACATTTTCCACAATACTACAATAATTCATAACTTGACATTAATGGCCATAAACAATTCCCAACCATTTATTCCGGTAGGTGGCATACTTTAGAGCAACCTCCACCCCCATTTATTCCGGTAGGTGGCATACTTAAGAGCAACCTCCACCCCCATTTATTCCGGTAGGTGGCATACTTAAGAGCAACCTCCACCCCCATTTATTCCGGTAGGTGGCATACTTAAGAGAAACCTCCACCCCCATTTATTCCGGTAGGTGGCATACTTAAGAGCAACCTCCACCCCCATTTATTCCGGTAGTTGGCATACTTAAGAGCAACCTCCATCCCCATTTATTCCGGTAGGTGGCATACTTAAGAGCAACCTCCACCCCCATTTATTGATTCTCAAGCATCCAATTCCAATATTTATCTCAATTTACAATCATTTATCCAAAACCCCCAAATTAATCATATGACGTTTTATAATGGCTAACCAAGAAAATACATGAGATCACAATAACATTATTTTGCTACCCAACACAAACAACTACGATTTTCAAAGTTCATAATAGAGAAAGCATTTAAGAAGAAATACATCACTCTCCACAAACTAGGGTTTTAAAACATAAAAAGAGATTTCATGGGTATTCAACCCTAACATTGTTCAAAACATGTAATCTTTACCAAAAAGCCTAATAGAGGATGATTCCATAGCATATAAATATCATTGATAGCCAAAACATACATATATAAATACCCTAACCTCAATGTAAGAGAGTGAGAGAAAACCCCTACCTTGATGTTCTTGAAGATCTAGGGTTTGATCTTGAATCACTCTTAAATCCTTTGTTTTCCCCTTTTGATCTTGTGTTTTCTCCTTCTTTATTCTTTTCTAAAACTCTCTCTAGGATTCCAAGAGGTGTGGGTAAGGGTGTAGTGAAAGTGTAGAAGAAGAGAGTAGAAGAATGGTGTTGTTGAGGAAATTTCGGTTTTGATCTCTATAAGGTGTAACTCTCTCAAGATCTTTGTGTTTTTCTCTCTTTTTCTCTTCTCTTAGGGCTCTAAGATGTTTGGGGTGAGAGTGGGATGGAAGAATGGGTCAAATGAGGCTTAAAAGTGTGTTTTAAAACACCAAAATCCCGATTTTTTCGGTGCCAAGCTTCGGGCGTACCGGTACGCGTACCGGTACGGTTTGGCTACTGGAGTTCGGCGTACCGGTACGCGTACCGGTACGGTTTGACTGCCAGATTTTTGTTTCGACTTCCAGTGCGATTTTGACCCATTTAGAGGTCGAATTGGAAAATTTTCATGAGATACACTTTTGTAGCCCTAGATGTCTACTATCTACTGTCAACATTTCAGATCAATTGGATATAAGTATAAAAAGTTATGAATAAAATACTAGAAGGTGTCCCAACTCCTTTTTACCCAAATTTTCTCTAAGTGTGTTTTCACTCCGGAATACTTCCTAGCTTCCAATACAACCCATATTACATCTCCCAAGGTTGTTCGACCTTCCGGATTCAATGGCCACATTATTTTGACCTAAAAATATTTAGAAACTTCCATAATCCCTCTTCTCAAGTTTACACACTTTCGAAACTCAAACTTCCCAATCCATTTGTCTCCCTAGTATTTATTCCTACTATTACTACACATATCCACATTTTTACCTCAATTATCTACTATATATCTATATACATATATAAAATAAAAATGCGGGGTGTTACAGATTCATAGACCCAAAAGATTCTGCTGGCAAATTTTGATAGTGAGGAGCGTCCTCAGACATAAAAACAAAGAAAATAAGATAAAATAAAAATTATTCACAGTAAACCAAAGAATACATACAAAAAGGAAGGTATTTTTACTTTTTACCTTAAAATACCTTTTATGATTCCCCGACAACGGCGCCAAAAACTTGACTTGATCCGAAATGTGTACACCCAAGTGCAGGAGATCAAGCTATAGTAATAATCTGGTTTAAGTCCGGAGTCGAATCCACAAGGAACTATTGTTGGTGTTTCAAAGTAAGCAGTGGTGGAGACCAAATGATTGTAAATCTTGAGTTTTGAAGTTGTGTGGTGTATGAGATTTCCTGGACAGAATATAGGATTCCTTCCAAGAAGGTTTGCTAGACAAAATATAAGATAAGCTTAAATGTAAAAGGGTCACTCTTTAGTTCAAGGATCTGGACATGCAGTTAATCATCCAGTTTATTATACTTGTGCTTGATAACTCAATTAACCCCCGTGTCAACAGCAAGTTAATCGGAAGATAAATGTGGAATGTGAGAATTAAGAATATGATTCTGATGTCTTTCTAGAAGTTCACAAGAATAGTCTGTGCCGAGACTCAACCCGTCTACAAACAAGCAAGTGTTTCTATAAGGCATCCAACCATGACATTAATGTTCCATTTCCATTCTTTAATTGAAGCACAATAATGGTGAAGATTGAAGGGTAGTCATGAAGATCTAGTCGGGGTACTTGCCTTGAACCGATGAGTCTTTCTATACAAGAGTTATCTATATTATAGAAAGAACTCACAGTTATACAAAGTACCTTAGCTTTGCTAGATGTAATCAATCATTCAATAAGCAGGGGGAATATAAAGCATTAAGCATAATCGAAAATGCACAGATATAACTTCCGGATAATTAATACATATCCATCACCTCTTACTAAAGAGTGAATGAGAAACTACTCACTCTTCATGGCTTTGGTAAAGCTAGAAAAGTGAGTGATGCTCATTCCTCCAAGTAGAGGAGTTACAAGGTAAGGTACAATAAACAAGGAGCTGATCTTCGACAAAGAATGAGTGAATCACGTTCCACCCTTCACGGCTTTGGCGAAGCTCTAGAAAAGTGGAAGAGTTTCACTCCTCTAAGGGAAGAAGCTCAAGCAATGGAAGTGAATGAAACAAATATTGAAAGTGGAAGAAAGGTAGTCACTTTTGGAGGGTTTCCTCCTCAACCAAAAGTAATCTATCTCCCTATATGCATGTAATTGAAAACATAAATCTAAGACTAACAAAGCAAGAAAATGTTGGTCTAATGCAAAAACCACCTCCAAGACCCCTTGAAGCTTCCACAAGGGGAGTATTTATAGGCAAGGAAGAAGGGGGGGAAGGTAGTGTGGAGGAATAGTACAAGGCTTTGAAAGTCCAAGTGAAAGTCCCAATGTCCGAAGAGAAGATCAACCACTCTGCAGCCTGTCTTGGGACAACGTTCAAACGTTGTCTGGCGTTCGAACGTTGCTTCTGTCTTTGCTAGATGGGCGTTTGAACGCCAGATGGGGTCTAATCTTCCCACTCAAGTGGCCTGTGATCTTCTGGAGATCTACTTTCACACGATTTGAATCACTGCCTTTGCACTCATTAGCCTGGTTCTTAATAGTGGAGGAGAACGTTCGAACTTGGTACTCAAGTACTTCAATGTTTTTCTTCTCATCTGCAACACGCCATGTCTCCGTAGTATGGTCTTCAAATAATTCAAGGGAACGTTCGAACATGGATTGGCATTTGAACGTTCTTGCCTTGGTCCAAGCTTTATCCAATTTTGCTCCAGAATATGCTGATGTTGTATGAAAGTTTGCCTTTGGTCCCTTGTACAATTTATGTCCTGAAATGTCATCATTTAAACTCTATCAAAGTATAATTAGTCTTAAAAAGGCATAGTGATATGCTAATTTTAACTACTAATCAAGCATCAAGTTTTCCCCTTGAAACTTGAAACAAACACCCTCTGGTATTTATGCGGTGACCCTCTTCCGATCACAATCAATGATGATTCGGTGTGCAGCCCACCAATCCATCTCGAGGATGACATCAAACTCTAACATGTCCATGACCCTAAGGTCCACAATAAGTAGAATTCCTAAGATCTCTAGCTCACACCCCCGACATATCTGATCAATGCAAACTCTAGCTCCTAGGGGAGAACTCAAATGTAATGGCTCTTCTAAGGTTTCCACCTCTAAGCCCAAACCCTTTACACATGATGCAGAAATGAATGAATGAGATACACCCAAATCAAACAACACCTTTGCCTATAAGGGAGAGAGTAAGAATGTACCCTAAATCGCCAACTGATCCAACGACTTAGTCTAAGGTGTGATGGCATAGACTCACCCTTGAGTCCCTGAAATCCCGACCTGTAAACCCTGTCGGCAGCCTCGACCCAAACCCTAGGCCATCCGCTTGGCAAGTGGTAAGGGCCTATGCAGCACCCTGGAACTGAAACTGACTTCCCTGGCCTATGGGAGGATAGGAATGAGTGAATAATGTCTGTGGATGCCCCACCGATGACTGGGACTGAGATTTTCCATAACTCTGGGATCCTTGCCTCTAAGGACAATCCCGCTTCAAGTGACCCGGCTGGTGGCATATGTAACACGTCCTCTGGTCGGTCTGATAGGTGGCCCTGAAATTTCTCCCACCTTGGGAGGATTGACCTTGATCTTGGTCTTGATAGCCACGACCCTGCCCTTGATATCCTTGCGGGGTAAACATCCATTGCTTCTTTCCCGAACATGAAGAAAAGGAATGACCCTCCTTCTTCTTATCCTTTGCACCGGCTTCCCAGGTCCTCTTTGTGTCTTCCACTTCCCTCTCAGTGGTCATGGTCATCTCGAATATTGAGTCCAAGTCTTGTAGGCGGTGGGCCGCAATCTTTCCCTAGATGGACAACTTCAAACCATCCTCGAACCTCCTTACTTTGGCTAAGTATGTGGCCACGTAATCATTGGTGAAATGTGCTAGCTCGGTGAACATAGCCTCATATTCCATCAACATCATAGTCCCTTGCTTCAAATCCAAGAATTCCCAGGCTTTTGATTACCGAATAGCCAACGGGAAATACTTTCCCATGATGAGTTCACGAAACCCTTCCCATGTTATTGCCTCAACATTCTTCGAGGCCTTGGCCCAATTCCACCATAGATGGGTCTCTCCCTCAAGCTGAAAGGCCACTAATCTTATCTTAGTGGCATCAGATGTGATCTACATAGCCTCCAAGATCTTTTCTATCTATTGGAACCAATGGTCGGCTACCATCGGATCTGCCCCTCCCATAAAGGTTGGTGGCTTGTGTTCCTTGAACTGCTGGAGGTTATTTGAGCCTCCTTGGCCTACATTGGCACTAACTTGTGCAAAGGTAGCCACCATCGTGCCTATAACCTCCATGAAGACTTGTTGATCAAAGGCCGGTGGCGGTTGGTTGTTGTTTCGCCCACCCCCTCCACCATTCCAGTGTTCTCTTCCTCTACTTTTCATCTACACATAGATAGCAATAGAGCACTAACTTAGCATCTCAAAGTTAGGGATCAAAGTCAAAACATTGAGATTTCTCTCTTTGTTTGAGTAATTGGAGGTTTGCCACCCACTAATAGAAACCTTAACCATGAACCTTCACGTTCCTTCTTTTCTAAGCCCCAAGGTTATGTTTTATAACCCTAGTATCTCATTTCTATATACATTTAATCATGCATATAATTCACATAGCACATAAAATATAGCATTTAATGCACATAACATGTAATACATAATGGATGAAATAGCCTAGAACAATGCCCCGCAAGCCCTAGGTAAATCGAGAACCTAGGCTCTGATACTGTTTGATTGGTTTTCCCTAATCTCCAAACATGAAGCAGGATTGTGTGTATATGGCTTATACGAGTTGGTGATTGTCACTCTCCCTCAGGTTCAAATGCAAGAAATGGGGACGTGTGTGTGAACAAAAATGTGTGTGTGTGCATAAGTGCTCCCCAATGGTAGAGAGACTTGCAATGTCATGTTTACTTGGAATAGGTATTCCAAGGTCGTCTCCTCAGGGAAGGAAAGATCAAATGTTTTGGAAGGGTGATTTGTTAAAAAAAATAAAAATTGGAAAATCTTGTGAATTGTATTTTGGAGAGTTGTGTTTTGGTAAAAAAATCAAGAAAGCAAGGTTGGCTAATCTATATAGGTCATTCCAATGGGAATGCCAAATTGACTCAATTCATTCAACCGATGGTGTCTCGGTGTTTGATTGATTCGTATGAAGTGAGGGACTAATGTGGATGTGTTGGGCAAAAGCATACCCCCATGACAAGTCTACGGTGTATCAAGAACCCACAACCACGTCCGCACTCAACCTAGTCAAACCAAACACTTTACACTACGAGGAAGAATGTAAAAGAGTCGATTTCACATACCCAAAAGGAAATTCCCCTTGGATTAGCCAACTAAAAGTCTAGATACTCATAACAAAAGTAAGAGCCAACATAAGGTAGTGAAATGAAGCATGAAACTTGTATTAATGCAAGAAAAGGTTTAAACTACAAGAGCAAATTTATTCATACCCAAAATACAAAGATTGAAGACAAAATACCCAAATGTAGAAATGAAAATGCTAGAACACTTAGTTAAGCTTGATTACAACTTGAATAAAAGAGTTTTGAGTGAAAGAGGGAAAGAGGGAAAGATTACAAGTAAAATAAAGCTTACTACAATGAAAATGGTGAAGGAAATGTAAAACCCAACTTTCTCTCTCTAAAACTTCATCTTCAGTCTTGGAGCTTCTCTCTATAAAAGAATGTAAAATCTGAATAATGGTGTAAGACTTGGTAATTTTCATCCATCCCCTCTCCCTTAGCCTGTGTGAACTCAATTCCAATGAGTGGGGAGAGGTTGGACACTTGAAGAAGCAAAAACAGGCCAAGCATGTGCCTCACATGCTTCTCCAACCACCCCTCTTCTCTCTTTTGCTTCTCCCCTTTCTCTCACTTGAAATATGACTTTAGGGGTTAGGAGAGCATCATGGGGTGTCAATTATGTCAGGGTATGGTTTGGATGACAAGAGGTGGGCCCCCGGAGTAAATGGAGTTGTGTGAGCAGGTTTCTGGCAAAACTGGGCAAAACCTACTAGTAGAACGAAAGAAAACCTACCGAAAGGTTTTTTTCTAGTAAAATTTTCTACCGGTAGGTTTTTGCATGGCTGAGGTAGAAGAATTCCAATAGCATTTTATATTGGTAGGTTTTGGATCTTCAACCGGTAGCTTTTGACTGACTTCTGCTTGATTGCGTTCACCCTAATCTCCAAACACTAACCCGGACTAAATGTATATTGCTTATGTGTGTAGGTGAGTGTCACTCTCCCTCGGGTTTGATGCTAGAAGTGGGAAAACGTGTGTGTGGATGAAAATGTGTGTGTGTGTGTGCAAAAGTGATCTCCAAGCGAAGAGAGACTTTCAAGTGTCGTGTTTTACTTGGAATTAAGTATTCCAAGGTCGTCTCCTCAGACAAGGAAGGTTGAATTGTGTGAAAGTGATTTTTTGAAAATGGAAAAGTGTAAAATCTTGTGAGTTTGTGTTTTTGGTGACTGAATATTTTGATTGAAAATGTAATGAAAACAAGGTTGGTTAATCCAAAGGGTTCATTCCAATGGGAATGCCAAATCAACTCAAAACATTCTTCAAATGGCGTCTCAATGCTTTATTGTTTCGTAGGAAGTGAGGGACTAATGTGGAGGTGTAGACTCAATCATACCCCGTGACAAGTCTATGATGTATCAGGAGCTCATAACCCCGTCCACACTCAACCTAGTCAAATCAAACAACTTACACTACGAGGAGGAATGAGAAAGAGTTGATTTAGCATACCCAAGAGGAAATCTCTCTTGGATTAAACAAACTAAAAACTTAGCTATTCATAATAAATGCAAAGACATACAATGTATAAAGAGACATAGTAATGAAATGGAGATTAAAACTTGTATTAATGTAAAGAAAAGTTAACTACAAAGATAAATGCATTTAATACCCATTTGGAAAGCTTGAGAAGAAAAACTTAAATGTAAACATGGTAGATTCAAAGATACATAACTAAACTTGAAATACACTTGAAATAAATGACATCTAAGGTGCAATAAATGAAGATTACAAGAGTCTTACAGCGTACTTCAAGTGAAATGGGTAAGAAAATGCAAAAATCCAAACTTTCTCTCTGTAAATTATGTCTTCTTCCTTGAGCTTCTCTCTCTAAAATGCTGAATAATGGTGTGTAGCTGCTTGCATTTTTGTCCATGAGGCTTGATTAACCCTAATTTTTGTGTAATAAAAAATTATTAAGTAATCAACTTTGTAAAATAAAACAATTAAACATTATGAATTAAAGTTTGTTCCTAAATTAAAGTTTGTAATACTTTATGTTTAAATTACAGGGTTAAATGCAGAAATACCAGAGAATATGAGGTTAAATTGCAAAGTTGAAAACAATGGAGGACTAAAGTATAAAAGAGACACGTGGAAGCTCCAGCCTGCGACACGTGCCCCTACTGCAAGACAACAAGAACTCCAAAACTGTGACACATTTACATGCTGGAAGGCTTTACCATCCGGATGGTAGGGGACGACCAAGGCTAGGTGGAAGGCTTTAAATCTCCACCTAATGCTACCTTTTGTCTATAAATACCCCCCCTCCTCCTTCACTTGATGGCCAACCATTCCAAGAGCAAAAGAGAGAAAGCTAAGGGAAGGACAAAAGAGAGAAAGAAAGGAAGAGTGAAAGATAAAGTCATAGCTGGTCCGTTCTATACCAATATTCTGTATTTCTACATTTCTGTTTATTCTTTCTATTCGGATAGTTGAACTACCACCACTTTGTTGTTTTGAATAATAATAAGAGTGGTTGTGTTTCAATTGTTCCTTGTGAAATAAGTTTTAGAATTTTTTCTTTTATTTCAGTTGTAATGACAAATACCCACACTCCTTGCTTGTTTATAGCAATGGGGCGTGAGTAGTCGTTTATATCCTTCAGTGAAGGGTAAACATATGTATATTATCGGTTAGATTATGGAAATGCTGATGTTTTATATATTTATGTATTATATGCTTCATGCATGATACACCGATACACATAGTTTTGGTGCTGAGCCTGGAATTATATCATCGGTGCATCATCAACCTGCCAGTCTAACAACCACGGTGTTCCTACCGGTATGGCTTGTCCTCCATCGGAACGCTGAGGATGTTTAACTGATGCATGGTACAAAACCTAAATGATCCTTATGAATGGCTTGTCCTTCTGGGTTATTAGGGTTGTTTAATTACTATATATAACTATATTGCCAGTCAAACAACCACGGTGTTCCTACCGGTATGGCTAGTCCTCCATCGGAATGCTGAGGATGTTTAACTGGTATATATATATCACAGATGACCTATTTGGGTAATTCAAGTATTCCTCATGAATGGCTTGGCCTTCTGGTTCACTTGAATTAGTCAATTGACACATCTATAACCAGCTAACCTAAGAAGTTGATGTGTTATGACTATTACCACCAGCTAACCTAAGAAGTTGCTGATATATGGTTTATTTATATATGCACTTACTATTAACAGATCAATTGAATAATTCAAGTATTCCTCATGAATGGCTTGTCCTTCTGGTGTGCTTGGATTAATCAATTGTCGTAAATATAACCAGCTAATCTAAGAAGTTGCTATGTTATTACTACCATCACCAGCTAACCTAAGAAGTTGTTGTGTGATAGTTTATATACATCAGACCTACCGGTTGACTTGCCAGTAAAATGGGAGTTAATTGTTGTAAGGTAGCATTTCCAGTATTTAACCGATATAAAACATATGAGATCCTTAAACTGAAGGGTATCTTTTATATTATTGTCATTTACAAGCTTATCTCTGCATTTAGTTTAAAGTAGACTAGTTATCAATCTAAACTCACATCATAACCTATCAACTGTTACACTACATTAAACAACAACTTTAATGTTCTTTTTATTTTGTCTTTATTTTAAGTTTTAAGTTACTAAAACTCTTCGTGAGATCGATACTTGGACTTAAACCGAGAAAACTACAATTTGACCACTTATACTTGGGTGTATAATTAATATAGTTCAGATCACAAAAAGTGGTGAATCAAGGCTCCTATAGCCTATGCGTGCAGGCTTCCCATCAATGGGAAGTGAGTTGATGGCTTGGACAGGCTAGGACAAGCCTAGCATGCAACCCACCAGGCTCCCTCCTTCTCTCTCTTCCTCATAAATGCATTTTCTTCCAAAGTCCAACCCTAGGTGTAGGGAGGCATGCTGGGATGTATAACATGTTAGGGATGTGTAGGAGAAGCTGAGGTGGGCCCCACAAGCAAAGAGAACTTGAGTTGCAGAATTTGGCATTTTTTCAGCAAAACCTACCGGTAGGTCGATCAAAAACCTACCGGTAGGTTTTCTTCCAGAGAGCAAAACCTTCCAGAAGGTTTGCGGTAGATCCAACTCCAGTGCACAAAGCCTACCGGTAGTTTTATGAGCAAACCTACCAGTAGGTTTTTACTTAGTTTGCACCTTTCTTCATCTTTTCACCTTCCATGCCACCTGTTAAGCCTCTCCTTCATCTCCATTGACTTTCAGCACTATTATGGGGCCTTAACTCAAGCTATTTCCAACTCTTTACCTACATTCACACAAAAACTTCATTAATTGTTTGATTAATTGCATTTCTTCCCAATTTCACCACAAAAGTAAGTATAAAAGGGATACAAAAGCATACATGATGTGCAATATTTTGTGCTAACCATACCCCCCAACTTGAGTTTTGCTAGTCCTTGCCAAACTTTATTTTCAAACCGCAAAGTGTAAACTACAACAATCCATTTACGCACATATATCGCCAAACAATCAAAATGCAAAAAATCACAATGCAATTAAAGACATAGACATGGGCTGAATAAAACGAAACAACTGTGGTACTTTTCATTAATTACATCCAAAAGTTCGGTACAAGGATTTAGAATTCAAAAAAAAAAAGGCCCAAAATCCTAGAGACACTTCTACTAGGCCGATAATTCTAATCCTAACTGTGCAACAACTAAAACTAAAACAAACAAAACACAACGACACAACTACTCGACCTCCTCATCCATCTCCTCCTCAGCTTCCTCACTCTCATCATCACTCTCCACCTCCTCGTCACCAGGATCATCGTCGTCAGAACCTTCCACCTCAACAACTGTAGAAGTGATGGGGTGATATTGAGGCAAGTGAAATGAAGGAAAGAGGATAACAAAGAGGGTTGTTCCGAGTGAATGACATTTATTTCAAAAAGATCTCCCTTTTTATGGGATTTTAAGTCTAACACCATCACTTCACTCTTTATTTATTTTTCTTCTTTTCCTTAACATTTTCCTTTTTCTTTGATCATTCTTTCTTCTTTCACCCCTTTTTCTCTCCTTTTCTTGGATTTTTCATTCTTTTTCATTCAATATTTGAATTCAACATCATTCATCACTTTGTTGGGTTTCCACATCACCATTCCTTCTCTTTTATGATCAATCATAGTTAGCTCTCGGAACAACCAAGGTGTGGTAAATTTTTATCATTTTGCACTGGCTTGGTCAATTGTGTGGCATGGAAACAAATTTTCAACAAGGCTCAATCACGGAACTAGGGATAATATTTTCACAAGAACAAGGGTTAAGGCTCAAAGTAAATCAGAGATAGCCTAAGATCATTTCCAGGTAAACATGGGAGAGCATTTTGCATTTCAAAACAAAGTCAATCAACTACCCAACTGCACTCTAACCAAAACAAGCATAATGAGATTACTGAACAGATTTGAATTTGAAAAATTGTTCTTTGAGTCAATGTAAGTTCCCTCCAACAAGGATTGACACTAAAACTCTCATGGTTACTTACTCATTTCCACTATTCATGTCAAGCACTACAATGTGAATCCAATCCGTAAATTGTCGAAATTACACGTTCATGGTGCACTTATGGTTGAGTTCAAAAGCAAACAAGTATGTGATACTCTTAGGATAGGATAAACTTCTATAATGTGCTCATGTATTCACAATTCAAAGCAAAGGTCAAAATATCAATAAATCCATGACACTTTGAATGGGGGAATATAGTTCAACATTCAGATATTCTTCACAAAAATTTTCAAAATTTTCACATATTTCTCAACTATTCTTAAACAAAAATCTGTAGAACATGTGAAAGGTGAATTTCACCACAAAAATTGGTATCATCAACAAAACATTTTCACAAAAAAGTGGTGTATCATACAAATGGTGCAGCTCACCCCCCAACTTGATTTATGCATTGTCCTCATTGTCCTCAATGCAACAAAAAAGATATGATATGCAATGATGGACTTTTAAAAATATAAGTAGGGTTAGAGAACACCTCGTATGGAACTTTTGACAAAAACACCGTAATCTGCACATTAAAATGACGAAAACTACACAAAGATGAAAGTAAGTAAACAAAATAACTTGGAAATTAAATGATAAAAGAAAGCGACTGTACACTAAAATCTACATGAACAGTTAATCCTCCAAAAGGTTCGGGTAAACCAGATCCACCAACTCTTCCTCCACCTTTTAACCCTCAAAACCCTCGAAGAATGGTTTAAGTCATTGGCCATTGACCTTGAATGTTTTACCATCCTCAGGGTTTGTGATTTCCACGGCTCCATTGGGGTAGGCCACCTTAACAAGATAGGGGTCATCCCACTGAGATCGAAGTTTTCCTTGGAAGATGGAGAGTCGAGAATTATACAAGAGCATTTTTTGTCCGGGCTCAAATATTTTCCTTAAAATGGATTTATCGTGAAAAATATTAGCCCTTTCTTTTGAAATTCTTGAGCTCTCGTATGCATCTCTATGGATCTCCTCCAACTCATTCAACTCCAATTTCCTATTCTCTCCGACTATTCTCAAGTTGAAGTTTAAGGTCTTGATGGCCCAATAGGCCTTATCCTCCATTTCAACTGGCAAATGGCAAGCCTTGCCATAGACTAGCCTATAGGGTGACATACATAAAATGGTCATGTAAGCAGTGCGGTAAGCCCATAGGGCATCGGTCAATCTAAGTGACCAATCACTCCTATTAGGGTTCACCATTTTCTCTAGGATGTTCTTGATCTCCCTATTGGCCAACTTAGCTTGGCCATTGGTCTGTGGGTGATAAGCGGTTGATAACTTGTGTGTGATGCCATACTTATGCATTAAAGATGTAAATGGCCTATTGCAGAAATGAGAACCACTGTCACTTATCATTGCTCGAGGCATCCCAAACCTCTAAAAAATGTTTTCTTTGAGAAACTTGACCACGACCCGGTGGTCATTGGTCTTGGTTGGGATAGCCTCTACCCACTTGGACACATAGTCCACTGCTAACAAAATATACAGGTTGCCACAAGACATAGGGAATGGACCCATGAAGTCAATGCCCCAACAATTGAATATCTCAATTACTAACACGGGGGACAAGGGCATCATATTCCTACAGGTCACACTACCTAATCTTTGGCACCTATCGCATTCCTTGTAAAATGAAACATAATCCTTAATTAAAGAAGGCCAATAAAAACCGGATTGCAAAACCTTAGCCGAAGTCTTTTTGGAAGAGAAGTGTCCACCGCACACTTCGGAATGACAGAATGCAAGGACGTCCCATTTTTCATTCTCAGGTACACATCTCATGAGTTGTTCAAGGCAGTATTTGAACAAGTACGGGTTGTCGAAGTAGAAGTACTTTACATTCGCCATAAATCTTCGTCTATCCTCCGGGCTCCAGTGCAGTGGAATTTGTCATGTAGCAAGATAATTGCAAATGTCAGCATACCAAGGAAAAACAGAATGAATGAAAAATAAATGCTAATTAGGAAAAGAGTCAGGGATAGGAATATGCTCTTTGGCATCTTGAACTACAAGTGGGGACAAATGGTTCGCCATCACGTTCTCAACTCCCGTTTTGTCTTTGATTGTCAAGTTTAATTCTTGTAGGAGGAAGATCCACCTAATGAGTCTTGGTTTTGTGTCCTGCTTAGACAAAAGATACTTCAAAGCATAGTGATCAGTGTAGACTATAATAGGTGAACCAATGCAAATACTACGACTAGCAACTTTTTTTCGGTGATAGTGTAATTCATTTGTGTCTCATTTAAAGTCTTACTAGCATAGTATATTACATATGGTCTCTTGTCTTTCCGTTGACCAAACACAGCACCGAATGCATAATCACTTGCGTCGCACATGAGCTCAAATGGTAAATCCCACTTGGGTGGTCGCATAATTAGAGGTGTAGTGAGCATGCTTTTGAATTTTTTAAATGATGCCTCACAATTATCCGACCACAAAAATGGGACATCTTTGGAAAGCAAATTGGTCAAGGGTCGTGTCAATGCACTAAAATCTTTTATAAAACAACGGTAAAAACAGACATGGCCAAGAAATGACCTGATGTCTTTGACGACTTTCGGTGTGGGGAGGCTGGAAATTACATCAACCTTGGATTTGTCGACTTCAATCCCCTTTGCCGAAACGATGTGCCCGAGCTCTATCCCTTGTGTCACCATGAAGTGGCACTTCTCCTAGTTGAGAACCAAATTTTTCTCCTCACATCTCTCAAGTACTCTCTCCAAATTCTGCAAACAACCTTCAAATGAGTCCCCAAACACGAAATAGTCATCCATGAAAACTTCCACAATTTTCTCTACCATGTCGCTGAAAATTCCCATCACACATCTTTGAAACGTCTCCGGGGCATTACACAACCCGAATGGCATTCAGCGATAAGCGAGGTGCCGAAGGGACACGTGAATGCAATCTTTTCTTGGTCTTCTAAAGCGATCTCAATTTGATTGTAGTTGGAGTAACCATCCAATAAACAATAAAACAAGTGTCCGACTACTCCTTCTAATACTTGGTCGAGGAATCGCAAATGAAAGTGATCATTTCTTGTGCACGAGTTGAGCTTCTAATAGTCATTACAAACTCTCCATCCGGTGATTACTCTTGTCAAAATCACCTCGTTTGCCTCATTTACAACCACAGTGACCCTCGATTTCTTTGGTACCACTTGAATGGGACTAACCCATTTATTGTCGGCTATAGGAAAGATGATGCCCACATCAAGTAGTTTGAGCACCTCATCCCTCACCACATCCTTCATGATATGATTTAGCCTTGTATGTGGTTGTCAAGACTTCTTGGAGTCTTCCTCTAGGTAGATGTTGTGTGTGCAAATGAGGGGGCTTATCCCCTTGATATCGGCAATCGTCCAACCAATTGCTCCCTTGTGCCTCCTCAACACTCTCAATAGATCATCTTCTTTCTTCGGCTCCAATGAAGAACTTATGACTACTGGAAAGGTTTTGTGCTCCCCGAGAAAAGCATTCTTGAGAGTGAAGGTAGTGGCTTCAACTCCAAGTTAGGTGTTTGTACAGTGGATGGAAAAAATTTCTTCTCTTGTTGTGGATGCTTCTCAAATGTTAGGGTCCATTTTTCTACCCCTTGATCAACAATATCCCCCTCTCCCAACTTCAAAGTGTTGCATAGCTCCAAGTGCTCCTCCAACAAAGTGTCAATCAAGTTGATCTCATGTACTTCTTCGTCATCCCCCGGTTGCTTTCACAAGTTGAACATGTTGAGGTCCATTGTCATATTCCCGAATGCAAGCTTCATTAATCCATTCCTGCAATTAATCATGGCATTAGAAGTAGCAAGGAACGGCCTACCTAGTATGATAGGAATTTGTGAGATAGGGTTAACAACCGGATGAGTATCAAGTACAATAAAATCAATAGGGAAATAGAAATTATCAACTTGAACTAAGACATCCTCAACTACTCCCCTCGGTGTTCTAATGCTACGATCCGCCAATTGAAGAGTGATTGGAGTTATTAGTACACCGAATAGGGTAGGAGATTGACACTTGCCCCCAAGTCAAGAAGTGCTTGCTCCACCTGGCAATTTCCTATTGTGATAGCAATGGCTGGGTAGCCGAGGTCTTTGAAATTTGGTGGGGTGTAGGTCCTCAAGATTCAGCTTACTTGTTTGGTGAGGAATGTCTTCTTGTGCACGTTCACCTTTCTCTTCACTGTGCACAAATCTTTCAAAATCTTTGCACATAAAGGGATTTGCTTTATGGCATCGAGGAGTGGGATGTTGATTTTCACCTGCTTAGACATTTCAATAAAGTCAGAATAGTTAGCCACCTTCATGGGTGGCTTCAAACGTTGGGGAAAATGGTCGGAATGGGACCTGCATGAACATTCAAATCGACATTTTTTTCTTTCTCACTTGTCTCACCTCCCTCGGAATTTCCCTTAATCTCTTTCTCTTTTCCCCATGTGGCTTTTGGTGGGACTTTTGGCAAAATGGTCTTGTCAATTTGTTTACCACTCCTAAGGGTGGTGACCGCCTTGAGTTCCTCATAACTCTCTTTAGTGGATTCGGATGACTCTATCATGTGTTGACCCCTAGGGTTCTCTTGTTGTAACGACCCTATGGCATTGGTCAATTTTGTGATTTGAGTCCGAATGTCATTAAAAGCGGCGACAGTTTGATTGTTGATGGTGGTTTGGCTTTAGATGAATTGGTACATGACATCCTCCAAATTTATTTTATGAGGCGGTTGATAGGTGGATGGGTTGGATGATCCTTGTTGACCAAAACTTTGTGGAGGCGGGTTTGTGAAAACCCTTCTGGATTGGACCAAGGGTATTGAGAGCTAGACAAAGGACCTTGACCATGGTATTGGTTTTGCTTGGGAGGCATGGGAGGTGAATATGAACTAGACCCATGAGGAATGGGATTCTCATTCTTCCAATTAAAGTTCAGGTGATTACTCCAACCCGAATTATATGTATTAGAGTGTGGGGAGAATGATTGCCTACTTTGATTGAAGGCATTGACTTGCTCATGGTACACCTCTTTTAGTGCCGGAATGTTGAGGTACTCCGATATGGAATGCTCAACACTCTCACAAATAGGTCAAAACTCCTCGGTCTTGGTTATGTTGGACATCTCATGTCTCCTATTGACCTCTAGACTCTCCAATTTTTGAGACAATTTGGTGATTTTGGAAAGCAAGTCTTCCCGATCCCTTAAATCATACATCCCTCCCCCACTTGGTTGATTACTACTCGGAAAGGACCTCGGTACATCGGCGGGATCAATGATATCCCAATGATTCGCCACTTTTTGTGGTCTAAATTATATTATTATACACCCAAGTATAAGTGGTCAAATTGTAGTTTTCTCGGTTTAAGTCCAAGTATCGATCCCACAAAGAGTTTTAGTAATTCATATTTTAAAATAAATAAAAAAAACAGTAAAGTTGTTGTTTGCAATAGTATGATATTTGATAGCTTGTGGTGTGAGCTTAGATTGATAACTAGTCTAATTTAAATCAAATGCGGAAATAAAGTGCGGAGAAAATAAAAATGCGTAAGTAAAGCGTATAAGTGATAGCAATATAAAAGATACCCTTCAATTTAAGGATCCATATGCTTTATATTGGTTGATTACTGGAAATGCTACCTCACAACAATTAACTTCCATTTTACTGGAAAGTCAATCGGCATGTCTGATGTATATAAACTATAACACAACCGCTTCTTAGGCTAACTGGTAGTAATAAATTATAACGCAGCAACTTCTTAGGAAAGCTGGTTATATTTACGTCAATTGATTAACCCAAGCAAACCAGAAGGACAAGCCATTCATGAGGAATACTTGAGTTATTCAATTGATCTCTTGATAGCAAGTACATAAAGATTAAACCATAACACAACCACTTCTTAGGTTAACTGGTGGTAATATAGCATAACACAACAACTTCTTAGGAAAGCTGGTTATAGACGTACCAATTAACTAATTCAAGTGAACCAGAAGGACAAGCCATTTATGAGGAATACTTGAATTACCCAGTACTTGAATAGTTGATCTATATATATACATATATATATGCATGCCAATTAAACATCCTCAGCATTCCATCGGAGGACAAGCCATACCAGTAGGAACACCGTGGTTGTTAGACTGTCCATATAGTTAGATAGATATATATATATATATATATATATATATATATATATATATATATATATATTCCTCAGCATTCCATCGGAGGACAAGCCATACCAGTAGGAACACCGTGGTTGTTAGACTGCCAGTATAGTTAGATATATAATAAGTAAAGAAACCCTAATAACCCAGAAGGATAAGCCATTCACGAGGATCATTTAGGTTTTGTACCACACATCAGTAGAAAATCCTCAACATTCCAATGGAGGACAAGCCATACCGGTAGGAACATCGTGAATCTTTAACTAACTGGTCTTATGATATACTGATGACATACTTCCAGGCACAGCACCAGAATTACGTATATCACTATATCACGCATTAAGCATATAATACATATATAAATAAACATATAAATAAAACATCAGCATTTCCATAATCTAACCAATATTATACATATGTTTACCCTAGTTTGAAGGGTATAAACGACTACTCACGCTCCATTGCTACAGACAAACAAGGAGTGTGACTATTCATCGTTACAACTAAAATTAAACGGTAAATTGTAAAACTTCTTTCACAAGGAACAATTGAAACACAACCACCTTTATTATCATTTAAGACACAAAAGTGGCGGTAGTTCAACTATCCGAATAGAAAGATACAATAGAAATGTAGAAATACAGAGTAATAGTAAAAGTGTATCACGGACCGGCTATGTATTGAACTTTCTCTTTCTTTTTCTTTCTTTCTTTCTTTCTTTCTTTCTTTCTAGCTTTGGAAAGGTTTCTTGGCTCTAGTATGGCCGGCCAAATGAAGGGGGAAGTGCTCTTGGGGAAGTCTTGAAAGGCTTGGAAAAGGATGGCTTGAAGAATGAACAAGGCACCCCTATTTATAGAGGGGGGGGGGGGGGGGAACTTTCGGCCAAGGGGGGGTCCCAACCACCTAGCCCAACCTTCCCAAAGGTCATGCCTTGCAGTGGTGCTAGGTGTTGGCTTCTTGGGCTGCCACTTGTTAGCTTCTTATTGGTCCAAGTTTCTTTATTGCACCTTGGTCCTTCGTGACTTCAAGCTTTGCACATTCGTCCTGTATTCTTCAGTATTTCTGCATTTCACCCTGAACTTTCAACATAAAGTATTTAAAACTTTAATTTAAGCACAAACTATAATTCATAATATTTAATTGTTTTATCTTACAAAACTGATTACTTAATCATCCTAATTTATACACTAATTATGGTTAATCACACCCCCCAACTTAAACTTTACTAGTCCCTAGTAAACACAAATTATAGAAATTATTTCACAAAATAACAATAAGATAACAGAGGTAAAATAATTTTCGTAGATTTTTTCACGATTGCATTTAGCATATGCAATAAGCCGTTAAACCTTTAGGTGATCCCTAGTGGACGAGTGTTGTCTCGTGAAGGTTTTCAGTGAAGCTGCCTACAAACTTCAGTAGTTAGGAGTTTATAACTCATACTTTTCACAACTAAAATTAAATCAATATTCCTGTGTATTGCTACAATATTTTCTTTTTCTGATCACTACAAGAGTAACACACGTTAGTTGTAACATTATCTATATATTTTTATAAAAACTTGTGTGTGTGTACTGATTTCTTTTGTTTCAAAAATCACTCAATAAATATTACCATCTTTCATGGTAGTCTTGATGTCAATCCTTTCCTGAAAATACACTCAGCAAATAATACATATTCGTTATAGTGACTATTCTCTCACTAGTTACATGTGATTGGAATATTGTTAACGAAGCAATTAATATCACATGTAACATTTCTGAAGAACAGGTATTTGAATAGAATTGAAATTTGACATAATCTCATGATCGGATATTAACATTATATCAGACATATTATTAACATTCTCCCTCTATGGATATATAGGATTAATACAGAGATATGATTTCTGGAATCAAAAATGACTTTCTTTGGGTTATAACGTGGTCATTGGGTTAAGGTTTAAGAAACGACGTTAATGTGATTTCAAAAAGCTACTTTTTATATTGTGGCACGCCTCTTCCCTGCTTTTCAGATTTTGCATGTTTATTCTTTCCATTTTTCCATTTTTCACTTTCTTGGCTATTTTCTTTCTGTTTTTTCTTTTCTTTGAATAGCCAATACCCTTTTCTTTTTTCTTTTTCCACCTTGTCTTCTTTCTTTTCTGTATCATACTAATTTAAAAGAGGGTGCAAGAAAATTATGTAGCCTAGGTAGGTTTAATATATTTTCATGTGGCTCGGATGTGTTTTTCGGGTATCATGAAAATAATTTATACTTTTCTTAGGCTCAATCATGATTGACTAAGGATATAATTTTGTAAAAGAAATGGTCAAGGCTCAAAGATAATGAAAAATGGCCTAAGATCATTTTCCAGAAATTATTTATCTGTATTAATCTCACATAAGAGAATTTCAAGGATAATGCTAATAATATAATCTAACAAATGTTAATCAAGACAAAATTAATGAGATTATTGAAAGAAAGTTTACCGTAGAATCGAAGATGTTTATTTGAGTAGATGTAGAATATTTCTCCAAGGAGGATTGGCTCAAATTCTTCAATTGGTTATACATCTCCACTAAATATGTAAAGAGTGTAATATTTCACAAGGTTTTTGGAATAAAGAAATCTATTCGTGCTGTAACAGAATAAGTTCAAACGAAAATATTAAAATAATATACAACTAAAATATGAAAATCTCACATGATCAGATTAGGGTTATTTTCACAGAATATAGGAATATTAACGTAATTCAACTGTAAATTATATAAAATAATCCTCCTAACGGAATTAACATGAGGTCCATATTAATTATTAAAAATTAGTTAAGCATACACAAGTTTAAAACAAACAGCATAATTAAAACATAAAGTAATTTATAATTTAAGTTCATAAAATAAAAGTGCATAATGTAAAAGATAAGTGAAAGAAAAAAAATTATTTTGCAGAATCTCCAATCTGCTTAGGAAGTAGAAGATCATCCTCCAAAATGACTGGATTTTGTACTTTGCAACTGCAGTCTGCTGCTCCTGATTTCCTGAAATTCTGCAGTTACAAAAATTAAATACAACTTTATATATTCTATAAAACTTTGCTAACCACTATTTTTCTTGTCAAAAATTGGTGGTTTTTATTTTTATTATTTTTATTTAATATTTACTTATTTTCCTATTTAACCTATAGTTATTTACATTTATATACTATTCCAAAATTACACATCATTTGACCACACTGATTCAAAGTCAGAACTTTTTGGATCACTAACACATCAGTGACACGGTTAACTTCATTTCTTACGTATCTTGTTAATATTGGGGTAGAATAGGATGGCGCCTCATGATAATCCTTACTCTGCCCATACCTAATCCACCGTAAACGATCTGACGCTCGACCTGAAATTGGTTCCGCACACTTATTATATTGTCTCAAATGTTCTATACGACCACATCTTACACAAGCACAGAGACGATTTGTTCGTCGGTGTTTAGCAAATGTACTTTTTCCACACAGGGGTCTTGGTTGGCTTTCAAAAATTTCTAATTTTCTAACTCTTCTAGTTTTTTGTATGATCAATGCATGTATATCTTTTGGAAAGTGACATAGTAAAATTAAACTTAACCAAAATAATTTTTCGTCCATTTTTCAATTTTTTAAGAAAGACACGAAAAAAAAAAAAACGACTCAAAAATTATTGAAAATTGACTCACTATCCGATTCTTTAACGTCTGCCAGTTACAAAGACGAACAAAATTTTAAATAAAAATTATTATGCTAAAAACAATAAGTAAATTCACACTCATATCTCCCCAACTTAAATTAAATTCTATTTGTAATGTTAAAACAGTAATAAACAGCATTGAGAAAAACCAGCAATTTGTTGTCGTTCAACGATTAAGATATCTAGCTTTCACTCAGGAGATTTAATCTGTCAAACAAATTACAAATAATTAGTTATATTATTTAAATAACAATTAACACACATAGACTGGATCAAAAAGTTGCACAGAAGTGACATCTTGAGTAAATCCATTATAATAAGGTTTAAGTCTTTGCCCGTTTACTTTGAAAACATTTTAAGTTAATGGATTTTCAATTTCAATTGTCCCATAGTCAAAAACTTGCTTAACTATATAAGGTCATGTCCATCTAGATCTTAATTTTCCAGGGAATAAACGAAGTTTAACATTGTACAGTAGAACTTTTTGAGATGGTTCAAAAGATTTTCTCATTATATTTTTATCATGAAAAACTTTTGTTCTTGATTTAGCAATCTTTGCATTTTCTTAGGCTTCATTTCTTAATTCTTCTAATTCATTTATTTGCAATTTACGTACTACTCCAGCTTCATCTATTTCAAGATTCATCATTTTGATTGCCCAATATGCTTTATGTTCTAATTCTACAGGCAAATGACATGGTTTACCATAAACTAACCGATAAGGATACATTCCTAGAATAGTCTTATACGCAGTACAGTAAGCCCACAGTGCATCCGTTAATCTTAAAGACCAATCTTTACAATCTGGATTTACTGTTTTTTCTAAAATGTATTTTATCTCCCTATTAGCTAATTCAGCTTGTCCACTTGTTTGCGGATGATATGGAGTGGATATTTTATGAGAAATCAAGTATTTTTTCATCAGGTTTTCAAAAACTTTATTACAGAAATGTAATCCACCATCACTGATGATTGTTCGAGGAATCCCAAATTTGGATAAAATATTTTCTTTTAAAAATTTGATCACTGTTCTATGATCATTATTTCTACATGGAATTGCCTCTACCCATTTAGAAACATAGTCAACTGCAACCAAAATATATAGATATCCAAAGGATGGGGGAAATGTTCCCATAAAATCGATGCCCCAGCAATCAAAAATTTCAATAACTAAAATAGGGTTTAAAGGCATCATATTTCTTTTCGAAATATTCCCCATTCGTTGACATCTGTCACAGTTTAAACAAAAGATATAAACATCTTTAAAAAGAGTTGGCCAATAAAATCCACACTGTAAAATTTTAGCAGCGGTTTTCTTTGAAGCAAAATGACCTCCGCAAGCTTCAGAGTGACAAAACTGAATAACCTGACTGATTTCATGATTAGGTACACAACGTCTTATTATTTGATCTTTACAATATTTAAACACATAAGGATCTTCCCATAAAAAATTACGTACCTCACTTAGGAACTTATTTTTATCAGTCCAGGTATAATTAGAAGGAATAGTACCAATAGCTAAATAATTGGCTATATCAGCATACCATGGTACTTCGGTTATTGCAAATAGTTGTTCATCTGGAAAAGTTTCTCTAATTGGAGTTGGTTCTTCCTTTATATCATAATCTAACCTTGACAAGTGATCTGCTACCACATTTTCTACTCCCTTCTTATCTTTAATTATAAGATCAAATTCTTGAAGTAACAAATCTAACGCAGGAGACGTGGCTTCGCATCTTTTTTAGTAAGTAAATATTTTAAAGCTGCATGATCTGTAAATACAACAATTGACGATCCAATCAAATGTGATCGAAATTTATCTAATGCGAACACAACAGCAAGTAATTCTTTTTCTGTGGTTGAATAGTTCATTTGTGCATTATTTAGAGTTTTGCTTGCATAGTAAATAACATATGGTTTTTTATCCTTTCTTTGACCTAATACAGCTCCTACCGCTTAATCACTTGCATCACACATTAACTCGAAAGGTAAGGACCAGTAAAGAGGTTGCATGATAGGTGCAGAAATAAGCATATTTTTTAATTTATCAAATGCTAATTGACATGCATTATTCGATTCAAATATTATATTTTAGCATAGAAGATTACAAATTGGTCTAGATATTGAACTAAAATTTTTAATGAATCTTCTATAAAAACCAGCGTGACCTAAAAAAGATCTAACATCTTTTACGGTTTTTGGTGAAGGAAGATTAGCTATTAAGTCAATTTTGGATTTATCGACTTCCATTCCTTTTTCAGAAACTATGTAACCTAAAACAATACCTTGTGTAACCATGAAATGACATTTTTCCCAATTTAAGACAATGTTTGTTTCTTCACATCTAATCAGTACTCTTTCCAGATTTTCTAAACATAAGTGAAATGAATCACCATATACTAAAAAGTCATCCATAAAAACTTCTAGGTGTCGTTCTACCATATCACTGAATATACTTAGCATACAACGCTGAAAAGTAGCTGGAGCATTACATAATCCAAAAGGCATTCTTTGGAACTATTTGTGTAGGACTGACCCAGATCTTTGTACTTAAGAAGCGTATCATGCTGTATTATAGTATTAACTTGTTCAGTTCAAAATGCCTTCTTTGGTACATTAGTTCTTCTTTTTATGGTGCAAAGATCTTTTAAAAATTTAGCATAAACAGGAACTCATTTTATTGCATCTAACTGTAACACCCCAAAACACACCCTGGATGGCATTACATTCTAAAACATTCATATCATGAGAGCACTAATATAATTCCTCCAGAAACGAGGCTTCATTTGTCATCCACAAATATTTACAAAGTGATCCAAAAGAATAAGCCCAAATTATGGCTATTACATCTCAAAAATTTACTTAAAGTAGCACAGCGGAATAAACAAAAGCAACTAGACTACACAATGTTCCAAAAGAATGTCCTAGTCTAGTACAAAAGGAAGGGAGGTCGCTCTATGCGTCCACCTCGGGATCCACACTCCCGTCAAGTGGAGTCTCCCAAGTAGCGGGCTCCTCGACCCTTGCGTCCACCTCAAGCAGGAAATCTGAAAAATGTTAGCGGTAGGGGGTGAGCACAAAGCTCTGTAGAAAAATTCTCTCAAACCCATACAAGGTTTAGAAAAGCATTTAAAACGGTCGGTCTCATTTTTAACATAACATAGATACATAATTTGAAATAAAGCAGTGACATTTAAAAAGGATCTCAAGTTTATGTAAAAACATTACTTAAATGAATAAACGAGTACCACATACAAATAATCACCATTAATTGTCATAAACAATTTCCAACGATTCTTTCGGTAGGTGGCATACTTTAGGGTAACCTCCACCCCCCATTCTTCCGGTAGGTGGCATACTTTAGGGTAACCTCCACCCCCATTCATTCGGTAGGTGGCATACTTTAGGGTAACCTCTACCCCCGTTAGATCATCTTTGCTTCCCAAGCATCCATACAAGGAACCTCTTGGGAAGGGGTGAGCATCCTTACAAGGAACCTCTCACACTTCTTTCGGTAGGTGGCATACTTTAGGGTAACCTCCACCCCCATTCATTCGGTAGGTGGCATACTTTAGGGTAACCTCCACCCACGTTAGATCATCTTTGCTTCCCAAACATCCTTACAAGGAACCTCTTGGGAAGGGGTGAGTATCCTTACAAGGAACCTCTCACACTTCTTTCGGTAGGTGACATACTTTAGGGTAACCTCCACCCCCATTCATTCGGTAGGTGGCATACTTTAGGGTAACCTCCACCCCCGTTAGATCATCTTTGCTTCCCAAGCATCCTTACAAGGAACCTCTTGGGAAGGGGTGAGCATCCTTACAAGGAACCTCTCACACTTCTTTCGGTAGGTGGCATACTTTAGGGTAACCTCCACCCCCGTTAGATCATCTTTGCTTCCCAAACATCCTTACAAGGAACCTCTTGGGAAGGGGTGAGCATCCTTACAAGGAACCTCTCACACTTCTTTCGGTAGGTGGCATACTTTAGGGTAACCTCCACCCCCATTCATTCGGTAGGTGGCATACTTTAGGGTAACCTCCACCCCCGTTAGATCATCTTTGCTTCCCAAGCATCCTTACAAGGAACCTCTTGGGAAGGGGTGAGCATCCTTACAAGGAACCTCTCACACTTTTTTCGGTAGGTGGCATACTTTAGGGTAACCTCCACCCCCATTCGTTCGGTAGGTGGCATACTTTAGGGTAACCTCCACCCCCGTTAGATCATCTTTGCTTCCCAAGCATCCTTACAAGGAACCTCTTGGGAAGGGGTGAGCATCCTTACAAGGAACCTCTCACTCATGTGCATCACAAACAATCCAACCAAGCTTACAATTCCAATATTGATTTCAATTTACAATCATCTATCCAAAATCCCCCAAAATATATCATGTAATAATTCTACAACCAACAAAGAAAATACATGAGATCACAATAACATCATTGTTCAACCCAACACAAGCACTAAGGGTTCGAAAATCCATAATAAAGAAAGCATTTAAGAAAGAAATACATCACTCTCCAAAAATGAGGGTTTTAAAACTAGAGAAGAGATTTCATGGGTATTAAACCCTAGCTTTGTTCAAAACATGTAATCTTTGCCAAAAAGCCTAAGAGAGGATGATTCCATAGCATATATATACCATTGATAGCCAAAACATACATATATAATTACCCTAGCCTCAATGTAAGTGAGTGAGAGAAAACCCCTACCTTGGTGTTCTTGAAAATCTAGAGTTTTGATCTTTTTTGGAATTGTAACTCCCTCTTGATCTTGTGTTTCTTTCTCCTCCTTTATCTCCTCCTAGGGTTCTAAAGTGTTTAGGATGAGAGTGGAGTGAAGAATGGGGCAAATAAGGGCTTGAGGGGATGTTTTAAACCCAAAAATCCTGACTTTTTAACTGTTCAGCGAGTGTCAGAAAAAGCGTACCGGTACGCGGTACCGGTACGGTTAAGCTACTGGTTCGGGTGTACCGGTACACTTCGGCTACTTCGACTTCCAGGGCAGTTTTGACAAATTTAGAGGTCGAATTGGAAAATTTTCATGAGATACACTTTTGTAGCACTATATGTCTAATATCTACTGTCCAAATTTCAGATCAATTGGACATAAGGATAAAAAGTTATGACCAAAATACTAGAAGGTGTCCCAACTCTTTTTTACCCAAATTTTCTCTAAGTGTGTTTTCACTCCGGAATACTTCCTAACTTCCAATACACCTCATATTACCTCTCCCAAGGTTGTTCGACCTTCCGGATTCAATGGACACCTTATTTTGACCAAAAATATTTAGAAATTCATCTAGTCACCCTTTCCAAGTTTAAACGTCTTGGAAACTCCAACTTCCCAATCCATATTTATCTCTAGCATTTCTCCTACTATTACAATCTATATAATTTATTCTTACATCCTTACACATATCCACATTTTTACAACAATTATTTACTATATATCTATATACATATATATAAAAGGAAAAATGCGGGGTGTTACAATCCACCCCCCTTAAAGAAAGTTTCGTCCTCGAAACTTACCTCAAGTAGCGAACAAATATGGATACTTCTCCCGCATTTCTTGCTCCGATTCCCATGTAGCTTCCTCCACTCCATGGTGTTGCCACCGAACCTTTACCAATCTGATAACTTTGTTGCGAATCACTTTTTCCTTGTTGTCGAGTATTTCTACCGGTTGTTCTTCGTAGGTTGCTCCGTCTTGGATTTCAATCTCCTCCAAGTTCACGACTGGAGTTGCATCCGAGTGACACCTTCTCAACATGGACACGTGGAACACATCATGTACTCCGGATAGCTGGGCTGGTAGTCGAAGTTGGTATGCCGCCTTGCCTATCGCTTTGATTATCTCAAACGGTCCGGTATATCTTGGTGCTAGCTTCCCCTTCTTGCCGAATCGAAACACGCCCTTCTTGGGTGACACCCTGAGAAATACATAGTCTCCCACCTTGAATTCTAAGGGTCTTCGTCTGTGGTCCGCATAGCTCTTCTGTCTACTTTGCACCGTCCGTAGCCTCTCTCGGATGAGTTGAATCTTCTCCGTAGTTTCTCGAACAATGTCCTGTCCCAACAAACTACTCTCACCGGCTTCTAACCAACACGTCGGTGATCGGCATGGTCTTCCATACAATGCTTCATACGGTGCCATCCCAATACTTTCCTGATAGCTGTTGTTGTAAGCAAACTCCACCAACGGTAAGTGGTCGCTCCAACTCCCCTTGAAGTCCAACGCGCAAGTGCGTAACATATCCTCCACAATCTGGATCACCCTCTCGGATTGGCCATCCGTTTGGGGATGAAAAGCCGTACTGAAATGTAACTCCGTCCCCATCGCTTGTTGTAGACTCTGCCAGAATCTCGCCACAAACCTAGAGTCACGATTCGACACAATCGAGAACGGAACGCCGTGTAATCTCACTATCTCACGGATATACAGCTGGCTCAAGGTCTCGAATGTATCTGTGGTCTTCATACCCAAAAAGTGAGCGGACTTGGTGAGTTTATCCACAATGACCCACACTGCATTATTGATGAGCGCATAATATTGCATATTTGAAGGGCTCATTACATGCATTATAACTCAACTTTTGCATTTAAATACTTAGTGTTAGCCAAAATTGTCTATAATGTTGATATTTTGATGTTGCAACCTTTTATAGCTTAAATGATTGATTTTAGGACATTGCAACCTTGATGGATGTGTGGTGAAGGCATGGACACAATACATGAAGAATTGGAGGCTTAAAAGTGAAGAAATCAAGAAGGCATTGGTGCTTGGGAACAAGGGCACCAGCTGCAGCAACAATTGGAAGCACTGCCTCATAATTCCTCCATTTTGATCATGATCTACTCAGAATTTGGAAACGTTCAAAACATTAAAGTTGTAGATATAGGTGTCTTCTGTTTGGTGTCAAAATTTCAGCTCAATCCAACGGTTAGATCAAGAGTTATGCCGATTCTACCGAAGGTGGTCCAGTGCAGAAAAACAGTACCGGTAACCAGTACCGGTACTCCGGACCTTCTGGTCGCGAAAACAGCCTGTAACTCAACTTTGAGGCTTGGGGGTCCCACCTACACTTCTCCCACGCCTATCCCAACATTTTCTTACACATTTACAGGCCTCCTACACTCAAGTGGAAGACTTTAAAGGCCAATACATAAAAGGAGGAATGGGGGGAAGTGGGCTGCCCAGGCTATGATCTCCTAGCCTGTCAAAGCCATCCATTCAGCCCTCTCTTGATGGGAGCTCGTACACACAGCTAGGGGGGAGCCTCATGGACGAAAATGCAACTCTCTCACACCATTATATTCAGCATTCCATTCATTTGTAAAGGGTTGGCTACCTAAGCTTAGGAGTAGATATAGAGAGAGAGTTCCAAGGTTGAAGATGATGAATAGTAATTTCGTTTTTGCATTTTCTTCATCCATGTCATTGCTGTAAGCTACATTCCTCTTGTAATCTTCATTTCTTACATTGTAATCTCCTTTATTTCAAGTATATTGCAAGTTAGTTACATGTTCTTCATTTCACCATTTATGCTTTCAAGTTCTTCATTTTCATGTTTTAAATTGGGTATTGTATTTCTTTCTTCTTAGTTTAAGATTTCTTGCATTTAGTTAAGTTCCATGCTTCATTTCTTCTACATGTCTTCCATTTACATTAATGTCTTTCCTTTCAAGCATGAGTAGCTAGATTTAAGTTGGTTAATCCAAGGGAAAATTCCTCTTGGGAATACCATGTTCAAATCTTCTTCATTCCTCCCTTTAGAGTCAAATGGTTCGGTTTGACGGGGTTGAGAGTGGATGAGTTGGTGAGCCTTTGATATTCCGTAGGCCTAGTCACGGTTTATGCTTAGATACTCACCAATCTCGTCCGTAGCTTCCCCCGAATCAATCGTTCATTCATGCTCAATCGGAGGAAGGCTTTGAGTTGATTTGGTATTCCCATTGGAATGAACCCTTTGGATTAGCCAACACTTGCTTTCTTGCATTTTCATTTTGAACAAAACTCACCAAAACAAAAATACAAGATTTTACACTTTCTTTTCACTTTTGCAAAATCACTTTCACAAAACTCCCTTTCCTTTCCTGAGGAGACGACCTTGGAATATTTTCCAAGTAAAACACACGACCACAAAAGACTCCTTTCGATTGGGGAGCATTTTTGTGCACACCGCATCTCATTCCATCTATTTTGTTCATCACATTTCCATTCACATCCATTTTGTTGTTGTTTCCTATCTTCTTGCATCATCCGGAGGGAGAGTGACACTCCCCCATCACTATAAGCCACATACACACATTGAGGGTGAGGGTGATGTTACGAGGTTAGGAACGACGTAATTTCCAATCAATCATTTTGGCGTCGTTGCCTGTTACGAGGTTAGGAACGACGTAATTTTCAATCAATCATTTTGGCGCCGTTGCCGGGGAAGGTAAAGCGTTGAGTTCAAAGAGGTGATTTTGGGACGGCATACGGTAAGTCTTGTGATTTTCATCACGGGCCAAGGTATGTTGTCTAACTTGTAAATATTTTATTTTAGTTTGTGTTTTGTAATGTTTTCTAATTATTATGGAAATGTATATAATGCCCCATATTATGAAAATGTGTGTGAAATTTGTGATGACTATGGGCACTTTACTAGTGAGTGCCCAAGAATGGCCTCTTATTTTGAAAACGTATGCAAGATTTGTGGTGAGTATGGACACATCACTAGTGAGTGCCCAATAAATGCCCCTTATTTTGAATACGTTTGCGAAATTTGTGGTGAGAATGGACACCTCACTAGTGAATGCCCAATAAATTATCCGGTTCAAGACCTTGAATGCGAAAGTTCAAATTCAGAGTTGGACTACCTAAATTTTTACCGCAACCATTATGATTCACCGAGTTATTCGAGTTATGGTTGGGAGAATGAACCGTATAATTTTTCATCCAATCTCACACCACCAAATGAATTCTCCCACTATCCAACATATGGGAACTCAACCGAAGTAGAATTGGAAAATGTTTGGTGTGATTTTATGCAATCCAAAATGGAATGCATTGCCCAACAACTTAATGCATTGACTAATGCTACAATTGTTATGCATGAAGAACAACACCTTGAGCATAGTCAATGTATTGAGGATGACCCCCCCAATGAAATGCATATGGATGTTGAATCTCCCACCACTATAGATTGTGAAACATTTGATGAAGTTATTATCTTGCATGAGGCTAATGAGCCCAAGGACATTTTGCCATCTATGAGTGGTGTTGAGATTCACATTTCTCAACTTGGGGAGGGCATTGCAATGGAGTTAAGTTTTGAGACTCTTAAAGAAAAATTGAATACTCCACCTTTTGTATTGCATAAACTTGCCTACAACTTTGTTTGGTTGAGATTTTTGAAGCATTATCCTTTGTATTGTTGGATAGATTGGAGTGAAAGGGCATTTATACAACAAAAAAATTTTAAAATCAAAAAAATCCATGGGCGTAGGGTCATATCCGAATTGAAGTCGGATTGACATGAACCCTTGTTGTTTTGTTTCCATGTACATAGTAGTTATATCTCTTTTATTGTTATATTTTTATTTTCATGTCATTGTAGTATAATGGTGAGTATCATTGTAGTTTAGTTTTTAACATAAAGCTTGTTTAAGAATCAGGAAGCAGACAAAGCAGAACAGTACCGGTACCAAATGGTACCGGTACCCAGTACCGGTACTAAAAGTCTACTGGAATCGCAGTACCGGTACCCAGTACCGGTACTAAAAGTCTACTGGAATCGCAGTACCGGTACTCGGTACCGGTACCAAATGGTACCGGTACCCAGTACCGGTACTGTTTGCCTGACAGACCCAATCTCTGCAATGCTGCTCCACCTGCTTTGAGGGCATCACCAGCATTTCTCCCCCATGTTCTAGTCTAAGTTGGGGGGTGTAAATGAGCTTTGTGTGTTTCATTTTCTCTTTTATGTTTATATATATATATATAAAAAAAAAAAAAAGGGGTATCTCATTTCCCATTTTACCTTCATTGTTTTCATTGTATGATTCCTTGTGCATTGAGGACAATGCATAGTTTAAGTTGGGGGGTGAGGTGCACCATTCACATGTTCCACCACTTTGTGTATATAATAAGTTGGAAATGTGAAAATTTTGAAAAATTTTGGACAATTTTTGTGAAAAATAGTCAATATTGAACTATATTCCTCTATCCTAATTGTTATGGGATTTGTGAATTGCTTGATCTTCATTTTGAACTTTGAATACATGAGCACATTATAGAAGTTTATCCTATGCTTGAGTATCACATATGTGTTTTCGTTCAAACTCAACCATTGTGCACCTTGAATGTGTAATTTGGGTAATTTACGGATTGAGTTCACATTTTAGTGCTTGACATGAATAGTGGAGATGAGTAAGAACCCATGTGAGCTTTAGTGCCAATTCTTGTTGGAGGGAACTTACATGTACTCAAGGAACAATTTTTCAAATTTCACATTTGTTCAATAATCTCATTATGCTTGTTTTGGTTAGGTGCATTTGTGTAGTTGATTGACTTTGTCTTGAAATGCAATGTGCTCTCCCATGCCTATCTAGAAATGATCTTAGGCCATTTTTTGAATGCTTTGAGCCTAAGCCTTTTTCTTGTGAAATTTATCCCTAGTGCCATGATTGAGCCTTAATTGAATTCATTTCTATGCCACACATTGAACCAAGCCAAAGAAAATAAGAAATACCTACCTTACCTTGGTTGTTCCTAAAACAAAAATGAGTGATTGCAAAAGAAAGAAGTATGGTGTGGAAACTCAAGCAAAAAGGGGTGAATGATGTTGGAACGCATAGAGTTCAATGGAAAAAAAAAATGATAATCCAAGAAAAGGAAGAAAAGGGGTGAGAAGAAGAAAAGAAAGAGAAAAAGAAAAGGGAAAAATGTAAAGGAAAAGAAAGAAAAGAAACAAAGGATGTGGTGATGGTGTGAAAATCAAAATCCCATGAAAGGGAAGTGTTTTTCTAAGATTAATGTCTCTCACTCGGAACAACCCTCTTTGTTATCCTATATCCTTCGTTTCCCTTACCACAACATCACCCCAAGGCCCCATTATAACCCATGAAAGTCCTAAAAGATCTAGAGAAGCATGGGGGATGCATACTTTTAAAGAAAAAGAGAAGTTAATTTTACTATCTAATGCCCTAGCATTCCTTTCATGAGATTATGCCAATGTTGTTTCATTTGTATACATGTGCTTCATTTTTGGATTATATGTGAGAATTTTGGTTTGTGAATAAGATTCTATCTCACATATACACATGGAGTGCATGCTAGGATAATCATTGAGTTATTCATTATTGAGAGAAACCCTTGGTGAGTTTTTGCATCAAAGCTTAATTTGGATAGCCATGTGAATGTGAATTACGTTGAGTAAATGCTTAAATTACATGTTCATTCCACACACACACGAGTTTTGAAAGGAAATGTATAGGTGAATACTCTAGAATAGCATTTAAAGCTATAATGTGTTGCATGTGTTTTTAGTTAGGATGTTTTGAACATAGCTTTTTATTGAAATCCAATTGCTAGTTAAGATAGGGGAATATACTTTAAATATTGGATATTAGCAAGAAGTTTGTAGGTACCTTCACTGGAAACCTTCACGAGACAAAACTCGTCCACTAGGGATCACCTAGGGGTTTAAAGGCTTGTTGCATGTGCTAAATGCAATTGCGGAATTAGTATAGGTTTATTTTTGTTTGCTTGCTTTTACATTTTGTTTGCTAGGGACTAGCAAAGCTTAAGTTGGGGGGTGTGATGAGCGCATAATATTGCATATTTAAAGGGCTCATTACATGCATTATAACTCAACTTTTGCATTTAAATACTTAGTGTTAGCCAAAATTATCTATAATGTTGATATTTTGATGTTGCAACCTTTTATAGCTTAAATGATTGATTTTAGGACATTGCAACCTTGATGGATGTGTGGTGAAGGCATGGACACAATACATGAAGAATTGGAGGCTTAAAAGTGAAGAAATCAAGAAGGCATTGGTGCTTGGGAACAAGGGCACCAGCTGCAGCAACAATTGGAAGCACTGCCTCGTAATTCCTCCATTTTGACCATGATCTACTCAGAATTTGGAAACGTTAAAAACATCAAAGTTGTAGATATGGGTGTCTTCTGTTTGGTGTCAAAATTTCATCTCAATCCAACGGTTAGATCAAGAGTTATGCCGATTCTACCGAAGGTGGTCCAGTGCAGAAAAACAGTACCGGTACTCCGGACCTTCTGGTCGCGAAAACAGCCTGTAACTCAACTTTGAGGCTTGGGGGTCCCACCTACACTTCTCCCACGCCTATCCCAACATTTCCTTACACATTTACAGGCCTCCTACACTCAAGTGGAAGACTTTAAAGGCCAATGCATAAAAGGAGGAATGGGGGGAAGTGGGCTGCCCAGGCTATGATCTCCTAGCCTGTCAAAGCCATCCATTCAGCCCTCTCTTGATGGGAGCTCGTACACACAGCTAGGGGGGAGCCTCATGGACGAAAATGCAACTCTCTCACACCATTATATTCAGCATTCCATTCATTTGTAAAGGGTTGGCTACCTAAGCTTAGGAGTAGATATAGAGAGAGAGTTCCAAGGTTGAAGATGATGAATAGTAATTTCGTTTTTGCATTTTCTTCATCCATGTCATTGCTGTAAGCTACATTCCTCTTGTAATCTTCATTTCTTACATTGTAATCTCCTTTATTTCAAGTATATTGCAAGTTAGTTACATGTTCTTCATTTCACCATTTATGCTTTCAAGTTCTTCATTTTCATGTTTTAAATTGGGTATTGTATTTCTTTCTTCTTAGTTTAAGATTTCTTGCATTTAGTTAAGTTCCATGCTTCATTTCTTCTACATGTCTTCAATTTCCATTAATGTCTTTCCTTTCAAGCATGAGTAGCTAGATTTAAGTTGGTTAATCCAAGGGAAAATTCCTCTTGGGAATACCATGTTCAAATCTTCTTCATTCCTCCCTTTAGAGTCAAATGGTTCGGTTTGACGGGGTTGAGAGTGGATGAGTTGGTGAGCCTTTGATATTCCGTAGGCCTAGTCACGGTTTATGCTTAGATACTCACCAATCTCGTCCCTAGCTTCCCCCGAATCAATCGTTCATTCATGCTCAATCGGAGGAAGGCTTTGAGTTGATTTGGTATTCCCATTGGAATGAACCCTTTGGATTAGCCAACACTTGCTTTCTTGCATTTTCATTTTGAACAAAACTCACCAAAACACAAATACAAGATTTTACACTTTCTTTTCACTTTTGCAAAATCACTTTCACAAAACTCCCTTTCCTTCCCTGAGGTGACGACCTTGGAATATTTTCCAAGTAAAACACACGACCACAAAAGACTCCTTTCGATTGGGGAGTATTTTTGTGCACACCGCATCTCATTCCATCTATTTTGTTCATCACATTTCCATTCACATCCATTTTGTTGTTGTTTCCTATCTTCTTGCATCATCCGGAGGGAGAGTGACACTCCCCCATCACTATAAGCCACATACACACATTGAGGGTGAGGGTGATGTTACGAGGTTAGGAACGACGTAATTTCCAATCAATCAATTATGCCCACGCAACGTCCGTGGTAAACTCGACACGAAGTCCATGGTGATGTGATCCCACTTCCACTCTGGAATAGGCAAAGACTGTAGGACTCCTCCTGGCCTTTGATGCTCAATCTTCACTTGCTGGCACACCGCACATTTTGCCACATACTTGGCCACATCTCGCTTCATTCCCCTCCACCAGTATTGACACTTCATGTCCCTATACATCTTTGTGCTACCGGGGTGGATAGCAAACTTGGAGCGATGACACTCTCCAAGTATTTCCTCCTTTAGGGACGAATCATTGGGAACACATAGCTTCTCCCCATATCTCAACTCTCCATTTTTCCAAGACCATCCTTCCATCACTTCTCCATTCTCTAATCGGGCTCTAATCAAATCGAGTTCCGAATCCAGGCATTGCAACTCCACCACTCGTTGCAGAAGCGTCGGTTGAGCTATAAGGTTGAATATATAGGGTTGATACTCCGGTCCATCCACCCATAGATCGTACTCCTCCAATGCATCAATCATTTTCCACCTATTTACCGCAAGAGAATTGATTTCACCCCGAGACTTCCTGCTAAGAGCGTCAGCAACTACATTGGCCTTCCCCGGATGGTAGTTGAGTGTGAACTCATAATCTTCCAAGTACTCAATCCACCTTCTCTGCCGGAGATTCAAGTCTTTCTGTGTGAAGATATACTTGAGGCTTTTATGGTCCGAGAACACTTGAAATTTCTCCCCGTATAAATAACATCTCCATAACTTAAGAGCAAACACCACCGCAGCTAGCTCCAAGTCGTGTGTGGGATAATTATGCTCATGCACCTTGAGTTGCCTCGAGCCATAAGCCACTACCTTCCCTCCTTGCATTAGAACGCATCCCAAGCCTCGTAGTAAAGCATCGGTGTAGACATCGTAGCCTTCCCCACTACTCGGAATAATGAGGATAGGTGCCGTCGTCAACTTCTCCTTCAAGGTGCGGAAAGCTAGTTCACACGCTTTAGTCCACGAAAATTTCTCCCCCTTCTTTGTAAGGCGAGTCATCGGCATCGCAAGCTTGGAGAATCCTTCCACAAACCTACGATAATAGCCGGCTAACCCCAAGAAACTCCGTACTTCTGTCACATTCTTCGGTGGTTCCCATTTCATCACGGCCTCAATCTTTGCGGGATCAACCACTACTCCTTGGTCGGACACAACATGGCCAAGGAACTTCACTTCCTTCATCCAAAACTCACACTTGCTCATCTTCGCATATAACTTATGTTCTCTCAATGTTTTTAGCACCATAGAGAGATGACGAGCATGTTCCTCCTGAGTCTGTGAGTAAACCAATATGTCATCAATAAACACAATGACAAATTGATCGAGGTAAGGCCGGAAGACTCTGTGCATCAAATCCATGAAGGCTGCGGGGGCATTAGTCAATCCAAACGGCATCACCGTATACTCGAAATGACCATACCGGGTACGGAAAGCAGTCTTAAGAATATCCTCCTCCTTAATCCGTAGCTGATGATACCCCGTGCGAAGATCAATCTTGGAGTAATACTTTGAACCCTTCAACTGATCAAATAAGTCATCAATTCTCGGCAACGGATACTTATTCTTCACGATAACCCGATTCAACCTCCGGTAATCCGTGCACAACCGGAGAGTCTCATCCGTTTTCTTCACAAAGAGGACCGGGGCTCCCCAGGGTGAAGTGCTTAGACGGATAAACCCAATCGCCAACAAATGATCCAACTGCTTCCTTAGCTCCTTCAACTCCAAAGGTGCCATCCGGTAGGGAGCAATAGATATGGGTTCGGTTCCCGGATAGAGATCGATCTTGAATTCAATTTTCCTATGTGGCGGTAATCCGGGTAATTCCTCGGGAAAAACATCTGAAAACTCCGATACAATGAACACCACATCCGTGTGGAGTTTATCTCGGTCATCTCCCATCAAGCTAGCTAAGAAACTCAATTGACTTCCCGCTTTTGCTTTTAAGAATCTACTACCCGTAGTAGGAAATGGATGGAAAGAGTCTCGGTTATTCACAAAACTAAAAACGACTCCTCCCGGTAACTGAAATGTAATCCGCTTGCGGAAACAATCCATTACCGCCCGGAAAGCAGACAACAAGTTCATCCCGAAAATCACATCATACCCCTTTATCTCTAAAGCAATCAAATCCACAATCAATTCGTGCTCCCCAATGTGAAGCACGCAACCCTTGCAGACTTGGCTAGTATCTAACCGTCCTCCCGTGGGCAAGTTAATATTCATCACATGCTCTAACTTCGCGAAACTCAATCCCAAATCAAGTGCATATGTCGTGCGTACAAATGAATGTGTTGCACCGGGGTCAAATAATATTCGGGCCCAGGAATTATAAATAAGGACGATACCTTCCACAACGGCATTGGCGATGTCCTCCTCCGGCTAAGTCAAAGCAAATATTCGCCCTTGGTTGGCGCCGCCGGGGGCTTGAGCTTGTATCGGTCGCTGCGGTGCAGGCCTCAGTGGTGGTGGTTAGGCTGTTGGTACCTGTCTGGCGGTCTGGATAGGCCCCTGAGGTGGAAAAACTGGGCAATGCATCCGAAAATATGTCCCACACCACCGCATGCAAAGCAGGATCGTGGGGTAATACCGGCCCTAGTCTGAATGTCTCCCTCTCCTCGGGCTGTCAAAAGTCGCTGTCCACCTGTCTGGTCTGGACGACGGTATGGTGTCGGTCTCTGTGCCCCACTAGTGCTAGCCCCCGTCCGGATCGGACCTCCTCTCGAGAAGCCCTGTCGTCTCTGGCTATCCTCTATGTCTCTCCCTACCAGTGCAGCTCTGTCCACCAGGTCCCCAAAATCACGGATCCTGAGAGCTACCAACTTCTCCCTAATGACGGGCCGCAGACCCTGCTCGAAGCGCTTGGCCCTGTCGGCCTCAGTAGATATAAATCCCGTAGCATAACGGGAGAGCTCGTCGAACCGCCTCTCATATTCAGCCATGGTCATACCATCTTGTCGTAATGCAAGAAAATCCGCCTTCATTCGGTCTCTGACCAATTCAGGGAAATATTTATCTTGGAAAAGTTGATCGAATTCTTCCCAAGTGAGTGTGTCGGTGTCCCTTCTCCTCTTTATGGCATCCCACCAATAGTCGGCCTCCCCCTCAAACAGGTAGGTCGCCAAACCCACTCTCAACTCCTCGGCAACTCCCATGCCGTCACAGATCTTCTTCACTCGGCGGATCCATCTATCCGCCTCCAAAGGATTGGAGCTCCCTTGGAAGTTGGGTGGTCGTTGTCGTAAGAATTCCCGAAGAGCTATCATCCTTCGGTCTCCGTTCCCATTGCCCGGTACTTGAGCGAGAGGATGAGCTCCACCATTGTGGTTGTTATTACCATTTTGGCTTTGTACCAAAGTGGTGAGCTCCCTCAGGCATTGGTAAATGCCTTGCATGGCATCCGGAGGTGGTGGTGGTGGTGGATTTGCTTGACCTCCACGGCCACGCCCACGTCCACGTCCCCGTGTACCGTCCATCCTGCACATCAATCCATAATTTAGTTCCCTTGATGTGCAAGATATAAACTAAAGTGATATGTAGGATGTCTTCATTTAAGCACAAGGCATATACAAAATTTAACTAAACAATGTCCTTCACCCTAAACCTACATCTCTAGTGGTAATCCATAACCTACAGCTCCCATGTAAGACCTAAAGCCTAGGCTCTGATACCAACTTTGTAACACCCCAAAACACACCCTGGATGGCATTACATTCTAAAACATTCATATCATGAGAGCACTAATATAATTCCTCCAGAAACGAGGCTCCATTTGTCATCCACAAATATTTACAAAGTGATCCAAAAGAATAAGCCCAAATTATGGCTATTACATCTCAAAAATTTACTTAAAGTAGCACAGCGGAATAAACAAAAGCAACTAGACTACACAATGTTCCAAAAGAATGTCCTAGTCTAGTACAAAAGGAAGGGAGGTCGCTCTATGCGTCCACCTCGGGATCCACACTCCCGTCAAGTGGAGTCTCCCAAGTAGCGGGCTCCTCGACCCTTGCGTCCTCCTCAAGCAGGAAATCTGAAAAATGTTAGCGGTAGGGGGTGAGCACAAAGCTCTGTAGAAAAATTCTCTCAAACCCATACAAGGTTTAGAAAAGCATTTTAAACGGTCAGTCTCATTTTTAACATAACATAGATACATAATTTGAAATAAAGCAGTGACATTTAAAAAGGATCTCAAGTTTATGTAAAAACATTACTTAAATGAATAAACGAGTACCACATACAAATAATCACCATTAATTGCCATAAACAATTTCCAACGATTCTTTCGGTAGGTGGCATTCTTTAGGGTAACCTCCACCCCCCATTCTTCCGGTAGGTGGCATACTTTAGGGTAACCTCCACCCCCATTCATTCGGTAGGTGGCATACTTTAGGGTAACCTCTACCCCCGTTAGATCATCTTTGCTTCCCAAGCATCCTTACAAGTAACCTCTTGGGAAGGGGTGAGCATCCTTACAAGGAACCTCTCACACTTCTTTCGGTAGGTGGCATACTTTAGGGTAACCTCCACCCCCATTCATTCGGTAGGTGGCATACTTTAGGGTAACCTCCACCCCCGTTAGATCATCTTTGCTTCCCAAGCATCCTTACAAGGAACCTCTTGGGAAGGGGTGAGCATCCTTACAAGGAACCTCTCACACTTCTTTCGGTAGGTGGCATACTTTAGGGTAACCTCCACCCCCATTCATTCGGTAGGTGGCATACTTTAGGGTAACCTCCACCCCCGTTAGATCATCTTTGCTTCCCAAGCATCCTTACAAGGAACCTCTTGGGAAGGGGTGAGCATCCTTACAAGGAACCTCTCACTCATGTGCATCACAAACAATCCAACCAAGCTTACAATTCCAATATTGATTTCAATTTACAATCATCTATCCAAAATCCCCCAAAATATATCATGTAATAATTCTACAACCAACAAAGAAAATACATGAGATCACAATAACATCATTGTTCAACCCAACACAAGCACTAAGGGTTCGAAAATCCATAATAAAGAAAGCATTTAAGAAAGAAATACATCACTCTCCAAAAATGAGGGTTTTAAAACTAGAGAAGAGATTTCGTGGGTATTAAACCCTAGCTTTGTTCAAAACATGTAATCTTTGCCAAAAAGCCTAAGAGAGGATGATTCCATAGCATATATATACCATTGATAGCCAAAACATACATATATAATTACCCTAGCCTCAATGTAAGTGAGTGAGAGAAAACCCCTACCTTGGTGTTCTTGAAAATCTAGGGTTTTGATCTTTTTTGGAATTGTAACTCCCTCTTGATCTTGTGTTTCTTTCTCCTCATTTATCTCTTCCTAGGGTTCTAAAGTGTTTAGGACGAGAGTGGAGTGAAAAATGGGGCAAATGAGGGCTTGAGGGGGTGTTTTAAACCCAAAAATCCCGACTTTTTAACTGTTCAGCGAGTGTCAGAAAAAGCGTACCGGTACGCGGTACCGGTACGGTATAGTACCGGTACGGTTAAGCTACTGGTTCGGGTGTACCGGTACACTTCGGCTGCTTCGACTTCCAGGGAAGTTTTGACCCATTTAGAGGTCGAATTGGAAAATTTTCATGAGATACACTTTTGTAGCACTAGATGTCTAATATCTACTGTCCCAATTTCAGATCAATTGGACGTAAGGATAAAAAGTTATGACCAAAATACTAGAAGGTGTCCCAACTCCTTTTTACCCAAATTTTCTCTAAGTGTGTTTTCACTCCGGAATACTTCCTAACTTCCAATACACCTCATATTACCTCTCCCAAGGTTGTTCGACCTTCCGGATTCAATGGACACCTTATTTTGACCTAAAAATATTTAGAAATTCATCTAGTCACCTTTTCCAAGTTTAAACGTCTTGGAAACTCCAACTTCCCAATCCATATTTATCTCTAGCATTTCTCCTACTATTACAATCTATATAATTTATTCTTACATCCTTACACATATCCACATTTTTACAACAATTATTTACTATATATCTATATACATATATATAAAAGAAAAAATGCGGGGTGTTACACTAACAAAGGAATATTAATCTTTACCTGTTTAAATAACTCAAGAATATCAGACTGATCTTTTTCAGATGAGAGTTTCTTGACCCTTTGAGGAAAAGGTAAAGGAATAGGACATGGATGATCTTTTTCACTTTGTACTTTTTCTTGCTTTTTAACTAAAGTTTCAAGGTCAAGTGGTTCGTTTACAAGAATTGACTTACGGATTTTTTTCGGAATCTTGGGTTTAATAGTTTTATCAATTACCTTACCACTTCTTAGTGTTGTAATTGCTTGTACTTGACTTGGCGAGGCTTCAGATGATATAAATTTAGCTTGACCCTGACTTTGTGGAGGTTTAGGTTGAGATGAAAACTTTTCTTTCTCTGTAGTACTTAAGGATTGAGTCAACTTAGCAAGATGACTCTTGATATCTTCAATACTCTGCGAAGTTTGAGCTTTAAAAATCATTGAATTCTTGATTTGTTTGAGTATTAAAATTCATTTGACTCTGAATAAATTGATTCATAGTATCTTCCAAAGTTCTTTTCTGAGGAGGTAAATACGGTTGATATTGTTGTTGATTTTGTAGCTGCGGTGGACCTTGTGTTTGATTTGTAGGTTGTGTATTTCTCCAACTAAAATTTGGATGATTTCTCCATCCTGGATTGTAGGTTTCAGAATATGGATTTGAATATGGTTTAGTATAAGTTGGAACAACATTAGATTGTTCAATTAAGACTTCTTTAAATGCAGGTATAGTTGGACATTCCCCAGCAGGATGTCCTGACAACGCACAAATTTCACACACTTGATCAGTAGAAGAAACAACAGATACTTGTTTAACTTTTTTCATTTCCAAGGCCTCTAATTTTTGAGATAGATTAGCCATTTTAGCTCTTAAATCATCATCGTCTTTCAAAATATTTTCCTCTTTCAGATGTAGATGGCTTATTTTCCACAATATTTGAAGAAGTCGAGTCCCACATTTGGGAACTCTCTGAAATAGTATCAAAAAATTGCAATGCTTCTTCAGGGTTTTTATTCATAAATCCTCATTGAGCCATCATTTCAACAAATTTTCGCATTGCAGACGGAAGAGCATCATAAAAGACACCAACTAAAGTCCAATTTTCAAAAGCATGATGTGGACAAGCCTGGAGAAGATCCTTAAATCTTTCCTAGCATTGATAAAAAGTTTCACCTTCTTTTACAGAAAAATTCATTATTTTACGTCTTAATGCATTAGTACGATGCACAGGAAAAAACTTTTTAAAGAACTCAGTTTGTAAAGCTTGCCAATTTGTGATAGAATTTGCTCTTAAAGAGTTAAGCCATAGTTTAGCTTTATCTTTTAATGAAAATGAAAAAAGTCGTACTTTGACCATTTCAGAATTATCTTGCAAAGTTCCACAGACTTCTTCAAATTCTTTCATATGAACATAAGGATTTTCATCTTCTAAACCATGGAACTGTGGTAGTAATTGTATTGTGCCTGGTTTAATATTAATATTTGGAGCGTCTGTTGGAAAAGCAAAACATGACGGGACATTAGTTCTTGTAGGATGTAGATATTCTCTTAATGGTCTGACATTTTGAACTACTTCTTGTTCTCTAGCTTCTTCCTCCCTAGGTATGTTTTGAGTCATACTTAAGTTAAATGATTCTTGTGTAGATGTACATGAAGAAGATGATGAAGACAAAGGAGTTGACTGATTTACAGAACCTACTGATGAATGAACAGACATAGACTATTAAAAACAAACAAACAACCTATAAACATATAATACATATAAACACATAAATTATATATTTTTTTTTCAAATTACCATAACTCCCCGGCAACGGCGCCAAAAACTTGATTCGCCACTTTTTGTGGTCTGAATTATATTATTATACACCCAAGTATAAGTGGTCAAATTGTAGTTTTCTCGGTTAAAGTCCAAGTATAGATCCCACAAAGAGTTTTAGTAATTCAGATTTTAAAATAAAAATAAAAAAACAGTAAAGTTGTTGTTTGCAGTAGTACGATGTTTGATAGCTTGTGGTCTGAGCTTAGATTGATAACTAGTTTAATTTAAATCAAATGCGGAAATAAAGTGCGGAGAAAATAAAAATGCGTAAGTAAAGCGTATAAGTGATAGCAATATAAAAGATACCCTTCAATTTAAGGATCCATATGCTTTATATTGGTTGATTACTGGAAATGCTACATCACAACAATTAACTTCTATTTTACTGGAAAGTCAATCGGCAGGTCTGATGTATATAAACTATAACACAGCCGCTTCTTAGGCTAACTGGTAGTACTAAATTATAACGCAGCAACTTCTTAGGAAAGCTGATTATATTTACGTCAATTGATTAACCCAAGCAAACCAGAAGGACAAGTCATTCATGAGGAATACTTGAGTTATTCAATTGATCTCTTGATAGCAAGTACATAAAGATTAAACCATAACACAACCACTTCTTAGGTTAACTGGTGGTAATATAGCATAACACAGCAACTTCTTAGGAAAGTTGGTTATAGACGTACCAATTAACTAATTCAAGTGAACCAGAAGGACAAGTCATTCATGAGGAATACTTGAATTACCCAATAGGTCATCTGAGATCTATATATATGCATGCCAGTTAAACATCCTCAACATTCCATCGGAGGACAAGCCATACCAGTAGGAACACCATGGTTGTTAGACTTGTCAGTATAGTTAGATATATAATAAGTAAAGAAACCCTAATAACCCAGAAAGACAAGTCATTCACGAGGATCATTTAGGTTTTGTACCACATATCAGTAGAAAATCCTTAACATTCCAATGGAGGACAAGCCATACCGGTAGGAACATCGTGAATCTTTAACTAACTGGTCTTATGATATACTGATGACATAATTCCAGGCACAGCACCAGAATTATGTATATCACTATATCACGCATTAAGCATATAATACATATATAAATAAACATATAAATAAAACATCAGCATTTCCATAATCTAACCAATATTATACAAATGTTTACCCTAGTTTGAAGGGTATAAACGACTACTCACGCTCCATTGCAACAGACAAACAAGGAGTGTGACTATTCGTCATTACAACTAAAATTAAACGGTAAATTGTAAAACTTCTTTCACAAGGAACAATTGAAACACAACCACCTTTATTATCATTTAAGACACAAAAGTGGCGGTAGTTCAACTATCCGAATAGAAAGATACAATAGAAATGTAGAAATACAGAGTAACACTAAAAGTGTATCACGGACCGGCTATGTATTGAACTTTCTCTTTCTCTTTCTTTCTTTCTTTCTAGCTTTGGAAAGGTTTCTTGGCTCTAGTATGGCCGGCCAAATGAAGGGGGAAGTGCTCTTGGGGAAGTCTTGAAAGGCTTGGAAAAGGATGGCTTGAAGAATGAACAAGGCACCCCTATTTATAGAGGGGTGGAAACTTTCGGCCAAGGGGGGGTCCCAACCACCTAGCTGATTAGCACAAAACTTTGTATATTTTAAGGTGCTAATCAGCTCAGTTCACTTGTTTTTGAAGATTAAATGATACGAGTTATGATGATTGAAGTCTTAACGTCGATATTTTGTGTTTCCAGTTGAAAGGAGCTAAATATGATTTTTTACGGCCTGCTCATACCACTTGGGATGAAAGGAGATGAAAAGATAACTTGGGGATAGCTCGGGAGCAAAGAAATCAGAAGATTCAGACAAGGATGCAGAATAGTACCGGTACGCAGTACTGGTACGGTATGGTACCGGTACTCAGTACCGCTACGCCAAACCTTCTGGAGTCGAAGTACCGGTACGATTTGCCTGACGAGCCCAGATTCTGCAGATCTGCTCAGCTACATCGAGGGTCCCACCATAAATTCTCCCCCACTCCTCTGACACGCCTACAACATTGTTCATCATGCCCACACCTTCCTCTGAACTCTAGAGCTACAGCTTTAAATGAAGAGAGAGAAGAGTTATGGAGCTGGGTGTGCAGACAGCCCCTACACTTCCCCTGTCCAGGCTACTTTCCCTGCACCCCTATTGATGGGGGTCACTTCAGGGAGCTATAGGACCACACCAGGCACGGTTTTTGAGAGGCCAAGCTCTCCAATGATCAGCATTCTTCCATAGCATTGAATAGGATATAGAGAGAGAAGCTCCAGGTGGAGAAGATGATGAATAGTAGTTTTAGAGAGAGAAAAGTGTGATTTTTGCATTTCTTCTACTACATTGTCTTGTAATCAATGATATGAACCTTTAGAATTTCATTGAATGTCATTAATGTCATTTTCCCTTATGTTCATTGCTAGTTTAATGCTCTCCTTTAAGTTCTACCATTAATGCTTCCAAGTTGTTCATGTTCATAGATATAAAATGGATTTTCATTTCGTTCACTTCTAGTCTATGATTTCTTGCATTTAGTTACTTCAAAACTCCATATATTTACAATGCATTATCTTTCCATTGTCATTTCCATTTCAAGTATGAGTAGCTAAATCCTTTTGTTGGCAAGACCAAGGGGAATCTCCCTTTGGGTATACCATTTCAACTCTTTCTACTCCCTCCCTTTAGAGTCCAATGGTTCAGTTTGAACGGATTGAAGGTGGATGATTCGGTGAGTCTTTGATAATCCGTAGGCCTAGTCACGGTTTATGCTTAGATACTCACCGACATCATCCTCGGCTTTCCGTGAATCAACCGTTCATTCGTGCTCAATCGGAGGAGTGATTCGAGTTGAGATAGTATACCCATTGGAGTGACCTCTTGGAATTGCCAACACTTGATTTCTCATTTCATTTTCACCAAAACACATTTCACCAAACAACTTTCCACCACAAGAATTTTTACACTTTCTTTTCCCAAAATCACTTTCAAATTGGTTTACTTCCTTCCCCGTGGAAACGACCTTGGAATACCATCAAGTAAAACACGACCCACGAAAGTCTCCTTGCGATTGGGGAGCATTTTTGTGCATTCACGCATCATATTTACACCATCCCTTTTTCCTTCCCTCTTGCCCTTCCTTTTGACACTATCCCAAGGGAGCGTGACGCTCCCTTCCCGTTTGAACATACATCACACATACACTTTGGGGGATAGTACTTAAGGGGTTAGGAACAGGACCGTTTTTGCTCAATCATTTTGGCGCCATTGCCGGGGAAGGCTAGTGTCAAACCAAGGAGGTGATTTCTGAACAACGGAGGTAAGTCCCGTGATCTTCATCACAGGCTGAGGTACGTTGTCTTGTGTACATTTTCTTGTTTGTGTATAATTTCATTTGTATATATATCTTGTTGCATGTGGGAAAGGGACGACTATCACCGATTAGTTAGACAACCCTTAGGCCCCAACATGAACATCAACCAAGACCCACCCGAGGATGTGGGTAACAATTTTGAAAATGTGGATGTCAACCCAAACATGCAAAGGGGTGGAAACTTTGATAATGTTGGTGCAAATCCAAATGCTCAAAGGGGTGGGGGATTACCCGAACCTAGGATGCCTAACCCAAGAATGCAATATCTCCCTCCCGATGCTTTTGATAATGAGGATGTTAACCCGAATATGCAAAGGGGGTGGGGGATTGCAACCACCTAGGATGCCCAACCCACGAGTGCAATTTCCCCCACCTAGGAATGAAGGGAACATCCAACTTGACCCTCCACCAAGGACAATGCGGGAGTTCCTTCAACCAACCCGTAGCGCCACACCATCATGCCTCGTTATTCCCGTCCAAGCTCATCTCTTTGTAATCAAACCATGGATGTTGCAACTACTCCCTAAATTTCATGGGATCGAGAAGGAAAACCCGTGTAGACATATAAAGTCTTATGAGGAAATGGTTGCAACCTTTATCCAAAATTACAACATGGAAGAGATAGCGAGGATGAAATTGTTCTCTTTTTCCTTGGATGGTAAGGCAAGAATTTGGTTTGATTCCATGGGGCCTCGGACCATGTTATCTTGGGACCATATAGTTTCATTCTTTTTAAAAAAAAAAATTTCCGGTTCATAGAACCACTTCTTTGAAAAAAGAAATTCAAAACTTTTCTGAAAAACCCAATGAACAATTCTATCAGTGTTGGGATCACTACAAAGATTTGATTCAATCCATACCACATCATGGTTTTAAATCGTGGCAATTGGTGAGTTTCTTCTACGAAGGAATCACACCAAACCATAGACAATTCATTGACATGATGTGCAATGGTGAATTCTTGAACAAAGACCCTGACGAGGCCCTCGACTACTTTGGTACCTTGGCTGAAAATGTACAATCTTGGGATGTTAGGGATCCAATTGGTGTACCTAGGACATTGCCAGTGAGTAGTCAATCTCAAAGGGGAGGGATATATGACTTGAAAGACCGGGAGGATCTACTTTCATAAATTTCCAAATTGTCTTGGAAAGTAGATAGCCTTGAGGTGGAAAGGAGACGAGAGGTGTCTCATGTGTCAAGAACCGAGGAGGCTTGTTCTATTTGTGGTGGTGTCGAGCATTCCACATCGGAGTGTCCGAGCATTCCGGCACTTAAAGAAGCATACCATGAACAAGTCAATTCCTTCAACCAACCAAGGCAATCATTTCCTTCAAATTCCAACACTTACAATTCGGGGTATCGTGATCACCCTAATTTCAGTTGGAGGAATGAGAACCCCATCCCCTATGGTTCAAATACATACACATCTCCTACACCTCCCAAGCAAGGTCAGTACCAATCCCAATATCAAGGCCAGGGGCAAGCTTCTAGCTCCCAATACCCACGGTCCAATCCGCAAGGGTACCAATCCAATCCTCCCCCACATAATTTCTCCCAACAAGGCCCATCTAGTTCTTCCAGCTACCAACCACCTCATAAAAGGAGTCTGGAAGATGTGGTCCACGCCTTCATTCAAAGCCAAACCACCTTCAATAAAGACATTTCGGCTCAACTCACAAAGATCACTAATCACATAGGCTTGTCTCAACAAGAGAAGGGGAAATTCCCCTCTCAACCACAACAAAATCCCAAGGGCCAAAATGTGATTGAATCAGTTGAGCCCACCCAAGAGAGTTGTGAGCACCTCAAGGCGGTCACCACTCTTCGTAGTGGCAAACAAATTGAAAAGACCATAGTGCCAAAGGTTCCACCCAAGGCACCATTGCCAATAGAAGAGTCCATCGAGGGTGAGTCCATTGAGGGTGAGGCCAAGGAACGTGTGGCCGAAAAAGGTGAAATGAGTAAAGACAAAGAAAATGAGCAAATTGAAAATGAACATGTGATTGATGATAGCTTGTGTTTTCCTCCTATGCCTGTCCCCTTCCCCCATCGTTTGAAGTCACATGTCAAGGTGGCTAATTATTCTAATATTTTATACATGTTTAAGAAGGTAAAAATCAATATCCCGCTCCTCGATGCCATCAAGCAAATACCGTCATGTGCCAAATTTTTGAAAGACCTATGCACGGTAAAGCGGAGGGTAAATGTCCGGAAGAAGGCATTCTTGACAGAACAAGTGAGCTCCATTCTGAGGACCAACACTCCTCCCAATTCAAAGATCCCGGTTGTCCAACAATTGCCATCACTATAGGAAATTGCCGGGTTGAACAAGCATTGCTTGATCTAGGAGCAAGTGTCAATCTCCTTCCCTACTCCGTGTATCAACAACTCAAGCTTGAGGAGTTGAAACCTACTTCAATCACACTTCAACTTGCGGATCGTAGAATCCGCACACCAAGGGGAGTAGTGGAAGATGTGTTGGTTCAAGTTGATAAGTTTTATTTTCCAGTCGATTTTATTGTATTGGATACTCATCTTGTTGCTAATCTTAGTTCCCAAACCCTCGTGATACTTGGGCGACCTTTCCTTGCTACATCTAATGCAGTGATAAATTGCAGGAATGGTCTGATGAAATTGGCATTCGGGAACATGACAATGGAACTTAACGTTTTCAATTTGGCAAGGCAACCAGGGGATGATGAGGAGGCAAATGAGGTCAATAGAATTGACACGTTGATTGAGGAGCACTTGGAGTTAGAAGGGATGTTGAAACTCAAGGAGGAAGAATTGGTTGAATTGGAGAAGTTGGATGATCAAGAAAAGGTGGAAGAGTTGAAAGGGATGGAAAGGTGGATCCCCACATTTGAAGAGCTACCTAAACAACAGAAGAAAATTTTCCCTTCGAATGAGAAAAATCCAAAATTGGAATTGAAGCCATTGCCCGCACATTTGAAATATGCTTATCTTGGCAATGATGAGACTTTCCCGGTAGTCATTAGCTCTACCCTAACCATGGAACAAGAAGAAAAACTTTTGGGGGTATTGAGAAAGCATAAGGGAGCGATCGGGTGGACTATTGCAGATATCAAGGGAATAAGCCCTATAATTTGCACCCATCGTATCTATCTTGAGGAAGATGCTAAAACCTCCCGACAACCTCAAAGGAGATTGAATCCGCGCATGAAAGAAGTAGTGAAGGATGAGGTGTTAAAGCTACTTGATGTGGGCATTATCTTTCCAATTGCGGATAGCAAATGGGTAAGCCCCACACAAGTCGTCCCTAAGAAATCCGGAGTCACAGTGATTGAAAATGAGGAAAATGAACTCATACCTGCAAGAGTCATTACCGGATGGAGAGTTTGCATCGACTACCGGAAGCTTAACGCTTGCACATGGAAAGATCATTTCCCAATGCCGTTTCTCGATCAAGTCTTGGAAAGGGTAGCAGGGCACCTATTTTATTGTTTCCTAGACGGGTACTCTGGCTACAACCAAATTGAGATCGCATTGGAGGACCAAGAGAAGACTACCTTCACCTGCCCATATGGTACCTTTGCCTATCGTCGTATGCCATTCGGATTATGCAATGCCCCGGGGACCTTTCAACGGTGCATGATGGGAATTTTTAGCGATATGGTGGAGAAAATTTTGGAGGTCTTCATGGACGATTTTTCCGTGTTTGGTGATTCCTTTGATGGATGCTTAGAGAACTTGGAGAGAGTATTGGAGAGATGTGAAGAAAAGGATCTTGTGCTTAATTGGGAAAAGTGTCACTTTATGGTGACGGAAGGAATCGTATTGGGCCACATAGTATCGGCAAGGGGCATTGAAGTTGACAAATCTAAGGTGGAGGCCATCTCCAACCTTCCCACGCCTACAACCATCAAGGGAATCCGGTCATTTTTGGGCCATGCAGGTTTTTATCGCCGATTCATTCATAATTTTAGCGCATTGGCCCGACCCCTGACCAATTTACTGTCTAAGGAGATTCCCTTTGAGTGGTCGGATGAGTGTGAGGCATCGTTTAAAAAACTAAAAGCATGCTTGTCACGCCTCCTATCATGCGACCACCCAATTGGGATCTACCTTTCGAGCTCATGTGCGACGCGAGTGACTACGCGGTTGGCACAATGCTTGGTCAGAGGAAGGATAATCGACCGCATGTTATACACTACGCTAGCAAAACACTTAATGAGGCTCAAATGAATTACACTACCACTGAGAACGAATTGCTAGCCGTAGTGTTTGCTCTCGATAAATTCCGTTCATATATCATTGGTTCGCCTATTGTTGTCTTTACTGACCATTCTGCCTTGAAGTACTTGTTATCTAAGCAGGATGTGAAACCAAGACTCATTAGGTGGATCCTCCTCCTACAAGAATTTGACTTGACAATTAAAGACAAGAAAGGAGTTGAGAATGTTGTGGCGGATCACTTATCCCGGCTGGTGGTGCAGGAGACTAATGAGCATATTCCTATTCCCGACTCTTTTCCTGATGAACATTTACTCTCAATCCATTCAGTTTGTCCTTGGTATGCTGACATTTGTAATTACCTTGCAACAGGACAAATACCGCCACAATGGAGCCTGGAGGATAAAAGACGATTCATGGCAGACGTGAAGTATTTTTACTTCGAAAATCCGTATTTGTTCAAATATTGCCCAGACCAGGTCATGAGGAAATGCGTGCCCGAAAATGAACAACGGAACGTCCTTGCATTCTGCCATTCTCAAGCTTGTGGCGGACATTTCTCGGCAAAGAAAACTTCAGCCAAAATTTTGCAGTCAGGTTTCTATTGGCCCTCTCTCATTAAAGACTGTGTTTCATATTGTAAGGCATGCGACAGATGCCAACGATTAGGTAGTGTGACCCGCAGAAATATGATGCCCCTGTCCCCCGTCCTTATCATAGAAATATTTGACTGTTGGGGCATCGATTTCATGGGTCCATTCCCCATGTCTTTTGGTTATCTGTACATTCTTCTGGCAGTGGACTACGTGTCCAAGTGGGTAGAGGCTATCCCAACCAAGACTAATGACCACCGGGTCGTAGTCAAGTTCCTCAAAGAGAACATTTTTTCGAGGTTTTGGGATGCCTCGTGCAATGATCAGTGACGGTGGATCCCACTTCTGTAACAGGCCATTTGCATCATTAATGTTTAAATATGGCGTTACACACAAAGTATCAACTGCATACCACCCACAAACCAATGGCCAAGCTGAATTAGCCAATAGGGAGATTAAGAATATCTTGGAAAAAATGGTTAACCCAAACAGGAAGGATTGGTCAGTCAGATTGACTGATGCCTTATGGGCGTACCGTACTGCCTATAAGACTATTTTGGGTATGTCTCCCTACCGGCTGGTTTATGGAAAAGCTTGCCATTTGCCGGTTGAAATGGAGCACAAGGCCTACTGGGCCATAAAGACCTTGAATTTTAACTTGAGAATGGCCGGTGAGCAGAGAAAGTTGGAACTGAATGAATTGGAAGAGATCCGAAGAGATGCATATGAGAGTTCCAAAATTTCAAAAGAACGGGCTAAAGTTTTTCATGATAATTCCATCACACGGAAATCATTTAAGCCCGGGCAAAAAGTATTTTTGTATAATTCTCGTCTCTCCGTGTTCCAAGGAAAACTAAGATCCCGTTGGGATGGCCCCTATTTTGTCGAGGTGGCCTACCCCAACGGAGCGGTAGATATCACAAACCCTAAAGATGGCCAAACATTCAAGGTCAATGGCCAAAGACTCAAGCCATTCTTTGAGGGTTTTGAGGGACAGGTGGTGGAGGAGGATTTAGTTGACCCGGTATACTCGGAATTGATGGAGGGTTAGCTAGGGTTTATTCCTTCTACTGTACAGTTACTTTTACTTATTTATGTCAATTTTATTTTATGTCACTCACTTGATGTGGTTGTATAGATTGGGTTCTCTTAGATCCAGATCTTGGTGTTTTTGTCGAAAGCGCAATTGCGAGGTGTTCTCTTACCCTACTTATCTTTTTATTGTCTTCCATTGCATACTATATCTTTTTGTTGCATCGAGGACAATGCATGATTCTAGTTGGGGGGTGAGGTGCACCATTTGTATGATACACCAAGGTTGTTTGGAAATTTTTGATTTTTGCTTGCATTAGTGAAAAATAGGTGAAATTTTTGAAATTTTTTGATGAAAAAATATCTAATTGTTGATCTGTATTCCTTCATGATGAGTGTGTGTGAGTTTGATGACATGTTGATCTTTGTTGTGAACTTTGTGCACATGAGTATTCTATGGAAGTTGATCCTATACATGAGTATCATTTATGTATTGATTTTTGAACTCAACTGGATGTGACTCTTGAATGTGTAATTTTGGCAATTTACGGATTGGATTCATGTTTTTAAGCTTGACATAAGTAGTGGAGATGAGTAAAGACCCTTGAGAGCTTTAGTGCCAAATCCTCTTTGGAGGGAATTTACAATTACTCAAAGAACATTTTTTTGTCAAGTTGTTCAATAGTCTCATTATGTTTGTGTTGGTTAGTGCATTTGGATAGTAGACTGATTTGTCTTGAACATATAATGCCCTCCCATGCGGACCTGGAAGTGATCTTAGGCCATCATTGAATATTTTGAGCCTTTAACTTTTTTCTTGTGCAAATATTATCCCTAGTGCCGTGATTGAGCTTATTTGAAATTCGTTTCTATGCCACACAGTTGACAAAGCCTATGAAAATAAGAAAGATATACCTTACCTTGGTTGTTCCTAAAAGCAAAAATGAGTGATTGCAAAAGCAAAGGAAGTGTGGTGTGGAAACTCAAACAAAAGGGATAAATGATGTTGAAACTCAGAGTTCAATGGAAAAAGAATGAAAATCCAAGAAAAGAAGAAAAAAAAAGGGTGAGAAGAAGAAAAGAAAAATTTTAAGGATAAGAAGAAAAAGAAACGAAGAATGTGGTGACGGGGTGAGAATCAAAATCCCATGAAAAGGGAAGTGTTTTTCTAGAATAAAAGTCTCTCACTCGGAACAACCCTCTTTGTTACCCTATATCCTTCATTTCATTTTCCTAGATACCACCCCAAGGCCCCATTATAACCCTTAAAGTCCTAAGTGATCTAGAGAAGTTGGGAGGTGCATAATTTCAAAGGGAATGATGAGTTTAGTCTTACTATCTAATGCCCTAATATTCTGTTCATGAGACTATGCCAAGTTCGCTTCATTTTCATTTATCAACTTCATTTTTGGATTACATGTGAGCACACTTTGTTTTGAACACAAGACTCTATCTCACATGTACACATGGAGTGCATACAAGGATAACTTGAGTGTATTTCATTGCTTAAGAGTGTCCCTTGGTGAGTTTTTGCATTGAAGCTGAATTTGTCCAGCTATTCGAATGTGAATCCTGTTGTGTAACTGTTCAAATTACTTGTTTAATTCACACGCACGTAAGTTGAAAATGAATGTGTAGGTGCATACTTTAGACTAGTATCTAAAACTATGGGTTTGCTTTAGAAAAGCTCACTCCCCCCGAGACTGGGGCCATAGGCAGGACCAGTAGCCAGAAGAGGAAGGCTATGGGTCGTGGGGAGCGAGCTCAGCTTGATTCTGATGAGGACTTTGTACCGACTGCACCCACCATGCCATTCAAGCCTGTTTCAGCACGCTCAGTCCCTAGGAGACTTGATGCACTAGAAACGACAGTGCATGGGATTGAGGCCTCGGTTCAGGGAATGATGGCGATAATGAAAGAGATGTACATGCACACATTCCCTCGGAGACCCATCCCAGAAGTTCCTACTGCACCTTCAACCTCCAAGGTAAATGAGGAAGCTGAAGATGATGAGGAGTCTGAGGAAGAGGAAGAATCTGAGGGTAATGATGAAGAGAGTGATGGAGAGTAAGGAGTGCTTGTGTTAGTGTGGGATTTTGTGTAGTCGGGATGGGAGATTAGGCTATTTTGTTCTCTTTGATGACCTACTCCATTTTGTACTCCAACTTCGTTCACATTAATATAAACCCACAGTTGTTCCATCTTATTCATTTTCATGTTGTAAATTACATTTTGATTGATTGAATGAATGGTCGTTGAATTTGATTGAATGTGTTGCTATATTCGTGTTGTGCTGTGGAGTGAATCTTTTGCTAAGGGACTAGCAAAACCTAAGTTGGGGGGTGTGATTAGCACAAAACTTTGTATATTTTAAAGTGCTAATCAGCTCAGTTCACTTGTTTTTGAAGATTAAATGATACGACTTATGATGATTGAAGTCTTAACGTCGATATTTTGTGTTTGCAGTTGAAAGGAGCTAAATATGGTTTTTTACGGCCTGCCCCTACCACTTGGGATGAAAGGAGATGAAAAGATAACTTGGGGATATCTCGAGAGCAAAGAAATCAAAAGATTCAGACAAGGATGCAGAACAGTACCGGTACGCAGTACCGGTACGGTATGGTACCGGTACTCAGTACCGGTTCGCCAAACCTTCTGGAGTCGAAGTACCGGTACGATTTGCCTGACGAGCCCAGATTCTGCAGATCTGCTCAGCTACCTCGAGGGTCCCACCATAAATTCTCCCCCACTCCTCTGACACGCCCACAACACTGTTCATCATGCCCACACCTTCCTCTGAACTCTAGAGCTACAGCTTTAAATGAAGAGAGAGAAGAGTTGTGGAGCTGGGTATGCAGACAGCCCCTACACTTCCCCTGTCCAGGCTACTTTCCCTGCACCCCTATTGATGGGGGTCACTTCAAAGAGCTACAGGACCACACCAGGCACGGTTTTTGAGAGGCCAAGCTCTCCAATGATCAGCATTCTTCCATAGCATTGAATAGGATATAGAGAGAGAAGCTCCAGGCGGAGAAGATGATGAATAGTAGTTTTAGAGAGAGAAAAGTGTGATTTTTGCATTTCTTCTACTGCATTGTCTTGTAATCAATGATATGAACCTTTAGAATTTCATTGAATGTCATTAATGTCATTTTCCCTTATGTTCATTGCTAGTTTAATGCTCTCCTTTAAGTTCTACCATTAATGCTTCCAAGTTGTTCATGTTCATAGATATATATGGATTTTCATTTCATTCACTTCTAGTCTATGATTTCTTGCACTTAGTTACTTCAAAACTCCATATCTTTACAATGCATTATCTTTCCATTATCATTTCCATTTCAAGTATGAGTAGCTAAATCCTTTTGTTCGCAAGACCAAGGGGAATCCCCCTTTGGGTATACCATTTCAACTCTTTCTACTCCCTCCCTTTAGAGTCCAATGGTTCGGTTTGACCGGATTGAAGGTGGATGATTCGGTGAGTCTTTGATAATCCGTAGGCCTAGTCACGGTTTATGCTTAGATACTCACCGACATCATCCTCGGCTTTCCGTGAATCAACCGTTCATTCATGCTCAATCGGAGGAGTGATTCAAGTTGAGATAGTATACCCATTGGAGTGACCTCTTGGAATTGCCAACACTTGCTTTCTCATTTCATTTTCACTAAAACACATTTCACCAAACAACTTTCCACCACAAGAATTTTTACACTTTCTTTTCCCAAAATCACTTTCAAATTGGTTTACTTCCTTCCCCGTGGAAACGACCTTGGAATACCACCAAGTAAAACACGACCCACGAAAGTCCGATTGGGGAGCATTTTTGTGCATTCACGCATCATATTTACACCATCCCTTTTTCCTTCGCTCTTGCTCTTCCTTTTGACACTATCCCAAGGGAGCGTGACGCTCCCTTCCCGTTTGTACATACATCACACATACACTTTGGGGGATAGTACTTAAGGGGTTAGGAACAGGACCGTTTTTGCTCAATCACTAGCCCAACCTTCCCAAAGGTCATGCCTTGCAGTGGTGCTAGGTGTTGGCTTCTTGGGTTGCCACTTGTCAGCTTCTTATTGGTTCAAGTTTCTTTATTGCACCTTGGTCCTTCGTGACTTCAAGCTTTGCACATTTGTCCTGTATTCTTCAGTATTTCTGCATTTGACCCTGAACTTTCAACATAAAGTATTTAAAACTTTAATTTAAGCACAAACTATAATTCATAATATTTAATTGTTTTATCTTACAAAACTGATTACTTAATCATCCTAATTTATACACTAATTAAGGTTAATCACCCAAGATTGTGCATTTTGTGCCAATGTATTGAAGTACTCTAGGGCCTCATCGGGATCCTTGTTTAAAAACTCTCCATTGCACATCATGTCTATGAACTGTCTATGGCCCGGTGTAATCACTTCGTAGAAGAAACTCACTAATTGTCATGGTTCAAAACCATGATGTGGAATGGATTGTAGCAATTCCTTGTAGCGATCCCAACATTGATAAAATTGTTCAGTGGGCTTTTCCAAAAAAAATTGGATTTGCTTTTTAAGAGCCGTGGTCTTGGGCACCGGAATAAATTTGTTCAAAAACTCGAAAAGCATTTGTGCTCAAGAGCTTATTGATCGACGCTTCAAGGAATTCAACTACGTTTTAGTTTTGTCTTTAAGGAAAAGGGGAACAATTTCATGTGAGCTATGTCTTCCATGGCATGATTAGTGATAAAGGTTGCAATTATTTCCTCAAATTCCTTAATGTGCAAATAAGGATTTTCTCTTTCAATTCCATGGAATTGAGGAAGTAGTTGTAACATTCCCGATTTAACCAGGAAGGCATGAGCTTGAACCGGTAAAAGAATGCATGAGGGAGTGGTGCTATAAGTGGGCTTGATATAATCCCGCATTGACATCGTCGGAGGATCAATTGGGATATTGTTTCCTTCATTCCTAGGTGGGGAAAATGCATTTGGGGGTTTGGCATTTTAGGGTTTTGCATTCCCCCATCCCTTGGAACATTAGCCTCCTCATCCTCGAAGTTGTCACCGGCATCCTCGGGTGGGTCTTGGTCAAGATTCATATTAGGTTCTAGGGGTCGTCTAACCAATCTATTTTGGTCGTCCCATCCCCGCATGCAAAAATAATATCTACAATTGAAATGAAAATTCAACAAAAGTATATATAAGGAGCAATGTACCTCAGCCCGAGATGAGAGTCATGGAACTTACCTCTGTTGTCCGAAATCACCTTCTAATTGAACGCTTTGCCTTCCCTGGCAATGGCGCCAAAAATGCTTGATTGGGTTCACCCTAATCTCCAAACACTAACCCGGACTAAGTGTATATGGCTTATGTGTATAAGTGAGTGTCACTCTCCCTCGGGTTTGATGCTAGAAATGGGAAAAACGTGTGTGTGGATGAAAATGTTTGTGTATGGAAAAGTGCTCTCCAAGCGAAGAGAGACTTTCGAGTGTCATGTTTTACTTGGAATTAAGTATTCCAAGGTCGTCTCCTCAGGGATGGAATGTTGAATTGTGTGAAGGTGATTTTTTGAAAATGGAAAAGTTCAAAATCTTGTGAGTTTGTGTTTTTGGTGAGTGAATATTTTGATAGAAAATGTAATGAAAACAAGGTTGGTTAATCCAAATGGGTCATTCCAATGAGAATGTCGAATCAACTCAAAACATTCTTCCAATGGTGCCTCGGTGCTTGATTGATTCGTAGGAAGTGAGGGACTAATGTGGAGGTGTAGGCTCAAGCATACCCCGTGACAAGTCTACGGTGTATCAAGAGCTCATAACCCCGTCCACACTCAACCTGGTCAAACCAAACAACTTACACTACGAGGAGGAATGAGAAAGAGTTGATTTAGCATACCCAAGAGGAAATCTCCCTTGGATTAACCAACTAAAAAATTAGCTATTCATAATAAATGCAAAGACATACAATGTATAAAGAGACATGGTAATGAAATGGAGATTAAAACTTGTATTAATGTAAAGAAAATTTAACTACAAAGATAAATGAATTTAATACCCATTTGGAAAGCTTGAGAAGAAAAACTTAAATGTAAACATGGTAGATTCAAAGATACATAACTAAACTTGAAATACACTTGAAATAAATGACATTTAAGGTGCAATAAATGAAGATTACAAGTCTTATAGCTTACTACAAGTGAAATGGGTATGAAAATGCAAAAATCCAAACTTTCTCCCTCTAAACTATGTCTTCTTCTTTGAGCTTCTCTCTCTAAAATGCTGAATAATGGTGTGTAGCTGCTTGCATTTTCATCCATAAGGCTCCTATAGCCTGTGTGTGTAGGCTTCCCATCAATGGGAAGTGAGTTGATGGCTTGGACAGGCTACGACAAGCCTAGCCTACAATCCACCAGGCTCCCTCCTTCTCTCTCTCCCTCATAAATGCATTTTCTTCCAAAGTCTAACCCTAGGTGTAGGGAGGCACGATGGGATGTATAACATATCAGGGATGTATGGGAGAAGCAGAGGTGGGCCCAACAAGTAAAGAGAACTTGAGTTGCAGAATCTGGCATTTTTCAGCAAAACCTACCAGTAGGTCGATCAAAAACCTACCGGTAGGTTTTGTTATAGTGAGCAAAACCTTCCGGAAGGTTTGCGGTAGATCCAACTCTAGTGCACAAAACCTACCGGTAGTTTTATGGGCAAACCTACCAATAGGTTTTTACTTAGTTTGCTCATTTCTTCATCTTTTCACCTTCCAAGCCACCTGTTAAGCCTCCCCTTCATCTCCATTGACTTTGAACACTGTGATGGGGGCTTAACTCAAACAATTTCCAACTCTTTACCTACAATCACACAATAACTTCATTAATGTGCAATATTTTGTGCTAATTAACTTCTACCTGTAGGTTTTGGTTGACTTATATCGGTAGGTTTTGTCCTGCTTTGGGATTTCCTTGGTTCCTTGAGGTCCTGAGCCATCCGTTATGCATTCCTTTCTTCCCCATTGCCTTTGAGCACTTAATGGGAGGCTTTATACATGACTTTACCTGCTCTTTTCCTATAATCATACAAATCTCCATTAATTGCAAGTTTGAAAGCATTTTCCCCAATTTTCACCACAAAACAAGCAATATGGGTGCAAAAGAGATACATGATATGCAATATTCTATACTCATCAGAGACCAAGCTGTGACACCCCAAAATCAGGGGTCCTTTCTCAACCCATTGAACATCCATCAATCTGCGGAAGTACCCGTGAAAGCCACATAACTCGGCACCACGTCATCACCTCCTCTTTACCGGGATCGTAACCCATGCAAAGTTTGGGCAGAGTCTTCCTTGTACCGGAGCACTCCCAAACACATAATCTATACACATATCAACAACTTGACCATTACAAGGTCCATCCTCATCAATTAGAACTTAATATTTGACCAATTGCATCACATAAGTAAAAGGGCTCAAGATCTAAAGGCTTGGCAAAGTTATATTTAAATTTTTGAAATTTTTTGGAAGAGGGACCGGTACCTCTTACACGTGGTACATGTACATGAGCCTTCGGTCTACCAGGTCCCTTCCATTTGCCAAATCCCTTCAATTTGTCAGGTATCGGTACTTAATTATTTAGGTATCGGTACCTGAGTCCACTGTTTACTAGGTACCGATACTTATATGTCGTGGTACCAATACCAGAGTCCACTGTCCATTGACGTACCGGTACCTGAGCCTACTAGAATCCAGGTACTAGTACCCGTAAGTCTAGGTACCGGTACATGGGTCATCCAACAGCGTGGTACCGGTACTAAATCACTTAGGTACAGGTACCTGGGCTTAGATTTTCTCCAATTCTTTCCAATCTTAAACCTTTAACCATCCAATCTTTTCCCATGCACTCATTAACACAGTTAATAGCCCATAAGGATTCATTACAAAACTCTTTACATGATTTTACAAGTTCAAAAAGAAATTATACCATTGTTTTACAAAATATAATTTAAAAGCCGCATTCTGGCTTCTTCTCAACAAGGGCCCATGTGAAGGCTGTCCACCGGCGCCTGACCCGCACCTGAAATCTTGTTCTCATAAAGGGTGAGCCACGCTCAGTAGGGTGTCTCCTAAAGATGCTACTCCCCAACCCAGATGCATACGAAATGTTCACATGCAATACAACAATCAAACATTCATTCAAGAATATACAATTCAATAATGAATGCCACAATGTCATGTCATGTTATGAGGTGAGACTCACATATGCAATGCAACATGAGCCCTCCACTAGCTCCCATAACACATGTAATGTCATGCATATGCATCCGGACGTTCCAAGCCCATACCATTGATGATGAAAACATCCAGTGACCATTTTACAAAATTTTGGGTCTTTCTTGGGCTGAGTATTTATGGACTTCCACCAATGGGTACCCAACCGACATGGCATCCATGGACTTCAACCTATGGCTCTGCGTACGCTGACAAACTTTGTGGACTCAATACCAACAGTGTGTATCCAAAATTATCGGGTCTTGCATTCGAGGGAGAATCTAGCCCTTCTTGCTAACCCTGACCATTGTTTTCAATCCAACCCGTGAAACTCAGTCGAACTTGGGTCTAACTTTCCCGAGCCCACCTATCAACCCACCAAGGATGGTGTTTGATCAAAACCATGCACACACACCCACACTCATGTCAAATGCCCACGAATGTGATGCTACCCCTGCATATGCAAATGTAATGAACAATTGCATTTCATATCACTATGCAATCAAGTTTTTAATTGTAATTACAACATCATGTTCAACATATCATGAGCACATTATGAACAATTTTAATGTCTATCAACATTTACAGTTTCTCAATGTAATTTATATCATAAAACATATAATTACATTCCAAAATCTTCACAAAGCATGTTATTTTTTTTTCATTCAAATAACCTACTTAATCGATCATAAGCATTTTATCAAACACCTATAAGGCACAAGATTATGTAAACACATAGCATACCCAATTCAACACAAAATCCAATCATGCAAGATTTGGTTTAAATACATTCTTATACCCATTTCCAATTTCTAACACCCTACCCATTTCATATTTCAACTCTAGGTTGGAAATAAACCTAGTTAGGAAAGGAACCCTACCTCTTGAAGCATAATGTGGCGTAGGAGTCCCAAATCATCCAAATCAAGCTTCAAAGACTTGATTCCTAGAATCCCGATCTTGAGACTTTGGCAAAACCAGCTATCTTTGGTACGTAATCGAAGCTATTGTCGTGTAGAACACTTTTTTTTTCTTGGCCCGAAGGAATCCGAAGGACGGATCGCCCTAGATCACAAGGAGAAGCTTGGAGAACTTGGTTTTCTTTTCTCTCTTCATTCCTCTCTCTTTCCAGCTATGTTTGGCTGAAAAATGGGGAAGAAAATCAGATTTTCTTCCCCTTTTATAATCCCCATTTACTTGGCTCACATTGCACCACACATGCCTCATTTATTTTGTCCAATTTGATCCCGAATTAATTAAATCTCGTCCCATGTTATGTTCAATATATTTTATTTGAACTAAATTTAAATTATTTTTCATGTTTCGCAATAAAATCTCGATCGCGTTTATTTTAGTCGCATGACGCCCGATCATATCGTAAAAAAATGAAAGACTCGTCTGTCTTAGAATTCGATGAAATTTGACTAGGTAACTAGATTTCACAAGATGAATCCAACGGTGAGGTCTATTACGTCATCAAAGTTATATAAAAATTTGAGTTTTTAACTCGTACCGTAATAGCTAATTACCATTTCACCCTTTTACATTAAAATTTTTAATTTTCTTGGGTTTTACAAAGTTTCTCACTAGTACCAATGTGTTGTACCAATTTTTAAAAGAATTTTTAACCTTAACAAATTAGAGGAGTTTTCAACTCCTACCAAAGTGTGTAATGAGACAACAAGTTTGGGTGTCTCAAAAGCACATGAAAATCGAATCAGAGAGGTTTTAACTGCTTTCAAACTCCTACAAAAAAAATGGTTCAAAAATTAGTTTAAAGAGTCTCTATCTTTCTGCTAACTTTTAGATTTTTAAACTTCTCAATGATTTTTATAAAAGAGTCTATCACTCTAAATAAATTTTGCAGTTTTGAACTCCACATTAAATTGTATTCTATCTTAAGCCAAAATATGTGTGAATCCAAAAATTCAAACAAGTCCAAATTTTCTTTAAAGTTACATTCCAAAAATGATGGGTCACTCACCCAATCCAATCCAAACCAAATAAAATTTCTTTCCAAATTAAGTGAGACTCATTTAAGACCAACTCAAATCCAAATTATTTTTCTTTCAACTACGTCAGGTTTGATTTCATTTTATGGATATGTAAGCAGTCCAACATCTACACTGGGCACAGTCGCAAGTCCAAATCATGAATCGGCTTGATCCCGATAATGGGTACGCAAAGCAGCCTAGAAAACTAACCTATGTCCAACCACGACAACAAAAGAGTAAAATATTTATTTTTCCATTCCCTTGTGAGGTAAACGGTGACATGTGATAATTTCTCGTTGGATTATAATTAACATATACAATTTATCTGGAATGGGTCCAACCTACATTAATCAAACACATCTAATTCCTCGTTATATGAGTGAAGTTGTATTCATCAAAATATCCAAATTTTTGCCCAACACGCATTGCACTAGAGATGCACATGTCGCTACTCACACTCACAGACACACCAACACACACATATTTTCACAATCACATGCACATACACCGATTCACACACACACACACACATTCACATTCACACACATACAGAAACACACATAGATTCACTCTTACGTACGCAAACGCACACACAGATTCAGACTCACCTTTATGCATATTGGGACAAATTTTTGTGGTCTTTGTGCTTTGTTAATCTGTAGGATTTTGATTTTACGTTAATTTGAAATGAAATTAAATGTTGATTTGATAAAATTAGATTTTAATTTAATAAAATTGGATGTTAATTAGATGTAATTTGTCATGGATCAAATAGCCATCGAGTGATTACTGAAGTTCCTGTTAAGGTATGTTTTGATAGTTGTAATAACTATAGTTTTAGTGAGATAATTTACTACTAAATTTGATTGGTTTTGTTGCATCTAGGTTTTTGATGGAGATTGCTTTCATGTTTTGGGCATTGGTTTTTTTTTTCTTGAACTGGTTTTCTCTTATAGGTGGCGATGGGTTTGTGGTAGTTTTGAGGGGAGAAAATGTTGTGTTTGAGGGGAAAATGTGGTTTATTGTGGAGGTTTTAAGGAAGAATATTGTGTTGGCAGTTTTAGGGGGGATAGGTGGTGGGTAGGGAGGATTTATGTGAAGTGGAGAGAGAGGAACTTTTTGGTCCAATTTTTTAGGGGGTGAAACTCCTCTCATCGTAGAGAGAGAAATTTATAGAGAATAGGGGTAGATGGTTGAATGTAGACAAAGCAATACATATTTTTGGTACATAAGTAATTACTGTAATACAATGGATGATGGGAATTATTGTAACATTTTAATATTAATAAATAATTTATTGTATCAATGTGGATTCATTCATCTATATGGATACATTGTATATGGATCTATTGATACATGTATATCATACTTGCTCTTATTTATGAATTATATTAATGACATGAATGTATAATGCACATACATGAACATGAACTTGATGCATATGTATCTCTTATTCACTTCTATACATGCACCATATTTATTATATGTGTGTATAAACTATGTTCATGAACTTTACCCATGTACATTCATGTATCGACATATATGCATGAATTAATCATTACTACATACATGTATAGTTACATACATGTACTTATATATACATGCACACACTTGAGAGTTCAGGCCAAAGAAGGGTGTTTTTATGATAGAGCTTTGGACTTAACCACTTGTGTAGAGTTGTTTAGTATCATACAACAAAACTGTTGGGCTATTGTATCCTGGAGGGGACAAGTCAAATGAGAAGGTATGTCGCACCGATTTTGGGCTTTGCCATCTGCAGAGGGCTTGAAGTTTAGGATTAATTCCAAGATTGACAAATGATTTTGAAAAATGTGAAACTTGTAGTAAAGCAAAAATCAAAAAAATATCTCATGAAAGTGTTGGACGAAATACCGAATTGCTTGAGTAAATTCACTTATATTTGTGAATTTGAGGGTATTTTAACCCATGAAGGAAATAAATACTTTATCACTTTTATGGATGATTTTTCGAGATATGCATATGTTTATTTGCTACAAAAATAAAAGTGATGAATTTCTCCACGAAGTAGAAAATCAATTTAGTAAAAAGATTAAAAGAATTAAAAGAGATAGAGGTTGGGAGTATGAATCCACCAGATTCAACTCTTTTATTCAGTCTTTGGGAATTATCTATGAGACCACACCTCCATATTCGTCTGCCTCTAATAGTGTGACTGAAAGAAAAAATAGAACACTTATTGAGTTGACTAATGTCATGTTAATTTATTCTAGTGCACCTTCCAATATTTGGGATGAAGCAATATTAACATCTTGTCATGTTTTGAATCAGATGTCACATAAAAAGACTAATTGACTTCTTTTTGAGTTGTGGAAAACATATGAACCAAATTTTGAGTATTCTAAAGTATGGGGTTGTCTAACCTATATTAGATTACCTAATCCCAAAAGACCCAAATTGGATGTCAAAACTGCCACTTGTGTTTTTATTGGATATGCTTTAAATAGTTCGGTTACAAATGTTTAGATATTGAACACAATGTGATTTTTTAGTCAGGCGATGCTATTTTTCATGAAAAAAAAATTCATTTTAAATTAAAAAATAGTGGGAGTCAAGAAGTTAGAGAAATTTTGTCAAATGAATGTGATAAGTGTATCTACGACAAATCTTTTAAAAATTCACATTTCTTATTAGCCTCTATATGGATGATATTTGGCTCTAATTTGCATGTTATTAAGAGAACAAAAATATGCTTAGTAGCCAATTTGATATGAATGATCTTTGGGATGCTAATTTCATTTTGGGTTTGAAATTAACCAAAACATGTGATGGTATTTTTCTTGATCAGTCGCATTGTATTGAAAAAAAATTAAATTTATTGATTGCAATCATGTGAATACTCCTTTTGATTCAATTGTTCACTTATATCCTGTCAAAAGTGATGTTGATAATTTTAATCAAAAGGAATATGCTAGAATGATTGGTATCTTGCATTATGCGACTGATTGTACTAGACCTAACATTGCATATGCAGTAGGGGTACTTAACAGATTTACTAGCAAGTCTAGTAGAGATCATTGACATGCCAGTTGGTACAAAAAATTATGACTTGTTTTTCAAAAATTACCCTGTTGTTCTTGAACGTTATTTTGATGCCGATTAGAATAGTTTATATTGGGGTTGTGATGCTATATGTGTTGAAAATCTAAAAACAATGAATCATTATTGCTAACTCGGCCATGAAAGCTAAACTTATTGCTTTAGGTTCAACTAGTGAAGAAGCATATTGGTTGAGGACTTATTATTTGAGTTCCCTTGTCGGAAAAAAAACCAGTCCTACCTATCTTGATTCATTGTGACAGCACTGCCGCAATTGTAGAGTCTTAACCCTTATTATAATAGTAAATCTAGACCTATTAGGAGAAAACATAGTACTATGAAATCATATTTAAGTAGCAGAATCATTAATGTGGAGTATGTTAAATCTTCTAATAATCTTGTAGATCCATTAACCAAGGCTTTGGGAAGAGAAAAGGGTCTGGATCACATCGAGGGGGATAAGATTGAAGCCCATACAATCAAGAGCCACATATGAGGATACCTGATTAGCACTTAAAATTAGCATATTACTATGCCGTTTTAAGACTAATTGTACTTTGATGGAGTTTAAGTGATGTCATTTCATGCCCTAAACTAAACAAGGACCCAAGAACAACAAGTACCACACTTGGATGCAACACCAGCACATTAGAGCCCAAAATTAGAGAAGCTTGGAGCACAGCCAGAACGTTCGAACGCCAACTCACGTTCAAACGTCCACATTACACTGTAGCAGACTCAACTGATAAGAGAAGGCGTGTTGCAGTTAGGAAAGAAGACTGAAGCTCTGAAGCACTTGAGTGTCACGTTTGAACGCCAACTCACGTTCGAACGTGCACTTGAGTTGATTGAAGACCAGACTACTGCATAGAGTTGGAATTGAACTTCACAGAAGACCAACAGACCACTCGAGTGAAAGGGTCAGAACACATCTGGCGTTCGAACGCCCTTAGTGCAAAAATAGAAGAAACGTTCGAACGGCAGTCAACGTTCGAACGCCCTTAGTGCAAAAACAGAAACAACGTTCGAACGCCAACTCACGTTCGAACGTTCTCCACAGACTGGCAGCAGAGTGGTTGGCTTTTCACTTGGACTTGGTGGCAAACACTATTCCTTCACCTCCTCTTGTCTCCTCCTCTTGCCTATAAATACTCCCCTTGTTGGAGAGCTAAGGGAGAAAAGTAGGAAAGTTGATGGAGGCTTAGACTCCCACTCACATTGTAGATTTAGCTTATTTTCCTTGTATGAAGTCTTTATCTTAGATATTAGTCTGGCTTTAGACCAACATCTCTTGCTTGTTATAAAAGTAGTTTTATGCTTATGCTTATGCTTATGCTTTCATTTTACATGCATAGAAGAGAGATAGTTCATCTTTTGGTTGAGGAGGCAACCCTCCAATTCTTGGTTGAGGAAGCCACCCTCCAAATGTGACTAGCTTTCTTCTACTTTTATTGTTCATGCATTTCACTTCCATTGCTTGAGATTCTTTCTTTCTTAAAAGAGTGAAACTCTTCCACTTTTCTAGAGCTTTACCAAAGCTGTGAAGGGTGGAACGTGATTCACCCATTCTTTGTTAAAGATTGGCTCCGTGTTTGTTGTTACTTTATCTTTTAAGTTCTCTACTTGGAGGGATGAGCATCACTCACTTTTCTAGCTTTACCCAAGCCATGAAGAGTGAGTAGTTTCTCATTCACTCTTTAGTAAGAGGAGAAGGGCATGTATAAGTTATCCGGGAATCATATTTGTGCATTGTTTTTATGCTTAACGTTTATTTCTTCTTGTTATTGGATGATTGATTGCATCTAGCAAAGCTAAGGTACTTTGTATAACTGTGGGCTCTTTCTATGACACGGATGAATCTTGCATAGAAAGACTCATCAGTTCAAGGCAAGTACCCCGGCTAGATCCTCATGACTACCCTTCAATCCTCCCCCTTATTGTACTTCATTTAAAGAATGGAATATTAATATCATGATTGGATGTCTTGTAGAAACACTTGCTTGTTTGTAGACGGATTAAATCTCGGCACAGGCAATTCTTGTAAACTTCTAGAAAGACATCGGAATCATGTTCTTAATTCTCACAATCCATCTTTATCTTCCGATTAACTTGCTGTTGACACGGGAGCTAATTGAGTTATCAAGCACAATTATGACAAACCGAATAACTAACTACATGTCCAGATCCTTACACTAAAGAGTGACTCTTTTTAATTAGCACTTATCTCCTGTTTTGTTAAGAAAATCCTCTTGGAAAGAATCTTATATTCTGTCCAGGAAAACTCATATCTCACAACAAATCTCAAGGGTTACAATCAATAGGTCTCTACCACTGCTTACCTCAGAAATATCAACAAAAGTTCCCTGTGGATTCGACTCCGGACTCAAACCGAATTATTACTACAGCTTGACCGCCTACACTTGGGTGTACACATTTCGGATCAAGAACAAGTTTTTGGCGCCGTTGCCGGGGAACCTTTAAAAGGTGTTTTAAGGTGAAAGGTAAAAAGACCTTCAACGTTGTGTATATTCTTTGGTTTACTGTAAATAACTTTGTTTTATTTTCTTTATGGCTGAGGGCACTCATCGCTTCCAAAATTTGTCGGCAGAATCGTGTGAGTCCGTGAATCAGCCTGAACCAAATTCACCTAGATCAGTAGCAGACTCTTGTGAGGGTAGTATGTCAAATAATGAAAGAAATGGAGAAGTCCCTATGAGAGAGGAGGAGGTCCCTAACATCCGAACTTTGCGGGATTACTTAAATCCCACAAGAAACAGTGTCCCCTCTTGTTTTATTTTTCCTGAAAATGCTCCCCTCTTTACTGTAAAGCCGGGGACAGTACAGTTATTACCCGTGTTTCATGGATTGGATGCAGAAAATCCATATCTGCATATAAAAGATTTTGAGGAAGTGTGTGGAACATTTCAAGACAATTCTGAATTGGCCAAGATGAAACTGTTTTCTTTCTCCTTGAGGGATAGAGTCAAACAATGGTTAAATTCTTTAAAAACTTTTTCAATACCCAACTGGCAAGCATTACAAAATGAATTTTTTAGAAAGTTTTTTCCTCTACACCGCACAAATGCACTAAAAAGGCAAATCATGAATTTTGCGGTTAAAGAAGGAGAAACTTTTTATCAAAGTTGGGAGAGATTCAAGGATCTGCTCCAATCCTGCCCACATCATGCTTTTGAAAATTGGACTTTGGTAGGATTTTTCTATGACTCCTTACCCTCTAGACTACGTCAGTTTTTCGAAATGATGGCCCAAGGAGAATTCATGGGAAAAAGTCCGGAGGAGGCATTCAATTTTTTCGACACCATATCTGACAGTTCTCAGATGTGGGACTCAGCCTCCCCTACCACTGTAGAAGCCAGACCATCTACTTCCCAAAGAGGAAAATATGTCTTGAGAGAGGATGATGACTTGAGAGCAAAAATGTCCACATTGTCTCGAAAGCTTGAAGCTTTAGAGATGAAGAAAGTCCATCAAGTTGATATTAGTCCTTCCACCGAGCAAGTGTGTGGAATATGTGCGCTAACAGGACACCCTACTGGGGAGTGTCCCACCATCCCAGCATTCAAAGAAGTCTTGTTGGAACAAACACATGCAGTTTCCAACTTCAACAAGCCCTACTCCAACCCATATTCTGAAACATACAATCCAGGGTGACGAAACCATCCTAACTTCAATTGGAAGAACACACAACCAATACCCATGAACCAATAACAAGGGCCATACCCACCACCCCAAGGATCTCCTGCATATCAACCATATCAACCACCACAAAAGAGGAACCTTGAGGACACACTGAATCAGTTCATGCAAAGCCAAATGAATTATAACAATAATTCCACACAAGCTTTCACTGATTTCAAAACATAGACCACTCAATCTTTTGAGGATCTTAAAAGCGACATCTAAAAGTTGACTCAATCCATGGTCATACACGAAAAGGGCAAGTTTCCTGCCCAACCAAAGCAACCACAAGGCCAATTCCATGTAGGGAACCCTTCAACAACAGGAAACACCCAAGACCAAGCCCAAGTTGTCACGACACTAAGAAGTGGCAAGGTGATTGACAAGACAATCAGAGACATACTCATTCCCAAGCCAAGACCTGAGTCAAGCCCAGCCAATCCATCATCTGAACCTGAACCAATTGAGACTGAACTTGAGAAAGACCCTGAGCCTGTGATTGAACAAGAGCCAGAACCTTCTGAGAAAAGGGAACCTTCGTATCCCATTCTGGCTCCGTTTCCTCATCGACTCAAAACCAAACAGAAAGTGAAAAATCAGCCTGAAATTTATGAGTTTTTTAAGCAAGTAAATATCAACATCCCACTTCTGGATGCAATCAAACAAGTTTCGTCTTATGCCAAGTTTCTAAAAGACTTGTGCACAGTCAAGAGAAGCCAGAATGTCCAAAAGAGAGCTTTCCTAACGGAACAAGCTAGTGCTCTTCTTCAACATAAAACCCTTCCAAAATACAAAGACCCAGGGTGTCCGATTGTCTCATGTATCATTGGGAACTTCAAGATTGAACAAGTTTTGTTAGACCTTGGAGCCAGCGTTAATTTGCTACCCTACTCTGTCTATCAGCAGTTGGGTTTGGGTGAACTTAAACCCACTTGTGTCACACTCCAGTTGGCCGACAGATCTGTCAAAACCCCCAGAGGGATTGTTGAAGATGTGCTTGTCCAAGTAGATAGTTTTGTCTTCCCTGTTGACTTCATTGTTCTGGATACTCAACCAGCAATAAATTCGGAGAACCAAATTCCCGTCATTCTTGGTCGGCCATTCCTAGCAACTTCCAATGCCTTAATCAATTGCAGGAATGGAGTCATGAAATTAACTTTTGGGAATATGACTCTCGAAGTGAACATTTTCAATATTGCTAAACATCCAGAAGAAGAAAAGGAAGAAAGGGAAGTAAACTCCATAGAATCTTTGATACAAGAACATCTGGATGATACATTCTATGAGGATCATACTGAATCATCTCTGTTAGAACTCATCTCATCAAAAACAACAGATGATGACCCAAATCCACTAAGTGGCCCTACTCATACTGTTCAGACATGGGCACCCAAATTCGAAGAAATTTCACCAAGTGGCACAAAGCCAGTATTATCAAGTGTTAGCCCACCAAAGCCTGAATTGAAACATCTCCCATCTGACCTCAAATATGCATTTTTAGGAGAGAATGAGTCATACCCAGTGGTAATTTCATCTAAACTAACAGACTTACAAGAGTCTAAACTGATTGAAGTTCTTCGAAGTCATAAAAGCACCATTGGATGGACCATCGCTGACTTGAAAGGTATAAGCCCGTTAATATGCAATCATGTCATATACCTTGAAGAGGATTCAAAACCCTCTCGTCAAATGCAGCGACGACTAAACCCTCACATGAAGGAAGTTGTGAGAATTGAGGTACTCAAACTCTTAGATGCAGGGATAATCTTCCCTATCTCAGATAGTAAATGGGTTAGTCCAACCCAAGTTGTGCCAAAAAAATCTGGGGTCACAGTGGTAAAAAATGATGCAAATGAACTAGTACCAACTCGAGTCGTCACAGGATGGCGAATGTGCATTGATTATCGAAAACTCAATTTGGTCACTAGAAAAGATCATTTTTCTAGAGAGAATTGCAGGCCATGCATTTTACTGTTTTTTAGATGGGTATTCAGGGTATAACCAAATTGAGATAGCCCTAGATGATTAGGAGAAAACAACCTTCACATGCCCCTTTGGCACCTTTGCATTCAAAAGGATGTCATTTGGACTTTGTAACGCTCCTGCAACATTCCAAAGATGTATGCTAAGCTTGTTCAGTGATATGGTTGAAAATTTTTTGGAAGTATTCATGGATGACTTCTCTGTCTATGGTGATTCCTTCGATTTGTGTTTAACCAATCTGGAGAAAGTACTGATCAGATGTAAGGAAGCCAACCTAGTACTCAATTGGAAAAAATTCCATTTTATGGTAACACAGGGCATTGTCCTTGGTCACATTGTGTCGTCTGAAGGCATGAAAGTTGACAAGGCAAAAATAGATCTGATTGGAAATTTGCCTGCCCCTAAGATTGTAAAGGATGTTCGATCATTCCTAGGACATGCAGGTTTCTACAGGAGATTCATAAAAGATTTCAGTACCATAGCAAAACCCATGTGTCACCTCCTAAGTCAGGATGTAATATTTGATTGGAATGAAGCATGCCAAAAAGCCTTTGACAAGCTAAAAGACATGTTAATTTCTGCACCAATAATGCAACCCCCTGACTGGAATCTTCCCTTTGAACTAATATGTGATGCAAGTGATTTTGTTGTAGGTGCTCTATTGGGACAAAGAAAAGATAAGAAACCCCATGTGATTTACTATGCAAGCAAAACTTTGAATGATGCTCAAATGAATTATTCGACAACTGAAAAAGAATTGCTTGTTGTAGTTTTTGCACTGGAAAAATTCCGTTCTTATCTTGTTGGTTCTTCTGTTACTGTATTCACTGACCATGCAGCCCTAAAATTTTTGCTCACAAAGAAGGACGCCAAACCAAGACTCTTGAGATGGATACTTTTGCTCCAAGAGTTTGATCTTGTCATCAAGGACAAGAAAGGTGTCGAGAATGTGGTGGCAAATCATCTGTCCAGACTAACCTATGAATTTCATGAGGATAGACTACCAATCAATGAGAAATTCCCCGATGAACAACTGTTCATGATTGATAGGACACCATGGTATGCAGACATTGCTAACTTTCTTGCTACTGGTACACTCCCTCCATCCTTTACCATGTTGGACAAAAAGAAATTTCTGAGGGAGGTTCGTAACTTCTTTTGGGAGGATCCTTACGTATTCAAGTACTGTAAAGATCAAATCATAAGACGTTGCATCCCTGCTCATGAAAGTAGCCAGGTAATAACATTTTGTCATTCTGAAGCATGCGGTGGCCACTTTTCATCAAGAAAAACAGCTGCAAAAATATTGCAGTGTGGATTTTACTGGCCCACACTTTTCAAAGATGTCCATGCCTTTTGTTTAACTTGTGATAGATGTCAAAGGTTGGGAAACATTTCTAAAAGAAATATGATGCCCTTAAACCCCATTCTGGTAATTGAAATTTTTTACTGTTGGGGCATCGATTTTATGGGACCATTTCCCCCTTCCTTTGGCTATCTGTACATTTTAGTGGCTGTAGACTATGTATCCAAATGGGTTGAAGCAATTTCATGCCGAAACAATGATCACAAAACAGTGATCAAATTTTTGAAAGAAAATATTTTGTCCCGATTTGGAATTCCAAAATCAATCATAAGCGATGGGGGTGCTCATTTTTGCAATCGTCCTTTCTGGAATTTAATGAAAAAATACTTGATTTTTCACAAAATTGCAACCCCTTATCACCCACAGACCAGTGGACAAGTTGAGTTAGTTAATCGGGAGATCAAATTAATTTTGAAAAAAACGGTGAATCCAGATCGCAAAGATTGGTCGTTAAGACTAACTGATGCGCTCTGGGCATACCGTACTGCTTTTAAAACAATTTTAGGCATGTCTCATTATCGATTAGTCTATGGAAAACCATGTCACTTGCCTGTGGAATTGGAACATAGGGCATACTGGGCCATTAAATCAATGAATTTTGACTTGGACAAGGCTGGTCTAGCAAGGAAACTTCAGATAAATGAATTGGAGGAATTGAGAAATGAAGCATATGAAAATGCTAAGATTGCTAAAACCAGGATGAAAATTCTTCATAACAAACACATTGTGCGGAAATCTTTTGAGCCGTCTCAAAAAGTCTTGCTATTTAATTCAAGACTCCGCCTCTTTCCTGGTAAGTTGAAATCAAGATGGACTGGGCCTTACATTGTCAAAAAGGTGTTTGAACATGGAGCAGTTGAAGTGGAAAACCCAGCAAACGGTAATAGTTTTACTGTTAATGGTCAGCGGTTAAAACCATTTTTGGAGGATTTTGTTAAAAATGTGGAAACCATTCTTTTAATGGAACCATAGTACTTCACCGAAATTCGCGCCTGCCGACACTCCAGTGGATCGGGTCAGGAAAAATCTACTCCAACCCGACCCACTGGGGCGCCTTTATAAGGCACCCACTGGTTCTCCCAGCCGCCCCAGTTGGCCCCCCCCATTTCTTCTTCTTCTTTTTCTTTTCTTCTTCTTCCTTCTGTTCGTCTTCGAGTTCTCTGTTATCCGAGAAACCACCCATGACCACACACTCCACAAACATGATATTTTGCTTCATGTTTTGCATTTTAATCTTATATTTGCTCATGGGTGTTCTTCTTTTATTCGCACTCACACATAAGGATTTTCAGCCTACTCGAAATCCAGATATGTGCACAGATGAGTAATTTTTGTGTTTTTATTTGTAGGTCTCAGCGGGTGAACAGATCTCTACCATTCAACTTCGTCTCCACAATCCATGAACCGGTAAATTTGAAACATTGGGGACAATGTTCAGTTTAGGTTGGGGGTATGATCAGTTCATCAGTTCATTAGTTCATATTTTCGTAAAGTTTAAAAAAAAAAAATTTATATTGTCGTTGTTGATCATGTTTGAACATTGATTGTATACATTGATGATTATGCTTATGAATTAGCTTCAATCGTCTTTGTGACTGGCAGACGTTAAAGAACCAGATAGTGAGTCTTAAAACTTAGCAATCATGGATGTAAAACTTTTTTGGTTTAGCCTAGGAGTTCTACGTACTTTTCCATCTGATGTACATACTATGATCATGAGAAAAGCAAGATTAGTGAGGAAGACTGAAATCCAAGAAAAACAAGCGAAACCCTTCTGTGGCAGAAGCAGCTTTGTCAAACGTCGTCGTGCCAAAAGTCTTGGTGCCTGTAAACAGTGTGGCAGAGTCTTTCACGAAAAAAGGTACAACCAGTGTTCTGAACCAATTTCCGGTCGCGCATTTGATCGATTAGACTGGATAGTGAATGGGCTGAGTAAGGATTACCCTGATACGCCATGCTATTCCGGTACTTTGCTTAACCGGTTTGTGAGAGAGAAAGTTGGGAGAGTTACTGGTTGTCTATTCTACACAGACACAGAGGAAGACTCGGATTAGATAATTTTCTGTAGGAAATGTGTACTTTTGTTGGGGGAATGAAAGCCAAAGGTCCAAATTTGTTGTAAAAAGTGTAAAAATCTTTTTGTATAAATTCTTTTGACTGAAATGAAAATATGGGCCGAGTAAGGAATGCCCCAGAATACCAACCTGAAGCGTGGGTAGGGGCTTATACTGAGACGACATAGGTTTTTGATTTAAAATTATGTGTTTAGCCTTCTTAGATTGTGTACAGTGTAGTGAAGAAAATTTTTGATTTTTTTGATTCAACGTTCGAACGCCATTTTACGTTCGAACGTCAGCTGCTTACAGTACTCAGCCTTTGATGAAGCTTCTGATGAAACATAAAAGTACTGGGATCTCTATCCGTTCGAACGCCAATAGACCGTTCAAACGAGATTAACGTTCGAACGGCAATAGAACGTTCGAACGTTAGATGCTTACAGTACTTTGGCCTCTGACAGAAACTCAAAAGTACTGAGAGCTCACCACGTTCGAACGTCAAATCACGTTCGAACGATTTGTTTAAATCCTTCTAGACACGTTCGAACGTTACGACTCAGGCTATAAAAGCCTGGTTCGTCTTCTTCATTTCAAAACCCTCCAAAACCTCTGAAAACCCGAAAAATCCTTGGAGACTCTTCACTACCCAGACCCCAAAACTTCAACCATTCTCAATTTTCACCAAAAATAAACCCTCCCAAGACATTTGCCACTTCAAGAAGATCCATTTTCACAAAGAAATCAAAGATTTCAAAACCCTCCAACTCAAAAACCGAAAAATGCCAAGAGTCAAGCTTCCTGCCAGGAGGAACCCAAACACCTAAGAGCCTAATTTTGTCGAAGAAGTGGTGGAGGTGAGAGAAGGAATGCCACCACTCACAAGGAGATACGACAAGAATCGATTCCCCACAGCTCTGAAAGCTGACAGGTACAAAAACTTTTTCCAAAAACAAGCTATGGTATTGACTTGATCCGAAATGTGTACACCCAAGTGCAGGCGGTCAAGTTGTAGTAATAATCTGGTTTGAGTCCAGAGTCGAATCCTCAGGGAACTATGGTTGGTGTTCTTTGAAGTAAATAGTGAGAAAAACTTGTAACTGGAAATATTATGATTTTGAAGTTGTGGGAAGTTTTGGATAGAATGTAAGATTCTTTCCAATGGGTATTTTTTCTAGACAAAATATAAGATGATTAAATGTAACAAACACTCTTTGGTTCGGGAATCAGAATATGTAGTTGATTATCCGGTGCATTATGTTTATGCTTTATAACTCAATTAACTCCCGTGTCAACGGCAAATTAATCGGAAGATAGGAATGAAGTGCAATAATGGTGGACATTGAAAGTTTGTCATGAAGAGTTAGTCAGGGTACTTGCCTTGAATCAATGGATCTTTCCATGTAGGAGTCATCCATTTATCATAGAAAGATCCGTTGATTATACAAAGTACCTTTACTTTGCTAGGTGCATTCAATCACCCAAAAATCAAGTGGAGTATAGAACATTTAAGCATAAAGGTGATACACAAACATAATGTCCGGATTAATCTTTTACATATCTATCATCCCTTCCCAAAGAGTGAATGAGGACTACTCACCCTTCATAGCTATGGTAAAGCTAGAATGATGAATGGTACTCATCCCCAAAAGGTGTTACAAAGTAAAATGCTCAAGCACTAGAAGTGAAATGCTTTAAAATAAAATAGCTAAACAAGGAGCCGATCTTCGACAAAGAATGAGTGAATCACGTTCCACCCTTCACGGCTTTGGTAAAGCACTAAAAAGGTGGAAGAGTTTCACTCCTCTAAGAAGAAGGATGCTCAAGCAATGGAAGTAAAAGAAAACAATACTTAAATTAAAAGAAAGCAATAATTACTTGGTGTTTAATTCACAACCAAGAGATAAAAATACATAAAAGAATAACAACAACTTCTTGGTGTTTAATCCACAACCAAGATATAATAAAAACATAAAAGAAAACAATAACTTCTTGGTGTTTAATCCACAACCAAGATATAATAAAAACATAAAAGAAAACAATAACTTCTTGGTGTTTAATCCACAACCAAGATCTAAAACATAAAAGAAAACACTTAGTAGAGGAGGCTCAGCCTTCCATTATATTTATATAAGCAAGTAAATATAAAAGCTATAAAGAAATGACAATTATAAAAAAGAACTCTTACCATAAGAACATAAGCATAAAATCTTCAATACATGAATTGAAATGGAAGCTACAAAAGATGAAAGAAATTTTGCTCTCTAAAAACTCTCCTCTAAAATCTCTCCCCTTACAATAACTCTCTTGGTTTTTCTCTCCGTTCCATCCTCAGATCCCCCCTTGAAATGCAGAAGGAGCAGCCTATTTATAGGCGTAGGAAGGCTGGGCAAGTGGGCAAGTGGGCAAGTGGGCAAGTGGAGAATGAACGGTGGTGTTGCTGAATGCTGATTTTTCAAATGCTTTTATTACACTTTGTCCTGCTTTTATTACACTTTGTCCTTCATTCTTTGCATTCTCCTGACATTGCTCCCTTGGTCTTGCGTTAATTCGGCATTTGTCCCTCAGATGTACTTCTTGGATGCCTTTGGACTTTCCTTCACTTTAGAACCTAAAATATCATCATTTAAACTCCATCAAAGTATAATTAGTCCAAAAAGAGTGTAACAATATGCTACTTTTGAGTGCTAATCACACCCCCCAACCTAAACATTACTAGTCCCTAGTAATAAATAACAGCATAACAAAATCACTTTCGTAGATAACACGATTGCATTTAGCATATGCAATAAGCCGTTAAACCCCTAGGTGATTCCTAGTGGACGAGTTTTGTCTCGTGAAGGTTTTCAGTGAAGCTACCTACAAACTCCATTTGAAAAAATGTGTATATGCATTAGCACCATGATAGCTGAGACGCCGAAATTTTTTTTTTTTTTTTTTTTTTAAGATTCAAAATAAAACACTTCTCTGTCATTGGTACGTAATATATGCAAAAATAAACACTTGTTATATTGGTATTTGAAATTCCCTATGTAGTAAGAATGATCATTCTAGCAACAAGAATTGTTATATAACAAACACTCCATTTTATTACCTTCCATGGATAGCTTCGATTTCACAAACCTCTCGTAGAATGCTCTCAGCAAAAGTTCACTCTGATTATAGTGACTTGTCTCTCAAGGGGCATGTGATCAGAAGGTGGCCAATCGAAAAATCACATGCACAATTAGGAAGGAGTGAAGTTTAAGGAAACAAACTAATCATGTTTGGCATAATCTCATGAAAGAATATTGATGCAATTTAAAGAAATTGGTTTACCATACCCCAATTTTGATTAACAACACACACATGTAACAGACTTGAGATCAATTAGGGCTTTTCATAGGTTGTAGCGTGGCCAGAGGTCAGTGGCTAACGAAATGACGTCAATGATTTTCAAAAGCTATCCTTTCATTCTGTAATGTAGCACACTTCTTTCTAGCTTTTCGACATTTTGCCCAGAAATGGTTTTTTTTTTTTTTTTTTTTTTTTTTTTTTTTTTTTTTTAGCAATTTCCTGCCTTTTTGTTTCAATTGTTCCCATTGCTTTTTCTTGTCATTGAAAAGAAGCCTCTATAACTTTCTTGCATTTCTGTATCATATTGATTTATAAGAGGATGCAAGAAAATTAGATAGCAAAGGTGTGTCCAGTATGTTTTCTTGTGGCTTGGTAAATATTTGGGTTTATCAAAGAAGAAATCATACATTGAGGGCTCAAACATGGCTGACTAGGGAAATAATTTTGCAGAAAAAATGGCTAAGGCTCAATATCAAATCAAAGATGGCCTAAAATCATTTCTCAAGTATGTGAACATGTATGTGTCGTATGAACAGATTTCTTGGGAATATGTCAACAGATTACCTTAATTGCATCAATCAAAGCAAATTTAATGAGATTATTCAAAAATAGAGAGTGAAAGACCTTACTTGAATAAATGTTAATTATCTCTCAAAAGTATGATAAGGCTCAAAACTTACCATGGTATTCTTTATCATCTCCACTGGTAATGTCAGGTTTTTCATGGAATGTCGGTTATATACTAATTCTATTTTCGAGTCTGGTCATTCTGTACCTTAAGAATAACAAATAGCAATATACATTTGACATTTAAGCATAGAGAAAATACCATTTTTCAAGGAAGTGAGTTTTTTTTTTTTTAGAAGAAATAAAATTCAAAATTATAAACATACTCATTTATCTATGAAAATTGAAAGAAGACTAGATGCACCAATTAAACTTGAAAAACTATGGCGTCTCAGGATAAAATCCCTACCCACACTACAGGTTGGCATTTTAGGATATTCCTTACTCAGCCCACATACTCATTTATCTATGAAAATTGAAAGAAGATAAAATGCATAAATTGAACTTGGAAATTTATGGCGTCTCAGGATCAAATCCCTACCTACACTGTTAGTTGGTAGTTCGGGACGTTCCTTACTCGGCCCACATTTTTATTTCAACAACAAGACTTTGTACAAAACTATTTTACAAAAGAGTTCAGACCCTTAACCTTCATTCCAAAACACATTTTTCCACAGCTTTGTTTTTATAGTCAAAATCTAATCCGAGTCATCGCTTGGATCTATGTCATTATCAGTGACCCTTCCAATTTCTTGTCGCACATAACTTGTAAGTCCCGGACTGGCATAAGATGGCGTGTCAGGATAATCCTTACTCTGCCCATACACTATCCAGTTTAATCGATCGGTTGCACGACCCGAAATTGGTTCAGAACACTGATTATGTTTTTTCATATGAAATATACTGCCACAATGGTAACAAGCACCCAGTCGTTTGGAACGACGACGTTTAGCAAAATTGCTTCTGCCACACAATGGTTGTTGTTGTTTCTCTCGGATCTCACTTTTTTTTACATCCCTTGCTTTTCTCATTATTACAGCATGCACATCAGATGGGAAAATGCGTAGAACTCCTAGACTAAACCAAAAAAGTTTAGGATCCATGCTTGCTAAGACTAAAGACATTCTATCTGGTTCTTTAACGTCTGCCAGTCACAAAGACAGTTGAAGCTGCATCCGATGTGATCATGAAATACAGGCACAAATACTAAAAAAAAAAAACGCGATCCAGAATAAAAATAAACAATTTTTTTTTTTTTTCAGATCTAATACTAAAATTACAAATACGAAACTAGAGAAAATATATCAAAATACAAGCGGAAGGAAGAAGATTTAGGATGAAACAAACAAATTAACGAAGAAGGAATAAACCCAGAATACAAAGGATGGAGGGGGCTTATTTGGCAAATTATCAGATCTTACTGTAACAGCAATTACAGCATAGTCATTGGAGGGCATAGCAAATTCACAAGGAATTTTATAAAGACAAATAGCCATCAGAATCACAAGCTGTAGATATCAAATTTCAAATATATATATAAATGAAATTACAAACAAGCAATACTTACAACACTAGCACTAGTGGGCTAGTGGAGATAAGGTTGCAGTAGTGAAAGTGTATGACGCTTGGAAATGAGGTTGTAAGGTACAGATCTGTTCATCTGCCGAAACCTACAAACAAAATACAACAATTACTCAACTCAAGGAATATCTGGGTTTCTCTGGAAACTCCTCATCTTAAGTGTGAGAACAAAAAGAGCACCCAGGTACAAATACAAACATATAAGACAAATTATTAAACAAAAGACTGGATCGTCGGTGTATATGGTCATGGATTTACAGGGGGTGAGTTGTTTTTACAGAGAACAGAAAGAACGACGACGAAGAAGAAGAGAAGAAAAAGAAAGAGAAGAAGAGAAGGGAAAGAGAAAAGGGGAAAACCAACACCGGTAATGGTGGAAGAAAAAGAAAAAGGTGGAAGGCCTAATAAAGGCATTCCTCAAATTTTTTTTTTCTTTTTTTTTTTTTTTTTTTTTTTTTTAAACAAGTGTCGGCAGCAGCTGGCAGGCAGAAGAAAAGAAAAAAGAAGAAGAAAGAGAATGGGAGGCCCTTTTTTTTTTTTTTTTTTTTTTTTAACTTTACTTTCGGCAGTGTCGGCAAGCGCAAATCATGGCAGCAGGCGCAATAATGGTGCATAGTAATAAAAATGAGTAGGGTAAGAGAACACCTCGCACTTGAGCTTTGACCCATGCACCGATATCTGAAACTAGGAACAACAAAATTATACAACAAAAGAAAGTGACATGCATTAAAAATAACATTAATAAATAAAAGCAACTGTACTTCACTCACGGTTCCAACAAAGAACCAGACACACACTAAATTTTATACCATTAATTGCACACACCCACATTTTCTAAAATGTAATGAATGAACGGCTGCCTACTTTTGACTTTTGTTTTTTTTTGTTTTTTTTTTTTTTTTTTTTGCCAGTCTTCACGTGGCTGAAGACTCAATTATCATAAAAGTTAAAATAGTTATACTTTGCTCCCCTATATTTCACTTATTATATACATTAACCACAAAACTTAACTATTCCTTATACTTTCCCATCAAAACTCATAATATATATACTTAAACTATTTTCAAAAATTTCAAAAATTTGGGATCTCACAATCTACCCTCCTCAAAAGAATTTCGTCTCCGAAATTCCTTAATTCACCAAAAATCCCAAAATTTGTAGGGGTACAAAGTGTAACACAAGAAAGAAAAAAAATATAAAGTGTTTATTATTCAAAAGAAAGGGGTGTTATTAAATTTTTTTCAATAAAGTTGTAATTATTCTCAATTCACTAAACCGAATGAATATAAAATTTCAGATTTTACACTACTAACCCCTTTATTTTACTTATTATATATTTCAACCTCTCTATTTTACTTATTATATATTCCAACCCCTTTTTTTTTTTTTTTTTTTTTTATGCATCCTAAAAGGAATCAAAATAAACATTCTTAAGCCAAAAGAGTTTGTACAGAACATAAAAAAAAAATAAAATAAAATAAAATAAAATAAAATTTACAGACTCGGACCTTCAGCTTTCATTCCCAACCTCAGTACACTTTTCCACAGAGGTCAATCCGATTCCCCCTCCGTATCTGTGTAAAATGGACAACTAGTAACTCTCCCAACTTCCTCTCTCACAAATCGGTTAAGCACAGTACCGGAATAGCATGGCGTATCAGGGTAATCCTTACTCAGCCCATGTTTTATCCAGTTTAATCGATCGGTTGCGCGACCGGAAATTGGTTCAGAACATTTGTTGTATCTTTTCTCATGAAAGTATCTGCCACACTGTTTACAGGCACCAAGTCGTGTAGCACGACGACGTTTAGAATAACTGCTTCGGCCACAGAGGGGTTTCGCTTGTTTTTCTTTGATTTCAGCCTTCCTTACTAATCTTGCTTTTCTCATGATCATGGTATGTACATCAGATGGAAAAGTACGTAGGACTCCTAGACTAAACCAAAAAAGATTTACATCCATGATTGCTACTCTATGACCCATTATCTGGTTCTTTTACGTCTTCCAGTCACAAAGACGATCAAAACTGACTCACAGATATTATCATTAATACAAGGTACATAATCTGAACAGATACAATAATAAAAACAAAAAAAAAATTTACAGAAAATTTTACGGGTTCAACCTGCGCAGATCAACTACTGTAAACTGCAGATCAACTACTGTAAACTGTAGATCTCACCCCCCAACCTAGACTGAACATTGTCCCCAATGTTTCGAGTTTTTCGGTTTGTAGAGCTTGAATACGCAGTTAACTGTGGAGATCTGTTCAATCGCCGATGACCTATACCAAAAAAAACAGAGATTAAACATCTTTGGGGTGGTCTGGGTTTTCATTGGGACAAAAACCCTTGATCATCAGTGCGGCCCGAAGAAGAACAGCCATAAGTAAATAATACAAACAAATGTAGATCATGAGAAGGAGGATAGGGTCATCGAAAAATGCAGACATGGTACTGTTATGGGTTGGATCGTGGTACAGAAGACCAGATGCAGTGGAGAAGAAGAAGAAAAGAGAAGAAGCAGAAGAAGAAAAAGAAAAGAAAAGAGTAAAGGTGTGGTGAGGAAAAGAAAAAAAAAGAAAAAAAAAAAGCGATGGGAGCCTTATAAAGGCAGTCCATCGTGTCGGGTGTCTGACTGACCCGACCCTTTTTTGTGTCGGCAAGCGTAATCTCCGGAGTGATATCCGGAGATACTTTCTGGATCCATTAAAAAAATGGTCTCCACATTTTGGACAAAATTCTCCACAAAGGGTTTTAATCTCTGACCATTTACGGTAAAAATGTTACCGTTTGATGGGTTCTCCACTTCCACTGCCCCATGTTCAAATACCTTTTTAACAATGTATGGTCCAGTCCATCTTGATTTCAACTTACCAGGAAATAGGCGAAGTCTCGAATTGAAAAGTAGAACCTTTTGATCAGGTTCAAAAGATTTTCGCACTATGTTCTTGTCATGAAAAATTTTCATCCTGGTTTTTGCAATCTTAGCATTTTCATATGCTTCATTTCTCAATTCCTCCAATTCATTAATCTGAAGCTTCCGTGACAGTCCAGCCTTGTCTAAGTCAAAATTCATTGCTTTAATAGCCCAGTATGCCCTATGTTCCAATTCCACAGGCAAGTGACATGGCTTTCCATAGACTAATCGATAGGGAGACATGCCCAAAATTGTTTTAAAAGCAGTTCGGTATGCCCAGAGCGCATCAGTTAGTCTTAATGACCAATCTTTGCGATCTGGGTTCACCGTTTTTTCCAAAATTAATTTGATCTCCCGATTAGCTAACTCAGCTTGTCCACTGGTCTGTGGATGATAAGGGGTTGCAATTTTGTGAAAAATCAAGTATTTTTTCATTAAATTCCAGAAGGGACGATTGCAAAAATGAGAACCCCCATCACTTATAATGGATTTTGGAATTCCAAACCGAGATAAAATATTTTCTTTTAAAAACTTGATCACCGTTTGATGATCATTATTTCGGCATGGAATTGCTTCAACCCATTTAGATACATAGTCTACGGCTACTAAAATGTATAGATAGCCAAAGGAGGGGGGAAATGGTCCCATAAAATCGATACCCCAACAGTCAAAAATTTCGATCACCAAAATTGGGTTTAAGGGCATCATGTTTCTTTTTGAAATGTTTCCCAACCTTTGACATCTATCGCAAGTTACGCAAAAAGCATGGACATCTTTGAAAAGTGTGGGCCAGTAAAATCCACACTGCAAGATTTTTGCAGCGGTTTTTCGAGATGAAAAATGACCACCACATGCTTCTGAATGACAAAATGTTATTACCTGTCTACTTTCCTGAGCGGGGATGCAACGTCTTATGATCTGATCCTTACAGTACTTGAATACGTAGGGATCTTCCCAAAAGAAATTGCGGACCTCCCTCAGAAACTTCTTTTTGTCCATGGGAGTGAAAAATGGAGGAAGTGTTCCGGTAGCAAGGAAATTAGCAATATCAGCGTACCATGGGGTTTCATCAATCCTGAATAGTTGTTCATCGGGGAATTTTTCATTGATTGGCAGTTCATCCTCATGAAATTCATAAGTTAATCTTGACAGATGATCTGCCACCACATTTTCCACACCCTTTTTGTCCTTAATGACTAAATCAAATTCTTGGAGCAAGAGGATCCATCTCAAGAGCCTTGGTTTGGCATCTTTTTTTGTAAGCAAAAATTTCAGTGCTGCATGGTCAGTAAATACAGTAACAGAAGAACCAACAAGATAAGATCGAAATTTTTCCAATGCAAATACTACAGCAAGTAATTCCTTTTCAGTTGTTGAGTAATTCATTTGGGCATCATTTAAAGTTTTACTTGCATAGTAAATCACATGTGGCTTCTTATCTTTTCTTTGTCCCAAAACAGCACCTACAGCATAGTCACTAGCATCACACATCAATTCAAAGGGTAGAGTCCAGTCAGGAGGTTGCATTATTGGGGCAGAAATTAACATGCCTTTGAGTTTGTCAAAGGATTTTTGGCACGCTTCATTCCAGTCGAAAATGACATCCTGACACAAAAGATGACACATAGGTTTTGCTATGGTGCTGAAGTCTTTTATGAACCTTCTGTAGAATCCTGCATGACCTAAGAATGATCGAACATCCTTCACAACCCTAGGAGCAGGAAGATTCCTTATCAAATCAATTTTTGCTTTATCAACTTTCATGCCTTCAGACGACACAATGTGACCCAAGACAATGCCTTGATTCACCATGAAATGACATTTCTCCCAGTTAAGCACCAGATTTGCCTCTTTGCATCTCATCAAAACTTTTTCTAGGTTAGCTAGACACAAATCAAATGAGTCACCATATACCGAGAAATCATCCATGAAGATTTCCAAAAATTTTTCGACCATGTCACTGAACAAGCTTAGCATACATCTTTGAAATGTTGCAGGAGCGTTACAAAGTCCGAATGGCATCCTTTTGAATGCAAAGGTGCCAAATGGACATGTGAATGTGGTCTTTTCTTGGTCATTCAGAGCTATCTCAATTTGATTGTATCCGGAATACCCATCCAGGAAACAGTAAAATTCATGGCCTGCTATTCTCTCGAGGACTTGGTCAAGGAAGGGAAGAGGAAAATGGTCTTTTCTAGTCACCAGATTGAGTTTTCGATAGTCAATGCACATTCGCCATCCTGTGACGACTCGTGTTGGCACAAGTTCATTTGCATCATTTTTGACTACTGTGACTCCAGATTTCTTTGGTACAACTTGGGTTGGACTAACCCATTTGCTATCGGAGATAGGAAAAATTATCCCTGCATCCAGGAGTTTGAGCACTTCCAGTCTCACAACCTCTTTCATGTGAGGATTCAATCGTCGCTGCATTTGACGAGAGGGTTTTGAGTCCTCTTCAAGGTATATGGCATGATTACAAATTAACGGGCTTATACCTTTCAAATCAGCGATGGTCCACCCAATGGTGCTTTTATGACTTTTAAGAACTTCAATTAATTGAGCTTCTTGCAAGTCTGTGATTTTTGAAGAAATTACCACTGGGTAAGATTTATCCTCACCTAAAAATGCATACTTGAGATCAGATGGGAGCGGTTTCAGTTCAGGCTTTGGTGGCCTGTCACTTGAAGAAAGTGGTTTTGTACCACTTGATGAAATTTCTTCAAATTTAGGAGCCCATGTCCCCACATTGAAGGTAGGACACTCAATGGAGTTTTGTTCCAGAGAGTCAGATGAGTCAGATTTTGACAAAGTTGATTCACTAAGATCCTCACAGAATGAGTCATTCAGATGTGCTTGTATTAATGACTCAATGGAATTTATTTCTCCTACCTCCTCGTACTCTCTTGGGTGTTTTGCAATGTCAAAGACGTTCATTTCGAGAGTCATATCCCCAAAAGTCAATTTCATAATACCATTCCTGCAATTGATTAGTGCATTGGAGGTTGCTAGAAAAGGTCGACCAAGAATGACAGGAATTGGAGTTTCTGAATGAACTTCTGGATGAGTATCTAGAACAATGAAGTCTACAGGGAAGACAAAATTATCCACTTGGACAAGTACATCTTCAACAATACCCCTAGGAATTTTTACAGATCTATCTGCCAATTGAAGTGTGGTGCAAGTGGGTTTCAGTTCACCTAAACCCAATTGCTGGTAGACAGAGAAAGGAAGCAAGTTGACACTAGCTCCAAGGTCTAACAATGCTTGCTCAATTTTGAAATTTCCAATGACACATGACACAGTGGGGCACCCTGGATCTTCGCACTTTGAAGGGATTTTGTGTTGAATTAGGGCACTGGCTTGCTCTGTGAGGAAGGCTCTTTTTTGAACATTTTGGCTTCTTTTGACTGTGCACAAGTCTTTTAGAAACTTGGCATAAGCTGGAACCTGTTGGATTGCATCAAGAAGTGGGATGTTGATTTTTACTTGCTTGAAAAGCTCGTAAATTTCAGACTGATTGTTTGCTTTCTGTATGCTCTTGAGTCTATGAGGGAAAGGAGCAGGAATAGAACACGAGGGTTCTTCTTCCCTTGATGGCTCTGGTTCTTGTTCAATCATGGGATCACAATCATTTTTTTTTTCAAGTTCTGGCTCACTTAATGGGTTGGCTGGAATTGAGTCTGGTTTTGGGTCTGGAATTAGCATGTTTCTGATGGACTTGTCAATCTTTTTGCCACTTCTCAATGTGGTGACAGTTTTGGCTTGGTCTTGTGGAGTTTCCATAGTTGATGGATTTCCCACCTGAAATTGGCCTTGTGGAGGCTTTGGTTGGGCAGGAAATTTTCCTTTCTCATGTGTGCTCATGGACTGGGTCAGCTTTTGAATGTGGCCTTTGAGATCCTCAAAAGATTGTGTGGTCTGGGCCTTGAAATCAATAAAAGCCTGAGTAGAACTATTGTTATAGCTCATTTGGGTTTGCATGAATTGATTCAATGTATCTTCAAGGTTCCTTTTGTGTGGTGGTTGATATGGAGGATATTGTGGAGGTCCTTGAGGTGGTTGTTGTGACCCTTGTGGATGAGGATATTGTGGAGGTCCTTGAGGTGGTTGTTGTGGACTTTGTTGCTGATTCATGGGGGTTGGTTGTGTGTTTCTCCAACTGAAATTTGGGTGGTTCCGCCACCCTGGATTGTATGTTTCAGAGTATGGGTTGGAGTAAGGCTTGTTGAAATTGGAAATGGCATTTGTTTGTTCCAACAAAACTTCTTTGAATGCCGGAATGGTCGGGCATTCCCCAGTAGGATGCCCTGTTAGTGCACAAATCCCACACACTTGTTCTGTGGGAGGGACAACATCAACTTGATGGACCTTTTTCATCTCTAAAGCTTCAAGCTTTCGAGACAAAGTGGACATTTTTGCTCTAAGATCATCATCTTCTCTCAAGACATACTTACCCCCTTGGAAAGTAGGTGGTTTGGCTGGTACAGTGGTAGGAGAGGCTGAGTCCCACATTTGAGAACTGTCAGATATGGTATCAAAAAAATTGAATGCCTCCTCCGGACTTTTTCCCATGAACTCTCCTTGAGCCATCATTTCGACAAACTGTCGTAATCTAGAGGGTAAGGAGTCATAGAAAAATCCTACCAATGTCCAATCTTCAAAAGCATGGTGTGGACAAGATTGGAGAAGATCTTTGAATCTCTCCCAGCTTTGATAAAAAGTTTCTCCTTCTTTGACTTCAAAATTCATGATTTGCCTTTTGAGTGTACTAGTGCGGTGCAGAGGAAAGAATTTTCTGAAAAATTCATTCTGTAGAGCCTGCCAATTAGGGATTGAAAGAGATTTTAAAGAATGTAACCATTGTTTGGCTTTATCCCTCAAAGAGAAAGAAAACAATTTCATTTTTGTCAATTCAGAATTGTCTTGAAATGTTCCACACACTTCTTCAAAGTCTTTGATATGCAGATACGGATTTTCTGCATCCGATCCATGAAACACGGGCAATAACTGCACTGTCCCCGGCTTTACAGTAAAGAGGGGAGCATTTTCAGGAAAAATAAAACAAGAGGGGACACTATTCCTTGTGGGATGTAAGTAATCCCGCAATGTTCGAATGTTGGGCACTTCCCCCTCTCTCACATGATCTTCACCCTGCCTATCAATATTTGCCATATTGAAGTTACAAGAATCGGCTTCTGATTTGGGTGAAGGTGGTTCAAGTTGATTTACAGACCCAGAAGATTCAGCAGGCAAATTTTGAAAGAGGCGATTGGTGTCAGTCATAAAACAAAATTATTCACAATAAGGCAAAAATATAAACAAAAAGAGGGGTTTTTTTTTTTTTTTTTCACTTTTTTCTAAAAAGAGCACCTTTTATAGTTCCCCGGCAACGGCGCCAAAAACTTGACTTGATCCGAAATGTGTACACCCAAGTGCAGGCGGTCAAGTTGTAGTAATAATCTGGTTTGAGTCCAGAGTCGAATCCTCAGGGAACTATGGTTGGTGTTCTTTGAAGTAAATAGTGAGAAAAACTTGTAACTGGAAATATTATGATTTTGAAGTTGTGGGAAGTTTTGGATAGAATGTAAGATTCTTTCCAATGGGTATTTTTTCTAGACAAAATATAAGATGATTAAATGTAACAAACACTCTTTGGTTCGGGAATCAGAATATGTAGTTGATTATCCGGTGCATTATGTTTATGCTTTATAACTCAATTAACTCCCGTGTCAACGGCAAATTAATCGGAAGATAGGAATGAAGTGCAATAATGGTGGACATTGAAAGTTTGTCATGAAGAGTTAGTCAGGGTACTTGCCTTGAATCAATGGATCTTTCCATGTAGGAGTCATCCATTTATCATAGAAAGATCCGTTGATTATACAAAGTACCTTTACTTTGCTAGGTGCATTCAATCACCCAAAAATCAAGTGGAGTATAGAACATTTAAGCATAAAGGTGATACACAAACATAATGTCCGGATTAATCTTTTACATATCTATCATCCCTTCCCAAAGAGTGAATGAGGACTACTCACCCTTCATAGCTATGGTAAAGCTAGAATGATGAATGGTACTCATCCCCAAAAGGTGTTACAAAGTAAAATGCTCAAGCACTAGAAGTGAAATGCTTTAAAATAAAATAGCTAAACAAGGAGCCGATCTTCGACAAAGAATGAGTGAATCACGTTCCACCCTTCACGGCTTTGGTAAAGCACTAAAAAGGTGGAAGAGTTTCACTCCTCTAAGAAGAAGGATGCTCAAGCAATGGAAGTAAAAGAAAACAATACTTAAATTAAAAGAAAGCAATAATTACTTGGTGTTTAATTCACAACCAAGAGATAAAAATACATAAAAGAATAACAACAACTTCTTGGTGTTTAATCCACAACCAAGATATAATAAAAACATAAAAGAAAACAATAACTTCTTGGTGTTTAATCCACAACCAAGATATAATAAAAACATAAAAGAAAACAATAACTTCTTGGTGTTTAATCCACAACCAAGATCTAAAACATAAAAGAAAACACTTAGTAGAGGAGGCTCAGCCTTCCATTATATTTATATAAGCAAGTAAATATAAAAGCTATAAAGAAATGACAATTATAAAAAAGAACTCTTACCATAAGAACATAAGCATAAAATCTTCAATACATGAATTGAAATGGAAGCTACAAAAGATGAAAGAAATTTTGCTCTCTAAAAACTCTCCTCTAAAATCTCTCCCCTTACAATAACTCTCTTGGTTTTTCTCTCCGTTCCATCCTCAGATCCCCCCTTGAAATGCAGAAGGAGCAGCCTATTTATAGGCGTAGGAAGGCTGGGCAAGTGGGCAAGTGGGCAAGTGGGCAAGTGGAGAATGAACGGTGGTGTTGCTGAATGCTGATTTTTCAAATGCTTTTATTACACTTTGTCCTGCTTTTATTACACTTTGTCCTTCATTCTTTGCATTCTCCTGACATTGCTCCCTTGGTCTTGCGTTAATTCGGCATTTGTCCCTCAGATGTACTTCTTGGATGCCTTTGGACTTTCCTTCACTTTAGAACCTAAAATATCATCATTTAAACTCCATCAAAGTATAATTAGTCCAAAAAGAGTGTAACAATATGCTACTTTTGAGTGCTAATCAGGTATGTGAAAGGGATGTGGTGTTGACTGACTTTGTTGAATTGGGGATAATGGCGGAGATGGAAAGGAGGGGTTGGGTTTTGTTTTTGAGAAACGGCGGAGAAGTGATTGAGCAAAAACGTTGTTGTTTCCTACCCTCCTAACATCACCCCTCAATGTGTGTATGGCTTATAGGACTAAGGGAGTGTCACTCTCCCTCGGAATGATGCAAGAGATTAGGCAACAACGGATTGATGGAAAATGGAATAAACAAAATGTGAAATGAAATGCGGGTGTGTGAACAAAAGTGCTCCCCAATCGCAAAGAGTCTTTTGTGTGTCGGTGTTTTACTTGGAATGAGTATTCCAATGTCGTCTCCTCAGGGAAGGAAATGTCAAGTTGTTTGAAAGTGATTTTAGTGAACAAAAGAGAAGTGTAAAATCTTTTGAGTTTTGAGTTTGGTTTGTGCTAGTGTTCGTAATGAAAATGAAATAAAAACAAGTGTTGGCTAATCCAAAGAGGTCATTCCAATGGGAATACCAAATCAACTCAAGCCTTCCTCCAATAGAGCCTAAAAGTACGATTGATTCGTGGGAAGCTCGGGACTAAAATGGAGGTGAGGATTCAAGCATACCCCGTGACAATGCCTACAGTGTATCAAGAACTCACAACCATGTCCTCACCCCAACCCAGTCAAACCGAGCCATCGTACTCTGAGAGGAGGAATGAAAATGAGTTGAAGTGGCACACCCAAGAGGAGTTCTCCCTTGGATTAGCCAACTAAAAATCTAGCTAGTCATGCATAAAGGAAAGACAAGCATAATGTAAATGGACATAATGAAATGGAGCATGAAACTTGAACTAATACAAGAAAACTTGAACTATGAAGAAAAATATTCAATACCCATTTTAAAGCTTGAAAAATGAAGAACTTGAAACAACAATGGTAAAATGAAGAACATGCAAGTAAACTTGGAATAAACTTGAAACAACTAAGATTAAAGTGCAAGGAATGAAGATTACAAGAAGTTTAAAGCTTACAACAATTGAAATGGAAAGGAAAATGCAAAAACATAAACTTACTTTACACTATTCATCATCTTCTTCCTAGGAACTAAAACTAAGCTTAGGTAGCCACTCTGTTTTGCAATGCTGAATAATGTTGAGTATATGGAGTGTGAGCCTTCAAATTTCGTGCATGGTGGTCCCCCCTAGCTGTGTGAAAGGCCTCCATCAATAGGGGGCTGAATGGATGGGTGTTGCAGGCTTGGACAAGCCTCCCCCAGGCTACCCCTTCTCTTTCATCCTCATTAATGCAATGGCCTCCAAAGTCTTTTAATTGTGTAAGGGAGGCATGGAAATGTGTAAGGAAATGTTGGGGGGGCAAGTGGGAGAAGTGTAGGTGGGACCCCAAGCAAGTGGAGATGAGTTGCAGGCGTTTTTGGGCTGTTCGTACACCAGTAGCTTCGGCGTACCGGTACTGAGTACCGGTACGGCGTACCGGTATGGTTTTTCTGCTCCGGACCAGTCTTCGTAGAATTGTCATAACTTTTGATCCAACCGTCCGATTGAGCTGAAATTTTGACACAATATAGAAAACATCCAGATCTACAACTTTCATGTTTTGAACTTTTTTAGATTCGAAGGGGATCATGGTCAAAAGGGAGGAAAACCGAGGCTCTTCAACCCAGTGGTGTGGCTGCTGGCGCTTTTGTTCCCAAACACCAATACCTCCTTGATTTCTTCACTTTTAAGCCTCCAAATCTTCATATAATGTCTACATGCCCTCACCACACATCCATAATAGTTGCAAGGTCCTAAAATACATGATTTAAGCTATAAAAACATGCAACCTCGAGAATTCAACATTATTCATAAAATCGGCTAACTCTAAGTACTTAGATGCAAAAGTTGAGTTAAAATGCATGTAATGAGGCCTTGAAATATACAATATTTTGTGCTCATCACACCCCCCAACTTAAGTTTTGCTAGTCCCTAGCAAACAAAATGTAAAAAGCATGCAAACAAAATAAAACATATACTAATTCCGCAATTGCATTTAGCACATGCAACAAGCCTTTGAACCCTTAGGTGATCCCTAGTGGACGAGTTTTGTCTCGTGAATGTTTTCAGTGAAGGTACCTACAAACTTCTTTTCTTAGTATCCAATATCAAAGCATATTCCCTTATCTTAATTAGCACTGGGATGTCAAAAAAAAAACTTGCTCAACACACCCGAACTAATCACACATGAGGCACATCATAGCCTTAAATGCTATTCTAGAATATCCACATACACATTCATTTTCAAACTCGTGTGTGTGTGAAATGAACATGTAATTTAAACATTTACACAATGGAGTTCACATTCACTTTGGCTATCCAAATTAAGCTTCGATGCAAACTCACCAAGGGTGTCTCTCACAATGAATCACACTCTAGTTATCTTGGCATGCTCTCCATGTGTATATGTGAGATGGAATCTTGTGCTCAAAACGAAATAAGCTCACATATAATCCAAAAATGAAGTTCATGCATAAAAATGAAACAACCTTGGCATAATCTCATGAAAGGAATGCTAGGGCATTAGATAGCAAAATCAACTTCTCTTGTTCTTTTAAAAGTATGCATCCCCATGCTTCTCTAGATCATTTAGGACTTTCAAGGGTTGTATTGAGGCCTTGGGGTGATATTGAGGTAAGGGAAACGAAGGATATAGGATAACAAAGAGAGTTGTTCCGAGTGAATGACATTTATTTCCAAAAGATCTCCCTTTTATGGGATTTCTAGGCTAACACAATCACCACACTCTTTGTTTCTTTTTTCTTCTTTTCCTTAACATTTTCCTTTTCTTTTTCTCTTTCTTTTCTTCTTTCACCCCTTTTTTTCCTTTTCTTGGATTTTCATTCTTTATCCATTCAACTCTTTTGAGTTTCAACATCATTTATCCCTTTTGTTTGAGTTTCCACACCATACTTCCTTTTCTTTTACGATCAAATCATATCCCGCTCTAGGAACAACCAAGGTAAGGTATATATTTATCATTTTCATTGGCTTGGTCAAATGTATGGCATAGAAATGAATTCAATTAGGCTCAATCACGGCACTAGGGATAAACTTTTCACAAGAAAAAGGCAAAGGCTCAAAGCATTCAAAAATGGCCTAAGATCATCTCTAGATAGGCATGGGAGAGCATTGTACATATCAAGACAAAGTCAATTAACTACCCAAACACACCTAACCAAAACAAGCATAATGAGACTATTGAACAAATTTGAAAATTAAGAATTGTTCCTTGAGTAAATGTAAGTTCCCTCCAAAAAGAATTGGCACTAAAGCTCTCATGGGTCCTTACTCATCTCCACTATTCATGTCAAGCACTAAATGTGAACTCAATCCGTAAATTACAAAAATTACAAGTTCATGGTGCACTTATGGTTGAGTTCAAAAGCAAACAAGTATGTGATACTCTTAGCAATAGGATAAACTTCTATAATGTGCTCATGTATTCAAAGTTCAAAATGAAGATCAAGCAATCACAAATCCCATAACCATTAGGATAAGAGAATATAGTTCAATATTGGAACCAAAATTTTTCAAAATTTTCACATTTTCCATTATTCTATACAAAAAGTGGTGGAAAATGTAAATGGTGCACCTCACCCCCCAACTTGAACCATGCATTGTCCTCAATGCACAAGGAATCATGCAATGAGAAAAATGAAAGTAAAAATGGGGAATGAGATACCCCCTTTTTTTTTTTTTTTTCTTTTCTCTTTTTTTTTTTCTTTTTCTTTAGTATACATTAACGGAAAAATAAAACACAAAAAGCTTGTTTACACCCCCCAACTTAGACTAGAACATGATACCCAATAAGATTTGCTACAATGATGCTCAAAGTGAAATGAGTCCAAATTAGGAAGAGGTAAACAACCTTCATGCTAAAATCTACACTACAACATTTATGAAAATAAAAATATAACAATAAAAGAAATCTAACTACTATGTACATGAAAGTAAAACAAAGAGGGCTCATGTCAATCCGGCTTCAATTCGGATATGAGTTTGCGCCCATTGATTTTTTTCATTTTAAAATTTTTTTGTTGTATAAATGCCCTTTCTATCCAATCTATCCAAACATAGCAAGGATAATGATTCAAAAGTCTCAACCAAACCGAGATGTGGGCAAGTTTATGCAATACAAAAGATGGAGTATTCAATTTCTCTTTAAGAGTCTCTACACTTAACTCCATTTCAATGCCCTCCCCAAATTGAAAAATGTGAATCTCAACACCACTCTTAGATGGCAAAATGACCTTGGGCTCATTAGCCTCATGTGAGATGATATCCTCATTAAGTGTTTCACAATCTAGAGTGGTGGGAGATTCAACATCACTATGCATTTCATTGGTATGATCATCCTCAATACATTGACTATGTTCCAAATGTTGTTCTTCATCCATAGAAATTATAGCATTAGTCAATGTATCAAGTTGTTGGGTTATTTGGGCATTGAATTCTATTTGGTATTGCATAAAATCGCACCAAATATTTTCCAATTCTTCTTCGGTTGAGTTCCCGTATGTTGGATATTGGGAAAATTCATTTGGTGGTGTGAGATTGGATGAAAAATTACAAGGTTCATTCTCACAACCATAACTCGAATAACTCGGTGTATCATAATGGTTGGGGTAAAAATTTTCGGAGGCCGAAAATGAATTTGAACCTTCGCATGCAAAGTCTTGAACCGGATAATTTCTTGGGCATTCATTAGTGAGGTGTCCATACTCACCACAAATTTCGCAAACGTTTTCAAAATAAGGGGCATTTATTGGGCACTCACTAGTGAAGTGTCCATACTCACCACAAATCTCGCAAACGTTTTCAAAATAAGAGGCCATTCTTGGGCACTCACTAGTAACATTGTGACGCCCCATTTTCCGGGGGTCCTGTATTAACCGTTGACAACCCGTCAACCCGCGGAAATACCCGTGGATGTCGCTTAACCCTATACCGCGACACCACATTCCCTTTACCGGGATAAAAAAAAATACAAGTCCAATTTCTTTCGGTTGGTTGACCTATCCGAGATCCAATATACCACCATTGGTATCCCCTTATTATCCATTTGTAACATTAGAAGGGAGGAAAACATAGCCCAAAGACTTGGCAAAAGAAATAGAAAAATAAAAAAATAAAAAAATTCTGAATTTTGGAGAGCGTACCGGTACGCTACGCCCTCTGGACCTGACCGTACCGGTACGCTACACCTTCTGGACCCAACCGTACCGGTACGCGTACCGGTACGCCTGGCCCAGAATTGCTCTTTTTACCTGTTTTTCGTTTCTAAGCCATTCCAAACCTCCCAAAACTCATCCAACACATGTTTAATGAGATTTTCCATATAATACATAACTTATACAAGTTCCATTACAATTAATTCCATAATTTACACATCAAAATGGAATTTATACAAAAGTTTTACAAAAACTCGTACTAAGGCCACAAGCCGGCCCCCTTCATGCTTGATGCTCTCCAAGTGAGCCATCCGCCGGTGCAAACCCCACACCTGAAATGTTTCCCGTATAGGGTGAGCCAACGCCTAGTAGAGTAAATCCTACAAGGGCTACTCTCCCCCTAGATGCTCATGCTCATGCAACATTCATTTGCAAACAACCATTTCTCATAAGAACATGCATTCTAAGTTGGAATGCAATACTACCATGCCATGAAATGAGATGACACCCACTCATGCAATTCAACCCGAGTCCTCTCCGACTCCTACTACACGATGCAATGTCAAAATGTTTTATTCCATCATTTATGTTTACATCAAATGACATTTTCAAAACTAGGGTCATTCTTGGGATCGGAAACTTCATGGACTCCTACCAATGGTCTTCCATACCAGTACACTTTATGGACTCTTATACCAACGGAGTGCACCCTCCAAATCACCGGGTCTTTCACCCGAGAGGTCGTCATGCCTCTTCTTGCTCATCCCGACCCAATTTATCATGCAATCAAGCGGCTTAGCTAGGTCTTTGACCCAACTTTTCCCAAGCCATACCGTCAATCACCAAGTGTGGTGTTGACATCAACCATGCACACACCCATGTAATGAGATGCTTCCATGCACATGCAATGCTATGTCCCATTGCATACCACATGATGTTCCACATGTCAAGAACAACTCATGCACAATTTCAACATGTTCATGGTAAATTTATATCCTAAGCATATAAATACCATATTCATTTCAATGTTAATATATCAACATATGCATCTATCAACAAACACATCCAATCATATCAATAGCATATGATTCCACAAGTTGAACTTAACATGTTATTTCAATTAAATCAAAACAACCATTCCATTCAAGCAAGGCATTTAATCAAACACCTTCTAGGCACAATTTATAAAACACAAAGCATGCCTCAAATTTTCCCTAAGTTACATAATAAATCACATGCAACTTCATACACCAAAATCAAGCTAGAAAATAGATTAAACCATTTCTATGCTCACTTTTCCATTTCTATAACCATAAACCTATATATGAAGGTCTATCATATGCATAACATAACAAAACTTTAGACTACCAACATCTAAGGAAAGATTACACCAAGGTAGGAAAAATCCTACCTCTTGAAGCGTAATTCACCCGAATGAAGCTTCAAGAACACTTCCCGAGCCCAAGACTAGATTTCGCCCAAATCTCCTCCTTTGGATCTTCGGTGAAATCCCTTGCTCTTGGTGTGGTTGTGTAGTCCTCGTCGATGTGATCGACTTTGACTCTTGGTTCGACGGATTCCGAGCGACGGAAGTCCGGGAAATCGTCGGAGAAAGCTTGAAGATCAAGGTTTTCTCTCTTTTCTCTCCCTCTTTCTCCCACACGTTGAAGACCAGCACAAAGGCAGAATTTTTCTGCCTAAAATGCAGATATTTGCCCCTATTTATAGTTCTAATACTCGACCCACGTCGCGCCACGTGTCCTTCGCTTAATCGGGTCCGATTTCGTCCCGAAACGATTCGTTTGATCCCAGTTTAAGTTCAAATTAATTTTATTTGAACTTTAACTTAATTTTAAGGAAATTTTATAAAATTTATTTATAGGGACGTTCGTAAGGTAAATCACCACGCAGTCGCCTCGAACGACGTGCAAAGTCCGACTACTTCGGAATTCGACGAAATTTGACAAGGTGACTAAATTTCGCGATACGAATTCAACAGCGAACTCCGTTTCCTCATCCGAGGTCTAGGACATGAGTATTTTAAATACGCATTATAGTGGCAAATTACTATTTTGCCCTTTTTTTGAAAAAAAGTTTAAAGTTCCCGGGTTTTACATTCTTCCCCCCTTAAAAAGAATTTCGTCCCCGAAATTCACACACACATACATGCAGTCTCATGCACATGCTACAGTCATGTAATAGTAAATGACTATAAAAGCGTACCTCTATCCTCAAACAGGAAAGGATAATTGGCACGTACGGTGTCCTCGCGCTCCCATGTCGCCTCTTCCACTCCCCGGTGCTGCCACAGCACCTTCACTAGCCTCACGGTCTTGCCTCGCAAAACCTGATCCCGGCTATCCATGATACGCACCGGTCCCTCCTCGAAGGTCCCATCCGCATCAACAACAAGCTCGCCCCAATCCACCACATGAGTCGGATCTGGGGTGTACTTCCGGAGCATAGAGACATGGAACACCGCGTGAACGCTCGATAAATCTGGCGGTAACGCCAACCGGTAAGCAACTGTACCCACCCTCTCAAGTACCTCAAAGGGCCCGATGTATCTCGGCGACAGTTTTCCCCGCTTACCAAACCGGACCACTCCTCTTTTAGGCATAACCTTCAAGAAGACATGATCTCCCACCTCAAATTCTAGAGGTCGCCGTCGTCTATCAGCATAACTCTTCTGCCGGCTCTGAGCCGTGAGAAGACGCTTCCGTATCAAGTCCACCTTCTCTGAGGTGTCTCTAACCAAATCCGGACCCGTAGCAGGTCTTTCCCCAACCTCTGTCCAACAAACTGGAGATCGACATGGCCTCCCATATAGTGCCTCATAGGGTGCCATCTGTATGCTCGCCTGATAACTATTGTTATAGGCGAACTCCACCAAGGGTAAGTGATCTTCTCAGCTACCCTTGAGATCTAGGACACATGCCCGCAGCATGTCCTCTAAGGTCTGGATGGTCCTCTCAGACTGACCATCCGTCTGGGGATGAAAAGCAGTGCTCATCATCAGCTGTGTCCCCATGGCTCATTGGAAACTCTCCCAAAAATGAGTCGTAAACCTGGGATCCCGATCCGATACTATAGACACGGGTACCCCATGTAACCGGACAATCTCCCGTATATATAACCTGCAGAATTCCTCCAGTGTGAAGGTCATCCGCACAGCCAAAAAGTGTGCCGACTTCGTAAGCCGGTCCACAACCACCCATACCGCGTCATGTCCCCTCGATGTCCGTGGCAAGTGAGTCACAAAATCCATCGTGATATGTTCCCACTTCCACTCAGCTACCTCCAATGGTTGGAGTAACCATGCTGGTCTCTGGTGTTCAGCCTTTACTTGCTGACACGTGAGACATCTACTAACAAATTCGCCAACCTGTCGCTTCATCCCATTCCAATAATACTGGCGACGAAGATCATGATACATCTTCGTGCCCCCTGGATAAACCGCGAAACGGGAGCAATGAAACTCCCTAAGGATTTCCTCTCTCAGATCCGCCAACTGAGGAACCACAACCCTCCCTCGATACCGGAGACTACCATCCGAGTGAATGGTCCAGCCCTCGTCACCTGTACCAGCCTGTACACGGTCCCGGATGGACAATAGCTCCGTGTCCTGACTCTGGGACTCAACAACCCTGCTCAATAGGGAAGGCGTAGCTACCAAACTTCCCAAAGTACCCTGAGTCTGTCCCGTGTAACATAGTCCAAACTGTCCCACAGTCTCGAGCATCAGCCACTCTCGGGAAGCCACACTAGCCAAGACTCCCCGTGACTTCCGACTGAGTGCGTCAGCTACCACATTTGCCTTACCGGGATGGTAATGCAAGGTGAAGTCATAGTCCTCCAAAAACTCCATCCACCTACGTTGCCTCATATTGAGGTCCCGCTGTGTAAAGATGTACTTCAGACTTTTATGGTCTGAAAACACCTCAAATTGCTCACCGTATAAGTAGTGGCGCCAAGCCTTCAAGGCAAAGACAATGGTTGCCAACTCCATGTCATGTGTAGGGTAACTCTGCTCGTGGTTCTTTAACTGCCGAGAACCATAAGCTACCACTCTCCCGGACTGCATCAAGACGCATCCAAGTCCGTCCTTAGAGGCATCACAATACATTGTGTACCTCTGTCCCCTTTCTGGAACTATCAGTATAGGAGCTGAAGTAAGCCTCTTCTTTAACTCTTGGAATGCCTTCTCGCAAGAATCATTCCACTCAAACCTAACCTCTTTCCGGGTCAACCTAGTCATAGGTGAAGCTAGTCGGGAGAAGTCCTCAATGAACCTCCTGTAATACCCCGCCAATCCCAAGAAACTACGTATCTCGAAGACTGACTTCGGCCTCTCCCAATTCATGACTGACTCAACCTTCTCCGGGTCTACGGATACACCCGAAGCCGACACCACATGTCCCAAAAATTTCACCTCAGTAAGCCAAAATTCACACTTGCTGAACTTGGCATACAATTGGTGGTCTCTCAAGATCTGAAGAACGAACCTCAAGTGACCCTCATGCTCCTCCTCAGACTTGGAGTAGATCAAGATGTCGTCAACAAAGACTACAACAAATTGATCAAGGTAGGGTTGAAACACCCTATGCATGAGATCCATGAATGCCGCTGGAGCGTTCGTCAATCCGAATGGCATCACTGTGAACTCGAAATGCCCATATCGCGTCCGAAACGCCGTCTTAGGGATATCTGCCTCCCTAACTCTCAACTGATGGTAACCGGTGCGGAGATCTATCTTGGAGTAGACCCGCGCCCCTCTCAGCTGATCAAACAAGTCATCAATCCTCGGCAGAGGGTACCTATTCTTGATAGTAACCCTATTCAACTGCCGGTAGTCTGTACATAGTCGAAGGGTTTTGTCCTTCTTCTTTGCAAATAACACCGGAGCGCCCCAAGGTGAGGTACTCGGTCTAATGAAACCCCGGTCCAACAATTCCTGCAATTGGACCTTGAGTTCTTGCAACTCAGCAGCCGCCATCCTATGTGGAGTCATAGAAATGGGCGATGTACCAGGATGCAACTCTATAGTGAAATCTACATCCCTATGTGGAGGTAATCCCGGTAGTTCATCTGGAAAAACATCCTCATAATCACACACAACCCGAGGTAGACCAAACTCCTGTCTCGCCTCGTCCTCCAGGGTAAGGCTTGCTAGCCAACCCATCAACTGTCCGTGCCATCTAGAATCGTACACGGCTTGAGGAAAAGCATCGTGCTTACCCCCCTGAAACATGAAACAAACCCCATCCGGTGTGTAAGCAGTGACCCGCTTCCGGTCACAATCAATGACGACTCGGTGTGCCGCCAACCAATCCATTCCCAAGATTACATCGAACTCCGACATGTCCATGACCCGAAGGTCCACGGTGAGTAGAATCCCTGAGATTTCCAGCTCACAACCCCGACATATCTGATCAACTCTCACCCTAGCTCCCAGGGGAGATCTCACATGCAATGGTTCTTCTAAGGTCTTAACCCCTAAACCCAAGTCTTTCACACAAGATGCAGAAATAAAAGAATGAGATGCACCAGAATCAAACAGTACTCTTGCCCGTAACCGAGAGAGTAGAAATGTACCCTGTATCACCGACTGATCTGTCGGCTCAGTCTGTGGCATAATGGCGTAGACACGCCCCTGGGTCCCTGAAGTCCCGGCCTGTAAGCCCTGGCCTCGCCCCCGACCCATGCCTTGGCCCATCTGGCCTGCTTGCGGAGTTCCCGCTCGAAAAGTAGTAGGCGCTGGTGCAGCACCCTGGGACTGGTACTGGCTCCTTTGACCCATGGTGGGGTAAGGAGGAACAAACTGTGTCTGCGGCTGTCCCACAGAAGATTGGGATTGGGATGTCCCATAGCTCTGGGATCCCTGCAGTCGAGGACACTCCTTCTTTATGTGACCCGGCTGGTGACAAAAATAACAAGTCTTCTGACCCGTCTGGAAGGCGGTCCTGAAGTTTCCCCCGTCTTGGGAGAATCGACCCTGGCCTTGGCCTTGATAGCCGCGGCTCTGCCCTTGAGATCCTTGCGGAACTGAAGTCTTTTGCTTCTTTCCCGCACCAGAAGAAGAGGATTGACCTTCCTTCTTTTTGTCCTTAACACCCGCTTCCCGGATGTTACGCGCATCCTCCACCTCTCTCTCGATAGCCATTGCAGTCTTGACCATCGAATCAAGGTCTTGCAGGAAAAGTCCCACAATCTTGCCTCGAATGGACAACTTCAGTCCATCCTCGAACTTACGTACCTTGGCCACATCTGAGGCCACATAATCATCAGCAAAATGGGCCAACTCCGTGAATTTGGCCACGTATTCTAGCACATTCATATTTCCCTGCTTCAATTCTAGGAACTCCTTGGCCTTAGCATGTCGAGCAGTTGCTGGGAAATACTTTTCCATATAGAGCTCTCGGAACTCTGCCCAAGTCATGGCCTCCAAATTTCTCGAGTCCTTCACCCAATCCCACCATAGCTGGGACTCTCCCTCCAGCTGAAAAGTTGTCAGAGTTATCTTGGTGGCATCAGAAGTGATCTCCATAGCCCTCAAGATCTTCTCCACTTGCCGAATCCAACGATCGACTACCATTGGATCCGCCCCTCCCAGAAAAACCGGAGGATGATGGGCTTTGAACTTCTGGAGGTTACTCGAGCCTCCTTGTCCCATATTTGCACCTGTCTGTGCAATGGTAGCGGCTGTAGCACTAGCCTGTGCAATAGTCGCCGCCGCCTCACCAATAGCCTCTGCAAAGGCTTGGTGATCAAAGGCCGGAGGTGGTTGGTTATTCCACCTACCGCCTCGGCGTCCACGCCCTCTATATGTCATCTACATAAGTCAAATAGCAATATAGTTTTACAAGGCATCCCAAAAATAGGAATCAACATTCAAACATAAAGAGTTTCCTAATAGTCTCACTAGGGGGAAGCATATTCCTCTCCTTAGTAGACATTTATACCATGAACCCTCCCGTTCATTTGTTTTCCCACTCCCAAGGTTATGTTTCCTAACCCTAGTGTGTTCATTTCCATATACATTCTACAATGCACATTATCCACATAGCACATAGCACATAACATGTAGCATTTAAACACATAAGATGAAATGCACAATGCATGCAATGGTCTAGACCCAATGCCCATCAAGCCCCATTTTCCGGGGGTCCTGTGACGCCCCATTTTCCGGGGGTCCTGTATTAACCGTTGACAACCCGCCAACCCGCGGAAATACCCGTGGATGTCGCTTAACCCGATACCGCGACACCACATTCCCTTTACCGGGATAAAAAAAAATACAAGTCCAATTTCTTTCGGTTGGTTGACCTATCCGAGATCCAATATACCACCATTGGTATCCCCTTATTATCCATTTGTAACATTAGAAGGGAGGAAAACATAGCCCAAAGACTTGGCAAAAGAAATAGAAAAATAAAAAAAAAAAAAATTCTGAATTTTGGAGAGCGTACCGGTACGCTACGCCCTCTGGACCTGATCGTACCGGTACGCGTACCGGTACGCTACACCTTCTGGACCCAACCGTACCGGTACGCCTGGCCCAGAATTGCTCTTTTTACCTGTTTTTCGTTTCTAAGCCATTCCAAACCTCCCAAAACTCATCCAACACATGTTTAATGAGATTTTCCATATAATACATAACTTATACAAGTTTCATTACAATTAATTCCATAATTTACACATCAAAATGGAATTTATACAAAAGTTTTACAAAAACTCGTACTAAGGCCACAAGCCGGCCCCCTTCATGCTTGATGCTCTCCAAGTGAGCCATCCGCCGGTGCAAACCCCACACCTGAAATGTTTCCCGTATAGGGTGAGCCAACGCCTAGTAGAGTAAATCCTACAAGGGCTACTCTCCCCCTAGATGCTCATGCTCATGCAACATTCATTTGCAAACAACCATTTCTCATAAGAACATGCATTCTAAGTTGGAATGCAATACTACCATGCCATGAAATGAGATGACACCCACTCATGCAATTCAAACCGAGTCCTCTCCGACTCCTACTACACGATGCAATGTCAAAATGTTTCATTCCATCATTTATGTTTACATCAAATGACATTTTCAAAACTAGGGTCATTCTTGGGATCGGAAACTTCATGGACTCCTACCAATGGTCTTCCATACCAGTACACTTTATGGACTCTTATACCAACAGAGTGCACCCTCCAAATCACCGGGTCTTTCACCCGAGAGGTCGTCATGCCTCTTCTTGCTCATCCCGACCCAATTTATCATGCAATCAAGCGGCTTAGCTAGGTCTTTGACCCAACTTTTCCCAAGCCATACCGTCAATCACCAAGTGTGGTGTTGACATCAACCATGCACACACCCATGTAATGAGATGCTTCCATGCACATGCAATGCTATGTCCCATTGCATACCACATGATGTTCCACATGTCAAGAACAACTCATGCACAATTTCAACATGTCCATGGTAAATTTATATCCTAAGCATATAAATACCATATTCATTTCAATGTTAATATATCAACATATGCATCTATCAACAAACACATCCAATCATATCAATAGCATATGATTCCACAAGTTGAACTTAACATGTTATTTCAATTAAATCAAAACAACCATTCCATTCAAGCAAGACATTTAATCAAACACCTTCTAGGCACAATTTATAAAACACAAAGCATGCCTCAAATTTTCCCTAAGTTGCATAATAAATCACATGTAACTTCATACACCAAAATCAAGCTAGAAAATAGATTAAACCATTTCTATGCTCACTTTTCCATTTCTATAACCATAAACCTATATATGAAGGTCTATCATATGCATAACATAACAAACCTTTAGACTACCAACATCTAAGGAAAGATTACACCAAGGTAGGAAAAATCCTACCTCTTGAAGCGTAATTCACCCGAATGAAGCTTCAAGAACACTTCCCGAGCCCAAGACTAGATTTCGCCCAAATCTCCTCCTTTGGATCTTCGGTGAAATCCCTTGCTCTTGGTGTGGTTGTGTAGTCCTCGTCGATGTGATCGACTTTGACTCTTGGTTCGACGGATTCCGAGCGACGGAAGTCCGGGAAATCGCCGAAGAAAGCTTGAAGATCAAGGTTTTCTCTCTTTTCTCTCCCTCTTTCTCCCACACGTTGAAGACCAGCACAAAGGCAGAATTTTTCTGCCTAAAATGCAGATATTTGCCCCTATTTATAGTTCTAATACTCGACCCACGTCGCGCCACGTGTCCTTCGCTTAATCGGGTCCGATTTCGTCCCGAAACGATTTGTTTGATCCCAGTTTAAGTTCAAATTAATTTTATTTGAATTTTAACTTAATTTTAAGGAAATTTTATAAAATTTATTTATAGGGACGTTCGTAAGGTAAATCGCCACGCAGTCGCCTCGAACGACGTGCAAAGTCCGACTACTTCGGAATTCGACGAAATTTGACAAGGTGACTAAATTTCGCGATACGAATTCAACAGCGAACTCCGTTTCCTCATCCGAGGTCTAGGACATGAGTATTTTAAATACGCATTATAGTGACAAATTACTATTTTGCCCTTTTTTTGAAAAAAGTTTAAATTTCCCGGGTTTTACAAACATGCCCATACTCATCACAAATCTCACACACATTTTGAAAACTTTGGGCATTATATACATTTTCATAAAAATTATAAGACATAATACAAAACACAAACTAAAACAAAATATTTACAAAAGAAACGACATACCTTGGCCCGTGATGAAAATCACGAGACTTACCATGCCGCCCAAAATCACCATTTGAACTCAACGCTTTACCTTCCCCGGCAACGGCGCCAAAATGATTGAGCAAAAACGTTGTTGTTTCCTACCCTCCTAACATCACCCCTCAATGTGTGTATGGCTTATAGGACTAAGGGAGTGTCACTCTCCCTCGGAATAATGCAAGAGATTAGGCAACAACTGTAACGCCCCAAAACACACCCTGGACGGCATTACATACTAAAACCATTTACATCATGAGAGCACTAATATCATCCATAAATACATTAAACTTCATTCATCATCCATAAAATTTTTACATCATTATCCAAAAGAATATGTCCAACCATGGCATTTACATCTCAAAAATTCAATAATGTAGCGCAGCGGAAATAATAAAATAAAACTAGACTTTACACGGTTCAAAATGAATAACCTAGTCTAGTACAAAAGAAGCTACATCTCTACATATCCACCTCGGGATCTAGGTTCCCCTCGAGTGGAGCCTCCCAATGCCCTGACTCGTCGATGCCGAGATCCTCCTCTAGCACCAAATCTGAAAAATGTAATTTGTAGGGGATGAGCACGAAGCTCTGTAGTAAAATCTTCCCAAACTCAAACAAGGTTTAGAAAAGCATATAAAACGGTTGGTCTCATTTTCACAAATAGCATATATACCATTTTGAAGTAAAACAGGGATATTTTAAAATGGATCTCAAGTTTAAGTAGCAACAGTAATTTACATAAACAGTAAAAGAAACCAAGATCCAAGACATATTCATTTTCCAAAATATAAACCATTTTCCCACAAGACCTTGTAGAATCCCATACTCCCACAAGTCCTTGTAGGAAACCATTTTCCACAACAATACAACAATCCATCAATATGTATATGTATCTCAAACATGATGTAAGGCACACCCCATGAATCGACACATTGAGTAATATCTAACCCACACACACCCACACAAATCTTATCAAAGATATCCATCCTTTAGGAAGGGCGTATGCCACACCAATGGCAGTGACGTATCCAACCCAGGTATTAGTATACTAACCCTCTTACACGGCACCCGTGAGCAATAGCGGTTTAGTCTTACCAAAACACTAACCCCACTACGAGTGGTAGGAGAAATGCCAACCCACACGGAGCAAGCAACACGTCTACCCACTCTACGATATCTCGTCAAAGGCCTCCCATGGTCATCCCACACTCATAAGAGATACAATACCAAATCCAATTCCACAATTTACAATTATATCTTAAAAATCCCCAAATTGAGCATTTGACATTTTCAATAACAAACCAAGAAAAATGCAAGAGATCACAACAATATCATTTTATTACTCAACACAAAACACTATGATTTTGAAATCAAGAATAAAGGAAGAGTTCAAGAGGAAAACCCATCACTCTTGAAAACTAGGGTTTTTCAAACCAAAAGAGGGATTTGTGTAAAACATGTTAACAATTGAACAAGAATCAAGAAACAATGGAGCCATAGCAAATACATATCATTAAGAATCAAAACATACATATTTATTAACCCTAACATCAATGTAAGAGAAAGAGAAGAAATCCCCTACCTCAATGCTCAAGTGTTTTAGCCAAATACCCAAGCTTCAAGACCTTCTTGCTTTCCTTTATTTTCCTTTTTAATTCCCCCTCCCTAGGGTTTTCAAAAGATTTGGGTGAGAGTGGGTGAAGAATGGAAGAAAAGAGAATGAGTAGAGAAGTGAAATCTTAGAAATCTAGGGTTTTAATCTTCTAAAATGGTGGATCTCTCCTTATCTTTGATGATCTTCTCTCCCTCTCTTTCTCTCTATAGGTGCCTAGGGTTTAGAATGCTGAAATGAGGCTCAAATAGTCGGCCTTAAGTATTTATAGTGGAAGAAATGGAGAAAGACCCGCATTCGGATTGGGCTGGTTTTTATCGGGCGTACCGGTACGCGTACCGGTACGGTTGAGCTTCTGGAGTCCAGCGTACCGGTACGCGTACCGGTACGATTTAGCTTCTGGAGTTCAGCGTACCGGTACGCGTACCGGTACGATTTGACTGCCAGAGTTTTGTTTCAACTTCCAATGCAGTTTTGACCCATTTACAGGTCGAATTGGAAAATTTTCATGAGACATACTTTTGTAGCCCTAGATGTCTACTATCTACTGTAAAAATTTCAGATCAATTGGACTTAAGGATAACAAGTTATGGCCAAAACACTAAGTAGTGTTCAATACCCATTTTTACCCAAATTCTCGCTAAAGTGTATTTTAACTCCGAGACACTTCCTAACTTCCAATACATCCATATTACCACTCCCAATGTTTTTCGACCTTCCGGATTCAATGGAATCATTATTTTGACCTAAAAACCTTTAGAAACTTGTCTATTCACCCTTTCCAAGTTTAAACATCTTCGACACGTAAACTTCCCAATCAAATTATCTCCATAGTATTTATTCCTACGGTTTATTCTTATGTCACTACATATATCTACATCTTTACAAATATTATTTACTATATATTTATCTCTATAAATATATAAAAGAAAATGCGGGGTGTTACAACAACGGATTGATGGAAAATGGAATAAACAAAATGTGAAATGAAATGCGGGTGTGTGAACAAAAGTGCTCCCCAATCGCAAAGAGTCTTTTGTGTGTCGGTGTTTTACTTGGAATGAGTATTCCAATGTCGTCTTCTCAGGGAAGGAAATGTCAAGTTGTTTGAAAGTGATTTTAGTGAACAAAAGAGAAGTGTAAAATCTTTTGAGTTTTGAGTTTGGTTTGTGCTAGTGTTCTTAATGAAAATGAAATAAAAACAAGTGTTGGCTAATCCAAAGAGGTCATTCCAATGGGAATACCAAATCAACTCAAGCCTTCCTCCAATAGAGCCAAGAAGTACGATTGATTCGTGGGAAGCTCGTGACTAAAATGGAGGTGAGGATTCAAGCATACCCCGTGACAATGCCTATAGTGTATCAAGAACTCACAACCATGTCCTCACCCCAACCCAGTCAAACCGAGCCATCGTACTCTGAGAGGAGGAATGAAAATGAGTTGAAGTGGCACACCCAAGAGGAGTTCTCCCTTGGATTAGCCAACTAAAAATCTAGCTAGTCATGCATAAAGGAAAGACAAGCATAATGTAAATGGACATAATGAAATGGAGCATGAAACTTGAACTAATACAAGAAAACTTGAACTATGAAGAAAAATATTCAATACCCATTTTAAAGCTTGAAAAATGAAGAACTTGAAACAAAAATGGTAAAATGAAGAACATGCAAGTAAACTTGGAATAAACTTGAAACAACTAAGATTAAAGTGCAAGGAATGAAGATTACAAGAAGTTTAAAGCTTACAACAATTGAAATGGAAAGGAAAATGCAAAAACATAAACTTACATTACACTATTCATCATCTTCTTCCTAGGAACTAAAACTAAGCTTAGGTAGCCACTCTCTTTTGCAATGCTGAATAATGCTGAGTATATGGAGTGTGAGCCTTCAAATTTCGTGCATGGTGGTCCCCCCTAGGTGTGTGAAAGGCCTCCATCAATAGGGGGCTGAATGGATGGGTGTTGCAGGCTAGGACAAGCCTCCCCCAGGCTACCCCTTCTCTCCCATCCTCATTAATGCAATGGCCTCCAAAGTCTTTTAATTGTGTAAGGGAGGCATGGAAATGTGTAAGGAAATGTTGGGGGGCAAGTGGAAGAAGTGTAGGTGGGACCCCAAGCAAGTGGAGATGAGTTGCAGGTGTTTTTGGGCTGTTCGTACACCAGTAGCTTCGGCGTACCGGTACTGAGTACCGGTATGGCGTACCGGTATGGTTTTTCTGCTCCGGACCAGTCTTCGTAGAATTGTCATAACTTTTGATCCAACCGTCCGATTGAGCTGAAATTTTGACACAGTATAGAAGACATCCAGATCTACAACTTTCCTGTTTTAAACTTTTTCAGATTCAAAGGGGATCATGGTAAAAATGGAGGAAAACCGAGGCTCTTCAACCCAGTGGTTTGGCTGCTGGCGCTTTTGTTCCCAAACACCAATACCTCCTTGATTTCTTCACTTTTAAGCCTCCAAATCTTCATGTAATGTGTACATGCCCTCACCACACATCCATCATAGTTGCAAGGTCCTAAAATACATGATTTAAGCTATAAAAACATGCAACCTCGAGAATTCAACATTATTCATAAAATCGGCTAACTCTAAGTACTTAGATGCAAAAGTTGAGTTAAAATGCATGTAATGAGGCCTTGAAATATACAATATTTTGTGCTCATCAAGAAGCCGTGATTAATTTGGTGAGGAAGTTTTACTCCAACGCCGAATTAATCAATGGAGCATTGAGAAGTTATGTGAGGGGAATCCACATCGAGGTGGATGAGGATTACATAAGGGAGATTAGGCAAGAAGTGCCTCGGGTTCCAAATCCCGCTTATCCCCCAAGGAAGAATGTGGCGATGAATGAAGTGGGGAAGGAACTGATTGGAGTACCCAATTTTTCGTGGACTGGGAAGAAATTTTTTAGACAAGGGGAGCTAAGTGACAAATACAAAATGTTAAACTTGATTGCGGTGTCAAATTTTGCTCCAATAGGAAGAAAAAATGAAGTTTTACCTGACATGGCCCGGTTGTTGTATGCGATTGGAAAAGGGCAAAGCATTGATCTCCCCTCCCTAATTTTGACAAAAATGAAAAAGGGGTGTGATGTGAAGAGGAATTCACTTCCCTTCGGCACCCTAGTGACGGAACTGTGCAAAGACCATGGGGTGAGAGTGAAGCCAGAAATGGAAATTCAAAAGCCGATGGGGCCACTGAACAAGGCTTCCTTTCGGAGGAGCCAAAGTCATAGTGGCGGCCCGGCAGTCAGACAGGAGATGCCACCCACCCAGGGAGTAGACGAGGTACAAGAGGAACTTGATGTAGAGGAGGAGAGAGAGATGGAGGTAGAGAGAGATCAGCCACCAGAGGCAGGCCCTAGCACCAACACCAGCACCCGACGCTCCTTACGGGACATCATGCTTAGCATTGAAGCTGAGCAGGATGAGATCCTTAGGCTTATGAGGGGTGGACATGGTGGACAGGGTGGACATGCAGAAGAGTGAGAAAGAGAGGGATTTCTGTTCTTACTGATAGTTTTTGTGTGTTTATTGCGTCTTTTTATAAGTTTCTTCTTTGGTAGTTGTTAAAGATATTGTAAGTTTTTGTGATTGTGATTGTGGATGAATTGAATCATTAAGGTTGATGCTAAGCAATGATATCTTGAGATATGAATGGTTCAACTCCTCACTTTTATTTGTTTTAAATGCATTTGTAGATTTAGCATAAAATTAAAATGTGATGGAACAAATGTGGATGTTAAGAATGCATGCTAGAGTAAATATGCACATGATCGGTTTGACACCTCAATTTATCAACCGAGACTTAAAACCACATTTCTTGAAAAAATTGGTATTCTCTCTATACTTAAATTGTCATATGAGCATCGATATTTGTTATTTTAAAGGTACAGGAAGATCTGACTTGAAAATGGAATTGGTATATAACCAATACCCCTTGGAAAACCCGACATACACAGTGGAGATAACAAAGAACACCAGGGTGAGTTTCGAACCTAACGATGCTTTCGAGAGACAATTGATGTTTACTCAAGTAAATTCTTTTCACTCTCAATTTTTGAATGATCTCATTAACCTTGCTTTGATTGACGCACTTAAAAGTGATCTATTGACATATCCCACAAGGAACCATCGCATACGACACATACATGTACACATGCTTGAGAAATGATCTTAGGCCATCTTTGATATAATATTGAGCCTTAGACCTTTCTTTGACAAAATTTATCCCTTGTTAGCCATGTTTGAGCCATCAATGTATGAATTTTTCTTTGATAAACCTATATGATTACCAATCCACAGGAAAACATACTTGACATACCTTGGCTATCTAATTTTCTTATATCCTCTTTGTAATATGATACAGAAAAAGGAAGAGAAAAAGAAACATTCGAGACTATCATCCAAGAAGAGTTGATTAGAATAATTGAAACAAAACAGAGGCAGAAAGGCAAGACAATGCCAAGAAAGAAGAAAAATGAGAAAAAAATGAAAGAAAGACATAATCTCGGGGCAAAAATATTAAAAAGCTAGAAAGAGGTGTGCTACACTACATAAATAGAGGATAGCTCTTGAATACTTTTGACGTCATTTCGTTAGCCACTGACCTCTGGCCTCATTACAACCTATGAAAAGCCCCAATTGATCTCAAGCCTGTTGCATGCATATGTCGTCAATCAAAACTGGGTATGGTAAATGGTATTACTGTCTATTGCGTCAATATCCTTTCATGAGATTATGCCAAACATGATTTATTGCTTCCTTAAACTGGCGCTCCCTTTCTAATTGTACATGTGATCTTTCGATTGGCCATCTTCTGATCACATGATCTGTGAGAAACAAGTCACTATAATCAGAGTGAACTTTTGCTGAGGGTATACTACGTGAGGTTTGTGAAATCGAAACTATCCATGGAAGGTGGTAAAATGGAGTATTTGTTATATAACAATTCCTGTTGCTTGAATGATCATTCCTACTGCATTGAGAATTTCAAATACCAATGTAACAAATGATAATTTTTGCATAGAATGAATACCTGTGAAATAAGGACGTGTGAGATATGAGTCAAAATTGAGAATCAGGTGTCCCAACGACCATGATGCTAATTTACTTTAATCAGCACTCTCCTATGCACATCTGTTCGACTGAAGTTTGTGGGTAGCTTCCTTGGAAACCCTCACGAGACAACACTCATCCGCTAGGGTAAACCTAGTGGTTCAACGGCTTGTTGCATAAGCTAAATGCAACCGGATGACCTACGAAAATGGCATTAGGAGTAGATTTTTCTCTTTTTTTATATTACTAGAGACTATCAATATTTGGGTTGGGGAGTGTGATTAGCACTTAAAATTAGCATATTACTATGCCATTTTAAGACTAATTGTACTTTGATGGAGTTTAAGTGATGTCATTTCAGGCCCTAAACTAAACAAGGACCCAAGAACAACAAGTACCACACTTGGATGCAACACCAGCACATTAGAGCCCAAAATTGAAGAAGCTTGGAGCACAGCCAGAACGTTCGAACGTCCACATTACACTGTAGCAGACTCAACTGCTAAGAGAAGGCGTGTTGCAGTTAGGAAAGAAGACTGAAGCTCTGAAGCACTTGAGTGTCACGTTCGAACGCCAACTCACGTTCGAACATGCACTTAAGTTGATTGAAGACCAGACTACTGCATAGAGTTGGAATAGAACTTCACAGAAGACCAACAGACCACTCGAGTGAAAGGGTCAGAACATATCTGGCGTTCGAACGCCCTTAGTGCAAAAACAGAAGAAACGTTCGAACGGCAGTCAACGTTCGAACGCCCTTAGTGCAAAAATAGAAACAACGTTTGAATGCCAACTCACGTTCGAACGTTCTCCACAGACTAGTAGCAGAGTGGTTGGCTTTTCACTTGGACTTGGGTGGCAAACACTATTCCTTCACCTCCTCTTATCTCCTCCTCTTGCCTATAAATACTCCCCTTGTTGGAGAGCTAAGGGAGAAAAGTAGGAAAGTTGATGGAGGCTTAGACTCCCACTCACATTGTAGATTTAGCTTATTTTCCTTGTATGAAGTCTTTATCTTAGAGATTAGTTTGGCTTTAGTCCAACATCTCTTGCTTGTTATAAAAGTAGTTTAATGCTTATGCTTATGCTTATGCTTTCATTTTACATGCATAGAAGAGAGATAGTTCATCTTTTGGTTGAGGAGGCAACCCTCCAATTCTTGGTTGAGGAAGCCACCCTCCAAATGTGACTAGCTTTCTTCTACTTTTATTGTTCATGCATTTCACTTCCATTGCTTGAGCTTCTTTCTTTCTTAGAAGAGTGAAACTCTTCCACTTTTCTACAGCTTTACCAAAGCCGTGAAGGGTGAAACGTGATTCACCCATTCTTTGTTAAAGATTGGCTCCGTGTTTGTTGTTACTTTATCTTTTAAGTGCTCTACTTGGAGGGATGAGCATCACTCACTTTTCTAGCTTTACCCAAGCCATGAAGAGTGAGTAGTTTCTCATTCACTCTTTAGTAAGAGGAGAAGGGCATGTATAAGTTATTCGAGAATCATATTTGTGCATTATTTTTATGCTTAACGTTTATTTCTTCTTGTTATTGGATGATTGATTGCATCTAGCAAAGCTAAGGTACTTTGTATAACTGTGGGCTCTTTCTATGACACGGATGAATCTTGCATAGAAAGACTCATCAGTTCAAGGCAAGTACCCCGGCTAGATCCTCATGACTACCTTTCAATCCTCCCCCTTATTGTACTTCATTTAAAGAATGGAATATTAATATCATGATTGGATGTCTTGTAGAAACACTTGCTTGTTTGTAGACGGGTTAAGTCTTGGCACAGGCAATTCTTGTAAACTTCTAGAAAGACATCGGAATCATGTTCTTAATTCTCACAATCCATCTTTATCTTCCGATTAACTTGTTGTTTACACGGGAGTTAATTGAGTTATCAAGCACAATTATGACAAACCGGATAACTAACTACATGTCCAGATCCTTGCACTAAAGAGAGACTCTTTTTAATTAGCACTTATCTCCTGTTTTGTTAAGAAAATTCTCTTGGAAAGAATCTTATATTCTGTCCAGGAAAACTCATATCTCACAACAAATCTCAAGGGTTACAATCAATAGGTCTCTACCACTGCTTACCTCAGAAATATCAACAAAAGTTCCCTGTGGATTCGACTCCGGACTCAAACCGGATTATTACTACAGCTTGACCGCCTGCACTTGGGTGTACACATTTCGGATCAAGAACAATACCCAACATAGGAACCAAAGATCCTGAGAACTGGGTTCAATTGAAAAAACAAATCACATGGTGGTCGTAAGAAATATACTATCTTTTAGATCATTTATTGATTGAAGAATCTATCCCTATGGTGTGAGTGCATTTATCCTACCATGTATGGAGGTTGAGTTGTTAAAAACTCTTAATGAAAATCTATAGCTCTTATGAGAAGGGTATCAGAATTATAAGAGTACTCTTGACAGATTTCACCTGTATGAGTGTGGGAGTGGGGCCGCTTCCTGTGAGAATTGGGTTGATTCTCAAAAACGCTCATGAAATCAGGATGGACACAGGGTTGTAATATGTCGACTATTAATGTCAACACCTGGGTTGTTATGTGTGGGCAATAACTCTTTTTTTCCCCTAAGCAGTCAAAGTTCAAGTCTGAGATCACTCTGGCTCTAGAGTAGAGGTTACTGTTTCATTAAGTGAAGGTTCAATGGAAAGTACACCTTCATGAAGTATAATGATCCCTCTTTGGCTGATAAACTATCATGCACCATGCATTTTTAATATTTAAAATGAGTGGGAGAATGTTGGTATATTTTAATATTAATCTATAATTTACTGTAACAATGTGGATTCATTCATCTATATAGATGCATTGTATATATGGATCTATTGATACATGTATTATAGTTACTCTTATGCATGAATTATATTAATGAGATGAATGTATAATGCACGTACATGCACATGAACTTGATGCATGCATGTATCTCTTATTCATTTCTATACATGAATTATTAGATGCATGTATAAACTATGTTCATGAACTTTACCCATGTACATTCATGTATGACTTATATGCATGAATTTATCATTACTACATACATGTATAGTTACATACATGTACTTGTATATACATGCATGACGTGGATACATGAACTCTATAAAGTTCTAAGAGTTTATAAATAGGACCTATAAGATAGGCATTGGAATATATATAGAACATCATCCAACATATTGCAACACTTCATAACATACTGCACACACTTAAGAGTTCAAGTCAAATAACGGTGTTTCTGTGGTGGAACTTTGAACTTAAACCCTTTTGTAAAGTTGGTTGGTTTCATACAATAAAATTGTTGGACTGCTGTATCTTGGAGGGGACAAGTCAAATCAGAAGGTCTTTTAGGTTTTGCCATCTGTAGAGTTCTTAAATCTCGTTAAAGAGAGCGAGATACCCGCGCTTCAATTTGAATTGTTTCATATCAAATTTTATTATTTTATAATTTGCTTATCAATTTATGCAATTACATCAACAAGATTAAATTTTCAATGTTTAACCATCCCTTCACCTATCATTTCGAAAAATAGGTACATATTTTAAAATCTCAATTTTTTTGGAGAAGTTTGGGGGAATATCTCTCACCGAATAAAGAAAGCATATTCTGAGTTTCTCTTATTTATTGGTGCATAAATTTTGGCAATTTCATTCTAAAATAAAAAAATGTATTTTGACCAAATTTGTTGATTAATGCATCATAATTATTGACTTAGTAGCGAGTCTAAATCAATAATTAGTCTTACTATTAATTTAATAATAAATAGTGATTAAGTTAGAAAATTCCTCTTCTAAAATTAAATTTTAATGGAGATCATGATGGCCGTTTGGCCATTAATAGGGGGATTATCCCAATTATCCAATCAAGATCCTAGAAAAAATTGGCTACACAAATCTTGGTAATGGAGTTCGTTGAAGAATGATAGAAGATATGGAGGTTTTTCTTTTACGAGCAAATCTCCTCCAATTAGGTGAATCATGGAGGACTAAGTGGAGTGTTAAATATTTTCCTAAAAAATCTCAAATAATGCCGAAACTTTAAAATTTGAATGGGCATAATTTTAGACAATTCTTGGTAGCAATTTGCACAATTGTTTAAAAAAAAATAAAAAATCTTACACGTCCCAATTTTTATAAAAAGTGTGATTAACAAAACCATTATAATTATTAAAAATACTTGTCAGTTTATTATAAAATCTTTGAAAATATTCTTTTAAATTTGAATAAAGTAATTTTTCAAAAAATTTTGCAAATTTTTGTTTGAAGTTTGGGCATAATCCAACACAACAATATGAGAATTAAATTTCAAATTTCAATTGCAATTTTAGTTCAAATTTAAAAATGGAACAAATAAGAGGTGATAAAAGAAGGGGAAGAATGGGTTAAAAAAAACAACCAAATTACAATTATAAAAACTTATCGCGGCTGTACAAATAGATTTCAAGCGATGACAATTTTCACTTTTTGTATAACTACTCTCATCAAATTAAATCATTCATTATGACTTATGTAACTACTCCCACAAAATTACTTTTATTTCATCCACCTTAATTTACGTAGTAGTCAATAATTTTTCAAAAAATCTAGGGTCAGGGTGGGTGTGCCATGAGAGGATGCAATAGAGGCTCGAGGGTAGAGACGTACTGTAAAACCCGGGCAAATTTGAATTTTTTCTTAAAAATGGCAAAATGGTAATTTGCCATCCTAATGCATATTTAAAATACTCATGTTCTAGACCTCGGATGAGCAAACGAAGTTCACCGTTGAATTCGTATCGCGAAAACGAGTCACCCTGTCAAATTTCGTCGAATTCTGAGATAGTCAGATTTTTACACGTCGTTCGAGGCGACTGCGTGGCGAATGACATTTTAAAGGTCCCCAAATTTTTTTTTATAAAATTTTCTTAAAATTAAGTTAAAGTTCAAATAAAATTAATTTGAACTTAATCCGAGGTATAATGAATCGTTTCGGGATGAAAAACGGACCCGGAAGTGATAAACGAGCGGGACGATGTGGACCGCGGAATTAAAACTATAAATAGGGACTTAAAATTGATATTTCAGCACAAATATCTTCCATATTCAGCACACCACACGTTGGAGAGGAGAGAAAAGAGATAAAATGAATTTTCAAGGCTTTCTTCCGTCGATCCGCTAGGCTACGTCGGTCGAAATCGCTTGAACCAAGAATTAAAGTTGGTCTACGCAACGAGGGCTACGCGTGGGTACCAAAAACAAAGATTTTCACCTAAAATTCAAAAGGGGAGATTTTGGGAAAATCAAGTCTTTGTGGGTATTTTTCTTGAGCTCAAACCGAAAGGAGGAAGAAGAAGAAGTGATATTGTCAATCCTGGATAGTAGGTGAGTTTCTTATTCATTTCATAAGCTACGATTATTTAATAATTCTGAAATTTTGAGGTTATAATATAGACTGAAAAAGGATTCGTTTGGTTTTGGTTTCAAGTAAAATGGAGATAAATACGATTTTTGGTGATTTTTGAAAGTTAGCCCCAGCCTATAGAAACTGATCTAGAAAATCTGGACAACATGTAGTTTCGTAATTGGTTTTATGAGTTAGAGTTCGTTTATGAATCTTAAACTTTTAGGGTTTGAAATAAAGTCATAAAGGGTTATTTTGCTTTGGTCTCATGCCAAAAGGATGAAAATTCTATTTTTGGTAAATTTCTAAAGATGATTATGACCTGCTGGAACCTGAAAATTCTGTAACTTACACTTAGTTTAGGAGTTACTTGGAACAGGTATTTAGTGTTCAAAAATAGTGATTTTTGGTGAAAGATAATTCCTATGAGTCTATGTTCATCTCCCACATATTTTGTTAGAATTGGATTTTAATAACTAGAGTTAGAGTTGTTTTAACTCATGAAGGTTACCTGCAGAATGTTCAAAGATGCTAAACGCCTACGCTTAGTTGGAAAAGAACCCTACATGTGACATTAAAACTAAACAACAGAGGAAGTGTTCTTGAGGCTTTCTACACTCATCTTACACTTCTATTAAGGTAGGGTTTCTCCTACTTGGGTTTATTTCTTACCTAAGATGTATTATGGTTAAATGGAGATGAGAAATGGATGGAATATATATTCTATCTTGAGGTGGTTTTGTTTCTTGTACTATGTGGTTACTTGAAATGGTTTGTAGAAATCATTTAGTATGATTTCTTGAGCTATGTGGTAATGTGGAATCACATGCTTATGATATGATTTATGATTGAAATGTACTTGTTGATATATGCATGTTTTGATATATATTGACATTGTGACAAATATGGTATTTATATGCTTAGGATATAATTTACCATGGATGTGTTGGAATTGTTCGTATGTCATTCATAGCATATGGAACATTATGTTGTTGTGCAATGGTGCATCACATTGCATATGCATGGAAACATCTCATCACATGGGTGTGTGCATGATTGTCGTCAATACCATACTTGGTGATTGACTGATGGCTTGGGAAAGTTGGGTCGAAGGCCTAGCTAAGCCGCTTGGTTTCATGATAAATTTGGTCGGGGTTAGCAAGAAGGGCTAGAATATCCCTCGGGTGAAAGACTCGTTGATAGGATTCGCACTCCGTTGGTGTAAAAGGCCATAAAGTGTGTCGGTATACACGGAACCGTGGGTTGAAGTCCTGAAATTCCGTGTCGGCTGGGTGCCGTTGGTGTAAGTCCATGAATGCCCACCCCAAGAAAGACCCTAGTTTTGCAAATGTCAATTGATGTGTAACATAGATGACGGTTCAAAGGCACGTTGGCACTACAATGTGTTGTGGGAGTCGGTATGGGCTCGGGATAGCATGCATGAGTGAGTTTCATCTCATTACTTGGCATGGCATCATGAGATTCTATCTTGAATAATATATTCTTATTTGGAATGGAAGAAGTTGTTTGTGGCATGTGCGCATTGCATACGCATTTTAGGTGGGGAGTAGCCTCTGTAGGAGTTTTTCTACTGAGCGTTGGCTCATCCTATATGGGAAACATTTCAGGTGGGAGAAATACACCGGTGGATGGCTCCAATTTGGACCCTCATGTTTGAAGAAAGCCGAATGTGGCTTTATTTTGTGTGAATGTACAACATTTATGGAAATAATATTTTGGGCATGTAATCTTTTGCAAATAATTATAATAGAACTTATATGGACTATTGTTAAACTAACCTTGTATGTTTTGATATAAGTATTGATAAATGGACCCGGTGCGGTCAAGTTTTACTTATAAATGGACCATGTGTGGTCATTGTATTATATTGGGCATCGGATGGGTCATGTTAATTTATACTGCACATGTTGTGTTTTGGGTAGAGCTCCCCGTATAAAGGAGACTCTGCCCGAATTTCGTTAAAATTAAGGACCCCGGTAAATGGGGCATGACGGTGTGATATCGAGTTACTCGGTATCCACGAGTATTCCGCGGGTTGATGGGTAATCAACGGACCCCCAGACTTTGGGGCGTCACACGTACCCAAGAAATGGCCACTTTTAAAAAAATCCTTATACGACCTTATAAATTTTACAAACTCTATGTTTCCTTGTAGATTCTAAAAAATCTTATATATAGACAATTCACTTAATATATTCAAGAAAACTAATGAATTGATATTTAATAGTCAAATAGGGGATGCATTCTATGGATGAGTGACGTTCTTATAAATGAGTATATTCAATTGGAGAAGTATGATGACTAAAGAAAATTTTAAAAAAATTGTGAATGTTTTGCAAAATTAGATTATAAAGGCTAATTATATAAAAAGTAATGTTTCGACTTACACACACTTTTATTATTGAATCGCGTGAAACTATTACTTGGGGAAAAAAAATTTCAAGTCATGACATCGTATCATAATGAGTGAATAAGAGGACAATGATATTACCACAAGCTCATTTGTATGATGGTAAGACAAATTAATGAATTTTGGGACCCAAATTAATTGTTACAATGGTATTATATGCAAATTATTTTTGATAAATTTTGTGTAACTACAAATTTATTGAGAAGAATAAAATTCTTAACTATGTCATTGTTCGGCCCCCTCGTGATAGAACCCTGGTTCCATCCTTGGTCAGGGGGGTGGGGGTGGGGGTGGGGGTGGCAATGGTAATTGCAGTGGTAGAATTGTGATGAGATATATTGAAAATGTTGTGCATTGAACGAGACGTTGCTAATTTACTAATGAAATGATGTGGCAATTGACATAGTAAAAAAACAGTGTTCTAACAATAAGTCTTTTATTAATTCTTTGAGGCAACTTCACTTGATATATTATAAGGGCAAAAAATCTAATTTACCATTTATTCCTCTCTTTTTTTTTTATGCATAGAAAATTAATTTGCACCCACACAGAGATGTTTTAACTATACTTATACTCACATTAATATCAATGCTTTGATATTGTATTCCTCAGGAAATCACACCACACCTAATATTCGTCTTTACAATATGAGTTAATTGCTTTTTGCCCCTTGTAATTTCGGTTAGAAACACATTACCTACTTGATATGTAAAATTATGCACATTAGCTCCTCATAGTTTGTGACATCCCCAAAATTCGGGGGTCATTTATAAGTCCGTTGATCACCCATCAACCCGCGAAAATACCCGTGAATACCGGTTAACCCGACACCGCGACACCACATCCCCTTTACCGGGATTTAAAAAAAATACAAAGTGTATATGCTTTGGAATGATTGACCCATCCGAGGTCCAATATACCACCATTGGTACTTTATTATGGATTTATAACATTTGAAGGAAGGAAACACATAGCCCAAAAGCTTGGCAAAACAATTTTTATATTTCTGATTTTTGGAAAGCGTACCGGTATGGCGTACCGGTACGCTGTGCCTACTGGACCACGTTGTATCGGTATGCCGTACCTACTGGACCCCGTTGTACCGATACTCTATACTGGTATGCCGTGCCCAGTTTTGTCTGTTTCACCTATTTTTCATTTCCAATCCATTCCAAACCTTTCTACAATCATCCAACACATGTTTAATGAAGTTTTTCACATAAAACATGATACATATAAGTTCTATTACAATCATTTGCATATATTTACATGTCAAAAACTAAGTTTTCACGATTAGTTTACAAAAACCCAAAGCAAAACCACATATCGGCCTCTCTTCATCCTTGGGGCCCCGAGTAAGTGTCATCCACCGGTGTGTACCTCGCACATGAAATGTTTTCCCATATAGGGTGAGCTATGCTCAATAGAGTATCTCCTACAGAGGCTACTCCTCAACCTAGATGCATATGAAATGTTCACATACAACATTTTACGAGCAACATTATTTTCAATCAAGAAAATGCAATCCCATGATAGGAATTTCCATGTCATGCTATGAATTGAGATGAAACTCACTCATGCAACTTCCAACCCGAGTCCTCACCTACTCCCACAACACAATGCAAGGCACTTGTGAAGTAAATCCGTCATTGACGAAAATCCATCCAATGATCGTTTTAAATAAAAATCATGTGTTAATAAACCAAATCATTGTTGGATGATACCCATTGAATGAGTATGTTATAAAAAAAAATCAAGTGTATTTGTTGGGCATCGGATTCTCGGAATCTCACCGCCGGTTCCGTACACCGTTACACTTTTCTGAAATTTCACCGCCGGCAAGTGTATGAACCATGTAGCCGGGTCTTGCACCCGAGGGGGAATCTAGCCCTTCTTGCTATACCTGACACAAGTTTTCCATGCAACCATGCGACTCAAGGGGATCTTTGATCCAACCTTACCGAGACCACTTATCAATCACCAAGTATGGTGTTTGATCAACCATGCACTCACACACCCACACTCATGACTCATGCCCATGAATGTGATGCCAAATCTATGCCCAAATTGCAATGCATGCCAAGTGAGCAATTTCCACATATCAACATGTACCATGACAATTTATATCATATGCATATAATCACCCTTATCCATCACAATGTCAATATATCAATGAACATATATCAACAATCATAACAAGCATGTTATTACACAATTTATGTCCAAAACACACTTCACTCACAAGAGCACAATCTAAACAAATAGCATGCCCACACGATACCACATTTTAAGAAATTTCACAAGGAACTTCCACATATCAATTTCAAGGTAGAACTTGGAATAAACCATTTCTACACTCATTTCCTCACTTCCCTAATAATAGGCAAGTTCTATACACCTAACCATTCCCTATGGACACCATAGGTTGTAAATAACCAAAGTAGGAGGGAACCCTACCTCAAATGAAGCGTGGAGAACTTCAAGAACACCAACCAAACTTCAAGGTCTTGATTTCCCAAAATTCTCCTCCTTGGATCTTCGGTGAAATCTTTTGTTCTTGGTATGGTTGCGTAGCCCTCGTCGAGGAGATCGACTTTGATTCTTGGTCCGAATGATTCTGACCGACGGAACTCCGTGAATCGTCGAGAAAAGCCTTGAAATTTATGTTTTTCTTCTCATTTTCCTCTCCTCTCTCCCTCACACGTTTACACACTAATTTCAGAAGATATTTCTTCCAAAAAATCAGATTTTTACCGATATTTATAGCCCTTGATGCTTGGTGCACATCGCGCCACACGCCCCCTTTATCCGGGTCCGTTTTCACCCCGAAACGATTAATTTCATCCCGGTTTAAGTTCAAATTATTTTTATTTGAACTTTGCTTCAATTATAAGGAAATTTTATAAATTTTTATTTTTGGGGACGTTTGTGAGGTCACCCGACACCCAGTTGTCTCGTAAAACGTGAAAAATCTGACTATATCGGAATTCGACGAAAATTTTCTGGGCAACTCGGTTTCGCGGTATGAATCCAACGGCGAAGTCCGTTGCGTCATCCGAGCTCTAGGTAAATACGTATTTTAAATCCGTATTATAGTGGCAAATTATCATTTTGTCCTTTTTCAGAAAAAGTTCAAATTTACCCGGGTTTTACATTCTTCCCTTCTTAAAAGAATTTCGTCCCTGAAATTCACACACACATGCACATTCAACCACATGCATATGCAACAAGTATATCATACTCATAACTACAAAAATGTACCTCTATCCTCGAATAGGAAAGGATAACTGGTATGGATAGTGTCCTCGCGCTCCCATGTCACCTCCTCCACTCCTCGGTGCTGCCACAGCACCTTCACTAGCATCATAGTCTTACCTCACAAAACCTGATCCCGGCTATCCATGATACGCACCGGTCCCTCCTCGAAGGTCCCATCCGCATCAACAACAAAGCTCGCCCCAATCCACCACATGAGTCGGATCTGGGGTGTATTTCCGGAGCATGGAGACATGGAATACCGCGTTAACCCCCGATAGATTTGGCGGTAACGCCAACCAGTAAGCAACTATACCAACCCTCTCAAGTACTTCGAAGGGTCCGATATACCTTGGCAACAACTTTCCTCGTTTGCTGAACCGACCACTCCTCTTTTTGGCATCACCTTCAAGAAGACATGATCTCCCACCTCAAACTCTAGAGGTCGTCGCCGTCTGTCGGTGTAGCTCTTCTGTCGACTCTGAGCCGTGAGAAGACGCTTTCGTATCAATTCCACCTTCTCCGAGGTGTCTCTAACCAATTCCGGACCCGTAGAGGGTCTCTCCCCTACTTTCATCCAACAAATCGGAGAACGACAAGGCCTCACATATAGTGCCTCATAGGGTGCCATATATATGTTCGCCTGATAACTGTTGTTGGAGGCGAACTCCACTAAGGGTAAGTGCTCTTCCCAGCCACCCTTGAGATCTAGGACGCATGCCCGTAGCATGTCCTCTAAAGTCTGGATGGTGCTTTCCGACTGACCGTCCGTCTGGGGATGAAAAGCAGTGCTCATCATCAACTGTGTCCCCATGGCCCGCTAGAAACTCTCCCAAAAATGAGTCGTAAACCTGGGATCCCGATCCGATACTATAGATACGGGCACCCCATGCAACCGGATAATCTCCCGTATATATAACCTACAGAATTCCTCCAGTGTGAAGGTCATCCGCACCACCAAAAAGTGTGCCGACTTTGTAAACCGGTCCACTATTAGCCATACCGCGTCATGCCCTCTCGATGTTCATGGAAAGTGGGTCACAAAATCCATCGTGACATGCTCCCACTTCCACTCCGCTACCGCCAAAGGCTAGAATAACCCTGCTGGTCTCTGGTGTTCAGCCTTCACCTGCTGACACGTGAGACATCGGCTAACAAAATCTCCAACATGTTTCTTCATTCCGCTCCAATAATACTGGCGATGAAGATCATGGTACATCTTCGTGCCACCTGGATGCACAACAAAACGGGAGCAATGGAACTCTCAAAGGATTTCCTCTCTCAGCTCCGCAGACTGGGGAACCACAATCCTTCCCCTAAACCGAAGACTACCATCCTTATGAATGGTCCAGCCCTCGTCATCTGTACATGACTGTACTCGATCCCTAATGGACAAAATCTCTGTGTCCTGCCCCTTTGACTCGATCACTTTGCTCAGTAGGGAAGGCACAGCCACTAAACTCCCCAAAGTGTCCTGAGCCTGACCCATGTAGCGGGTCCCACAGTCTCGAGCATCTGCCACTCCCAAGAAGCCACACTAGCAAAGACTCCCCGTGACTTCCGGCTGAGTGCATCAGCCACCACATTTGCCTTACCGGAATGGTAATGCAAAGTGAAGTCATAGTCCTCCAGATACTCCATCCACCTGTGTTGCCTCATGTTGAGGTCCCGCTGTGTAACGTTGTACTTCAGACTCTTATGGTCTGAAAACACCTCAAACTGTTCACCGTATAGATAGTGGCGCCAAGCCTTCAAGGCAAAGACTATGGCCGCCAACTCCATGTCGTGCGTAGGATAGTTTTGCTCGTGATTCTTTAACTGCTGAGAACCATAAGCCACCACCCTTCCGGACTGCATCAAAACGCAACCAAGTCCATCCTTCGAGGCATCATAATACACTGTGTACCTCTGTCCCATTTCTGGAACTATCAAAATAGGGGCGGAAGTAAGTCTCCTCTTCAACTCCCGGAATGCCTTCTCACACGAATCATTCCACTCAAACATGACCTCTTTTCGGGTCAACTTGGTCATTGGTGCGGCTAGTCAAGAGAAGTCCTCAATGAACCTCCGATAGTACCCTGTTAATCCCAAGAAACTACGTATCTCGAAGACTGACTTCGGCCTCTCCCAATTTATAACCGCCTCAACCTTTTTCGGGTCCACGGATACACCCGAAGCTGACACCACGTGTCCTAAGAATTTCACCTCAGTCAGCCAAAATTCACAATTGCTGAACTTGGCATACAACTGATGGTCTCTCAAGGTCTGGAGGACAACCCTCAAGTGACCCTCATGCTCCTCCTTAGACTTGGAGTAGATCAAGATGTCGTCAACAAAGACCACGACGAACTGATCTAGGTAGGGTTGGAACACCCTATGCATGAGATCCATGAATGTTGCTGAGGCATTTGTCAATCCAAAGGGCATCACGGTGAACTCAAAATGCCCATACCGCGTTCTGAACGCCGTCTTAGGGATATTTGTCTCCCTAATCCTCAACTGATGGTAACCCGTACAGAGATCTATCTTAGAGTAAACCCGCGCCCCTCCCAGCTGATCAAACAAATCGTCAATCCTCTACAAAGGGTACCTATTCTTGATAGTAACCCTATTTAACTGCCGGTAGTCTATGCATAGTCGAAGGGTCTTGTCCTTCTTCTTGGCAAAAAAGACCGGAGCGCCCCAAGGTGAAGTGCTCGGTCTAATAAAGGCCCTGTTCAACAATTCTTATAATTGGACCTTGAGTTCTTGCAACTCAGCTGGCGCCATCCTATGTGGAGTCATAGAAATGGGCGATGTACCGGGGTGCAACTCAATAGTGAAGTCTACATCCCTATATGGAGGTAATCCTGGTAGTTCATCTAGAAAAACATCCTCATACTCACAAACCACCCGAGGTAGACCAAACTCCTGTCTCGCCTCGTCCTCCAGGGTAAGGCTTGCTAGCCAACCCATCAACTGCCCGTGCCAATGGGAGTCATACACTACTTGGGGTAAAACGCCATGCTTTTCCACCTGGAATTTGAAACAAACACCCTCCAGTGTGTAGGAAGTGACCCTCTTCCGATCACAATCGATGACAATTGGGTGTGTCGCCAACCAGTCCATCCTAAGGATGACATCAAACTTCGACATATCCATGACCCTAAGGTCCACGGTTAGTAGAATCCCCGAGATCTCTAACTCACAACCCTGACATATCTGATCAACACTCACCCTAGCTCCTAGGGGAGAACTCATATGTAATGGCTCTTCCAAGGTTTCGACCTCTAAGCCCAAATCTTTCACACATGATGCAGCAATAAAAGAATGAGATGCACCAGAGTCAAATAATACCCTTGCCTCAAGTCCAGGAACTCCCGAGCCTTAGCTTGTCGGACAGACGCCGGGAAATATTTGCCCATGAAGAGCTCTCAGAACTCTCCCCATGTCGTTGCCTCTAAGTTCTTCGAGGCTTTATCCCAACCCACCATCGATGGGTTTCCCCTTCTAGCAAGAATGCAGCTAACCTTATTTTAGTGGCATCGGAGTTAATCTCCATAGCCTCTAAAATCTTGTCAACTTGAAGGAACCAATGGTCAGCCACCATCGGATCTGCCCCTTCCACGAAAATTGGAGGCTTGTGTGCCTTAAACTTCTGGAGTTTACTTGAGCCCCCTTGGCCCACATTTGCACTAGCTTGTGCAATGGTAGCAGCCGCAGCACTAACCTGTGCAATGGTCACAGTCGCAGCACCAATAGCCTCTACGAAGGCTTGTTGGTCAAAGGCCGGTGGTGGTTGGTTGTTGTTCCGCCCACGCCTCGGTCGCGTCCCCTTCCTCTATTTGCCATCTACACACATGTAAGATAACAATAGGGCCTCACATAGTATCCTAAGATAGGGATCAAGTTTAAACTTTGAGATTTCTCTCATTGCCTCACTAGTAGAGCGTGTGCCACCACTAGTAGACACTTACACCCTGAACCATCTCGTTCATTCTTTTTCCGACCCCCAATGTTATGTTCTCTAACCCTAGTGTCTCCTTTCCACATACACTTCACCATGCATATACTTCACATAACATATAACACATAACATGTAGCATATTAAAGCACATAACATGAGATGTACAATGAATGCAATGGTCTAGACCCATGCCCATCAAGCCCTAGGTAATTCGCATACCTATGCTTTGATACCAAACTATGACGCTCCAAAATTCGGGGGTCATTTATAAGTCCATTGATCACCCATCAACCCGCGGAAATACCCGTGAATACTGGTTAACCCGACACCGCGGCACCACATCCCCTTTACCGGGATTTAAAAAAAATACAAAGTGTATATGCTTTTGAATGATTGACCCATCCGAGGTCCAATATACCACCATTGGTACTTTATTATGGTCCATTTATAACATTTGAAGGAAGGAAACACATAGCCCAAAAGCTTGGCAAAACAGTTTTTTTATTTCTGATTTTTGGAAAGCGTACCGGTATGGCGTACCGGTACGCTGTGCCTACTGGACCACGTTGTATCGGTACGCCGTACCTACTGGACCCCGTTGTACCGGTACGCCGTGCCCACTTTTGCCTGTTTCACCTGTTTTTCATTTCCAATCCATTCCAAACCTTTCTACAATGATCCAACACATGTTTAATGAAGTTTTGCACATAAAACATGATACGTATAAGTTCTATTACAATCATTTGCATATATTTAAATGTCAAAACTAAGTTTTCACGATTAGTTTACAAAAACCCAAAGCGAAGCCACATATCCGCCTCTCTTCATCCTTGGGGCCTCGAGTAAGTGTCATCCACCAGTGTGTACCTCTCACCAGAAATGTTTTCCCGTATAAGGTGAGCTACGCTTAATAGAGTATTTCCTACAGAGGCTACTCCTCAACCTAGATGTATATGAAATGTTCATATACAACATTTTACGAGCAACATTATTTTCAACCTTCCCGAGACCACTTATCAATCACCAAGTATGGTGTTTGATCAACCATGCACTCACACACCCACACTCATGACTCATGCCCATGAATGTGATGCCAAATCTATGCCCAAATTGCAATGCATGCCAAGTGAGCAATTTCCACATATCAACATGTACCATGGTAATTTATATCATATGCATATAGTCACCCTTATCCATCACAATGTCAATATATCAATGAACATATATCAACAATCATAACAAACATGTTATTACATAATTTATGTCCAAAACACACTTCACTCACAAGAGCACAATCTAAACAAATAGGATGCCCACACGATACCGCATTTCAAGAAATTTCACAAGGAACTTCCACATATCAATTTCAAGGTAGAACTTGGAATAAACCATTTCTACACCCATTTCCTCACTTCCCTAATAATAGGCAAGTGCTATACACCTAACCATTCCCTATGGACACCATAGGTTGTAAATAACCAAAGTAGGAGGGAACCCTACCTCAAATGAAACGTGGAGAACTTCAAGAACACCAACCAAACTTCAAGGTCTTGATTTCCCAAAATTCTCCTTCTTGGATCTTCGGTGAAATCTTTCGCTCTTGGTATGGTTGTGTAGCCCTCGTCGATGAGATCGACTTTGATTCTTGGTCCGAATGATTCTGACAAACGGAACTCCGTGAATCGTCGAGAAAAGCCTTGAAATTTATGTTTTTCTTCTCATTTTCCTCTCCTCTCTCCCTCACACGTTTACACACTAATTTCAGAAGATATTTCTTCCAAAAAAGCATATTTTTACCGATATTTATAGCCCTTGATGTTTGGTGCACATCGCGCTACACGCCCCCATTTATCCAGGTCTGTTTTCGCCCCGAAATGATTAATTTCATCCCGGTTTAAGTTCAAATTATTTTTATTTGAACTTTCCTTCAATTATAAGGAAATTTTATAAATTTTTATTTTGGGGACGTTTGTGAGGTCACCCGACACCCAGTTTTCTCGTAAAACGTGAAAAATTCGACTATCTCGAAATTCGACGAACATTTTCTCGGAAACTCGGTTTCGCGATACGAATCCAACGGCGAAGTCCGTTGTGTCATCCGAGCTCTAGGTAAATACGTATTTTAAATCCGCATTATAGTGGTAAATTACCGTTTTGCCCTTTTTCAGAAAAAGTTCAAATTTACCCGGGTTTTACATAATTATTTACCAAAGTGAAGTTATTGCCACTGTTGACGGAATTAAAAAATTATTATAATACCCACGCTTTAAAATCAAACTTTTCTTCTGATTTACTCTTGGTCATAAAACTAATGGAACATGACAACAAACCAGCACATTTCAATCAAATGTGTCAAGTTTCTTTTTCTCCCAAGTGAGGTTTTGATTCGGGACCGAAAATCACTTATGTTTTACCTGTTTTTTTGATTTGGGACCGATGCTCTATCTATTTGGGTATTATACATATATTATAAAGGATATTTTAGGTATTTAGATAATGTTCTTTTGGAGGGAAACAATGGAAACAAAGCCTACAACATATTTTAGACGTGTGGAGCACACTCTCCATTAACTTGGATGATAAAAGTAACCATTTCACTTTAATACATAATTATAGGGAGGTAATGTACATAATTTTAAACATCAAGTAGATAACGTATCTGTAGTTGAAACCACAAGAAAGTAAAAAGCAATTCATTGATATAATCTACCAACTTTTATTTAAACACATTCACACTAATCTAAAAATTTCCATCTCTTACAAATATGGGCTCTAATAGGCGTACCTTGCAAAAGAGCACCTCACTAGTCTATATCTATACTATTATAAAATATCAACATATTTGAAAAATATTTTTTTTTCCGTCTTTACCCTTAAACAGTACAAGTATTACATTCTTATCCTTTAAAATCAATTGCAAATTAAACCTAAATGCTATTAGTTTCCCACTTCTACCTCCATTACAATCTTTTCCCCTCCCCCCCTCTCTTTCTCTCTCCGTTCATTTTCCGTTTCAGGGTTCCCTATTCCAGCTGATACACACGTTTTCCATTTATTCATCTCTGTTCAAAACCCTTTTGGTATATCAGTATATCAGATGAAGATATTTGTCTCTCTCCCTCTCTCTCTTTCTCTCCTCCCCCTTCTATCACTGTGTGTTTGAGTATTACAATATCAGTCGGTTGCTTGAATAGGTATTGCTTCTCCCTCTTCCATAATTTTTAAGTTTATCTCATTCAATCTAAGCTATTAATATTCTTGTTTCCCAATTTTTTATTTGTTTTACAGTGTTTCCAGTTGGTTTTCCTATTTTAATGTTTGGTTCCTAGGAGGGTCTTCTCGGAATATTGAATGGTGATCTTTGTTTGAATTGGGTTTTGATTGTTTGGATATTTGTGAATTTTAGTTTTAACAAATTGGGTTCATGCAAATAGAAGAAAACCTCAGCCAGAATCCGTATTCATGAGGAACTTTCTGCACCATGACCATGGTTTGGATTCTTTCCTCTACTTAGACTGCGATGTTTTAATTAGTATTTGACAATTGCAGCGTGATGGTTAAATTACAATTCAATTTTGCTCAGTCCTGCTTGAAATATTGCGTGGTTAAAACAAAAAAGTAGATTTTCTTTGGAATGAACATCATCTAATCATATTGGCTGAGCTTGTCAAAGATCATAGCCACCCAAACTGGTAAATGATTGAATTCACCTTCAGCCTAAAAGATTCTGAAAGGTTGGGCTTTTGTGCAATTATATTGGCTTAGTTTGTGTTCATTTGTTTTTACAATTTGCAATAGTTGCACCAAAATCATTTTAGGTTAACTATGAATAGTTAAGAAAGCTTTCTTTATTCTTCTTATTTCTCCTTGTGGGCAGAGTCTATTGTCATAAGTATGGTCATCTTAGAATCTGTGGCAGCTTTTGTGATGAATGATAATTAGCATCTGTACTTGAAATTGGGAAGAGAAGTTATTTTAGAACTGATGTGCACAAAAAATAATGGCATCAAGGGCAACCTCCCAAGTTCCATCCTATAAAGGCTAACTTTAGAAGGACTATCATGTAGATTGGGTGGATCAGGAACAGTCCTCCATAAGATGAGGCCTCCAATAATTAGTCTAGGTCGCTGCTCAATTGCCTATTGTGATGATATAATCTAACTACATATTTGTCTATGAATAATATTAGCATAGTACTGTTTGTGTGTATAGTTGTTATTCTGATCCTGGTGCTCGAAAATATATGTTCTTCCACCTTCTTTCTTTGCTTTGCCAGATAGAAGCTAACCACCTGAATAAGGAGCAGCAAGAGTATTAAATGTGTGTAGATTTAACATTTCTACCCAAAACTCCGGTGCGAGATTGTTTCAGTTTAGTGGCATGCAAGCATATGCAACCAATATCGTATGCAGTAGTGGCGCCTGGCCTAGTGTTGATAAGCACGACCAACAATTGCATGTCGTTGTTCAACAAAGTTCTTCTTCAAGTGGCTTTAAATAAGATGTTTCAATTGTTTGTAAAAGAGGTGCCTTTTTATTTATCCTCAATTACTCTACTTGGTGTTTCAAATATTATAATTGGAGATGTTTTAGTATTGCAGGTGGTATTTTTGTTTCTTTGTCAAAGTAAAATCCAATTTTAAGCTGAATTTTGTTTCAAATTTACTTTTTTTCATGGCAGATGAAGTTGGGGGAATTTTGGAGTGGAAAAGGGTCAAAGGGTGAGTGAGAGGCTAGAGTTAAACGGTTTACGGAGGGGATTTTCAAGTGATCATCAGTGTGGACAGCATGGAGAAGCATTGACGGAATGGTGGTCATCTGAGTAGGTGGAGAAGGGAACCCATTAACTTGGCCACCTTACTAGAACACCTGTGACAACAATGACTTGTATCTACAACTATAACTAAGGAATGGAAAGTATTAAGAACCATTAACAGACAGACTAAGATAGCATTTATGTACTCATTTTCTAACCTATTGTTGGTTTTTTAATTCTGTTGAAACGTGGGCTGTGAATGAAATTGAGCTACTATCATTCCAGTAGATAGTAATAATTTTGTTGTAACTAGCAAGAAGCTTGCTTGTCACCCCCCCCCCCCCAAAAAAAAAAAGCCCAAAACAAATTTATTATGTAGTTGATTTTGAAAATAGAGATTACTTATATTATAGCTTCTTATTTTACATAAGCAAAAGACTCCTTATCATATTGTCCAAATATAAATAATGTAGTAAAAGTAACAATAGCAATAGAAATAATTAAGCTCATTTCATTCATTTGCGAACTCACAAACCACTTGGTCATGAGGTTTAGCTCCTAAATAAAGTTTGCTACAATGATGGTTTTGTTGCACCCACCACCCAAAAGAAATGTCATTGGTGGATTCTCTAACACTTGTGCCCCTTTACTTTCTATTGTGGTCTTATTAAACAAATCCTAAACATATTGTATGGAATCAACGGTCCCACATGGTTACCATGTCTGTTACATTAAGTGAATGCATGTGTTCATATTGGTAATGGCATGAGAGACAACTGCTATTAACGTTGCTTTTACCCAACTTGAAATTCATCTTATATTTCTTCTTCAGGATTATAATTAGGCACAAACATTCACAAAACTAAAGGGCATTGGTTATTTGTGCTTAGCTCATATTCATACAAAGCTGGATTAAGTTTAGTGTTCATATGGTCAACCATAAAAGCTTTAATTTAGTGAACTGATGTTCCAAATGTTCAATTTGGGCCCTATTTTTAATGGTTTGTGACTTGGCATAGTTTGAACCAAAGCTTCATATTTTAACGCCATGTGGCTTGGCTCATGTTCATTAGCATAGTTAACTCATTCATTTTTCACAACCCAGATGGCCATTGTTTTTCTCAAGACTCTTATTCAATACTCAATATGACCACCATTTATTCACATAAGGATAAGAAAATCAATGGTAATTGGATAATTTTTTGTTTCGCTATATATACACACAATATCCCTGTTTGTTTATGATTACTTCATATTCCACTGACACAAGATGCATAATAATGTTGCTCAAATTCTTTAACTACAATTGTATATCCATATAGAATGGTAGAGCCATACATCTAAAAAGTGTTCAACAAAGTACTCTATTTCCTATATCTAGAAGGAAAACAAAAATGTTGAAACATGCATATTGAAACATATCCAATATTTAAAGTGTAGTTCCATATTCTCCAATTGAAAATAAATATTGCCTATAAAAAAATTTCATTTGGCATGTTTCGGACCTCAATCATTGAAAGACATCAAATGTTTACTCAAGTGAGAAATTCAGAGAAAGTAGTCTACAGTTTTGATATAGAATATTTATTACATTCAAATGATTCATGTGCAACGCATATGTGCATCAATTAGTATATATAAAAGAGTGAATGCTCAATTTCATCTCTTACTATTCATAAGATGGGGCCCACGAGTCTGGGCCATATTCCATCCCTCTTTTATTTGAAAAAAATTAACTAATGGCAGCCAAGATCCCAAAAGAAAGGAATATCAAAAGATTGAATCAAATCAACTGAGAAAATCATGGAGAAGGAATGGCCCATGTCAGTGGAAGTATGATAGTGAGACCATGACCTTTTCTTTTCTTTAAAGAAAGCATTAACCCACAGCTCCGCAAGCCTTTCTTTCTCCAAGTTTGTCTTCTTTGTTGGCAAAAAAGCCCTTCTCTCTGTCTAAGCTTTTCATCGCCACACAGTAAGGCCATGAAGATCTCCCTCTTTCTATCTCTTTATTTGTCAAGACAGATTCAATGAGGGATCCCTTTTGCCTCAAATTTCTTTTTATTTATGGTAATGCTTTAGTTTGTAGGTGGAAAGTTAAAAAAGAGGTTGACGCACATGTTTATGCTAGTGTACTTAAAGGGATGTGTATGATAAATGGATGGGATGAAAAGCCTCGAGCTGCCTATTAATGAAGGAACTGACCAGTGGATAGAAGGCTTCTTGGGTAGGTGTAGAGGGTAAATGCTCTCACCAGCCAATATGTCTATCTTAGACCAGATAAAAGTTTGTACTAAAGGTGCAAGTAATGGAGGCATTTATAGCACGTTACTCAGCCAGGCCAGGCTGGCCCATAGGATAACCGCCCCTTCCTTTGTACGAGGGTTAGCGATGTACTGATACTTGTGCCTACCTGCAATTGCCTTGACTGCAGTGATACCGATGGCCGCTTACCGCAAGCCACGTGTGTCAACATTAATTAGGCGGTTGTGACTTTTCCTTGGACGCAGCGTGGACTTTGCCATCAAGGAGGGATGCAACAATTGAGGTAAGGGAGGACTCCCGAGGCTATGGGCCACTACTGATTACCGCAGGACCATGATTGTGGGAGGGTCATGTCCATGGTGCCCCCATTGCACGCCTACCCAGGGTCTTCCCTTCCCTCTTTAAACCTTTTCTTTAGGTATTTGTTGAGGTGCCTAATAAAGGAGACTCACATAGTTTCGGTCTTTCAGCCTCCAATCTGCATGTCTCATCATCCTATATGTTGATCTGGACTATTAACCCCTGGTGCTTTAGGAGTCCTTCCAAATCCCAGTTAAACACAACCCAGTGCGAAGTGAGGTATACATTGCGAGGCCTACTTGAGCGGACAAAACATTCGAAACCCTGCCTGAGGCCGAGGTTAATAATCATGCTTGTCCTCCCCTGTTGCTTACTTCTCCCTTGAGGAGGGCGATATTGTCCTGTCCCAAGGTGGGGACCCCTCCTCTTAGTCCATTGGGCCAGTCGAGCAACGATATACAATTGGTTGACTTTACCACGATGGACGTCCAATGGATTCCAGGTTCTCTCTAGGGGTTCCAATCCGAGGGTACCCTTCGAGGATAGTGTAGAGGCAAAAAGTAGGGATCACCTCTGACAATATGAAGTTAGGAATTGTAATTTCTGATATAATCTCTGAACTTGATCTCCCAGCCCTCTTTCTGCAAAACGAACAAACTGCCCAAGATCGAAGTGCTTCGATCGAAGGCACTCCGATGCTTAAGTCAGTAACGGAATGATATGAAGTGCACCAAGGCAAGGAGAGTTCAGCGTACCTTTTCACCTTGGTCTCGCGTTCTTTTTATAGCTTGTATTCCCCTTAGGGTTTCCGTTAATTCAGAGGCAAGGTGGCACACCTTCCTTTCTTTCAGTGTTTGAGTTTGAGAAGTTTCTGATTCTTCTCCAATAATTTCTCTGAATATCTTTATTCTCGTAGATCTCGTTTATCTGATTACCTAAATTTTAGGCAAATCTTTCTGTATCCACCGCCTTTGAAAAGGTCGGGCTTATCTAATGCCGAGCATCTCCAATGTTTGCCGATCCGTTAGCGAGCTCGGTTTGGCATAACTGACCTCTTCTCTTTCCGTGCCGATCTCATCCATGAACTCGGCTTGGTACAAACCGAGCTATTCCATTGCACTGATGAACACTTCGATAGGCTTGATGATTTCGAAAGCAGAACTATTGCCTTGTATACCGAGCCTTTGATTAGCTCGGCTCAGATGAGGTACAATAGCGGGTTCTTCATCCTCAATCACGTGCTTAGTCTTGTCAACCTCACGTGAGCACATTTAATGCTAGGACACGTGTAACGCTGGGGTCTAACCCCTTCATTTGCCCCCAGAAAACGTCTGACAGACGTTTTTTCGCCTGTCAGCCGTTTTCCCTCTAATCATTATTGCCTTGGGCTTTGTATCTTTCCTTCCTCTCGGTTTTGGCGGCATATTCAGTGTATTCAATCTGTCCTTTGAAATTCTTCTCCTATATAAACCACCTTTTTCTTTCTTTTCATATACTCTGCCTTTCTCGCTTTACCCACTGCCTTTCTTGCTTCTAACCCTTCTCATTCTGTGTTCTCACCTTTGCGCATTTCGTCTTCTCCAATGGCACCTCTTCAACCTTCAGACATCCCAGCCTTCAGAACTAAATACGACATCCCTGATGATGTGGAGATCAGGGTCGCTGGGAAGGATGAGCCTTTGATAGGCACGAGGGAATCAATCCCCATTCCCACTCGTGCTATCACTGAAGGGGGGGTGCGATTTCCTCTTGACCCCCTTCTGATTTGGGTGTTGTCAGCTGCCAAACTGTGCCCCCTCCAGTGCTGCCTGAACTTCTTCAGGATCGTCATGGGGGTTGTCTCCTTGAACAAGATCTTAGGTGTAAGCCTCGGACTGTGGGAGATCCTCTACTGCTACATCCTAAAGGCAACAGGGGGTAGTTTCTACCTTTCTGTAAGGAAGAAGGACCGGTATCTAGTCACCCATCTTCCAGATTCCAACAAGGGCCATGAAAACAATATCGTATTTGTCTCTGGGACTTGGGAGTACGCTGCCGGAGCCGTTCCATCTTATCGTTGTCCCTACGAAGAGGGCATGCCAGGTATTTCATGTCTTGCTGTTCTTGAGTTACTTCATTTCCTTCTCAAATTCTTTCAAATTCTTGTCTTGATGTTGTTTTCGTGTAGGAGAGACTGTGAAGGGTAGAGTTCCTGAAACCTCTGTTAAGTTAGATCAACTTCAGAGGGTCTGGGATTTTAATGAGACTCTGTTTTTTCGGGCCGCTCATACGCTGCTTGGTTATGTCCCGACCTATTCATCGTTTATTGCCGTGCCGAACCGACCCAATGCGACTCTTGCCGCGGATCGAGAGACATTACAGTCTGCTCGGGAGAAGACTCCGAGAGGCAAAAAGAGGGCTTCTGCAACAGGCACTGGCCACAGAGTGGCGAGAAGCTTCATGGATTTCTTGGATGCTGATGAGCCGATCATTCCTCCCGAGCCTGCGGTGACTCACTCCATACCCCCAGTTGTTGAGGAAGAACTAGCTCCTGAGCCAATTGCCGAGCTGTCGGTTCCCACTCATGAAGAACTTCCGAACATCAACCAAGAAGCCCCGGTTCAGACTATTGAAACTTCAACTCCCTTTGAGACTGTCCCTTCTGCACCAGAAACCAATGAAATTTCTGATGATGTCTTTGTCCTTGAGGTTGATGAGGGCCCAGCTCCTAAGAGGCGAAGAACTTCCGAAGCTGAACCGAGTCATCCAGCAACTCCCCCCTTCCGACCAGTTCTTAAAGCAAAAAAGAAGGAAATCACTGCCAAAGATTTTGTAATCCAAAATTTTAATGTCGCGGTTGGGCTTGCCAGAGGAGTAATCCTTCCTCGTGACCTTGCCATAAACGAGTCTTTAGCTGATGAGGAGGTTTCTCGCCAAGCCATTCAGCATATGGTTCTAGTAAGTCCTTTGCGTATTTCCGTGTTCTTCATTCTTCGAAAATATAACTCCTTCCCTGTTATGATTCCCAGGGTTTGCAAAAAGTGCACGAGGTTGGAGCTCGGATTGCCAGGAAGGATAAACTCTTGAAAGATGCCATGCATGCCCGAGCCTCAGCCTTAGCAAAAAAAGAGAGTGCGGACGAAGAGTATGCCAAACTCTGTGAAGAGGTTAAGGTTCTTCAGGCTCAAAATCAAAGCCTGATTGACAAGGACCAGAAACTTGAGGCTGAGCTCGGCAAACTGAAGAACTCCGAGCACGAAGTAACTGTTGAACTTTCGAAGAGCCAGATTGAATACTCTACTCTGCTAGAAGAATTTGAACAGTACAAGGCAGATGCAGAAGAGAAGATCGACGCTGCTTATAATGAAGGTGTGGAGAAGGCGGAGAATGATCTTCGATCTCAAATTCCTCAGATCAGAGAAGCTTTCTTCGGCAAGGGCTGGCGAGCTGCTTTGGTTGCTGCCGAGGTTAACCCTTCTTCAGAGCTTTTCACAAGACATTCCGTTCCGACCTCCTCACAACCTCCTGCAAGCTGAACCAATACTTAGAACTTTTTCTTTAAAAACAATTTCGATGTAATTGCCTTGGATCTTTTGCTTTCTACAGATCCTTGTATACATCCTTTTGGTAATGAATAGATTTACTACTTGTTCTGTTTTGTAATTTTCTTCGATGAATGCACAAGGAAATTATTATGTACTTGGTTCGAGATTTTTGACGTTTCGACCTGCTTGGTCATTCCTCACAGAGCTCGGTAGCTCAATAGTGAAAACAATCATTTAAAAGATTTCGTTTATTCTCGAGTCTCGGCCTGTTCGGCCTTTCTTCAAAGAACTCGGTCCCTCAACAGGGAAGTCAACACTTAGAAATACTTTGGTTATTCAAAAGTTGTGGCCTTGTTTGGCCATCAGTTAATTAGTTCGGCACTAATCCGAATCTCTTGAAGTTATGGCCTATTCGGATCTGTCTTTCTGTAGATTCGTTCCAGTTAGGAACTATTTACTTGATTGAGTCTCTTGAAGTTATGGCCTATTCGGCTCTGTCTTTCTGTAGATTGGTTCCAATTAGGAACTATTTACTTGATTGAGTCTCTTGAAGTTATGGCCTGCTCGGCACTTTCTTACAAGAGTTCGGTTCCTTGTAGGAACTGTTTTCGTATATGCCTCTTGAAGTTATGGCCTGCTCGGCACTTTCTTACAAGAGTTCGGTTCCTTGTAGGAACTGTTTTCTTAAACGAGTCTCTTGAAGTTATGGCTTGCTCAGCACTTTCTTACAAGAGATCGGTTTCTCAGTAGTTATACCTAGTCCGCTTTGGGATCTAAGTGTCTCTACTTCGTACCGACCCACCAATCTAATTGGGCTCTTACCCATCCCTAATCAGCTTTACATTGTCATGCGTAGCCGAGGGACTGGGTCAGATCGGGTGGCTACGCTTGATTTAAGTTCATTACTTTTGAGGATATTTGCCTTCCTTCCTTAGCAATAGGATGTATAATAGAGATACGATCCGAAAGAAATCCTGAATTTTTATTCGATATTCCGAATGGCACATTTGGTGCTAGTACATTAGAAATAGAATTTTCTGAGGTTTGCCGTGTTCCAGGGGCGCGGTACGGCCTTTTGGTCAGGCGTTTCAAGCTCGTAGTATCCGCTGCCTCCAACTCTGGTGACTCTGTACGGTCCTTCCCAGTTTGCTCCAAGCTTTTCGTCTGCTGGGTTCTTTGCTGATCCCAGCACACGTCTGAGCACTAGATCCCCCACCGCAAAAGAGCGAGGGCTCACATTCTTGTTATAGGCTCGGGACATCTGACTTCGATACGAGGCCATTCTTATTACGGCCTGGTCTCTCTTCTCCTCGGCTAGATCCAAATCTCTTCTGATGACAGCATCGTTGCTACCACTTTCTACTAGCTCGGTTCTTAAAGTCGGTAAGCCAATTTCTAGTGGAATAACAACCTCCATACCATAAGCCAAGGCGAAGGGGGTCTCTCCAGTTGAACGCCGAGGTGTGGTTCGGTATGACCATAGAACACTTGGCAGCTCCTCTACCCACCTTCCTTTGGCACTCTCCAGCTTCTTCTTGATTCCATCCAAAATCGTTTTATTGGAGATTTCAGCTTGCCCATTACTTTAAGGATAGGCCGGGGTGGAGTAGTAGTTACGAATACTGACTTGATCCGAAATGTGTACACCCAAGTGCAGGCGGTCAAGTTGTAGTAATCATCCAGTTTGAGTCCAGAGTCGAATCCTCAGGGAACTATGGTTGGTGTTCTTTGAAGTAAATAGTGAGAAAGACTTGTAACTGGAAATATTATGATTTTGAAGTTGTGGGAAGTTTTGGATAGAATGTAAGATTCTTTCCAATGGGTATTTTTCTAGACAAAATATAAGATGATTAAATGTAACAAACACTCTTTGGTTCGGGAATCAGAATATGTAGTTGATTGTCCGGTGCATTATGTTTGTGCTTTATAACTCAATTAACTCCCGTGTCAACGGCAAATTAATCGGAAGATAGGAATGAAGTGCAATAATGGTGGACATTGAAAGTTTGTCATGAAGAGTTAGTTAGGGTGCTTGCCTTGAATCAATGGATCTTTCCATGTAGGAGTCATCCATTTATCATAGAAAGATCCGTTGATTATACAAAGTACCCTTACTTTGCTAGGTGCATTCAATCGCCCAAAAAATCAAGTGGAGTATAGAACATTTAAGCATAAAGGTGATACACAAACATAATGTCCGGATTAATCTTTTATATATCTATCATCCCTTCCCAAAGAGTGAATGAGGACTACTCACCCTTCATAGCTATGGTAAAGCTAGAATGATGAATGGTACTCATCCCCATAAGCAAAGGTGTTACAAAGTAAAATGCTCAAGCACTAGAAGTAAAATGCATGAACAATAAAATAGAAGAAAGCTAGTTATCCTTGGAGGGTTTCCACCACAACCGAAGGATAAGCTATATCTCTTGATGTATGCAAATACAAGTAACAATTAGAAGAGGAGGCTCAGCCTTCTATTATGGTTATACAAGCAAGTAAATATAAAAGCTATAAAGAAATGACAATTAGAAGAGGAGGCTCAGCCTTCCATTATATTTATACAAGCAAGTAAATATGAAAGCTATAAAGAAATGACAATTAGAAGAGGAGGCTCAACCTTCCATTATATTTATACAAGCAAGTAAATATGAAAGCTATAAAGAAATGACAATTAGAAGAAAGAACTCTTACCATAAGAACATAAGCATAAAATCTTCAATACATGAATTGAAATGGAAGCTACAAAAGATGAAAGAAATTTTGCTCTCTAAATTCTTCTTTTTTTTTTTTTTTTTTAAAATGTTCCAACAATGGGTCTATTTATAGGCCAAAATATTGAACCAACTACCAGTCTTCATCTACCGGTCTTCATCCACCGGTCTTCATTAGGGTTTCACTGGACAATAGGGTTCCACTGGACATTCGAACGTTGGGTGACGTTTTTTTTCAGTTTATGTCCTTAAGGAGCTGCTTGTTACCCTCAGATGTACTTCTTGGATGCCTTTGGACTTCCCTTCACTTTAGAACCTAAAATATCATCATTTAAACTCAATCAAAGTATAATTAGTCCAAAAAGAGTGTAACAATATGCTACTTTTGAGTGCTAATCACACCCCCCAACCTAAACATTGCTGGTCTCTAGCAATAAGAAGGTAATGAAATGTAAATTTATTCCTAATGCCTTTTTCGTAGGTAATCCGGTTGCATTTAGCACATGCAACATGCCGTTAAACCACTAGGTTTACCCTAATGGACGAGTGTTGTCTCGTGAGGGTTTTCAGTGAAGCTACCCACAAACTTCAGTTTGAACAGAAATGTATGTGGGGTTGCTAATTAAAAGAATTAGCATCATGGTCGTTAAGACACCCCGATTCTCAATTGTGACTTATTCCTCAAGCTTTCCTTCCATTGGTACTCACACTATGCAAAAATTAATACTTTGTCTCATTTGGAATTTGGGTGCCTTTAAACATGAGAATAATCATCCTTAGAAACAAGAATTGGTATACAACAATCATTCCTCTTTTCACTGTCCATGGCTAGTTTTGATTTCACAAACCTCTCTTGGAATGCTCTCAGCAAAACAAATCACTCAGATTATAGTGACTTACCTCTCAAAGGGTATGTGATCAGAAGATGGCCAGTCGAAAAACCACATGCACAATCAATAAAATAGAAGTTTTGAGAAAACACATAGTCAATTTTAGCATAATCTCATGAAAGGATATTGATGCAAAGAAAGCACATCAAATTAACATACCCCACTCGTAGTAAACATACATAAGCAACATACTTGAGATCACCTAGGGCTTTATGCGGGTTATAATGGGGCTAGAGGTCAGTGGCTAATGAAATGACGTCAATAGTGTTCAAAAACTATCCTTTTATGCATTGTAGCACACCTCTTTCTTGGTTCTCGACATTTTGCCTGGAAATGGGATTTCTTTCTTTTATTTTCCCATTTTTTTACTTTCTTGGCAAGTCCCTGTTTCATTGTATTCTTCTCTTTCGGCTGCCCTTGATTTTTTTCTTTCTTGAAGAGTTGTCACCATATTTTATTTTATTTTATTTTATTTTTTTTTTTTTTTACGTTTCACATTGTTTTGTAAGATGGTGCAAGAATTCGGATAGCAAGGTATGATAAATTTCTGTTTTTGTGGCTTGGTCAACATATGGGCTTTTGAAAGAGAATTTATTCTTTTACAGGCTCAAATATGGTTGACTAGGGATATGCTTTTGAAAGAAAAAGCTAAAGCTCAAAGTCAATTCAAAGATGGCCTAAGATCTTTTCTCAAGTATGTGCATCTGTGTGTGTGTGCAAATTTTCCTGTGGGGTATGCAAACAGATCACTTTAGTTACCTCAATCAAAGCAAGATTAATGAGATTATTGAACGAGACTTGGAAGTGAAAGAGCTTACTTTGAGTAATCGTTGGTATCCTCTCACAAAGCATCGCAAAGCTCGAAACTCACCATGGTTTTCTTTGTAATCTCCACTGATTATGTCGGTGTTCCAGGGATTGGTGGTTATATAGCAATTCTATTTTCAAGTTTGATCACTTGCATCTTAAAAACACTAAATACTAATGTACAATCATTAATTTTAAGCATAGGGAGAATACCATTTTTCAGAAATTAAGGTTTTCAGTCCCAGTTGTCAATTTGAGGTGATAAACTGATCATGTGCTAAGTCATTAACAATCCTAACATCCATATCTATTTCACCCTTGTTAGCATGTTTTATCGAAGTGCTACTCCTATTTAAGCATTTTAACAGATAACAAACAACTAAAAAGTGCTAAACGAATAAAAGTGATAAACTGAATCATTCATTCATAGAAAAGCGTGTTTACAGCAAAACTATGATTCAATCCATCCAAAATATAGCTCCAATGAGCAAAACAAAATTATTAACATACCATATTTCAAGGATAAATGAGTATGTAAATATTTTTTTTTTTTTTAACAAGAAGAAGAAATAAAATTCAAAATTATAAACATACTCATTTATCTATGAAAATTGAAAGAAGACTAGATGCACCAATTAAACTTGAAAAACTATGGCGTCTCAGGATAAGTCCCTACCCACACTACAGGTTGGCATTTTAGGACATTCCTTACTCGGCCCATTTTTTTTTTTTTTCTAAAAAGGATTTGGTACATCTAATATGTACATTTTTTACAAAAATTCGGATCATTAACTCCATCCCCAAAACACACTTTTCCACAGCTTTGTCAAAAGAAGAAGAAAGAAAAAAAAAAATCTAATCCGAGTCATCGCTTGTATCTATGTCATTATCAGTGACCCTTCCAACTTCTTGTCGCACATAACGTGTAAGTCCCGGACTAGCATAAGATGGCGTGTCAGGATAATCCTTACTCTGCCCATACACTATCCAGTTTAATCGATCGGTTGCACGACCCGAAATTGGTTCAGAACACTGATTATGTTTTTTCATATGAAATATCCTGCCACAATGGTAACAAGCACCCAGTCGTTTGGAACGACGACGTTTAGCAAAATTGCTTCTGCCACACAATGGTTGTTGTTGTTTCTCTCGGATCTCAATTTTTCTCACATCCCTTGCTTTTCTCATTATCACAGCATGCACATCAGATGGGAAAATGCGTAGAACTCCTAGACTAAACCAAAAAATTTTAGGATCCATGCTTGCTAAGACTAAAGACACTCTATCTGGTTCTTTAACGTCTGCCAGTCACAAAGACAGTTGAAGCTACATCCGATGTGATCATGAAATATAGGCACAAATACTAAAAAAAACCGCGATCCAGAATAAAAATAAACAGAAATTTTTTTTTTTTTTTTTGAAAGAAATTTTTTTTTTTAGAAGAAAAACTAAAATTACAAATACAAAACTAGAGAAAGTAGATCCACACCCCCCAATCTAAACTGAACATTGTCCCCAATGTTTCGAATTTACCAGTGTATGACTTTTGGAAATGAGGTTGTAAGGTACAGATCTGTTCATCTGCCGAAACCTACAAACAACACAAACCAATTAATCATCTTCTGGGGGGATCTGGTTGCGGCTGGAAACCCTTAATCTTGAATGCAAAAAGAAGAAGAACACCCATGAACAAATACAAACATATAACACAAATTACTAAACAAAGGACTGGGTCGTCAGGTCCTACAACCATGGATTTGCAGGGGGTGGGTTGTGTTTACAAAAAACAACGAAGAAGAAGAAAAAGAAAAGAAGAATAAAAGAAGAAGAAGAAAAGAAGGAGTGGGGAGCCAATACCAGTAGATGTGGAGAAAAAAAGAAAAGGTGGGAGGCCTAATAAAGGCGCCCCAATGACTCGACCCCCCCTTTTTTTTTTTTCTAACTTTACTTTCGGCAGTGTCGGCAGGCGCAAATCATGGCAGCAGGCGCAATAATGGTGCATAGGCGTGAATAATGGCAGGCAGGCGCAATAATTGTGCAGGCATGAATTTTTATTTTTATTTTTTTTTGATATGATAATTAATGACGCACAGTAAAAAAAAAAAAAAATGAGTAGGGTAAGAGAACACCTCGCACTTGAGCTTTGACCCATGCACCGATATCTGAAACTAGGAACAACAAAAGAAAGTGACATGCATTAAAAATAACATTAATAAATAAAAGCAACTGTACACTATTGTAGAAGGATTTTAGCAAAAACGTTCAAACGTGTTGTAACGTTCGAACGTCGAATCAAATTTTTTTTTCTACACTACATTATGCATACTAAAAGGAATCAAAATAAACAATCTTAAGCCAAAAGTCATGGCGTCTCAGAACAAATCCCTACCTACACTGTTAGTTGGTAGTTCGGGACGTTACTTACTCTACCCATGTTTTCATTTTAGTCAAAAGAGTTTGTACAGAACATTTTTTTACAGACTCGAACCTTCAGCTTTCATTCCCAACCTCAGTACACTTTTCCACAGAGGTCAATCTGATTCCCCCTCCGTATCTGTGTAGTTTGGACAACCAGCAACCCTGTTGATTTCTTGTCGCACAAAACGGTTAAGCTCAGTACCGGAATAGGATGGCGTGTCAGGATAATCCTTACTCTGCCCATTCACTATCCAGTCTAATCGATCGAGTGCACGACCAGAAATTGGTTCAGAACATTTGTTGTATCTTTTCTCATGAAATATCCGGCCACATTTTTTACAAGCACCTAGTTTTTTCGAACGACGGCGTTTGGCAAATGTGCTTCGGCCACAGAGGGGTTTCTTTTGTTCATCTCGGATCTCATTTTTTCTTATTGGTCTCGCCTTTCTCATGATCATAGTATGTACATCAGTCGGAAAAGTGCGAAGGACTGCTAGACTAAACCAAAAAAGTTTACCATCCATGTTTTCTACTTTATGACCCACTATCTGGTTCTTTTACGTCTTCCAGTCACAAAGACGATCAAAACTGACCCACAGATATTATCATTAATACAAGGTACATAATCTGAACAGATACAACAATAAAAAAAAAAAAAAAAAAAATTTACAGAAAATTTTACGGGTTCAACCTGCGCAGATCAACTACTGTAAACTGCGCAGATCAACTACTGTAAACTGCAGATCAACTACTGTAAACTGTAAATCTCACCCCCCAACCTAGACTGAACATTGTCCCCAATGTTTCGAGTTTTTCGGTTTGTAGAGCTTGAATACGCAGTTAACTGTGGAGATCTGTTCAATCGCCGATGACCTATACCGGAAAAAAAAAAAAAAACAGAGATTAAGCATCTTTGGGGTGGTCTGGGTTTTCGTTGGGACAAAAACCCTTGATCATCAGTGCGTCCCGAAGAAGAACAACCATAAGTAGATAATACAAACAAATGTAGATCACGAGAAGGAGAATAGGGTCATCGAAAAATGCAGACATGGTACTGTTATGGGTTGGATCGTGGTACAGAAGACCGGATGCAGTGGAGAAGAAGAAGAAAAGAGAAGAAGCAGAAGAAGAAAAAGAAAAGAAAAGAGTAAAGGCGGTGGGGAAAAGAAAAAAAAAGAAAAAAAAGCGATGGGGGCCTTATAAAGGCAGTCCATCGTGTCGGGTGTCTGACTGACCCGACCCTTTTTTGTGTCGGCAAGCGTAATCTCCGGAGTGATTTCCGGAGATACTTTCTGGATCCATAAAAAAATGGTCTCCACATTTTGGACAAAATTCTCCACAAAGGGTTTAATCGCTGACCATTGACGGTAAAAATGTTACCGTTTGATGGGTTCTCCACTTCCACTGCCCCATGTTCAAATACCTTTTTAACAATGTATGGTCCAGTCCATCTTGATTTCAACCTACCAGGAAATAGGCGAAGTCTCGAATTGAAAAGTAGAACCTTTTGATCAGGTTCAAAAGATTTTCGCACTATGTTCTTGTCATGAAAAATTTTCATCCTAGTTTTTGCAATCTTAGCATTTTCATATGCTTCATTTCTCAATTCCTCCAATTCATTAATCTGAAGCTTCCGTGACAGTCCGGCCTTATCCATGTCAAAGTTCATTGCTTTAATGGCCCAGTAGGCTCTATGTTCCAATTCCACTGGTAGGTGACAAGGCTTTCCATAGACTAATCGATATGGAGACATACCCAAAATGGTTTTAAAAGCAGTACGGTAAGCCCAGAGTGCATCAGTTAGTCTTGATGACCAATCTTTGCGATCCGGTTTTACTGTTTTTTCCAAAATTAATTTTATCTCCCGATTAGCTAATTCGGCCTGTCCACTAGTTTGTGGATGATAAGGGGTTGCTACTTTATGAAAAATCAGGTATTTTTTCATCAGATTCCAGAATAGTCGATTACAAAAATGAGCACCCCCATCACTTATAATGGATTTTAGAATTCCAAACCGAGATAAAATATTTTCTTTTAAAAACTTGATCACCGTTTGATGATCATTATTTCGGCATGGAATTGCTTCAACCCATTTGGATACATAGTCTACGGCTACTAAAATGTATAGATAGCCAAAGGAGGGGGGAAATGGTCCCATAAAATCAATGCCCCAACAGTCAAAAATTTCGATCACCAAAATTGGGTTTAAGGGCATCATGTTTCTTTTTGAAATGTTTCCCAACCTTTGACATCTATCGCAAGTTATGCAAAAAGCATGGACATCTTTGAAAAGTGTGGGCCAGTAAAATCCACACTGCAAGATTTTTGCAGCGGTTTTTCGAGATGAAAAATGACCACCGCATGCTTCTGAATGACAAAATGTTATTACCTGTCTACTTTCCTGAGCGGGGATGCAACGTCTTCTGATCTGATCCTTACAGTACTTGAATACGTAGGGATCTTCCCAAAAGAAATTGCGGACCTCCCTCAGAAACTTCTTTTTGTCCATGGGAGTGAAAAATGGAGGAAGTGTTCCGATAGCAAGGAAATTAGCAATATCAGCGTACCATGGGGTCTCATCAATCTTGAATAGTTGTTCATCGGGGAATTTTTCATTGATTGGCAGTCCATCCTCATGAAATTCATAAGTTAATCTCGACAGATGATCTGCCACCACATTTTTCACACCCTTTTTGTCCTTAATGACTAAGTCAAATTCTTGGAGCAAGAGGATCCATCTCAAGAGCCTTGGTTTGGCATCTTTTTTTGTAAGCAAAAATTTCAGTGCTGCATGGTCAGTAAATACAGTAACAGAAGAACCAACAAGATAAGATCGAAATTTTTCCAATGCAAATACTACAGCAAGTAATTCCTTTTCAGTTGTTGAGTAATTCATTTGGGCATCATTTAAAGTTTTACTTGCATAGTAAATCACATGTGGCTTCTTATCTTTTCTTTGTCCCAAAACAGCACCTACATCATAGTCACTAGCATCACACATCAATTCAAAGGGTAGAGTCCAGTCAGGAGGTTGCATTATTGGGGCAGAAATTAACATGCCTTTGAGTTTGTCAAAGGATTTTTGGCACGCTTCATTCCAGTCGAAAATGACATCCTGACTCAAAAGATGACACATAGGTTTTGCTATGGTGCTGAAGTCTTTTATGAACCTTCTGTAGAATCCTGCATGACCTAAGAATGATCGAACATCCTTCACAACCCTAGGAGCAGGAAGATTTCCTATCAAATCAATTTTTGCTTTATCAACTTTCATGCCTTCAGACGACACAATGTGACCCAATACAATGCCTTGATTCACCATGAAATGACATTTCTCCCAGTTAAGCACCAGATTTGCCTCTTTGCATCTTATCAAAACTTTTTCTAGGTTAGCTAGACACAAATCAAATGAGTCACCATATACCGAGAAATCATCCATGAAGATTTCCAAAAATTTTTCGACTATGTCACTGAACAAGCTCAGCATACATCTTTGAAATGTTGCAGGAGCGTTACAAAGTCCGAATGGCATCCTTTTGAATGCAAAGGTGCCAAATGGACATGTGAATGTGGTCTTTTCTTGGTCATTCAGAGCTATCTCAATTTGATTGTATCCGGAATACCCATCCAGGAAACAGTAACATTCATGGCCTGCTATTCTCTCGAGGACTTGGTCAAGGAAGGGAAGAGGAAAATGGTCTTTTCTAGTCACCAGATTGAGTTTTCGATAGTCAATGCACATTCGCCATCCTGTGACGACTCGTGTTGGCACGAGTTCATTTGCATCATTTTTGACTACTGTGACTCCAGATTTTTTTGGTACAACTTGGGTTGGACTAACCCATTTGCTATCGGAGATAGGAAAAATTATCCCTGCATCCAGGAGTTTGAGCACTTCCAGTCTCACAACCTCTTTCATGTGAGGATTCAATCGTCGCTGCATTTGACGAGAGGGTTTTGAGTCCTCTTCAAGGTATATGGCATGATTACAAATTAACGGGCTTATACCTTTCAAATCAGCGATGGTCCACCCAATGGTGCTTTTATGACTTTTAAGAACTTCAATTAATTGAGCTTCTTGCAAGTCTGTGATTTTTGAAGAAATTACCACTGGGTAAGATTTATCCTCACCTAAAAATGCATACTTGAGATCAGATGGGAGCGGTTTCAGTTCAGGCTTTGGTGGCCTGTCACTTGAAGATAGTGGTTTTGTACCACTTGATGAAATTTCTTCAAATTTAGGAGCCCATGTCCCCACATTGAAGGTAGGGCACTCAATGGAGTTTTGTTCCAGAGAGTCAGATGAGTCAGATTTTGACAAAGTTGATTCACTAAGATCCTCACAGAATGAGTCATTCAGATGTGCTTGTATCAATGACTCAATGGAATTTATTTCTCCTACCTCCTCGTACTCTCTTGGGTGTTTTGCAATGTCAAATACGTTCATTTCGAAAGTCATATTCCCAAAAGTCAATTTCATAATACCATTCCTGCAATTGATTAGTGCATTGGAGGTTGCTAGAAAAGGTCGACCAAGAATGACAGGAATTGGAGTTTCTGAATGAACTTCTGGATGAGTATCTAGAACAATGAAGTCTACAGGGAAGACAAAATTATCCACTTGGACAAGTACATCTTCAACAATACCCCTAGGAATTTTTACAGATCTATCTGCCAATTGGAGTGTGATGCAAGTGGGTTTGAGTTCACCTAAACCCAACTGCTGGTAGACAGAGAAAGGAAGCAAGTTGGCACTAGCTCCAAGGTCTAACAATGCTTGCTCAATTTTGAAATTTCCAATGACACATGACACAGTGGGGCACCCTGGATCTTCGTACTTTGGAGGGATTTTGTGTTGAAGTAGGGCACTGGCTTGCTCTGTGAGGAAGGCTCTTTTTTGAACATTTTGGCTTCTTTTGACTGTGCACAAGTCTTTTAGAAACTTGGCATAAGCTGGAACCTGTTGGATTGCATCCAGAAGTGGGATGTTGATTTTTACTTGCTTGAAAAGCTCGTAAATTTCAGACTGATTGTTTGCTTTCTGTATGCTCTTGAGTCTATGAGGGAAAGGAGCAGGAATAGAACACGAGGGTTCTTCTTCCCTTGATGGCTCTGGTTCTTGTTCAATCATGGGATCACAGTCATTTTTTGTTGCAAGTTCTGGCTCACTTAATGGGTTAGCTGGAATTGAGTCTGGTTTTGGGTCTGGAATCAGCATGTTTCTGATGGACTTGTCAATCTTTTTGCCACTTCTCAATGTGGTGACAGTTTTGGCTTGGTCTTGTGGAGTTTCCATAGTTGATGGATTTCCCACCTGAAATTGGCCTTGTGGAGGCTTTGGTTGGGCAGGAAATTTTCCCTTCTCATGTGTGCTCATGGACTGGGTCAGCTTTTGAATGTGGCCTTTGAGATCCTCAAAAGATTGTGTGGTCTGGGCCTTGAAATCAATAAAAGCCTGAGTAGAACTATTGTTATAGCTCATTTGGGTTTGCATGAATTGATTCAATGTATCTTCAAGGCTCCTTTTGTGTGGTGGTTGATATGGAGGATATTGTGGAGGTACTTGAGGTGGATGTGGTGACCCTTGTTGATGAGGATATTGTGGAGGTCCTTGAGGTGGTTGTTGTGGACTTTGTTGCTGATTCATGGGGGTTGGTTGTGTGTTTCTCCAACTAAAATTTGGGTGGTTCCGCCACCCTGGATTGTATGTTTCAGAGTATGGGTTGGAGTAAGGCTTGTTGAAATTGGAAATGGCATTTGTTTGTTCCAACAAAACTTCTTTGAATGCCGGAATGGTCGGGCATTCCCCAGTAGAATGCCCTGTTAGCGCACAAATCCCACACACTTGTTCTGTGGGAGGGACAACATCAACTTGATGGACCTTTTTCATCTCTAAAGCTTCAAGCTTTCGAGACAAAGTGGACATTTTTGCTCTAAGATCATCATCTTCTCTCAAGACATACTTACCCCCTTGGAAAGTAGGTGGTTTGGCTTCTACAGTGGTAGGAGAGGCTGAGTCCCCACATTTGAGAACTGTCAGATATGGTATCAAAAAAATTGAATGCCTCCTCCGGACTTTTTCCCATGAACTCTCCTTGAGCCATCATTTCGACAAACTGTCGTAACCTAGTGGGCAAGGAATCATAAAAAAAACCTGCCAAAGTCCAATTTTCAAAAGCATGGTGTGGACAAGATTGGAGAAGATCTTTGAATCTCTCCCAGCTTTGATAAAAAGTTTCCCCTTATTTGACCGAAAAATTCATGATTTGTCTTTTGAGTGCATTAGTGCGGTGTAGAGGAAAGAATTTTCTGAAAAATTCATTCTGTAGAGCCTGCCAATTAGGGATTGAAAGAGCTTTTAAAGAATTTAACCATTGTTTGGCTTTGTCCTTTAAAGAAAAAGGGAAAAGTTTCATTTTGGCTAGTTCAGAATTGTCTTGAAAAGTTCCACATACCTCCTCAAAATCTTTTATGTGCAGATATGGATTTTCAGATTCAAGTCCATGGAATTGAGGGAGTAATTGAACTGTCCCCGTCTTCACAGTGAAGTGGGGCGCATTCTCCGGAAAAACAAAACAAGAGGGGACACTATTCCTTGTGGGATGTAAGTAATCCCGCAATGTTCGAATGTTGGGTACTTCCCCCTCTCTCACATGATCTTCACCCTGCCTATCAATATTTGCTATATTGAAGTTACAAGAATCGGCTTCTGATTTGGGTGAAGGTGGTTCAAGTTGATTTACAGACCCAGAAGATTCAGCAGGCAAATTTTGATAGAGGCGATTGGTGTCAGTCATAAAAAAAACAAAATTATTCACAATAAGGCAAAAATATATACAAAAAGATAGGTTTTTTTTTTTTTTTCACCTTTTTCTAAAAAGAGCACCTTTTATGATTCCCCGGCAACGGCGCCAAAAACTTGACTTGATCCGAAATGTGTACACCCAAGTGCAGGCGGTCAAGTTGTAGTAATCATCCGGTTTGAGTCCAGAGTCGAATCCTCAGGGAACTATGGTTGGTGTTCTTTGAAGTAAATAGTGAGAAAGACTTGTAACTGGAAATATTATGATTTTGAAGTTGTGGGAAGTTTTGGATAGAATGTAAGATTCTTTCCAATGGGTATTTTTCTAGACAAAATATAAGATGATTAAATGTAACAAACACTCTTTGGTTCGGGAATCAGAATATGTAGTTGATTGTCCGGTGCATTATGTTTGTGCTTTATAACTCAATTAACTCCCGTGTCAACGAAAAATTAATCGGAAGATAGGAATGAAGTGCAATAATGGTGGACATTGAAAGTTTGTCATGAAGAGTTAGTTAGGGTGCTTGCCTTGAATCAATGGATCTTTCCATGTAGGAGTCATCCATTTATCATAGAAAGATCCGTTTATTATACAAAGTACCCTTACTTTGCTAGGTGCATTCAATCGCCCAAAAAATCAAGTGGAGTATAGAACATTTAAGCATAAAGGTGATACACAAACATAATGTCCGGATTAATCTTTTATATATCTATCATCCCTTCCCAAAGAGTGAATGAGGACTACTCACCCTTCATAGCTATGGTAAAGCTAGAATGATGAATGGTACTCATCCCCATAAGCAAAGGTGTTACAAAGTAAAATGCTCAAGCACTAGAAGTAAAATGCATGAACAATAAAATAGAAGAAAGCTAGTTATCCTTGGAGGGTTTCCACCACAACCGAAGGATAAGCTATATCTCTTGATGTATGCAAATTCAAGTAACAATTAGAAGAGGAGGCTCAGCCTTCCATTATGGTTATACAAGCAAGTAAATATAAAAGCTATAAAGAAATGACAATTAGAAGAGGAGGCTCAGCCTTCCATTATATTTATACAAGCAAGTAAATATGAAAGCTATAAAGAAATGACAATTAGAAGAGGAGGCTCAGCCTTCCATTATATTTATACAAGCAAGTAAATATGAAAGCTATAAAGAAATGACAATTAGAAGAAAAAACTCTTACCATAAGAACATAAGCATAAAATCTTCAATACATGAATTGAAATGGAAGCTACAAAAGATGAAAGAAATTTTGCTCTCTAAATTCTTCTTTTTTTTTTTTTTTTTTAAAATGTTCCAACAATGGGTCTATTTATAGGCCAAAATATTGAACCAACTACCAGTCTTCATCTACCGGTCTTCATCCACCGGTCTTCATTAGGGTTTCACTGGACAATAGGGTTCCACTAGACATTCGAACGTTGGGTGACGTTTTTTTTCAGTTTATGTCCTTAAGGAGCTTCTTGTTACCCTCAGATGTACTTCTTGGATGCCTTTGGACTTCCCTTCACTTTAGAACCTAAAATATCATCATTTAAACTCAATCAAAGTATAATTAGTCCAAAAAGAGTGTAACAATATGCTACTTTTGAGTGCTAATCAAATACCATACTACTGAAAGAATGCTTTGAAAGGCCCACTATCGAACTGAGTGCCGTTATCTGATATAAGTGCGTATGGAATGCCGAACCTGGTAATAATGTTCTTCCAGACGAATTTCCTTGTATCAGTGTCCCTGATGTTAGCCAGAGGCTCGGCTTCGATCCACTTCGTGAAATAGTCCGTAGCCATCAACAGGTACTTCTTATTGCTCGGGGCCCGAGGCAAAGGACCAACAATATCCAATCCCCATTGGGCGAACGGCCACGGGCTCGACAAAGGATGGAGCTCGTTTGATGGCTTCCTAGGGATCGAGGAGAATTTTTGACACTTATCACATCGCCGAACGAACTGCTGAGCGTCCTTCTGCATGTAAGGCCACCAGTAACCTTGTGAGATGGCTCGGTGAGGTAAAGACCTGCCACCAGTATGTGCTCCGCAACTTCCTTCATGTATTTCAGAAAGAAAGTCAGGAACTAGGCTGGGGTGTACGCATTTCAAGTACGGACCCCCAAATGAGCGTCTATATAGCTCGTCTTTTGGAGACAACCAAAATATGGTTGCTTTTAATCGTAGTTTGCGAGCCTCCTTTTCGTCCTCGGGCAATTCACCAGTCTTTAAAAAACCAACTATCTGATGCATCCAGCTCGGTCCAACAATGTTGCAGAAAATTTCGTCTGTGCTGGTCAAATGAATGCTTGGCTCTGCGAGAAACTCAACAGTGATCGATCTCTCAGTTTCCTGCTCTACTGCCGAAGCCAACGAAGCTAAAGCGTCCGCGTGAGAGTTCTTAGCTCTACCCACTTGCTGGATTGAGTACTCTGGTATCTTGCTCAATTCTTTCTCTGCAACGGCCTGATATACTATCATCCTTTCATCTTTAGCTATATATTCCCCTATTATCTGATTCACTACTAACTGTGAATCAGAAAATATTTGGAGCCTCATCGCACCGAGCTCAATCGCCAGCCTCACACCTGCTATCAAGGCTTCGTACTCTACCTCGTTATTGGAAGCCCCAAATCCTAACCTTATTGCTTTCTCTAGTATGCACCCGTCTGGACTTACAAGGATGATGCCAACTCCAGCACCTTTCTGGTTTGAGGACCCATCAACTGGTAGAGTCCAGCCGTCGTCAAGTTCTGCTAGTTGATTATCATCGGCCCCTTCCTGGGATCTCTCTGGCTGAAATTCAGCAATAAAGTCTGCAACTATCTGTCCCTTGATGGCTTTTCTTGGCTCGAATCGGATGTCAAACTCCCCGAGCTCAATTGCCCATTTGGCGATACGCCTCGACAGGTCGGCTTTCTGGAAGAGGGACCTAAGCGGCTGGTCAGTAAGGACTGTAATTTGATGGGCTTGGAAGTAGTGTCTGAGCTTCCTTGCCGAGCTAACCAGCGCCAATGCCAGTTTCTCCAGTGAGGTGTATCTTGGCTCTGCGTCTAAGAGCACCTTACTCACATAGTAAATAGGTTTGAATTTTCCTTCGGCCTTCCTCATTAAAGCACTGCTGACGGCCTGTTCTGATACAGCCAAATAAAGAAAGAGCTTCTCCTCGGGTGAGGGGGTGGACAAGATCGGCGGAGACGCTAAATAGTCCTTCAGCTTTGCAAAAGCATCTTCACACTCCTGGGTCCAGAGTGCCCCTTTCTTTCCTTTAATGGACTGAAAGAAGGGTCTGCATTTGTCAGACGCTCGGGAAATGAATCTCCCAAGTGCTGCAGCCATTCCTGTGAGTCTCTGTACTTCTTTAACTGTCCGAGGTGATTGTAATTCAATAATTGCCTTCACCTGCTCGGGATTTACTTCTATACCGCGGTGTGTAACAAGAAATCCTAAGAATTTCCCGGAGCTGACACCGAACGCGCACTTGGATGCATTCAACTTCATGTTATACTTTCGGAGCACCTCGAAGGTCTCCTTGAGGTCGGCACAATGGGTACTGGCCTTTTTACTTTTAATTACCATATCATCAATATAAACCTCAACAGTACGGCCAAGCATATTTGAAAACATTCGGGTTACTAACCTCTGATACGTCGCTCCTGCGTTCTTTAGTCCAAATGGCATCACTCTATAGCAATATGTTCCTTCTGGGGTTATGAAGGCAGTTTTCTCCTGGTCCTCCTCGGCGAGAGGGATCTGATGATATCCCCTGAAAGCGTCCAGGAAACTCATCTGCTCGTGCCCCGCTGTTGCATTCACCATCTGATCTATCTTCTGCAGTGGAAAGCTGTCCTTTGGACAAGCTTTATTCAGATCTGTAAAATCGACGCACACCCTCCACTTACCATTCTTTTTCTTCACCACCACTGTGTTTGACAACCAGGTCGGGTATTTAACTTCTCTTATTGTTTTGGACTCCAGCAATCGTGCCACCTCTTCTTTCACTGCCTCTTGGTGCTAAGGCGACGATCTCCTCAGTTTCTGGCTGATCGGCTTGAAACTCGGATTTATATTCAAATGATGACATGCTAGCTCGGGAGGTACGCCGAGCATATCATTAGTATTCCATGCAATACATCGGCATATCTTTGCAACAGTTCTACCAACTCTATCTTCTGCTCGGGACTGAGTGCTGCCCCCACCATAAAATACTTTTCCGGGTCTCCATCCCTTTCTAAAGGTACTTTAGCCAGGTCTTCGATGGTTCGCAAAGGTACTTCAGGACTTTCTTTGACAGCTATGTCATTGAGTTTGACCGGGCTGTCGGTAGTTAATTGCTATTTTTCATCTTCTTCCACCGAGCTAAGTTCTCGGCACGGATCCTTTGCCTTAACCGAGGTCAAAAGACAGGTCCTGGAACTGACCTGGTCTCCTCGAACGTTCACTATTCCATCAGTCGACGGGAATCTTAGCATCTGGTGGTACGTTGACGGCACGACCCTCATCTCATGCAGCCAGGACCGTCCCATTATTGCGTTGTATGCCAAGACTGTGTCCACTACCAGGAACTCGGTCATCACACAAACTGGTCCTGTTTTTGCAGGAAGCGTGATCTTCCCCTTAGGAAGTACTGTTTTACCCCTAAAGCCGATGAGTGGTGTGTTTGATGGCTTGAGATCTTGGTTCTTGAGGCCGAGCTTCTGGAACAAGTCCCAATACATTATCTCTGAAGAACTCCCTGGATCGATCAGAACTCTTTTGACATCAAAGTTTGCGATCCGAAGGGTGACGACTAGGGCATCGTTATGAGGCTGGTGAACGCCGACCAAATCCTGCTCGGTGAAACATATCGCCTCGGCTGATTCTTCTAATCTGATTCTTTTGTTGGTGACCTCCGATGTCATTCTCAGCTCGTAAACCTCTCTTTCCTTTGCTGCCTTTTGAATGTATGCCCGAGCAGAGTTGTTGGTAGACATCTGGGGGTTAGTTGCGGCGTGGATCACATCAATTACCCCTGCCGGAGTGTTGTGGTCCCCAGCTTGCTCTGTCCTACCTTCGTCTGCCTTTCGCCCACTCTCAATGAACTCTGCGAGGTGCCCAGCCTGCACCAACTCTTCCAAATGCTGTTTCAAGTTTCGGTAGTTTTCTGTCCTATGGCCCACGTCCTTATGATACGAACACCTAACATTAGGGTTCCTTTTAGAAGGGTCTCCCATCAGCTTGCTCGGCCATTTGAAAAAAGGCTTTTCTCTGATCTGACCCAATATTTTGTAAATAGGCTCCTTGAACACTGTGTTCACCCCTAGGAAGGATGACCTTTGGGGAAAGCCATCCTTTTCGGTCTTCCTTTCTCCTTCTCTGTTCGGCTCGGATTGCCTCTCTCGGCCGAACTGCCTCCTATTCGGTTGCTCCTTCAGCACTTCCCTGGTCAGGTCGTCATCGACCTTGGCGTACTTCTCAATTCTCGCCATGAGTTCTTCCAAGTCTGTTACCGGCCTCCTGGTAAGCGACTGATAGAGAGGGTTCTCCTTTGGTAATCCCATTTTGAATGATGCAACTGCAATTTCAGGATTGCATCCCTCGACCTCGTTCATTGTCTCCCAGTATCGATGAGCGTATTCACACAGTGTCTCGGTGTTGCTTTTTTTTAACGTGAGCAAAGCTCCCACATCTTTCGGCTGCTTGCTACTAGTGATGAACCGAGCCGTGAATTGCTCGGCTAACTGAGCCCAGCCATCAATTGTTCCCCTCGGCAGGCTGTCAAACCACTTCATGGCCGACTCCCCAAGGCTGCTAGGGAAGATAGTGCACAACAGCGGTTCGTGTCTTCTGTGGACAGTCATCAACTGTCTGTAATGTCTAATATGGGAGGACGGATATGTCTTTCCATCGTACAGTCTGAAGCTCGGGACGGTGAATTTACTCGGAATTCGCCCCTTTTCAATCCATGCGGTGAATGGAGATGACTCCCATCCGTCTCCATACTCCCCTGTTGCTCTCTTGGCTAGGTCCCTAGCCGTCCTTTGCTCTGGCCTCCTCAAACGGCTGTTGAGCTCATCATTAATATACTGTTTCCACGCGTCCACCTCGTGGACCCTCGGCTTCTTCGGTTGATATCTGTCATCATCAGCTATCGCGATACGGTTAGGCTTTCTCTCAGGGCTCTCACGCCGGCCTTCTCTTGAGCGCTTCTCCTTTTTGGCCATCTCGTTCAGCCTGGCTTTCAACTCCTCGTTTTCCTTGACCAGATCCTTTTCCCTGGCATACGACTTTTTGAAGAGATTGTCATGAGCATCCAAACGGTCCTGGAGCGATTGGATTAGCTTTGCTAATGAGCGGTTCTCCCCCTCAGCACCTTGGTCTTCAACACCCTGGTTCCGGCTTTTCGAAGGTTTGAAACTTGCAAAAGAAGCTTCGTCTCTTTCAGGGGTCCCAGATGGGTTTCTGACTGCATGCAACCTCCCGTTGCTGTCAGACGGAACGTACGGAATCGCCTAGGGGAGGACTTCCTCTTGGTGATCCAATTGCGCTTCTGAGTCTTGACATTGTAGCTTTTTGTTCAAAAGATTAAGATCTTCCCACAGACGGCGCCAAAAATGTAGAGGTAAAAAGTAGGGATCACCTCTGACAATATGAAGTTAGGAATTGTAATTTCTGATATAATCTCTGAACTTGATCTCCCAGCCCTCTTTCTGCAAAACGAACAAACTGCCCAAGATCGAAGTGCTTCGATCGAAGGCACTCCGATGCTTAAGTCAGTAACGGAATGATATGAAGTGCACCAAGGCAAGGAGAGTTCAGCGTACCTTTTCACCTTGGTCTCGCGTTCTTTTTATAGCTTGTATTCCCCTTAGGGTTTCCGTTAATTCAGAGGCAAGGTGGCACACCTTCCTTTCTTTCAGTGTTTGAGTTTGAGAAGTTTCTGATTCTTCTCCAATAATTTCTCTGAATATCTTTATTCTCGTAGATCTCGTTTATCTGATTACCTAAATTTTAGGCAAATCTTTCTGTATCCACCGCCTTTGAAAAGGTCGGGCTTATCTAATGCCGAGCATCTCCAATGTTTGTCGATCCGTTAGCGAGCTCGGTTTGGCATAACCGACCTCTTCTCTTGCCGTGTCGATCTCATCCATGAACTCGGCTTGGTACAAACCGAGCTATTCCATTGCACTGATGAACACTTCGATAGGCTTGATGATTTCGAAAGCAGAACTATTGCCTTGTATACCGAGCCTTTGATTAGCTCGGCTCAGATGAGGTACAATAGCGGGTTTTTCATCCTTAATCACGTGCTTAGTCTTGTCAACCTCACGTGAGCACATTTAATGCTAGGACACGTGTAACGCTGGGGTCTAACCCCTTCAGATAGGTTAGGGATATAAACTCTGTTAGCTATGAGATCCCAACTTTGTGCCTTATTTTTGTGGTGGGGAAGGCGAGTCACGCTGAGGTTGCCCCCAAACTTTCGCAGTACCACTCTAGTTCCTTCTTAGACAAGGATCCTTCTTGTCACTTCCAATGTGATGAGGATGTGGCTCGCCCTTTTACGGTCCTTGGTGTTTCTTGCGATATTGTTACCTCCCGCAAAACTGTTACATGTACCAATTTTGCGAGACCCTATTGGCTCCATTATGACATTTCAGCTGGTGAGTCCCCTTTAATCTTTCAATTTGTCCTTCCCTAATGTGGACACGTGTCATGAATTTATCAGCTACTCCATTTTCACCTACACACGCTAGGTTATAGGAAGCATCCTACACGTGCACACCATAGTCTTCCTACATTTGTAGCTGACCATAGTGTTTGACAATTTGCTTTGGTTTTGCCTTTGTGCACTGACTATGGTGATGTCTCCAAAATGCGAAATTGTTTCATAAGGCGGGAGAGGTGGGTTTTCTATTGCAAAAAATATCATTGTGGCTAGCTGCCTCCTGCAAGCATGGGTCTTCTTTTGATGGTCTTTTCATGCATACCATCCATGGGTACCTCTATGTTTTTCCCTTTGTGAAATTTTGAGGTTGGCTATTGCATCCCTCAAGGTACCACCGCGGGTTCATTAAATGACCTATTATTGTTCTGTGTAGTTAGGTATATGTCTTGTCACGTCAGTCTTGGAATTGCCTTGTCAGCTTCAAAATTGTCACAGAGGTCATAATGGCCCTCGACTTTGGCACTAAAATTTACGGCTGGGATTTTGCTACGCGTCCCTCGAGAATTGTTACAACTGTCAATCCACTTTTTCCATAGCTCACGTTGCAGCTCACATCCCCAACTGGCGTGATTTCTACTATCGTGGCAATCCTTTTCATGGTTGAGGGTTTGTATTCCTCGAGCCTCATAACTGTCGCCATTCATGTCACCACCATCAATTCCCACTTTGGCTATAAATAGAGGCCCTTAACTCCCAGTCTCCCACTTATCCTCTTTCTAATTTTTGACAGTTTATTCTCCACGTTGCTCTCTCTTCATTTTTCTTTGGCAGCCTCTATCTCTCTATTGCTCTCTATTACTTTCTTCCTCCGAAGCTCTCCATTTCCATTATATTTCTTTGACAATCCCTTTCTTAGCACTTTTACCCATTTTCTTCTATGGATGAAGCACACTAGATTTGTGCAGGCCCAGTTCCACCTCCCGAGTGCCCTCTGTTTCTAGAGCCTTTGGTGCCCCTTGATGCGGTTACTTTCCTTGTGTTTCGCTTACCTATAGAGTGAGGTGACTTCCTGTATTCCTTTATCAACTTTGAGACTTTTTTTTGCCCCTCCACTGGTTGGCCTACTGGACAGGACATATTCTTGCAAATAAGGCCTTTCATGACATCTTAAGGTGCATTTGCATCCTTCCTACCATACAAATGTGTCGTAGAATACACATCATTAGGCATAACAAATATCTATTGCACCTGATTCATCATTGTAGCCGTGACACCCATACTTTCGTCACTTCTTAGGGGAGAGTTTACTCCTACTCTTGAGGACATCACAGTGCTATTTTGGTTGCCCATCCTTGGCAATATCATTTAAAGTTCTGTGATACCCGTTCCCATAGAGGCATCCATAGTCTCCTACATGTCTGATTGTTTTACCACTACTGCAAAGCATCCATCTGCCCTTGGTACTGGTGGAAGCTGGAAAGTCAACTGGTAGGTCTGATGTATAGTAAACACAACAACTTCATTGGTTAGCTGGTGTTATATATGTCAATTGATTAATTTAAGTAAACCAGAAGGACAAGCCATTCATGAGGAATACCAAAATTACTCAATTGTTAGTTTAATACTATGTATCAGTTAAATGACCCCACTGAACCAGAAGGACAAGTCATTCAAGCGGATCACTTAGGTCATTAATCTGACAGCTTTATATACCAGTTAAATGACCCTAGTGAACCAGAAGGACAAGCCATTCAAGTGGATCACTTAGGTCATTAATATGATAATTTTATGTACCAAGCAACAATAAACATCCTCAGTGCCCCTTGGAGGTCAAGCCATACCATTGGACACCGTAGATATTTAACCGGCAGGTTGATGATTCACTGATGACATAATTCCGGGCTACGTAGTAACACCCAATTACGTACATCACTGTATCATGCATGAAGTTCATAATAATATATAATATAGTAGAGTATATATAAATATAACCATCCAACAATTAAGGGAGGTGTATATATATATATAGTATAATTAAACATCGGCAGTTCCACAACTTAACCAGTGTTATACATATGTTTACCCTTCACTGAAGGGTATAAGGAGACTACTCACGCTCCATTGCTATAAACAAGCAAGCAGTGCGGGTAATTCTCATTACAGTATTAAATAAAATACAGACACAGATACTTCTTTCGCAAGGAATAACTAAAATACAATCACCCTTAATATTGATTAAAATATAAAGGTGACGGTAGTTCAACTATCCAAGTAAAAAGATATAACATAAATGTAGAAATATAGAGTTTTAGCTGGAGAGTAGGTCACACCGGATCTAGAATATTTCTATGACTTTCTCTCTTTCCTTTCTTTTCTTTCTTTTCTTTTCTTTCTCTCCGGAGTTCCTTTCTCCTCCTCTTTGTTCCTCTCTCTACCCGGCCACGCATAAAATGAAGAAGGCACCCCTATTTATAAGCAAGAAGAAGTAGGAGGTGGAGAGATCATGACCAGCCGCCATACACAGCCTTCCGGACGCCACCACCACTGTCCAGACGGTGGTGCTTTGCTGGAAAAGTGATATTGATCCTCTTTGTTGTGCTGGCTAATTCTTGATTATTTTACACTTGCATCCCTTGTTCTTTTAAGCTTTGACAGATTGTCCTTTGTAATTTCAAGCAATTCCGCGCAAAACCCTGAAATTTTAAACATTATATAAATAAAACCCTAACTTACGCACAAACCCTAATTTACAATTTTTAATTGATTTATCTTACATGATGTACTTATTTAACTAGCCTAATTTATATACTAATTAGGGTTAATCACATATCAAACCCTATAGGTGAATTGAATTATTCAACATGACAAATAAGTTGAGTGGTAAGATCTCAAGGAGAAAAGGAAATCAATTAAATATAATTGTCAGTAATTTAATTAATTGACAGACATCTATAATCTTAAATGTGGGGAGATTTTTAAGCGTATAATAACAAGAAGCTCGAAATATAATTTTGAGATAAGACCTAGGAGATTAGTAATAAGTTTTTAGTGAACTAACGTATTAGTAATGGACCGTAGGATATTTGTTCTACGTTGGACATAGGATTCCTAAGCCCATTAGAAGCCCGACCCTTATTTCTCCTTAGGGTCTCTACTATAGCCTATAAATACACGTACTCTCTGGTTCTCTTAGCCATATACTTTATTTTACATCATTTTTAGAAGAGGTAGAAATAGATAGAGAGAGAGAGAGAGAGAGAGCAAGGAAGAAAATTTAGAGGATTGCAGCCTACATTGCATTCGAATTTTGGTGTGGAAGGACATAAGATAGAAGATCGTGAGGTCCATCGAGCCAAATTTTTGATTTGTATTTGTCTTAGTTCGTTGTTCTACTCATCAAAGGTAAACCCTAATTTTTCCTCGTAGGGTTAACAGAAGAATACATTTTTTTTTATTCAACTATATGCGCCGTCAACAGAACTTGGGATTGCCGTTTCAACAGGTGGTATCATAGTCTTCATTGATATCGTGTATAGATTGAATAAAACCATGTTGTCCAAGTAAAACGAGTAGTTGTATACCATAATTGATGGGAAGGACATAAAATTATGCTAATCTCTATTATTGCAGCGTTCTTGTCCCACTATTATGGTTACATAATTTTATTATCATTTTATGTGATTGGATCCCACAACGGTTTAATCATGATTAATATTATTGCAAAAGATTCACACTATGGTTTATTCGTATTTTAATATTGATGGTAGTATGTGAACTCCCTCGTGGAGGCATAGGGCTATGTATTATTGTTGTTATTTTTGTATGGGATTTCCTGTGTAAGATGATTGTTCAGAAGCAGTTTTTCACAGTGAAATTTGATTTCATGTGGAAAAACTATTTTAGAAACGTTTAGGTTGGATTCATCAAGAATTGTTGCAGACTGCTTATTGCATTGAAACTCAAAACATTACCATAATAGCTATGAGTCTTTGTTTAAATAGTCTTCTTATTTATGTTGGTCTTTGTTTTTATTATTCACATTTTGATTGTATGAGTAGTTAATTATATAATAATACCCTAACATGTGAACAACATGGATAATTGACTAGCTTATATTATATATCATGAACTAGTATCTAATTAATATTGATTTAAAATATGGATGTTCAAAGTATGTATGTGTAATTAGAAAATTAAATTAAATTCTCGATAGCTATGGGAATTTTTTATTTTATTTATTACATGCATACATACTACATATAAAGATGAGGTAACTCGATATCTTTATAAATATATCAAAAAATTTTGTATTTTATCTTAATAAAAATTGGAAATTTTTTTTTTTGATAACCCTAGTTTTGTATAAATCCCACAGTCTCCATTACTGGTTTGTAAGTGATGTAATTAATTTTGCATGTTGGTTTTATTGCCTTCCTCTCCATCAAATGAAATTAATTACAAAATCACTGGTACAAACTTCCTAAAAGGATAATTTTGAGTAATTGCTAGTATAGGCTCACTTCTCCATTTGAAGGGGCTTAAGATGAAATAATTGACATAAAATTAAGTAATGATATACACTTAGCAATAAATAGCAGTATCATGTCTATCTGATTTTTTTTTTTTTTTTGATGAAACAACCAAACAACTACACAACTCCTTAAAAGGAGAAGCCAGCTGAAGGTATTTAAACACAAACACACACACCCAAGAGTCCCGATGTGGGACAAGTCCCGGGACAACATCATTTTTTATGAAACAACCAAACAACTACACAACTCCTTAAAAGGAGAAGGCAGCTGAAGGTATTTAAACACAAAAACACACACCCAAGAGTCCCGATGTGGGACATCCTCTCTATCTGAATTACTATTGTTATTTATAGGACTAAAGGTAAGCCAGCTATTTAATTTTACTTGTTACGGTATAGTGGGTAGAGAGTAAAGTTAATAGATAATGGCCTGTTTGAACAAATGATGGATAGTAGACGTCCTCCCTATCAAGGCATGCTATTCACGGTGATTCAGGCAGTTTGCGAATTCGTTTACAAAATGGTAGAGGGAACCAAATTTAAATTTGAATTCGATGTTTTTATTCCCCTCATAATTATCAATTATTTGATTTTCAGGTTTTGAAATGAGTTCATTCAATCCTCTTTCTGTCATATTTAAAAAATACAAACTAATTGGACCAAACTATATAAACTAGAAAAGAAACTTGGATATTGTGTTGACTACAGAGGAGTACAATTTTTTTCTCATTGATCTTTGTCTAGATGAATCCAGTGAAGGGGCAATCGAACAACAAGTCCAGGCTTACCGGGGGAGGAAAAAGACAGATGAGATGGTGCGGCATTACATCTTGGTATCTATGTCAAGTGTGTTTCAGAATCAGCATGAGCTTATGGCCACTGCCTGATTATAAACCTCGAAAATGTTTAGGGATCAAAATCGTGATGTTAGGTAAGTTGCGATGAAAGATTTGATGAACATAAGCATATCTGAGGGGGCACTAATAAGGGATAATGTTCTGAAGATGATGAGTCTTCTTAACTAACTAGAGATCCTAGGAGCTGAGATTGACAGGGAAACCCATGTTGATATCATACTCTAGTCTCTGCGAGAGTCTTTTAAGTAGTTTTGCCTTAATTACAATATGAATAAGTGTTCTTATTCTTTGGTAGAACTCTTTAAGGAACTCTAGGTAGCTGCAGATCTCTTTTTTGAAGCAACCTCGTGTTTATGTGACTGAGAAAGGTTATGCTTCTAAATTGAAAGGCAAGAAGAAGCAAAAAAAGCCTTAAAAGTAGGTTGTTAACCCTCGGGGAGTAGTGAAAAAGTCTAAGGGCAAGTATTTTCATTGCAAGCAGTCAAGACACTGGAACAAGTAATGTTCGGTATACCTCAACAAAGTAAAAAATCTAGGTAAATGTCATTTACTAGTTGTTGAATCATGTTTAGCGGTGTTATCTATCGGTACCTGGTGTGTAGATACTGGAGCCACTAATCATATCTGCAAATTCTTGTAGGAGCTTTAGGAAACCAGGCGGCTTAGTGATGGAGAGATTTATCTACATATGGGCAAAGCTGTGGGAGTGGCTACAGTTGCAATAAGAGATTTACATTTATATTCTACTAGAAAGAAATATTGTCTTTATGCACCTGATATTAGAATAAATTTAGTTTTGGTTTCTAAATTAATTAAGGATAGATGTAATGTTTATTTTAGTAACCTTGTGTTTACTAAGTATAATAAGCATTTTGTCTGTTCTGATTCATTGGTGGATGATCTTTATATTATTAATCCTATCTCACCCACACTGTAATTGACTGAATTGAATAACACTAGTACCTCGTCATGTAAGAGAAAGGAACCTTCTAAAATGAACCAAACGTATCTTTGGTACTTACGGTTGGATCATATTAACTTAAAGATGATTCAAAGACTGGTCACAAATGGACCATTGAGTTCATTGGAAATAGAGGCACTTCTAGTTTGTGAATCTTGTTTAAAAGATAAAATGACCAAGAGACCTTTTTATGGCCAAGGGCTATAGAGTAGAAGATCTATTGGCATTGGTTCATTTTGTTTTGTGTGGACCTATTATTGTCCAAGTTAGAGGAGGCTTTGAATATTTATTCACTTTCATTGATGATTATTCAAGGTATGAGTACATTTATTTGATGTGTCGTAAGTCTGAATGCTTTGAGAAATTCAAAGAGTTTAAGGCTAAAATGGAGAAGCGTTAGGAAAAGTGTATCAATATATTACGATCTGATTATAGTGGTGAATACCTCTTAGGAGAGTTTAGGGACTACTTATTAGAGGTAAGAATTACATTCCAGTTGTCTACACCTGACACACCAAAACAAAATGGTATGGCAAAAAGAAGGAACTTGGCTCTTATGGATATGGTGAGATCTATGATGAGTTATTCAATTTCACTTGATTTCTTTTGGGGATATGCCTTGAAAACTGTGACATATATTCTAAACGTTGTACCATCTAAGTCATTGCCTACTACTCCCACAGAACTATGGACTGGCTATAAGCCTAGCCCGTGGCATGTTCGAATTTAAGGGAGTCTAGCACTCATGTTGAAAGGGAACGTGGATAAGCTGGAATCAAGAACACAAGTCTGCTTATTTTTAGGGTATCCAAGAGGAACAAAAGGTGGTCTTTTCTATAGTCCTAAGAATTATAAGGTTATTGTTAGCACCAATGTTCGATTCTTAGAGGAAGACTACATAATGGATCACAAGCCCAAGAGTAGAATTGTACTCGAGGAGTTGTGAGAAATAGATCAACGCATACTTCTTCAATACCATTTGTATAACAGGAAACATCCCATGAAAGAGTAGACGATATCCCATTGTCTCGCCATAGTGGGAGGAATATCGATACTCGTTCAGATCCTGCACAACATGTCACTAATGATACACAAATATAAGTAGTGCCTCATCGTAGTGGGACGGTTATTTGTCAACTCAACCGATATATGTTCTTGGAAGAGTCTTTTGACAGGATCCCTAAGGAACAAAATGCCTATACCTGGACCTGCAATGAAGCACTCCAAGATAAAGATGTAGAAGTTTGCTAAAAGGCTATGATGTTTGAGATGGATTCTATGTACTCCAATCAGGTCTGGAAACTTGTAGAACCACCCGATGGAATAAAACCCATCGGATGCAAGTGAGTCTATAAGAGGAAGAGAGGATCAGATGGTAAGGTGGAAACTTTAAGGCAAGGCTTGTTGCGAAAGGGTATACTCAAAAAGAGGGAATCGATTATGATGAGACTTTCTCGTCGGTAGCTATGCTGAAATCGATCTAGATTCTCTTATCCATTGCGGCTCTTCTCGATTACGAGATTTGGCACATGAACGTCAAGACAACATTCTTTAACAAGAATCTTGACGAGTGAATCTATATGGTGCAACCAGATGGATTCATAGCAAAAGGCGAAGAGCATCTAGTGTATAAGCTTAAGAGGTCCATTTATGGACTTAAACAACCATCTAGGTCTTGGAACATTTGTTTTGATTAAACTATAAAATTTTATGATTTTGATCAATGCCCAGATGAGTCATTGATTAGCACAAAACATTGCATATATTGTATGATGTTATGCCCTTTTTATACTTGCTTTTGTTGTGAATTTGGGGAGAAATGCGTTTAATATTCTCTTTAATGGAGTTTTGTGTAAATGTAGGTGAAAAGATGTAAATGGCTTGAGTTAAACCCCCATTGAAGTGTTTGAAATCAATGAAGATAAAGGGATGGCTTAAAGGAAGGATTGGAAGGTGAAGAAATCAAGAAAATGGCAAAATTGGTTGAAAACCTTTCGGAAGGTCGATCATAAACCTTCCGGAAGGTTTTCACCTAGTCTGCCTATTCACTGCCAAAACCTTCCGAAAGGTTTTGTCTATTGGAAGGTTTTACTCACTATAATTCTTTTTCATCTGATCCTGCACAAACCTTCTCGAAGTTTTTCATCGACCTTCTGGAAGGTTTTGCCCAAAATGCCCAGACAGCCTGCAACTCAAGCTCTGCTATTTGGGGGCCCCACCTACACTTCTCCCACTTATCCCCTGACATCTCTTACACACATACAAGCCTCCCATCACTTTATTATGTACATTGGAGGCTCAAGCATTGAAGAGGAGGAGAGAGAAGAGGCAAGGGAAAGGAGATGCAAGCTAGGCCTGTCCTAGGCTGCCCAATGCATCCAATCAGCCCCCTTTTGATGAGAGGCCTGTCAAACACCTAAGGAGCTCTCCATGTAAAAAAATTTATCATTGATTATGTATTATTCAGATTGTATTGCAATATAGAGAGAGAAGCTCTAGGTAGAAGACATAGTTAGAGAGAGAAAGCTTAGATTTTTACATTTCTTCCATCCATTTTCACTTGTAATTATCTCAAGACTCTTGTAAGCTTCATTTATTGTCTTTAATGTCATTTAATTCAAGTACATTGCAAGTTTAGTTGAGTATCCTAGATTCTATCATTGTTGCATTTAAGTTTTCATTTTCAAGTTCTTCAAATGGGTATTAAATGCATTTTTCTATAGTTTATGTTTTCTTACATTAATTTAAGTCCCAATCTTCATTTCTTTGCAATGTCACTTCATTTCATTTATGTTATTGCATTAAATATGAGTAGCTAAGCATTAAGTTGGCTAATCCAAGGAAGAATTCCCCTTGGGTATGCTAAATCAACTCTTTTTCTTTCCTCCTCGTAGTGTACGCTAATTTTGGTTTGACTAGGTTGAGTGTGGACATGGTTGTAAGTTCTTGAAACACTGTAGACTTGTCACGGTGTATGCTTGAATCCTCACCTCCATTTTAGTCCCGCGCTTCCTATGAATCAATCAAACATCTAGACACTATTGGAGGAAGGTCTTGAGTTGATTTGGCATTCCCATTGGAATGACCTCTTCGGATTAGCCAACACTTTTTCCATTTCAATTTCATCAAGACACAATCACAAACTAAACTCAAATATCAAAAGATTTTTACACTTTTCCCTTTTCACCAAAATCACCTTCAACACGATTCACCTCCTTCCCTGAGGAGACGACCTTCGAATACGATTTCCAAGTAAAACATGACATTCGAAAGTCTCACTGCGCTTGGGGAGCACTTCTGTTCACACACACATACATTTCATTCCACACATCCGTTTACCCCATTTCTTGCATCATTCCGAGGGAGAGTGACACTCCCCTGTCTGTATAAGCCATATACACACAACCGGGTGATGTTCGGAGAGTAGGGACTACAACGGAAACCATCAAGCATTTTTGGCGCCGTTGCCGGGGAAGGCAAACGTTGAATTGAGAAGGTAATTTTCGGACGACGGAGGTAAGTCCCGTGAATTCTCGTCACGGGCTGAGGTACATCGCTCCTTGTATATACTTTTGTGTATTTTTTTTTCATCTATAGATATTGTTTTGTATGTGGGAACAGGACGACCAAAATCAATTGGTTAGACAACCCTTAGGCCCCAACATGAATATTGACTAAGACCCACCCGAGGATGCCGGTGACAACTTTGAGGATTTGGGTGCCAATGTTAATGTCCCAAGGGGAGGAGGAGTGCAAGAGCCTAGAATTCCAAACCCTAGAATGCATTTGCCTCCTTGGAATGAAGGGAACAATATCCAAATTAATCCCCCGGCGAGATCAATGCGGGATTACCTTCAACTGACTCGTAGCACCACTCCCTCATGCATTCTTTTACCTGTCCAAGCTCATGTCTTCCTAGTTAAGTCGGGAATGTTGTAACTACTTCCTACATTCCATGGAATTGAAAGGGAGAATCCTTATTTACGCATTAAGGAATTCGAGGATATAGTTGCAACCTTCATCACTAACTATGCTATGGAAGACATAGCTCGTTTGAAATTGTTTCCCTTTTCCCTTAAGGACAAAGCAAAGACGTGGTTGAATTCCTTAAGACCTCGATCCATAACCTCTTGGCATAAATGCTCTCTGAGTTTTTAAACAAGTTTTTTCTAGTGCCGAGAACTACCGCTCTTAAAAAGAAAATTCAAAACTTCTCGGAAAATCCCAATGAGCAATTTTATAACTGTTGGAATCGCTACAAGGAATTACTACATTCTATTCCACATCATGGTTTTGAATCGTGGCAATTGATGAGTTTCTTCTATGAAGGGATCGCACCAGGCCATAGACAATTCATTGGCATGATGTGCAATGGAGAGTTCTTAAACAAAGACCCCGATGAGGCCCTAGAATACTTTAGTACATTGGCGCAAAATGCCCAATCTTGGGATATCACGGATCCCACCAATGTACCGAGGTCTTCTCCTCAGGGTAATAATCAAGCACATGGGGGAGGGATATATGATTTGAGAGACCGGGAAGACTTGCTTTCCAAAATTGCCAAGTTGTCTAGGAAAGTGGAGAGTCTTGAGGTCAATAGGAGACACGAGGCATCCAATGTTTCAAAGACCGAGGAGTCTTGCTCGATTTGTGATAGTGTGGAGCATTCCATATCGAAGTGCCCCAACATTTCGGCACTTAAGGAAGTGTACCACGAGCAAGTTCATGCCTTTAACCAAACGAGACAATCATTCTCTCCGCACTCAAACACTTACAATTTGGGTTGGAGTAATCACCCGAACTTTAGTTGGAGAAATGAGAATCCCACTCCTCATGATTCTAATGCATATTCACCTCACGTGCCACCTAAGCAAGGTCACTACCAAGGTCAATGGCAAGCGTCTAGCTCTCAATAACCCCGGTCCAATCCGCAAGGGTATTCACCAAACCCACCACCACAGAATTTTTCCCAAAGTCCACCTCCACAAAGTTTTTCCCAACAAGGATCATCCAACCCTCCCACTTACCAACCTCCCCATAAGAGAAATTTGGAGGATGTGCTTTACAATTTCATTCAAAGCCAAAACACCTTTAACAACAATATTTCAGCTCATGTCACAAAACTAACCAATGCTATAGGGATATCACAACAAGAGAAGGGGAAATTCCCCGCTCAACCCCATGCGAACCCAAAAGGCCAACATGTGATTGAGTCATTCGAACCCGTAAAGGAGAGTTGTGAGCAACTCAAAGCGGTCACCACCCTTCGAAGTGGAAAATAAATTGATAAAACTATTGTGCCAAAAGTCTCGCCCAGTGCCACATTACCAATAGAGGAAGAGACTAAAGGTGACGCCGAGGGGGGTGAGGTGAGTGAGAAAGAAAAAGTGGTTGATGAAAGTGTGAATGCATCCCCCATTTCTGCCCCTTTTCCAAATCGTTTGAAGCCACCCGTCAAGGTGGCTAACTATTATGATATAATTGAGATGTTCAAGCAAGTTAAGATCAACATCCCACTCCTCGAGGCCATAAAGCAAATCCCATCTGGTGCCAAGATCTTGAAAGACTTATGCATAGTGAAGAGAAGGCTAAAATATGCACAAGAAGGCATTTCTCGTCGAGAAAGTGAGCTCAATCTTGAGGACTAACACCCCACCAAATTTCAAGGATCCCGGATGCCCTACCATTGCTATCACAATCGGGAATTGTCAGGTGGAGCAAGCTCTCCTTGATTTGGGGGCAAGTGTCAACCTCCTATCGTACTCGGTGTACCAACAACTCCAGCTTGAAGAGTTGAAGCCAAATCCAATTACTCTTCAGTTGGTGGATCGTAGCGTCAAAACACCAAGGGGATTAGTTGAGGATGTTTTAGTGCAAGTCGATAAATTTTACTTTCCGTTTGATTTCATTATGCTTGACACTCACCCGGTTGTAAACCTAAGCTCCCAAATCCCTATCATACTTGGTATACCTTTTCTTGCTACATCTAATGCTGTGATCAAATGCAGGAACGGTCTTATGAAGCTTGCATTTGAGAACATGACTATGGATCTTAATGTGTTCAACTTGACTAAACAACCGGGGGATGATGAGGAAGTGCACGAAGTTAATAGGATTGATACCTTGGTAGAGGAGCACTTGGAGCTGTTGGGCATGTTGAAGGATGGGGAGGAATAGGTTGATGAGCAAGAGGAGTTGGAAAGCTTGAAAGGGGTAGAAAAATGGACCCTACATTTGAGAAGCTTCCACACCAAGACAAGAAGATCTTTCCATCGAATGAGCAAAAACCAATCTTGGAGTTGAAGCCATTACCATCCAATCTCAAGTATGCATACCTTGGGGATGACAAGACCTTTTCGGTGGTAATTAGTTCAACCTTGGAGGCAAAACAAGAAGAAGAGCTTTTGAAAGTGTTGAGGAGGCATAAGGAAGCAATTGGGTGGACAATTGCTGACATCAAGGGATAAGCCCCCTCATTTGCACACACCGCATCTACCTTGAGGAGGACTCCAGTCGTCTCGACAACCATAAAGACGATTGAATCCAATCATGAAGGATATGGTGAGAGACGAGGTACTAAAGCTACTTGTTGTGGGTAACATTTTTTCGATTGCCGATAGTAAGTGGGTTAGCCCCACGCAAGTAGTACCCAAGAAGTCGGGAGTCATGGTTGTTGCAAATGAGGAGAACGAGCTTATTCCAACAAGGGTAATCACCGGATGGAGAGTGTGCATTGATTACCGAAAGCTCAACTTATGCATGAGAAAAGACCATTGTCATTCCTCGACCAAGTGTTGGAAAGAGTAGCTGGGCATCTATTTTACTGTTTCCAGGATGGCTACTCTAGGTACAACCAGATTGAGATTGCTTAGGAGGATCAAGAGAATACCACCTTCACTTGCCCCTACGGTACCTTTGCTTACCGACGCATGCCTTTCGGGTTGTGTAATGTCCCAGGGACTTTTCAACGTTGCATGATGGGGATTTTTAGTGATATGGTGGAGAAGATTGTGGAAGTGTTTATGGATGACTTCTCAGTGTTTGGGGATTCATTCGATGGGTGTTTGGAGAACTTAGAAAGAGTTTTGGAAAGATGCGAGGAAAATAACTTGGTCCTCAATTGGGAAAAGTGCCACTTCATGTTGACACAAGGACTTGTGCTCGGGCACATTGTCTCGGCAAAAGGGATCAAAATTGAAAAATCAAAGGTTGAGGTCATTTCCAACCTCCCCACACCGAAGGTTATCAAAGATATCAGATCGTTTATTGGCTATGCCGACTTTTATCGTCGTTTTATTTAAGACTTTAGTGGCCCGACCTTTGACCAACTTGCTTTCAAAAGATGTCCCATTTGTTTGGTCGGATGATTGTGAGGCATCCTTTAAAAAATTAAAGAACATGCTCATTTCACCTCCAATCATGCGACCACCCAAGTGGGACTCACCATTTGAGCTTATGTGCGACGTGAGTGATTCAACGGTCGGCGCTGTGCTCGGTCAATGGAAAGACAAGAAACCCTATGTAATATATTATGCTAGTAAGACTCTTAATGAAGCACAAATGAATTACACTACTACTGAAAAAGAGTTGCTAGCTGTAGTATTTGCATTGGATAAATTCAGGTCTTACATCATTGGTTCACCTATAGTCTATACCGATCACTTTGCTTTGAAGTATTTGTTGTCTAAGCAGGATGCAAAATCGAGACTCATTAGGTGGATACTCCTCCTACAAGAATTCAACTTGACGATCAAATATAAAAAAGGAGTTGAGAACGTGGTGGTGGACCATTTATCCCGACTTATGGTGCAAGAGGCCGATGAACACATCCCTATCCCTGACTCTTTTCCTGATAAGCATTTACTTTCGATTCATTATGTTTGTCCCTGGTATGTTGACATCTATAATTATCTTGCAATAGGACAAATACCATCGCATTGGAGCCCAGAGGATAGAAGGAGATTCATGGCAACTGTGAAGTACTTTTACTTCGACAACCCGTACCTGTTCAAGTACTGCCCTAAACAAGTCATGCAGAGATGCGTACCAGAAAGTGAACAGCGGGAAGTCCTTGCATTTTGCCATTCGGAGGCGTGCGGTGGCCATTTCTCTTCAAAGAAAACTTCGGCAAAGATTCTTCAATCAGGTTTTTATTGGCCCTCTTTGATAAAATATTGTATCTCTTTTTGTAAAGAATGTGATAGGTGCCAACGTTTGGATAGTGTGACCCGAAGGAACATGATGCCCCTCTCCCCTATACTTGTTATCGAAATATTTGATTGTTGGGGAATCGACTTCATGGGTCCCTTCCCCGTGTGATTTGGCTACCTATACATTCTGCTGGCAGTGGACTATGTGTCCAAATGGGTGGAGGATATCCCGATCAAGACCAATGACCACTGGGTTATGGTCAAGTCTCTCAAGGAGAACATATTTTTGAGGTTCGGGATGCCTCGTACAATGATAAGCGACAGTGGGTCGCATTTCTGTAATAGGTCATTTGCATCGTTGATGCATAAATATGGCGTCACACACAAGGTGTCCACCGCTTATAACCCACAAACCAATGGCTAAGCTGAGTTTGCTAATAGGGAGATCAAAAATATCCTAGAGAAAATGGTGAATCCCAATAGAAAGGATTGGTCATATAGATTGATCGATGCTCTTTGGGCTTACCGCACAGCTTATAAGACAATTCTAGGCATGTTTCCCTATCGGCTTGTCTATGGAAAGGCTTGCCATTTGCCGGTTGAGATGGAGCATAAAGCATATTGGGCCATAAAAACCTTAAACTTCAACATGAGAATGGCCGGAGAGAATAGGAAGCTTGAAATGAATGAATTGGAAGAGATTCGAAGAGATGTGTATGAGAGCTCCAAAATTTCAAAAGAGCGGGCTAAGATCTTTCATGACAAATCCATTGTAAGGAAGTCATTTGACCCCAGCCAAAAAGTGCTCTTATACAACTCTTGTCTCTCAAACTTTCAAGGTAAACTTCGATCCCGTTGGGATGGCCCCTATCTTGTCAAGGTGGCCTATCCCAATGGAGTTGTGGAAGTCACGAACCCTGAAGATGGTAGGACATTCAAGGTCAAAGGCCAAAGACTTAAGCAATTCTTCGAGGGTTTTGAAGGACAAGGAGTGGAGGAGAATTTGATGGATCCGGTCTACCCGGACTTGTTGGAGGAGTGACTGTTCTTATGTTTTTTAGTGTACAATAATTTTTTTTATTTACTTTAACTGTTCATGTTACTTACTTTATCTTTTCGTATAGTGTTGTTTTTCTTAGTTGCAGATATTGGTGTTTTTTGTCAAAAGCTCAATTGCGAGGTGTTCTCTAATCCTACTCATCTTTTTACAGTCCTTTATTGCATATCATATCTTTTTTGTTGTATTGAGGACAATGCTTGAATCAAGTTGAGGGGTGAGGTGCACCATTTGTATGATATACCAATATTTGTGAAAATGTTTGTTGATAATACAAATTTTTGTGGTGAAAAATTCACCTTTCACATATCATATAGATTTTTGTTCACAATACTTGCAAATTATGTGAAAATTTTGAAATTTTTTGAGAAAATATTTAAATGTTGATTTGTATTCCGTTATTAAGAGTGCTATGGGTTGTTGACATGTTGATCTTTGTGTTGAATTGTGAATATATGAGCACATTATAGAAGTTCATCCTATGCTTGAGTATCACATATGTGTTTGTTTTTTAACTCACCAATATGTACACCTTGAATGTGGAATTTTGACAATTTACAGATTGAGTTCACATTTTAGCGCTTGACATACATAGTGGAGATGAAGTAACTACCCATGAGAGCTTTAGTGCCAATTCTTGTTGGAGGGAACTTACTTTTACTCAAAGAACAATTCTTCAAAATTCAAATTTGTTCAATAATCTCGTCATTCCTGTTTTGGTTAGGTGCATTTGTGTAGTTGATTGACTTGTATTGAAATGCAGAATGCCCCCCCCCCCCCCCCCCCACGCTTATCTAGAAATGATCTTAGGCCATCTTTGATTTATTTTGAGTCTTAGCCCTTTTTCTTGGTAAAATTTTTATCCCTAGTGTCGTGATTGAGCCTTAATTGTAAATTCGTTTACATACCGCATATTTAACCAAACCAGTGAAAAATGATAAAAATCTACCTCACTCTGGTTGTTCCTAGAGCTGAAAATGAGTGATCATAAAGTAGAAGGAAGTATGGTGTGGAAACTCAAACAAGAGGGATGAATGATGTTGAAAATTGAAGAGTTGAATGGAAAAAGAATGAAAATCCAAGAAAAGGAGAAAAAGGGAGTGAAAAGAAGAAAAGAATGACAAAAGAAAAGGAAAATGTTAAGGAAAAGAAAGAAAAGAAACAAAGATGTGTGGTGATGGGTTTGGACTGAAAATCCCATGGAAAGGGAGATGTTTTTGAAATAAAATTCTTTCACTCGGAACAACCCTCTTTGTTATCCTATATCCTTCATTTATTTTACCTCAAATATCACCCCAAGGCCCCATTATAACCCTTGAAGTCCTGAATGATCTAGAGAAGCGTGGGAGATGCATACTTTTAAAGAAAAGAGAAGTTGGTTTGCTATATAGTGTCCTAGCATTCCTTTCATGAGACTATACCAAGGTCGTTTCATTTTCATGCATGAACTTCATTTTTGGATTATATGTGAGCATACTTCGTTTTGTGCACAAGATTTTATCTCACATATACACATGGAGAGCATGCCAAGATAACTAGAGTGTGATTCATTGTTGAGAGACATCATTGGTGAGGTTACATCGAAGCTTAATTTGGATAGCCAAAGTGAATGTGAATTCCATTGTGTAAATGCTTAAATTACATGTCCATTGCACACACACACGAGTTTGAAAATGAATGTGTAGGTGTGTACTCTAGACTAGCATTTAAAGCCATGATGTTGCTCATGTGTGCTTGGTTCGGGCATTAGAACGACTTGTTTGGTAGCTCTATGCTTAAAGGATAGGGGAATATTGCTCAACTTGCGATATTTGATAAGATTTAGGAATGCCCTTGCTAGTTAAATTTATGTTTTGCATTTTGGGTATTCATTTTGGTAGTTTAAACTAGAAATCCATGCTTTGTAGTTTGAAAACTTCAAAATCATAAATCATGTTGCAATTTCGGAAATGACTTTGGGCATGATCATTCAATTGAGGTTCATATGGGTGGTTCAAGTTTTTGGTAGGTTAGATGACCTAGAAAGGGTATTGAAATGTGTTGGAGTTGAGGGAAGTTAGAGTGGATGTGAATTTTTAAACAAAGGAATGGTTTTGCAGCAAAGGCAAAACCTTCCGGAAGGTTTATACAAAACCTTCTGGAAGGTTCCGTCCAGAGAGCAAAACCTTCTAGAAGGTTTTTCTTACTGGACAGAGGTGTCCCAGCAGTAAGCAAAGTCTTTCGGAAGGTTTTGATCGACCTTCCAGAAGGTTTTGCCTACTGGAATTTTTGCCTCAGGCGGAAAGCAAAACCTTCCAGAAGGTTCTCATCGACCTTCCGGAAGGTTTTTGTGATGCCCCATAAAACCGGGAGTCCTATATGAACCGTTGATCACCCATCAACCCGCGAAAATACCCGTGGATGTCGCTTGACCAGACACCACGTCGATAGTATACCCTTAACCGGGATCATAACCCACAATTATAAACCGGGTTCAATTATTCATTGGATCCAACCAAGATCCAACATACTATGATTTATACTCCATTATGGTCCATTTACATCATTGGAGGGAAGGAAAACATAGGCCGAAAACAGGGCAAAGCAGTTTGAAAATTTGAAATTTTTTGAGAATGTACCGGTACGGTTTGCCCACTGCGAAAGGCGTACCGGTACGCAGTACCGATACTGTCTGTCTGCTAGGCAGCAGTGTACCGATACACAGTACCGGTATTCTCTGCCCAGTTTTGCCTTTTTCAACTGTTTTTGATTTCCAATCCATTCCAAACCTTCCTACAATCATCCAATACATGTTTAATAAGATTTTCCACATAAAACATGATTTGTACAAGTTCCATTACAATTAATTCCATATATTTACACATCAAAATGGAGTTTTCACAAAAGATTTACAGGATAACCATAAAAGCCACAAGTCGGCTTTCTTCATCATTGGGGCTCGAAATGGGAGCCGTCCGCCGGTGTACACCCCGCACCTGAAATGTTTTTCCGTATAGGGTGAGCTACGCTCAATAGAGTATCTCCTACAGAGGCTACTCCCCACCTAAATGCATATGGAATGTACACATGCAACAATCAGCAAGCTCATAACATTTCAAGCAAGAAAGTGCATTCAATGTAGGAATTTACAATGTCATGCTATGGAATGAGGTGAGACTCACTCATGCACATCAATCGAGCCCTTCCTGGCTCCTCAACACATGCAAGTGCAAATGTGTACGAATCCGTCATTTATGTTGCACATCAAATGACATTCATCAATTTAGGGTCTTTGTAGGGGTGGATGTTCATGGACTCACACCAAAGGTCACCCAACCTACACGGAATTTACGGACTTCCACCGAAGATTCCGCGTACACCTACACACTTCATGGGCCGAGCCAAATGAGTGCGTATCCTAATCACCGGGCCTTGCACCCGAGGGATCTTCTACCCCTTCTTGCTAACCCCAACCCTATCAACCATGCTAACCGTGCAACTCAGCTAGGTTTTCAACCAAGCTCACTCGAGCCCACCAGTCATCCACCAAATGTGGTGTTGACAACAACCATGCACCTACTCCCACATATGTGATGTTCTCGTGCATAATGCAATGTAGTGCCTCATTGCAACATGATACAAAGTTCAATATGCTATGAATGACATATGAACTATTTTAACATATTTCACATATTACATGGCAAAATTATATCATAAGCATATAATTTCCATACTTCTTCACAAAGTCAATATATTATAAGCATGTATATATATCAACAATTCACATAACTCAACTTTCAAGCATGATATCAACACACTAGACTTTTAAGGCATATGTAAACACATAATCATGCCCACAATTTCATATAACACTAGAATCACATTGGATCCATTCCATCTACCCAATTCCAGAAATCACATTTAACAATTTCTAATTACCAATCCAAGTTAGGATTTATCTTTACCCATTTAAATACCCATTTCACCCAATTTACAACAATAGGTAAGTGATATCTTGCTCTATCAAGCTACCCATTTCACCACACATTCTAGGCTTGGAATAAACCTTAGTAAGAGGGAACCCTACCTCTTGAAGCGTAAGGAACGACCGTAGGAAGCTTTCAAGACCCGATTCAAGCCCAAAGCCCTAGCTCCCAAAAGTCCCATCCTTGGAATCTCGCCCAAACCCGACCTCCTTGGTATGATTTTGTAGCCTTTGACGCGTAGAACAATCTTTGTTCTTGGCCCGAGTGGATTTGAGCTCCCAATCTTTGCAGATCGTAGAGAGAAGGTGGAGAAAATTTGGGTTTTTCCCTCTCTTGTTTCTCTCGTTGAAATCGGCTGAGCAAATGCGGAGAGAATCTGATTTTCTCCCCTATTTATTTATTTGGTCCACAATGTGCCACATGACCCTCCTTTCCCGGTTTCATTTTCGTCCCGAAACGATTAAATTTTGCTCCGATTTAAGTTCAAAATATTTTTATTTTAACTTGCCTTCATTTATTTTTCAAATTTTAAAATTTTATTAAAGATTTCATTTTTGGGTCACCCGAGGCCTGACCACCTCGTAAAACGCGAAAAATTCGACTATCTCGGAATTCAACGAAATTTGACAAGGTAACTAGGTTTTGCAAGACGAATCCGACGATGAGGTCCGTTTCGTCATCCGAGCTCTAGGAAAATTCAGGTTTGCAACCTGTACCGTAGTGGCAAATTTCCGTTTTGCCCTTTTTCACAAAAGTTCAAATTTACCCGGGTTTTACATTCTTCCCCCCTTAAAAGAATTTCGTCCCCGAAATTCACACACTCATGCACATACAACCACATGCATATGCAACAGTCATATAATACTAAGTGACTAGAAGAATTTACCTCCATCCTCAAATAAGAAAGGATAATTGGCACGTATGGTGTCCTCACGCTCCCATGTTTCCTCCTCCACTCCTCGGTGCTGCCATAACACCTTCACTAGCCTCATGGTCTTGCCTCGCAAAACCAGCTCCCGGCTATCCATGACACGCACTGGTCCCTCCTCGAAGGTCTCATCCGCATCAACTATCAGCTCACCCCAATCCACCACATGAGTCGCATCCGGAGTATACTTCCGGAGCATAGAGACATGGAATACCGCGTGAACACCCGATAAATTTGCCGATAATGCCAACCTGTAAGCCACAATACCAACCCTCTCAAGTATCTCGAAGGGCCCGATATATCTCGGCGACAGTTTTCCCCACTTGCCGAACCTGACCACTCCTCTCTTAGGCATCACCTTTAAGAAGACATGATCACCCACCCAAACTCCAAAGGTCGCCACCGTCTGTCGGCGTAGCTCTTTTGTCGGCTCTGTGCCGTGAGAAGACGTTTCCTTATCAAGTTCACCTTCTCCGAGGCGTCTCTAACCAATTCCGGACCCGTAGAGGGTCTCTCTCCAAACTCCATCCAACAAACCAGAGAACGGCAAGGCCTCCCATAAAATGCCTCATAGGGTGCCATATGTATGCTCGTCTAGTAACTGTTGTTGTAGGCGAACTCCACTAAGGGTAAATGCTCTTCCCAACTACCCTTGAGGTCTAGGACGCATGCCCGTAGCATGTCCTCTAATATCTGGATGGTCCTCTCCGACGGACCGTCTGTCTGGGGATGAAAGGCTGTGCTCGTTATCAATTGCGTCCCCAGGGCCCGTTGGAAACTCTCCCAAAAATGGGCCATGAACCTGGGATCCTGATCCGATACTATAGATACGGGTACCCTATGCAACCGGACAATCTCCCGTATATATAATCGACAAAATTCCTCCAGTGTGAAGGTCATCCGCACTGCCAAAAAGTGTGCCAACTTCGTAAGCCGGTCCACTATCACCCATACCGCGTCATGTCCCTGCGATGTCCGTGGCAAGTGGGTCACAAAATCCATCGTGACATGCTCCCACTTCCACTCAGCCACTTCCAACGGCTGGAGCAAACCTGCTGGTCTCTGGTACTCTGCCTTAACCTGCTGACACGTGAGGCATCTATTGACAAAGTCGCCAATCTGCCTCTTTATCCCACTCCAATAATACTGGCGACGAAAGTCATGATACATTTTCGTGCCGCTTGGATGCATAGCAAAACGGGAGCAATGGAACTCCCTGAGGATCTCCTCTCTCAGATCCGCCGACTGGGGAACCACAACCCTTCCCCTAAGCCGAAGACTGCCATCCGAGTGAATGGCCCAGCCCTCGTCGTCGGTACCCGTATGCACTCGGTCCCTGATGGATGATAACTCTGGGTCCTGCCCCTGTGACTCAATCACCCTGCTCAGTTGGGAAGGCGTAGCCACCAAGCTCCCTAAAACACCCTGAGTGTGACCCCGATAATGCAGCCCAAATTGTCCCACGGTCTCAAACATCCGCCACTCCCGAGAAGCTACACTAGCCAAGACTCCCCGTGACTTCCGACTAAGTGCATCAGCCACCATATTTGCCTTACTCGGATGGTAATGCAAAGTGAAGTCATAGTCTTCTAGGTACTCCATCCACCTACGCTGCCTCATGTTGAGGTCCCGCTGAGTGAAGATGTACTTCAGGCTCTTGTGGTCCGAAAACACCTCAAATTGTTCACCATACAAATAGTGGCGTCAAGCCTTCAAGGCAAAGACTATGGCCGCTAACTCCATATCGTGTGTAGGGTAATTTTGTTCGTGGTTCTTTAATTGTCGAGAACCATAAGCCACCACCCTCCCGAACTGCATCAAAACACAACCAAGTCCGTCTCTGGAGGCATCAAAGTACACTGTGTACATTTGTCCCCTCTCCGGAACTATCAAAATAGGAGCTGAAGTAAGCCTCCTCTTTGACTCCTAGAATGCCTTCTCACACGAATCATTCCACTCAAACTTGACTCCCTTCCGGGTCAATCTCGTCATAGGTGCGGCTAGTCGGGAGAAGTCTTCGATGAACCTCCGATAGTACCCTGCCAATCCCAAGAAACTGCATATCTCGAAGACTGACTTCGGCCTCTCCCAACTCATAACTGCCTCAACCTTCTCCGGGTCAACTGATACACCCGAAGTCGACACCACCACGTGTCCCAAGAATTTCACCTTTGTAAGCCAAAATTCACACTTGCTGAACTTGGCGTACAACTGGTGGTCCCTCAAGGTTTGAAGAATAATCCTTAAGTGGCCCTCATGCTCCTCCTCAGACTTGGAGTAAATCAGGATGTCGTCAACAAACACCACGACAAACTGATCTAAATAGGGTTGGAACACCCTATGCATGAGATCCATGAATGTCGCCGAGGCATTGGTCAATCCAAATGGCATCACTATGAACTCAAAATGTTCGTACCGCGTTCTGAACGCCGTCTTAGGGATATCAGCCTCCATGATCCTCAACTGATGGTAGCCCGTGCGGATATCTATCTTGGAGTAGACCCGCGCTCCCCTCAGCTGATCGAACAAATTGTCAATCCTCGGCAAAGGGTACCTATTCTTGATGGTGACCCTATTCAACTGCCGATAGTCTATACACAACCGAAGGGTCTTGTCCTTCTTCTTGGCAAACAATACCGGAGCGCCCCAAGGTGAAGTGCTCGGTCTGATAAAACCCTTTTCCAACAATTCTTGCAATTGGACCTTGAGTTCTTGCAACTCAGCAGGTGCCATTATGTGTGGAGTTATAGAAATAGGAGAAATATCAGGATGCAACTCAATGCTGAAGTCCACATCCCTATGGGGAGGTAATCCTAGTAGTTCGTCCGGGAAAACATCCTCATATTCATAGACAACACGAGGTAGACCCAACTCCTGTCTCGCCTTGTCCTCCAGGACAAGGCTCGCAAGCCAACCCATCAACTGTCCATGCCATCTAGAGTCGTACACGGCTTGGGGTAAGGCGTCGTACTTTTCCCCCTGAAACTTAAAACAAACACCGTCCGGTGTATAGGCAGTGACCCTCTTCCAATCACAATCAATGACGACTCGGTGTGCCGCCAACCAATCCAACCCTAGGATGACATCGAACTCTGACATGTCCATGATCCTAAGGTCCACGGTGAGTAGAATCCCCGAGATCTCTAACTCACAACCCCGACATATCTGGTCAACACACACCCTAGCTCCTAGGGGTGAATTCACATACAACGGCTCTTCCAAGGTACCAGCCTCTAAGCCTAAATCCCTCACACATGATGCAGAAATGAATGAATGCGATGCACCAGAGTCAAATAACACCCTAGTCCATAAGCGAGAGAGTAGAAATGTACCCTGAATAACTGACTGGTCCACTGGCTCAGCCTGAGGTGTGATGGCGTAGACACGTCCCTGGGTCCCTGAAGTTCCGGCCTGCATGCCCTGTCCTCGGCCTCGACCCATGCCCTGGCCCATCCGGCCTGATTGCGGAGTCCCCGCTCAGAAAGTGGTAAGGGCCTAAGTAGTGCCCTGGAACTGATACTGGCTTCCCTGGCCCATGGTGGGGTAGGGAGGAACAAAGTGTGTCTGTGGCTGTCCCACTGATGACTGGGACTGGGATTTCCCATAACTCTGGGATCCCTGCCTCTGAGGACAATCCCGTCTCACGTGTCCTGGCTGATGACAATGATAGCAAGTCTTCTGACCTGCCTGATATGTTGTCCTGAAGTTTCCCCCGCCTTGGGAGGATCGACATTGACCTTGGCCCTATCCCTGAAATCCTTGTGGATTAGAAGTCATCTACTTCTTCCCCGAACTGGAAGAAGAGGATTGACCCTCCTTCTTCTTATCCTTAGCACCCTCCTCCCGGATGCTTCGTGCATCATCAACCTCTCTTTCAATGGCCATAGCTATCATGACCATCGAATCTAAGTCTTGCAAGCGGAGGCCCACAATCTTTCCCCAGATTGATAGTTTCAACCCATCCTCAAACCTTCTTACTTTGGCCATGTCTGTGGCCACGTAATCATCGGCAAAACGGGCTAACTCGGTGAACTTAGCCACATACTCCATCACCGTCATTGCTCCTTGTTTCAAATCTAGGAATTCCCGGGCATTTGCATGTCGAACGGCCATTGGGAAGTATTTACCCATGAAGAGCTCCCGAAACTCCCCCCATGTCATGGCCTCTAGGTTCTTTGAGGCCGTCACCCAATCCCACCATAATTGGGCCTCTCCTTCTAGCTGGAATGCAGCTAGTCTTATCTTAGTAGCATTTGAGGTGATCTCCATTGCCCCTAAGATCTTATTGACTTTCCGGAACCAATGGTCGGCCACCATCGGATCCTCCCCTCCCATAAAAACTGGAGGTTTGTGTGCTTTAAACTATTGGAGGTTACTCGTGCCTCCATGTCCGGCATTTGCACTAGCTTGTGCGACAGTAGCCACCATCATGCCCATGGTTTCCGTAAACGCTTGTTGGTCGAAGACCGGTGGTGGTTGATTATTGTTCCGCCCACCGCCTCGACGTCCTCTTCTTCCACTTGCCATCTACACACATGTCAAGTGGCAATAGCACACTAACTTAGTATCCCTAGATAGGGATCAAGTTGGAACGTTATAAAATTTTTCCATTGTCTCACTAGTAGCGCATATGCCACCACTAGTAGACATCTACGCTTTGAACTTTTCCGTTAATTTACTTTCTCACTCCCAAGGTTAAGTTCTCTAACCCTAGTGTGTCTATTTCCATACACATTTTACCATGCATATAATTTACACAACACATACCACATAACATGTAGCAATTTAAGCACATAACATGTAATACACAATGAATGCAATGGTCTAGACCAATGCCCCATCAAGCCCTAGGTAAATCGTATACCTACGCTCTGATACCAAGCTCTGACGTCCCACAAAATCGGGAGTCCTATATGAACCGTTGATCACCCATCAACTCGCGAAAATACTCATGGATGTCGCTTGACCCGACACCACGTCGATAGCATCCCCTTAACCGGGATCATAACCCACAATTATAAACCGGGTTCAATTATTCATTGGATCCAACCAAGATCCAAAATACCATGATTTATACTCCATTATGGTCCATTTACATCATTGGAGGGAAGGAAAACATAGGCCGAAAATAGGGCAAAGCAGTTTGAAAATTTGAAATTTTTTGAGAGTGTACCGGTACTGCGTACCGGTACGGTTTGCCCACTGGGAAAGGCGTATCGGTACGCAGTACCGGTACTGTCTGTCTGCTGGGCAGCAGTGTACCGGTACACAGTACCGGTACTCTCTACCCAGTTTTGCCTTTTTCAACTGTTTTTTATTTCCAATCCATTTCAAACCTTCCCACAATCATCCAATACATGTTTAATAAGATTTTCCACATAAAACATGATTTGTACAAGTTCTATTACAATTAATTCCATATATTTACACATCAAAATGGAGTTTTCACAAAAGATTTATAGGATAACCATAAAAGCCACAAGTCGGCTTTCTTCATCCTTGGGGCTCGAAATGGGAGCCGTCCGCCGGTGTACACCCCGCACCTGAAATGTTTTTCCGTATAGGGTAAGCTACGCTCAATAGAGTATCTCCTATAGAGGCTACTCCCCACCTAAATGCATATGGAATGTACACATGCAACAATCAGCAAGCTCATAACATTCCAAGCAAGAAAGTGCATTCAATGTTGGAATTTACAATGTCATGCTATAGAATGAGGTGAGACTCACTCATGCACATCAACCGAGCCCTTCCTGGCTCCTCAACACATGCAAGTGCCAATGTGTACGAATCCGTCATTTATGTTGCACATCAAATGACATTCATTAATCTAAGGTCTTTGTAGGGGTGGATGCTCATGGACTCACACCAAAGGTCATCCAACCTACACGGAATTTACAGACTTCCACCGAAGGTTCCGCGTACACCTACACACTTCATGGGCCGAACCAAAGGAGTGCGTATCCTAATCACCGGGCCTTGCACCCGAGGGATCTTCTACCCCTTCTTGCTAACCCCAACCCTATCAACCACGCTAACCGTGCGACTCGGCTAAGTTTTCAACCAAGCTCACTCGAGCCCACCAGTCATCCACCAAATGTGGTGTTGACAATAACCATGCACCAACTCCCACATATGTGATATTACCGTGCATAATGCAATGTAATGCCTCATTGCAACATGATACAAAGTTCAATATGCTATGAATGACATATGAACTATTTTAACATATTTCACATATTACATGGCAAAATTATATCATAAGCATATAATTTTCATACTTCTTCACAAAGTCAATATATTATAAGCATGTATATATATCAACAATTCACATAACTCAACTTCCAAGCATGATATCAACACACTAGACTTTTAAGGCATATGTAAACACATAATCATGCCCACAATTTCATGTAACACTAGAATCACATTGGATCCATTCCATCTACCCAATTCTAGAAATCACATTTAACAATTTCTAATTACCAATCCAAGCTAGGATTTATCTTTACCCATTTCACCCAATTTACAACAATAGGTAAGTGATATCTTGCTCTATCAAGCTACCCATTTCACCACACATTCTAGGCCTTGAATAAACCTTAGTAGGAGGGAACCCTACCTCTTGAAGCGTAAGGAACGACCGTAGGAAGCTTTCAAAACCCGATTCAAGCCCAAAGCCGTAGCTCCCAAAAGTCCCGTCCTTGGAATCTCGCCCAAACCCGACCTCCTTGGTATGGTTTTGTAGCCCTTGACGCGTAGAACAATCTTTGTTCTTGGCTCGAGTGGATTTGAGCTCCCAATCTTTGCAGATCGTAGAGAGAAGGTGGAGAAAATTTGGGTTTTTCCCTCTCTTGTTTCTCTCGTTGAAATCGGCTGAGCAAATGAGGAGAAAATCTGATTTTCTCCCCTATTTATTTATTTGGTCCACAATGTGCCACACTGCCCTCCTTTCCCGGTTTTGTTTTTGTCCCGAAACGATTAAATTTCGCTCCGATTTAAGTTCAAAATATTTTTATTTTAACTTGCCTTCTTTATTTTCTAAACTTTAAAATTTTATTAAAGATTTCATTTTTGGGTCACCCGAGGCCTGACCGCCTCGTAAAACGCGAAAAATCTGACTATCTCGGAATTCAACGAAATTTGACAGGGTAACTTGGTTTCGCGAGACGAATCCGACGGTGAGGTCCGTTTCGTCATCCAAGCTCTAGAAAAATTCAGGTTTGCAACCTGTACCGTAGTGGCAAATTTCTGTTTTGCCTTTTTTCACAAAAGTTCAAATTTACCCGGGTTTTATAGTTTTGCCCAGAAAACTAAAAACGAGGGTTTTAAGTTCAAAAATTTAGAAAAAAACCCTTCACATTTTCCATCCATCTCTTGCTTCCAAACTCTCTCCTATCCTCCTACTCTCTTCTAATCTAAAAAACACTTCACCCAACTTCAAATTTCTCACTTTCTCTTGATTAGAGTTTAGTTTTAGGTTGTTTGAGCCGAAAATTTTAGTGTTTTTCACAAACCCTAGATTTTCACATTTCCCTAAATCTCTCAAGTCAATCTTCATCCTTCTAAAATCCCTCTACTCCTTTGCTATGGCGCGTATGAATGGGATGTCTATGGAGGTGTTTGAGCCTTTGGAGAACCTCTTGGTGTGGTTGTTGTCGTTCATGGGTTTGGGGGCACTGTTGATTCTCATGGCCCGCACAAAAAGGACAGGGCCCGAGTCTCCACCACCTACAGGCTCTAGCTCCCGAAAGAGGACCAGGGAGGGCCCTAGTGGCCAAGAACGAGAGGAGAGACAAACCAAAGCAAGGCATGATGCCCGGAGACAAAGAATTGAAGAGAACGGTGTCACGTGCAAGAGGTATGTTGACAAAGTCTCCCTCGGGACTAATAATGAGGTTTTGAGGGTGATCGAGGCACGGGGGTTGACTCTGTGGTTTCAAGATGTCAAGGGTTACAATTTGGGTATGTGTCACAAATTTTACACCAAGTTGTCAGTGTTCGGAGATGAGGGGAGTTGGTTGAGGACCAACGTGCGGGGGAAGACCTTCGAGGTGACCCCCGCCACGATTACCACAGTAATGGAATACGAGAGACCTCCCCTGACTACCCCGGTCTACCCACACAACGTCGACGGGGGTAGGACTCTCACGGACTATGTGGCTCTCATTTATGAGGACCTGACCACGTTTAAGGGGACGACGTTGGTTGGGGGCCTCAAGCACTCGTACGGGGTAATGAATAAGGTTCTTCATTACAATATGATGCCCCGGGGTTCGGAGAAGAACCCTAACAACGAGAAGTTGTCCCTCATCCATGCATTCATAACTAGGGTGGCGATGGATGTGGAATATTTGATTTTTTAGGAGATGCGGGAGTTTGCCAAGGCCGCAAAGCCAAAGGCAAATCTCCCCTTTGGCAGCCTCGTCACCAAGCTGTGCGATCACGCCAAGGTAGCACTACGCACACGATCCTCTACTTCCCCCAGAGACTGGAGCAATCGGGAAGTCCAACAGCAGCAAAAGAGATGCCAGGACTGGGGGAGAGAGACCTAGAGTTCCGAGGCCAGAGACGTCAGCAACCGGACCATCCTCGTCAACACCTCATGCGCCTGCACCTGTACCTGCACCTGCCCGTACCATGTCACAGCGCATGGACGCACTAGAGTCTACCATGAATGGGTTGTCGGTCATGGTGACACGACTATTCCAGCACACATTCCCAGGTGAGCCCATCCCCGGAGGACCTCCACAGCCACCAGTTGGTCCGTCGACTTCAGCTCCTGTGCCTTCCATGATTGTTGAGGTGGATGACGACGACGATGACGAGGAGTCTGAGTCAGAGGAGTCTGAGACTGAGGAGGAGGATGCTTTCGATGATTAGGAGGACTGTTGTACTTTGTTTCTTTTGATTTTAGGATGTACAGTAGGATTAGTTCATCGGCCTGGTAGAAGTATTTTTAGGTTTTGGGCCGTTTTGTTTTGAAACTTGAACCCATTGTAAAGAACTTTTGGAAACGAATAATGAAATACCACAGTTGTTTTGTTTTACCATTGCCCAAAGCTATTTTTAATTGCAATGTGATTTATGCATTTTATGTGTTTGGATGTTTACATGTATGTATGGATTTTGTTTTAGTTTATAGATTGGGGTTTGAAATAATGTTTGCTAGGGACTAGCAAAGCTCAAGTTGGGGGTGTGATTAGCAAAAAATATTGCATATATTGTATGATGTTATGCCCTTTTTATACTTGCTTATGTTGTGAATTTGGGGAGAAATACGTTTAATCTTCTCTTTAATGGAGTTTTGTGTAAATGTAGGTGAAAAGATGTAAATGGCTTGAGTTAAACCCCTATTGAAGTGTTTGAAATCAATGAAGATAATAGGATGGCTTAAAGGAAGGATTGGAAGGTGAAGAAACCAAGAACATGGCAAATTGGTTGAAAACCTTCTGGAAGGTTGATCATAAACCTTCCGGAAGGTTTTCACTTAGTCTGCCTATTCACTGCCAAAACCTTCCGGAAGGTTTTGTCTACTGGAATAAACTTTCCGAAAGGTTTGCAAAACCTTCCGGAAGGTTTTGCTCACCGGAATGCTTTTCCATCTGATCCTGCACAAACCTTCCGGAAGGTTTTGCCCAAAATGCCCAGACAGCCTACAACTCAAGCTCTGCCATTTGGGGGCCCCACCTACACTTCTCCCACTTGTCCCCTGACATGTCTTACACACATACAAGCCTCACATCACTTCATTTTATACCTTGGAGGCTCAATCATTGAAGAGGAGGAGAGAGAAGAGGCAGTGGAAAGGAGATGCAGGCTAGGCCTGTCCTAGGCTGCCCAATGCATCCAATCAGCCCCCTTTTGATGTGAGGCCTGTCACACATCTAAGGAGTTCTCCATGGACAAAAATGTATCTTTCATTATGTATTATTCAGATTGTATTGCAATATAGAGAGAGAAGCTCTAGGTAGAAGACAGTTAGAGAGAGAAAGCTTCGATTTTTACATTTCTTCCATCCATTTTCACTTGTAATTCTCTCAAGACTCTTGTAAGATCCATTTATTGTCTTTAATGTCATTTACTTCAAGTACATTTCAAGTTTAGTTGAGTATCCTAGATTCTACCATTGTTGCATTTAAGTTTTCATTTTCAAGTTCTTCAAATGGGTATTGAATGCACTTTTGTATAGTTTATGTTTTCTTGCAATAATTTAAGTCCCAATCTTCATTTTTTTGCAATGTCTCTTCATTTCATTTATGTTCTTGCATTAAATATGAGTAGCTAAGCATTAAGTTGGCTAATCCAAGGGAGAACTCCTCTTGGGTATGCTAAATCAACTCTTTTTCTTTCCTCCTCGTAGTGTACATTGATTTGGTTTGACTAGGTTGAGTGTGGACATGGTTGTGAGTTCTTGATACACCGTAGACTTGTCACGGTGTATGCTTGAATCCTCACCTCCATTTTAGTCCCGTGCTTCCTATGAATGAATCAAACATCTAGACACTATTGGAGGAAGGTCTTGAGTTAATTTGGCATTCTCATTGGAATGACCTCTTCGGATTAGCCAACATTTTTTCCATTTCAATTTCATCAAGACAATCACAAACCAAACTCAAATATCAAAATATTTTTACACTTTTCCCTTTTCACCAAAATCACCTTCAACATGATTCACCTCCTTCCCTGAGGAGACAACCTTGGAATACGATTTCCAAGTAAAACACGACATTCAAAAGTCTCCCTGTGCTTGGGGAGCACTTTTGTTCACACACACATACATTTCATTCCACACATTCGTTTACCCCATTTCTCGCATCATTCCGAGGGAGAGTGACACTCCCCTGTCCGTATAAGTCATATACACACAACTGGGTGATGTTCGGAGAGTAGGGACTACAACGGAAACCATCAAGCAGTCATGTGTGTATAAAAGTGTGACGGAAGCATGGTGGTGTTCCTAGTACATTACGTGAATGATATGTTGCTCATTGGAAATTATGTGGGGGTTTATCTTCTAGTAGGGTATGGTTATCCAATCAATTTGAAATGGAGGATTTGGGGGAAGATAGCCACATCCTTAGGATCAATCTTATGTGAGATCGCAAGGATAGGACGTTATATTGGTACCATTCTAGCCTATTTTAGCATTCAAAATTCCAAGAAATTATTTCTTCCTTTCAGACATAGAGTTTCTCTATCAAAAGAGTAGTGTCATAGGACAACTGAAGAGATAGAGAGCATGAAGGCAGTTCCTTATGCTTCGGTAGTGAAAAGTCTCATTTATGATATGCTTTGCACTAGACCTGATATTTTTTTTGCCATTAGCATGGTTAGAAGATATTAGTCTAACCTTGAGCAAGAACATTGGACTACGGTAAAATATATTCTCAAGTACCTGAAAAGGAAGAGAGATTGTTTGTTGGTTTACCAGATTGATAGTCTAGTACCCTTTGGGTAGACATACTCCAATTTTCAGCCAGATAAACACTCCAGGAAGTCTACTTCAGGATATGTGTACTCTAAGAGGTAGAGCCATAAGTTGGAGAAGTATCAAGCAAACTTATATTGCTGATTCCACCATAGAGGCCGAATACGTAACAACCTCTAAGGCAGCCAAAGAGGCAATTTGGCTCAGAAACTTCCTTATAGATTTAGAAGTGGTACCTTCAGTAAGATCGGCTATTACGCTTTACTATGACAATAGTCAAGCAGTAGCTAACTGAAAGGACCACGAACCCATAAGAAGGGGAAACACATTGAGCGTAAGTATCACCTTACACGAGACATCATGGCAAGAGGTGATGCACTGGTGACCAAGATTGCATCAATAAACAACGTGGCAGATCCCTTCATGAAGAACTTACCACTAAAGACTTTTGACAGTCACTTGGAGGAGATGGGAGTTAGATGCATGACAGCATGGCTTTAAGTATAAGTGGGAGAATTTATAGAGTTATATACTAAAAGCTTGTTTTTTATAGTGAAACTTGATTTATTATTTAATAAAAGTTCTTCATTTTCTATTGAGAATTTTTATGGATAAAATATTTGCATTATATTAAATATATGTTATGCATGTATGTCTTTTATTTTACGTTGTAGATAATCTGGTGTGTAGGATCAGATTATGGATCCTTGTATGATGAGTAATGGTTCACACTCTTAGATGGAATTGGACACACCATGAATAGCATTGTAGCACAATCTTCTGGCATAGTCTGTCTTGGCTATAGGATAATGTATGATGTCTCAGATTGTTACACTAGTACACTTTGTGCATTGAACAAGACCGTTATTGAGGTTACTATCTTTTTACTGACTAATTGAAAATAAATACTTTATGGTTATTATGATTTCTTAAACTCTTAATCCTAAGATATTTAATGGACACGTGCATATAATGATTGTTACTTTAATTCATAAAAGAGTGAGATTCATATTTGAGTCAACAAAGTAAGTGAATTGAGAGATAACATTATTTGTATGGCGAAAATTAATTATTAAAGAAAATCACGTCCTAGTATTTAAATGGGTTGATGATGTCCTCTTGAGCAAGCTTAGAAGTTTTTTGCATGTCAAACCCTACAGGTGAATTTAATTATCCAACATGACAAATAAGTTAAGTGGTAAGATCTCAAGGATAAAAAAATTTATTAAATGTAATTTTCAGTAATTTAATTAATTGACGAACATCTGTGATCTTAAACGTAGAAAAATTATTAAGCATATAACAACAAGGAGCTCAAAATATAATTTTGAGATAAGGCCTTGGAGATTAATAATAAGTTTTTAGTGGACTAACTTATTATTAATGGACCGTATGATGTTTGTTCTAAGTTGAACATATGATTCCTAGGTCCACTAGAAGCCCGAACCTTATGTCTCCTTAGGGTCTCTATTGTAGCCTATAAATGCACGCACTTTCTGGTTTTCTCAACCTTAAACTTTACATCATGTTTAGAAGAGGCATATAGAGAGAGAGAGAGGGAAGGAGGGAGAGAGAGAGAGAGAGCAAGGGAGAAAATTTGAAGGATTGCATCCCACACTGCATTCAGATTTTGGTATGGAAGGACATACGATAGAAGATCGTGAGATACATCGAATTGATTATTCAATTTGCATATGTCTTCATTTGGGATGTTCTACTTGTCAAAGGTAAACTCTAATTCCACCTCGTACCAGTGCCTTTATTTCCTTAACTCATAGAGGATCTTTTATTAACCTAACTTCCCAAGTCACCCAACACCTTTTGGTTGAACATTCAACTCCCACACCGTCCATTTTCCCTGCCACTATTGTCGCTGCCTTTCTGTCGCATCAAACCATGAGTACTACTACTACCACCATTCGTATTCTTGAAGTGGATGGGCCTTCACATCCCACCAAAGTCATTGATGACTACTTGACCACCCAACAGAGCATCCCTATTCTGGAGAGTTTGCTAGAGCACTTCCCCATGGTACTTTCTGTCTATCAACACGCGGTAGGCACAACCACGCTTTTGCATTGAACCTTCTTGCAGCAGTGGTGTATACTTTCCAGCGCAATTCACTGAGGAAGCTCAGTGTAAAACCCAGATAAATTTGATTTTTTATGAAAAAAGGGCAAAATAGTAATTAGCCACTATGGTACGGGTTCAAAATCTAAATATTTCTAGAACTTGAATGATGAAACGGACCTCACCATTAAATTCATCTCGTGAAATCTAGTTATCCAGTTAATTTTTGTTGAATTCTAAGACAGTCGGATTTTTCACGTTTTACAAGGCGATCGAGTGTCACGTGACCAAATAAACGAGACCTGGAATTAAATTTTAAAAATTAAAAAATAACTTAAAGCTATTTCAAATAAAAATATTTTAAACTTGAATCGGGATGAAATTTAATTGTTTCGGGACGAAATCGGACCCAGGAATGGAAGACGTGTGGCGCAACAAGGGCCAAGTGTTTGGAGAGTATAAATAGAGGAGAAAATAAGATTTTCTCTCCATTTCTCATCTAGGTTTTCATTGGAGAAGGAAGAGAGGGAAAATAAAGAGTTCTCCAACTTCTCTCTACGATCTACAGCCCTACGTTCGTCGAATCGACTCGGGCCAAGAATCAAAGTTCATCTACGTGATGAGGGCTACGCCTGCGTACCAAAAAGCATAAATTTTAACGAATTTCAAAAGACGGGATTTGGGGAGATCAAGGGCTAAGGCTTGATTTGGGTTCTTGAAGGCTTCTACCACTTGTTTTACGCTTCAAGAGGTAGGGTTCTTTTCCTAATTAGGTTTATTTCCAACCTAGGGTTGATATATGGAATGGGTAGGGTGTTAGAGATGTAATCTCATGTATGGCACATACCTATGGTATTTGAAATGTGTGAAATGGGTAGAAGAATGGTTAAAATCAATTCTAGCTTGAATTGAGTTTGTGAAATTACTTGTTTGTGATTTCTTGAGAAATGTGATTATTTGGGCATAATATGTGTTACATAATTGTGTCTTGAAGGTGTTTGATAAAATGTCTATTTGGATTAAGCGTGTTATTTGCATTGATTAGTTATAACATGCTTGAAATTTAATGTTGGGAAATGTTGGTATATGCATTGTAATACATCGACATTGAGGTTATTGATGGTGATTATATGCTTATGTTGTAATTAACCATGGAGTATGTTGATTGGATATTGGAATTGCTCATATTGTGCTCATGACATATTAAACATGGTTGACAATTGCAATTGTACATTTACATTGCATATGCACGGCTAGCAACACATTCGTGGGCATTTGACATGAGTGTGGGTGTGTGTGCATGTTTTTTTGGATCAAACACCATTCTTGGTGGTTGAGGCGTGGACTCGGGAAGGTTGGAGCTAGGTCCGGCTGAGTTGTACAGTTGCATGAAAAACTTGTGTCAGGTATAGCAAGAAGGGCTAGATACTCCCTCGGGTGCAAGACCTGGTGCTTGACTTGCAGTTCACCCTAATCTCCGAACACGAACCCGGACTATGTATATGGCTTATATGAGTAGGTGAGTGTCACTCTTCCTCGGGTTCGGTGCTAGAAATGGGGAAAACGTGTGTGTAGATGAAAATGTGTGTGTGTGTGCAAAAGTGTTCCCCAAGCGTAGAGAGACTTGCAATGTTGTGTTTTACTTGGAATTGAGTATTCCAAGGTCGTCTCCTCAGGTAAGGAAGGTCGAATTGTGGTGAAGGTGATTTTGTAAAGAAATGAAAAGCGTAAAATCTTGTAAGTTTGTGTTTTGGTGAGTGGATTTTTTGATAAAATTGCAATGAAAACAAGGTTGGCTAATCCGAAGAGATCATTCCAATAGGAATGCCAAATCAACTCAATACATTCTACCAATGGTGCCAAGGTGTTTGATTGATTCGTAGGAAGTGAGGGACTAATGTGGAGGTGTAGGCTCAAGCATAACCCGTGACAAGTCTACGGTGTATCAAGAGCTCACAACCACGTCCGCACTCAACCTAGTCAAACCAAACACTTTACACTACGAGAAAGAATGGAGAAGAGTTGATTTAGCATACCCAATAATAAATCTCCCTTGGATTAACCAACTAAAAACTTAGCTATCCATATTCAAAGCAAAAACATGCATAATGTAAAGAGACATGATGAGGAAATGAGACATGGAACTTGTATTAATGCAAGAAAATAGTTAAACTACAAGAGAAATGGCAGTCATAGTCAAAATACAAAGATTGGAAACAAATACCCAAATGTAGAACTTGAAATGCTAGAAATACATAGCTAAGCTTGCATATAACTTGAATGAAAGAGTTTAAAGTGAAAGAGGGAAAGATTACAAGTAATTTAAAGCTTACTATAATGAAAATGGTGAAGAAATGTGAAAAACCCAACTTTCTCTCTCTAACTTCATCTTCTTCCTTGAGCTTCTCTCTCTAAAAGTAAGTGTGTAGCTGAATAATAATGTAGAGAGCTCTCCAATTTCATCCATAACCCCACCTAAGGTCTGTGTGACTGAATTGCTATGAGTGGAGGGTCTTTGGGGACTGCCACAGACCATGCATTGCCTTTTCCATGCATCCCTAACCACTCTCTTTCTCTCTCTTCCTCTTCCATAATTTTTCTTCCAAAGTCAGACCTTAGGTGTAAGAGAGCATGCTTGAATGTAGAATATGTCAGGGTATATGTGGGAGAAATAGAGGTGGGCCCACGAAGCAGTTGGAGAAGAGATTGCAGCTTTCTGGCGTTTCTGGGCAAACCTACCGGTAGAATGATGATAAAACTTACCGGTAGGTTTTTTCCAGTAGGCAAAACCTACCGGTAGGTTTTGGCAGGGGCAGCGGTAGAAGAATTCAAGTACACTAAACCTACCGGTAGGTTTTGATGAACATCTACCGGTAGGTTTTCACCTGTTTTGGTTTTTTCTTGATTTCTTGATATCCTGAGTCACCCGTTAGGCGTCCTCTTCTACTCCATTGCCTTTAAGCACTTAATGGAAGCTTAACACATGCCATTTCCTACTCTTTACTTACAATCACACAAAAATTTCATTAATTGTTAGATTAAACGCAATTTCTCCCATTTTCTCCACAAAAGCAAGTATAAAATGGGTGCAAAGAGATAAATGATGTGCAATATTCTATGCTCATCACCCGGTTACTGGTTTATACACTTTCGATGGTGCAAGCCCAAAAAAGTGTAACGGTGTGCGGAACTGGCGATGAGATTCCAAAATCTGTGTACCCAACAAAGACACATGGTTTATTTTAAAAAGGTCATTGGATGTGTAACATCAATGGCGGTGGCTTGGAATGCCCGAATTCATACGTATGGCATTGCATGTGTTGAAGGAGCCGCTAAAGGCTCGAGTTGAGTTACATGTGTGAGTCTCATCTTATATCATGGCATGGCATAGAGGATTTCATTATTGAATTGCATATTCTTGAATGCAGTAATTGTTGCTTGTGAATTGCATGTGAACATTTCATATGCATCTAGGTTGGGGAGTAGCCTCTTTAGGAGATACTCTATTGAGCATGGCTCACCCTTTATAGGACAACATTTCAGGTGCGGTACATGCGCCGATGGACGGCTCTCATTCGGGCCCTCATTGTTGAAGAAAAGCCGAAATGTGGCTTTTAAATTATGCTTTTGTAAAACTAAGATGTAATTTAGTTTTTTGGACATGAAATTGTATGTAAGAGATTTTAATCGAACTCTAATGGACTGTGTTTAATGTAAAATTTCATGTTATATGAGTTTGGGTTGATGATGTATAAGGTTGGAATTAATTGGAATTAAAAAAGGATGGAATCGGGGGAAAACTGGGAAGACCTACCGGTAGAACGATGAGTTCTTCTACCGGTAGAACATTTCCAATAGGCTTTTCCTATCGGTAGAACATCAAGTTTGCCGGTAGAACATTTTCAGTGAGTTTTCCTACCGGTAGAATACTGATATTCCTACTAGTAGAACTTTTTCAGTAGGTTGTCCTACCGGTAGAACTCTGAGTTCTTCTACCGGTAGGTTTTCCTTAAATTTCAGAAATGAAAAATGCTTGTGCTAAGCCTTCGGGTCATGGATTATTTTATTCAAATGATATAAATGGACAATAAATAAGAGTAAATTGATGTATATTGGACCTTGGATGGGTCATGTGATTGAAATGTGCACAGGTTATGCATTTGGGAGTGCTCGGTACAAGGGAGACTTTGTCCAAACTCTATTGTTTGTGATCCCGGTAAAGGGGATGTTGTATCGTGGTCTCGGGTTATGCGGCATTCACAGGTATTTTTGCGAGTTGATGGGTGATCAACAGATTGACAAAGGACCCCCAATTTTAGGGGCATCACACTCAGCCCACATGAACTCTTTGATTTGGCGAGCACAATGCATGACTTGTTGGCCTACTAGATCACCATTCTAGTGATAGGGGATTGTATCACCAAACCTTGCAGGTTGGGTGAGCAATAGCATCTACAAAGGCAGGTTGAGCATATGCAGAAAGGGTGTGATAGAGCGCGGTGGTGGTGTGAGTTGGCTTGAGATAGCTTGATGGTCTACAGGTGTCTGTTCAAGGAATGTGAGTAGGCTATGGAGGGCCTTGGAGATTTGGATGTGGATGTTCTCTTTGCTCATGGATACATATAGTTTACTTTTCTATTTTCTATGGCTTGTACCCAAAAAAAAGTTTCATATTTTCATCAATAGATGTTTACAATTCTGTCTTTCAAGAATAGTATAGTTTCAACCACTTTACATTGGATTTTCCATTGTCTTTTCTGACACGACTCACCCAAATTCACAATCGTTGTCCTCAGCCTTACAGACCTCAAAAGGTCCCTCCCACTTGGTGGCAAACTTTGGAATGAGTAGACCACGCATGACTCTTAGAACTATTCTTAACACCAAATCGCCCTCTTGAAAGGTCAGTGGCTTCATTGTTAAGTTGTAAGCCTTGGACATTCTTCGATGATATTTTTCAAGGTTCTCTTTTGCCTTATCTCGATGTTCATCAAGTGCCTCCAGCACTACGTATATCACTTTCAAGGTTACCTCGAACCAAGCTACCAACCTTACGGAGGGTACCACTATTTTTCGCAAGGGGCACTACTTCCTCGCTATAGACCAACGAGTAAGGAGCCACATCAATTGGCTTTCTCTTTGATGTCCTATAAGTCCATAGTGCCACTGGCAGTTGCGCGGCCTAGTTTTTCCCATCTTCAATTGTTCTGTTTAAGATCCTTATCGGGGTCTTGTTTGTAGCCTAGACCTACTTGTTCCCTTGTGGATAGTAAGGCATAGAAGTGTGATGGATCACCCCATATTGTTGTAGCATTACGATGACATCTGTGTTAACAAAGGGAGTGCAATTATCTTACAGCAAGTGTTTGGAAGACCCGAACACTGCTTTTCCAGTTGCCTTTTTTCAAGGGAACCGCCTCCACCAATTTTGTGAACAATTCAATTGCGAACAGTATCCATATGTTTCCTCGGGATAAAGGATTGATGGGTCCCATGAGATATGTGGCCCAAGTGTGAAAGGGTCATAGGGTCGCTAGTGTCCTCAAGTTTATAGTATAAGGTAACGTCACATTTTCGCACATAATCTACACATTCTCCTTCCATGTTTGGCCAATAATATTCCAAGTACAATGTTTGGGTGTGCAACTTCTACCCTCCCCTTTGGTGTTCCGCATCATGCAACATTTTCAGTAATTCAGGAATTTTGTTGCCTACAAGACACCTTCAGAATTTTCCATTAAAACCCCTCTTCTTGAACATCACCGCAACACTCTTGTCCGCCAAAAGTGAACCTTGGTAGAGGAAATTTGTAAAACTCAGGTAAATTTGATTTTTTATGAAAAAGGGCAAAACGGTAATTTGCCACTACGGTACTGGTTGAAAACCCGAATTTTTCTAGAACTCGAATGACGAAACAAACCTCATTGTTGGATTTGTCTCTTGAAGTCCAGTTATTTAGTCAATTTTCATCGAATTTCAAAACAGACGGATTTTTTTAATTTTACAAGGCGATCGAGTGTCGCGTGATCTAAAAATAAAATATGGAATAAACTTTCAAATTTTAGAAAATAATTTAAAGGAAGTTCATATAAAAATATTTTGAACTTGAACCGGGACGAAATTAAATCGTTTCGGGACGAAATCGGACCCGGGAATGGAGGTCGTGTGGCGCAACGAGAGCCAATCATTCAAGGGGTATAAATAGGGGAGAAAAAATCAGATTTCTCCCCATTTAACCATCAGATTTTGTTGGAAAGAGAAAGAGAGGGAAAAAGAGAAAAACTTCAACTTCTCTCTACAATCTACGAAGTTCTTTTGGTCGGAATCCTTCGGACCAAGTATTAAAGTTGATCTAAGCGACGAGGGCTACGCCTACGTACCATAAAAGACGGATTTCACTGAAGTTTTTGAGACGAGATTTTGGAAAATCAAAGGGGTTAACATTGGTTGGTGTTCTTGAAGGTTCTACAATCTTGTTTTACGCTTCCAGAGGTACGATTTTCCCCCTAACTAAGTTTATTTCCAACCTAGGGTTGTGATATGGAATGGGTAGGTTGTTAGAGTTGTATAACACTTGCCTATTATTGTTAAATTGATGAAATGGGTATTGAAAATAGGTAAAAATCATTTCTAGCTTGAATTGGTGTGTAAAAATTACTAGCTTGTAATTTCTTGAAAAATGGTGTTATGTGGGCATGCTATGTGTTTATATTGTGCTTTGGTGAATTAAGTGTATTATTGGCATAGATTATGGAATAACATGCTTGGGATTGATGTTTATATATGCTTATGACATATTGACATTGTGATTATTGATGGTTATTGAAATGTTCATATTGTGCACATGACATATGAAACATGTTGTTAAAATTGTAATTGAGATCTTAGTTGCATAATGATGAGAATTACAAATTGTACATATACATTTGCATACGCACGGGAAACATTGCATTCATGGACATTTGATATGAGTGTGGGTGTGTGTGCATGTTGTTGGATCAAACACCATCCTTGGTGGTTGATAAGTGGGCTCGATACAGTCGGACCAAGGTTCGACAAAGATGCACGGTTGCATGAAAAACTTGTGTCGTGTATAGCAAGAAAGGCTAGATACTCTCTCGGATGCAAGACCCGGTTACTGGTTTATACACTTCCACCTGTGAAAGTCCAAAAAAGTGTATTGGTGTGCGGAACCGGCGGTGAGACACCAAAATCATGCTACCCAATAAAGACACATGGTTTATTTTTTTAAAAAGGTCGTTGGATGTGCAACATCAATGGCAAGGGCTTGGAATGCCCGATTTTATATGATTAATAGTTAAAATGAGCATCATACTATGCCTTTTTAAGACTAATTATACTTTGATGGAGTTTAAATGATGACATTTCAGGACAAATATTGTACAAGGGCCTAAAGTCAATGCATATCAAATTTTCATGCAGCAACCGCGTATTCTGGAAGAAAATTGGAAAAGTTTTGAAACAAGGCATGAACGTTCGAACGCCAATCCACGTTCGAATGTCCTCTTGAATTATTGGAGGACCAGACTGCTGAGATGATGATACATGGCGTGTTGCAGCTTAGAAGAAAAACAAAGAGATACTTGAGTACAACATTCGAATGCCAACTAACGTTCGAACGTTCAATTGAATCAATTGAGGACCCCCTCGAAGAGTGTGCAACTTCATATGGTGTGTGGAAGTTGCTCTCATAGAAGAAAAAAAGGCCACTTGAGTGAGAAAGAAGTTCAAACTCCATCTGGCATTCGAATGCCCATCAAGCAAAGACAGGAGACAACGTTCGAACGTTGTCCCCAGACAGGCTACAAAGTGGTTGATTTTCTATCCGGACCTTGGGGCACTCACTTGGACTTTGAAGACCTTGCACTATTCCTTCATACTCCCTTGCCCCCTCCTCCTTGCCTATATATACTCTCATTGTGGGAGCTTCATGGAGACTTACATTTACATAGAGAGCTAGAGCTAGTTGTAGAGTTAGACTTAGATTTACATTTACTTGTATAGAGGAAGATAGATCATCTTTTGGTTGAGGTGGAAACCCTCCAAAAGTGACTAGCTTTCTTCTACTTTCATTATTAAGTTTCATTTGCTTCCATCCTTTGAGCTTCCTTCTTCTCTTAGAGGATTGAAACTCTTTCACTTTTCTAGAGCTTTACCAAAGCCGTGAAGGTTGGAACGTGATTCAATCATTCTTTGTCGAAGATCGGCTCCTTGTGTAGTGTGTTGTACCCTGTAACTCCTCTACTTGGAGGGATGAGCATCACTTACTTTTCTAGCTTTATCAAATCCATGAAGAGTGAGTAGTTTCTCATTCACTCTTTAGTAAGAGGTGATGGACATGTATAAACCATCCGGAAGTTATATTTGTGCATTTCGTTTATGCTTAATGTTTTATATTTCACTTGCTTATTGAATGATTGAATGCATCTAGCAAAGCTAAGGTACTTTGTACAACCGTAAGTACTTTCTATGACACAGATGACTCTTGACATAGAAAGACTCATTGGTTCAAGGCAAGTACCCCAGCTAGATCTTCACGAATACATTTCAATCTTTACCATTATTGTGCTTCATTTAAATAATCGAATATTAATGCCATGGTTAGATGCCTTGTAGAAACACTTGCTTGTTTGTTGACGGGTTGAGTCTCAGCACAGACAATTCTTGTAAACTTCTACAAAGACATCGGAACCATGCTCTTAATTCTCACAATCCATCTTTATCTTCCGATTAACTTCATGTTGACACGGTGGTTAATTGAGTTCCAAGTACAAGTATAACAACCGGATGCTTTACTACATGATTCAGATCCTCGAGCTAAAAAGTGACTTTTACATTTGATAACTTCTTATATTTTGTCTAGAAAATCCCCTTGGAAAGAACTTTATATTCTGTCCAGGAAAATCCCTAAACATCACAACTTTAAATCTCAAGGGTTCTAGTCACTGTGGTATCTGTCACTGCTTACTTCGAAACACCAATATTAGTTCCCTATGGATTCGACTCCGGACTTAACCGGATTATTACTACAACTTGACTGTCTGCACTTGGGTGTACACATTTCGGATCAAGTCATTATACTCATGGCATTGCATGGGTGATGGGAGTCGGTAAAGGCTCGGGTTGAGTTGCATGTGTGAGTCTCATCTCATAACATGGCATAGCATAAAGGATCAATCATTGAATTGCATATTCTTGAATGGATGATTGTTGCTTGTTGAATTTGCATGTGAACATTTAATATGCATCTAGATTGGGGAGTAGCCTCTTTAGGAGATACCCTATTAAGCGTGGCTCACCCTTTATGGGGACAACATTTTAGGTGCAGGATATGTGCCGGTGGATGGCTCTCACTTGGGCCCTCATCGATGAAGAAGAGCCGAGATGTGGCTTTAAATCATATTTTTGTAAAACTAAGATGTTATCTAGTTTTGGGGACATTAATTGTATGTAAAGGATTATATCGAACTCGTATGAACTGTATTTTGTTTAAAATTTCATGTTATATGAGTTGGGTTGGTGTTGTACAAGGTTGGAATGAATTGGAATTGAAAAAGGATGGAAACGGGCGAAAACTGGTAAGACCTACAGGTAGAACGACGAGCTCTTCTACTGGTAGAACTTGTCCAATAAGTTAAACCTACTGGTAGAACTTCAAACTTTGCAGCAGAACTTTGATAAACCTACCGGTAGAACTTTTCTAGTAGCCTTTTCTACCGGTAGATCTTGCACATCTTCTACCAGTAGGTTTTGTTAAAATCTCAATTTTTGAAACGTTTTGCTAGGCCTATGGGTCTTGCGTTCTTTTGTTCAAATGATATAAATGGACATTGAATGAGGATAAATTGTTGTATATTGGACCTCAGATGGGTCATGTGATCGAAGTGTACACAGGTTGTGCGTTTGGGAGTGCCTAGTACAAGGGAGACTCTGCCCAAACTTTGTGTTTTTGTGACCCCGGAAAAGGGGATGTTGTGTCGTGGTGTCGGATTATGCGACATTCACGGGTATTTTCGCGGGTTGATGGGTGATCAACGGATTGACAAAGGACCCCCGGTTTTAGGGGTGTCACAAAATCAATATAGAGTTTTCGCCATTCTGCTACTTCTTCTACGACAACACATTCCTTTAGGGATGAATGTTCTTGGCAATGAAGGCAATTATATTGCACTTCCTTCGCATCATAGCCCATTTTGGGCAATTAGTATCCTTTCCTCTGGAGTCTCTTGGACAGGCTGATATCCACATCCTCACAAGTGGGCTATTGGACTTGTACCAACATGTCGCGTGCTTCTTGTGGTGAGAGGCATCTTAGGAGGACCCCCTTGGGGCCGTGGTATTGGACCATATTCTCATCACAATGAACTGCCTCAATTTTTAACCGTCATCTCTCCCATCCTCCTTTCCACGTAATCGAATATAGGGGTTCTTGATGAGCACATAATATTGCATATTTGAAGGGCTCATTACATGCATTTTAACTCAACTTTTGCATTTAAGTACTTAGAGTTAGCCGAAATTATGAATAATGTTGATATTTTGATGTTGCAAGTTTTTATTGCTTAAATCATGTATTTTAGGACATTGCAACTATGTTGGATGTGTGGTGAAGGCATGGACACAATACATGAAGAATTGGAGGCTTAAAAGTGAAGAAATCAAGAAGGCATTGGTGCTTGGGAACAAGGGCACCAGCTGCAGCAACAATTGGAAGCACTGCCTCGGAATTCCTCCATTTTGACCATGATCTACTCAGAATTTGGAAAAGTTAAAAACATGAAGGTTGTAGATATGGGTGTCTTCTGTTTGGTGTCAAAATTTCAGCCCAATCCAACGGTTAGATCAAGATTTATGCCAATTCTACCGAAGGTGGTCCAGTGCAGAAAAATAGTACCGGTACCTAGTACCGGTGCTCCGGACCTTCTGGTCGCGAAAACAGCCTGTAACTCAACTTTGAGGCTTGGGGGTCCCACCTACACTTCTCCCACGCCTATCCCAACATTTCCTTACACATTTGCAGGCCTCCTACACTCAAGTGGAAGACTTTGAAGGCCAATGCATTGATGGAGGATGGGAGAGAAGTGGGCTGCCAGGGCTATGATCTCCTAGCCTGTCAAGCCATCCATTCAGCCCTCTCTTGATGGGAGCTCGTACACACAGCTAAGGGGGAGCCTCATGCACGAAATTGGAAGTCTCCCGCACACCATTATATTCAGCATTACACACACATTGTATTAGGGGGGGCTACCTAAGCTTAGTTTTTGCTCCATTGAAGAAGACAATGAATAGTGTCGAAAGTTTACATTTTTGCATTCTCTTCATTCCATTGTCATGTAATCTCTTGTAAGGATCTTCTAAGTTTAATCTATTTTCTTTAATCTCATTCCTTTCAAGTCTATTGCAAGTTTACTTACATGTTCTTCATTTCACCATTGTTATGCTTTCATGTTCTTCATTTTTAGCTTAAAATGGGTTTTGAATATTTCTCTTCATAGCTTTAGATTTCTTGTTGTAAGTTAATTTTCATGCTTCATGTCTTCATTATATGTCTTTACATTATGCTTGTCTTTCATTTTTATGTATGATTAGCTAGGATTTAAGTTGGTTAATCCAAGGGAAAATTTCTCTTGGGGATTCCATTTCAACTCTTCTTCTTTCCTCCCTTTTGAGTCAAATGGTTCGGTTTGACGGGGTTGAGAGTGGATGAGTTGGTGAGCCTTTGATATTCCGTAGGCCTAGTCACGGTTTATGCTTAGATTACTCACCAATCTCGTCCCTAGCTTCCCCCGAATCAATCGTTCATTCATGCTCAATCGGAGGAAGGCTTTGAGTTGGCTTGACATTCCCATTGGAGTGAACCTTTGTGGTTAATCAACACTTGCTTTATTTGCATTTTCATTCACAAACCAACTAAAATTAAAACAACTAAAATAATCCATCTAACTGATCCACTTTCGTAGGACTCACGATTATATTTAGCCGATACAACAAGCTTTTAAACCCATCAGTTCACCCCTAGTGGACGAGTTATAGTCTCGTGAAGGTTTCCAATGAAGATACCTACAAACTTCCATTAATCTGCTCATTTTTTTTGAAAATTTTCACATAACTTAACAAACAATCTAATAAAATATATGAATGAAAATATGAACGGGTACATATCAAGTCAGATCATACAACCACAGACTATACAATAGTATTTACAAATCATATCCCCAGTGAAACTCATGTGTAGTGTGTAAACAACCTTACATGCCTAGAAAATCAATCAAAAATGCAGTACTTCTCCACTATCCACTACTACATTTGAATCAATTCTCACTCAAGTTATGCTCTCAACAATCAATTCACTCAGATTATACTGGCTAGTCCCCCTCATTCTTCCATATGTGAACAAAATTTTCGTAAAATCAAACCAAAATATATCTCACATATGTTTATAATTAATGAACGATATCAAGAAAGGACGTAAGTATAGTCTCACAACACATAATACTTAAAATAGCTACCGTCATCCTCCTCATCCACACAAGTCATGCATCTCTAACAACTCTTGAGACCAATTAGGTCTCTTTTCTAAGGTTGTAATAAGGCATTGGGTAATGCTTTATAGAATCAAAGGGAAGTTTGAAAGACTATTCTGAGAGAATATAGTGTCCCCTATTTCTTGACATAAACTTTCAAAACTTTCTTATACACATGATTTTTTATTCTTCTTTCTTTCTTTCTTTTTCTATTTTGTTTTTCAAATATATACACTTCTTTCAACAAGTCAAACACTTTCAATCACATAAGTGTATCAAAGATTCACCTTTTTTTTCAACATGTCTCATCCACAAAATCCCTTGCATAGTCATGATACCACTTAATCTCGAGATAACCAAAGGTACGGTATCATACTAGACTTGGTTATCATATATGGGTTAGAAAATGAATTTCATCAAAAATGCTCAAATCATGGCTTCTAAAGACAATAGAACTACAATAAATAAGGCTAAGGCTAAAATAATAACAAAGATGGCCTAAAATAATGTCTGAAGAGTTTTTAATAACACACTTCCCCATGCAAATAATTTAGAGTCAAGCAACCATTTATCATATCAATATTGATCAAAACAAAAATAATGAAACTACTCAAGAAATAATGCTGAATGAAACTGCTTTTATTTAGTGAATGTAAATATAGCTCCAAAAAATGAATGGCTCTAAACTCATAAGGGACATCATACCATTCTCCACTATATGTGTAAAATTTCAAAGTATCTTATCTTTTCATAACTTCTAACACAAACAAGGTTATAGGTACATAGATTTTCTAAGTTTCAATTAGGAATAAAATCTATAATACTAAATAATAGTCTACAATTCTATAACAGAATAAAGTCTAAACAATTTCAGATTTTTATTACTAATATTCATCTAATCATTAGTCTTATTATGCGTACACTATTCAAAAAACAATTAAGCAGATTAATACTCAAAATCTTTCAATGAAACCATAGTATATAAAGGTCAACATGGGTTTTCATTACAACTATAACTCAAAGAAATAACAGCAAATGGAGTCAAACCCTGACTCAACTACATATGACTGGGGCTTTGACTTAATTCTAACTAGACACTAAACAAAAAACAAAGATAGTAAACATCTAAAATACAAATCATCTAAGCAAAAGGACCAGCTCTATCTTGTGGTCCAAGCTGCGGGTGGTGCAAGATCTCGTCATGCTCTGCCAGAGTACCCCTAATATGTCTCTGCTCCTCTAGAATCTAGAGCAAGAGATCTTTGTCTGATCATCCATCCACAGGGTCTCTCATCAATGGACCCAGTCTTTCCTCACCATCATCATCAATTGGCTCATCTGCCTCTTCCTTCTCAGCAGGCTCATCGGCACCAGGGGCTGGAGCCACGCTTCTATCCATTACTCCACGGTTCTTCACCAGAGTAGTATTATCCAAAACTCGGGTGTTGCCTTCAGCATGTCCTCTGTCACCCCAATACCCCGATCTAATACAAATGGAGGTCACCAAATACCCAAAAGGAAGGGAAGCATTCTTGGTGGTGTCCTTTAGAGCTCGTTGCATCTTAGCGAGAATGATAGTGGATAGAAAGATAGTATATCCAGTCCTCATGGTGTACATTAGCTTAACCCGATCTAGATAGATGTAATTATTCTAGGCTAGTAGATACATACTAGTCAACGTTAGATCTCGGAGCAGGGCTGGGTAATAGTAGAGGGACCCCTGCCTCCTCCTTGGCATCAATAGAATCGACGCCAGAAAAATTATCTATCTCATCATCCATGTCCCCCAGGTCATCCTCCTCTAGCTTAGAAGACCTATAGCCCATGGCATGGGAGACAGATGAAACAATGACTTCAGAAGAGGCAGACATGGCAGGATAGGAGAAAGCAATGTTAAAAGAAGCGTAGAGGGGAGGAACATTGGTAAAATAGTCCTTGAGGGCCCTAGGTCAAAACACCAGCGGCCAAAAAGGAAAATCCTTAGAGTGGAATAAAGATCTAAGAAGAGATGAAAGAAGGATAAGGAACAACCTCGATTTCTAAAGTAACAAAAATGGAAAGTCCAAAAATGGAATAACCACCTCGAATTTGAGGGATGCAGAATGAATAGAAGCCTGAAAAGAAGAAAAGGAACAACGAGGCAGAGGGCGTACCTACTCAAAAGCGATCAACGATCGAAGGCCCGAAGTAAACTCGAAGATGGAAATGAGCAAGCGTCACAGGTGCTCCAGAGCAAATTTGGGCATGATTCAGTGAAACCCTAGATCAACAGTAGATTGGGGAAGATGGAAATCGTGAAGGAAAAAGAAAGGAAGAAAAATCTAGAGAAGAATGCGAGGAGAATTCGAAATGATGAATAAGGCAGTTTCACCTGCTAATGTATTTAAGGCTAGTGTACGGACAGACACGTGAAACCAGGGGATAAAAGCCGTGCACGAGAAACGAGGTGAAGTAACTCATTGCACACTTGCAATGCTATGGATTTCAGGAATGTCCCATCATACGAATCTTGAGGGCAAACCAGGCTAACCTCACTCACCCAGCTCAAAGGTCAGGCCCAGCTCAGGTAATCCACATGACTGATGGTTGGGGGGGTAATTGATGATACCCAAAATATACCCAAGGATGATCTCAGGAGTTCAGCTCAAACCTCCCTAGATCAGGCACTCAGCCTACCCTTGATGACTAAGAGGCTCGAGGTCGACACCTCTTTCCCAGCAGCTACACCTCTACTAGTATGTCTCAGACAATAGCTGTTTTCCACCCAAGCACTACGTAAATCGTAGCAGTCGCATATCCAGGAAAAAAAACCACAACTGCCTCAGTACCCAGCCCTACCGTTGGATGATAGGTGCAACTGCTACAAGAGATGAACATAAAACCCCGGTAAATTTAATTTTTTGTGAAAAATGGCAAAACGGTAATTTTTTACTATGGTACGGGTTGAAAACCTGAATTTTTCTAGAACTCGAATGATGAAACGGACCTCACCGTTGGATTTGTCTCGCAAAATCTAGTTACCTAGTCAATTTTTTGTCGAATTTCGAGACAGTCAAATTTTTCGTGTTTTACGGGGCGATCGAGTGTCGCGTGATGCTTGATGTTTTTCGTCGTATTCCCTAATCTTCGAACATCATCCCATAATAGGTGTATGGCTTATACGGATAGGGGAGTGTCACTCTCCCTCGGAATGATGCAAGAAATGGGGTAAACGAATGTGTGGAATGAAATGTGTGTGTGTGTGTGTGTGTGAACAAAAGTGCTCCCCAAGCGCATGGAGACTTTCGAATGTCGTGTTTTACTTGGAAATTATATTTCAATGTCGTCTCCTCAGGGAAGGAGGTGAATCGTGTTGAAGGTGATTTTGGTGAAAAGGAAAAAGTGTAAAAAGCTTTTGGTGTTTGAGTTTGGTTTGTGATTGTGTCTTAATGAAATTGAAATGGGACAAGTGTTGGCTAATCCGAAAAGTTCATTCCAATGGGAATGCCAAATCAACTCAAGAACTTCCTCCAATGTGTCTAGATGTTTGATTCATTCATAGGAAGCGCGGGACTAAAATGCAGGTGAGGATTCAAGCATACACCGTGACAAGTCTACGGTGTATCAAGAACTCACAACCATGTCCACACTCAACCTAGTCAAACCAAATTAACGTACACTACGAGGAGGAAAGAAAAAGAGTTGATTTAGCATACCCAAGAGGAGTTCTCCCTTGGATTAGCCAACTTAAAGCTTAGCTACTCATATTTAACGCAAGAACATAAATGAAATGAAGAGACATTGCAAAGAAATGAAGATTGAGACTTAAATTAATGCAAGAAAACATAAACTATAGAAAAGCGCATTTAATACCCATTTGAAGAACTTGAAAATCAAAACTTAAATGCAACAATGGTAGAATCTAAGATACTCAACTAAGCTTGCAATGTACTTGAAGTAAATGACATTAAAGACAATAAATGAAGCTTACAAGAGTCTTAAGAAAGATTACAAGTGAAATGGATGGAAGAAATGTGAAAAATCTAAGCTTTCTCTCTCTAACTATGTCTTCTACCTAGAGCTTCCCTCTCTATATTGCAATACAATTTGAATAATACACAATGAATGATCTATTTTCGTCCATGGAGAGCTCCTTAGGTGTGTGACAAGCTTCCGAAGTACAGAATGAAGTGATAGGAGGCTTGTATGTGTGTAAGAGATGTTAGGGGACAAGTGGGAGAAGTGTAGGTGGGACCCCCAAATGGCAAAGCTTGAGTTGCAGGTTGTCTAGGCATTCTGGGCAAAACCTTCCGGAAGGTCGGTGCAAACCTTCTGGAAGGTTTGTGCAGGGACAGTTGGATCAACAAACCAGTAGGCAAAACCTTCCTGAAGGATTTGCAAACCTTCTGGAAGGTTCATTCCAGTAGACAAAACCTTCCGAAAGGTTTTGGCAGTGAACAGGCAAACCAAGTGTAAACCTTCAAAGGGTTTTTAGCCAAACCTTCTGGAAGGTTTTTATCCAAACAACATTTTTCTTGGTTTCTTCACCCTCCAATCCTTCATTTAAGCTATCCCCTCATCTTCATTGACTTCAACCACTTCAATGGGGGCCTAAGTCAAACCATTTACATCATTTTACCTACATTTACACAAAACTCCATTAAAGATAAGATTAAATGCATTTATCCCCAAATTCACAACAAAAGCAAGTATAAAAGGGCATAACAACATAAAATATATGCAATGTTTTGTGCTAATCACACCCCCAACTTGAGCTTTGCTAGTCCCTAGCAAACATTATTTCAAACCACAAGCTATAAATTAAAACAGAATCCATACATACAAGTAAACATCCAAACACTCAAAATCCATAAATCACATTGCAATTAAAAATAGACTTGGGCAATGATAAAATGTAAAAACTGTGGCATTTTCATTGATCATTCTCAAAAGTTCATTACAATGGGTTCGGATTTCACAACAAAATAGCCAAAACCTAAAGATACTTCCACTGGCCAACAAAAGTAACCCTAGCTATGTACAACCAAAAATCAAAACAAAGTACAAAAGTTATCCTAATCATCCTCCTCATCAAAAGCGTCCTCCCCCTCAGTCTCAGACTCATCATCCTCGTTCTCGTCCTCGTCTCCCACCTCAACAGTCATAGAAGGTACAGGAGCTGAAGTAGACGGTCCAGCTAAGGGCTGCGGGGGTCCACCGGGGATAGGCTCACCCGGGAAAGTGTGCTAGAAAAGCCGTGTCGCCATGAACGACAGCCCATGCATAGTGGACTCCAGTGCATCCATACACTGCTGCATGGTACGGGCAAGAGCAGGTGCAGGTGGTGGAGGTGCTGACGAAGATGGTCCTACTGCTGACGACTCTGGTCCCCGAGCCCTGGGTCTCTCTGCCCTAGTCTTGATAGCCCTCTTGCTACTGCTCGACCTCCCGATGGATCCAGTCTCAAGGGGAGTAGAGTGTCGTGAGCGTAGTGCTTCACCTTGGCGTGATTGCACAGTTTGGTCACGAGGCTGCCACAGGGGAGATTTGCCTTCGGCTTTGCGGCCTTGGCAAACTCCCGCATCTCCTCCCATATCAAATAAGCCACATCTATCGCCACGCCCGTCATAAATGCATGGAGGAGGGACAACTTCTCGATGTTTGGATTCTTTTTCGAACCCTGGGGCATCAGGTTGTAGTGCAGTACCTTGTTCATTACCCCATATGAGTGCTTGAGGCCCCCGACCAACGTTGCTCCTTTGAACGTGGTCGGGTCCTCATAGGTGAGAGCTACATAATCACTGAGATTCCTACCCCCATCCACGTTGTGTGGGTAGACCGGGGTAGTCAGGGGAGGCCTCTCATACCCCATCACTATAGCAATCGTGTCGGGGGTCACCTCAAAGGTTTTTCCTCGCACATTCGTCCTTAGCCATCCCCCATCATCACCAAACACTGCAAACTTTTGGTAAAATTCCTTACACATCCCCAAATTATAACCCTTCACCTCTTTAAACCACAAAGTCAACCCCCGTGCCTCGATCACCCTCACCACCTCATCATTAGGCACGTGACACCTTTCTCTTCAATTCTTTGACTCCATGCATCGTGCCATGCTTTGGTTTGCCTTTACTCCTATCTTGGCTGCTAGGACCCTCTCCGATCCTCTTCTGGGAGCTAGAGCCTATAGGTGGTGGAGACTCGAGGCCAGTCCTCTTGGTACGGGCCATGAGTGACAACAGTGCCCCAATACCAAGAAGCGTCAAAATCATCCACAATAGAATCTCCAAAGGCTCAAACACCTCCATAGACATCCCATTCCTATGAGCCATAGCAAAGGAGTTGAGGGATTTGAAAAAGGATCAAAATGAACTTGACAAATTGGGGAAAAAGTGAGGACCTAGGGTTTTGTGGAACACTCAATATTTTCGGCTAGAACAACTCAATAACCAATCTAAATCAAGAGCAAAGTGAGAAATTTGAGGTTGGGTGAAGTGCTTTGAAGATTAGAAGAGAGTAGAAGGAGAGGAGAGGGTTTGGAATCTCAAGCTTGAAGGGAAATGTGAATGTTTTCTAAAAGAAATCGAACTTAAAACCCTCATTTTTTAGGTTTCTAGGCAAGACCTTCTGGAAGGTCAATCAAAACCTTCCAGAAGATTTTGCTCACTGCTTAAAACAAAATGTCCAGTAGGCAAAACCTTCCTGAAGGTTTTGCTTACTGCTAGGGCACCACTATCCAGTAAGGAAAACCTTCCAGAAGGTTTTGACAACCTTCTGAAATTTTTATACACAAACCTTCCGGAAGGTTTTGCCTTTGCTGCAAGACCATTCCTTTGTTCAAAAATTCACATTCACTCCAACTTCCCTCAACTCCAACACATTTCAATACCCTTTCTAGGACATCTAACCTACCAAAAACTTGAACCACCCATATGAACCTCAATTGAATGATCATGCCCAAAGTCATTTCTGAAATTGCAACATGATTTATGATTTTGATGTTTCCAAACTACAAAACATGGATTTCTAGTTTAAACTACCAAAATGAATACCCAAAATGCAAAACATAAATTTAAATAGCAAGGGCATTCCTAAATCTTATCAAATATCGAAAGTTGAGCAATATTCCCCTATCCTTTAAGCATAGAGCTACCTAACACATCGTTCTAATGCTCGAACCAAGCACACATGAGCAACATTATGACTTTAAATGCTAGTCTAGAGTATACACCTATGCATTCATTTTCAAACTCGTGTGTGTGCACAATTGACATGTAATTTAAGCAGTTACGCAATGGAATTTACATTCACTTTGGCTATCCAAATTAAGCTTCGATGCAACCTCACCAAGGGTGTCTCTCAACAATGAATTACACTATAGTTATCCTGGCATGCTCTCCATGTGTATATGTGAGATAGAATTTTGTGCACAAAATGAAGTATGCTCACATATAATCCAAAAATGAAGTTCATGCATGAAAATGAAACAACCTTGGCATTATCTCATGAAAGGAATGCTAGGGCATTAGATAGCAAAATCAACCTTTCTTTTTCTTTAAAAGTATGCTATCTGATTGATTGGTAATTACGTCGTTCCTAACCTCGTAACATCACCCTCACCCTCACCCTCAATGTGTGTATGTGGCTTATAGTGATGGGGGAGTGTCACTCTCCCTCCGGATGATGCAAGAAGATAGGAAACAACAACAAAATGGATGTGAATGGAAATGTGATGAACAAAATAGATGGAATGAGATGCGGTGTGCACAAAAATGCTCCCCAATCGAAAGGAGTCTTTTGTGGTCGTGTGTTTTACTTGGAAAATATTCCAAGGTCATCTCCTCAGGGAAGGAAAGGGAGTTTTGTGAAAGTGATTTTGCAAAAGTGAAAAGAAAGTGTAAAATCTTGTATTTGAGTTTTGTGTTTGGTTTGTGAATGAAAATGCAAATAAAGCAAGTGTTGATTAACCACAAAGGTTCACTCTAATGAGAATGTCAAGCCAACTCAAAGCCTTCCTCCTATTGAGTATGAATGAACGATTGATTCGGGGGAAGCTAGGGACGAGATTGGTGAGTAATCTAAGCATAAACCGTGACTAGGCCTACGGAATATCAAAGGCTCACCAACTCATCCACTCTCAACCCCGTCAAACCGAACCATTTGACTCAAAAGGGAGGAAAGAAGAAGAGTTGAAATGGAATCCCCAAGAGGAATTTTCCCTTGGATTAACCAACTTAAATCCTAGCTAATCATACATAAAAATGAAAGACAAGCATAATGTAAAGACATATAATGAAGACATGAAGCATGAAAATTAACTTACAACAAGAAATCTAAAGCTATGAAGAGAAATATTCAAAACCCATTTTAAGCTAAAAATGAAGAACATGAAAGCATAACAATGGTGAAATGAAGAACATGTAAGTAAACTTGCAATAGACTTGAAAGGAATGAGATTAAAGACAATAGATTAAACTTAGAAGATCCTTACAAGAGATTACATGACAATGGAATGAAGAGAATGCAAAAATGTAAACTTTCGGCACTATTCATTGTCTTCTTCATTGGAACTAAACTAAGCTTAGGTAGCCAACTCAATACAAGATTGTAATGTTGAATATATGGAGTGTATGCCTCTCATTTTCGTGCATGGTGGTCCCCCCTAGCTGTGTGAACGAGCTCCCATCAAGAGAGGGCTGAATGGATGGCTTTGACAGGCTAGGGAGAGCATAGCCTGGCAGCCCACTTCCCTCCCCCTTCCTTCAATGTTCAAGCCTCAAAAGTCTTCCCTAAGGTGTAAGAGAGACATGGTTGTGTAAGGAAATGTTGGGGGAAACGTGGGAGAATCGATGGTGGGACCCCCAAGCAAGTGGGGCTGAGTTGCAGGAGCATCGGGGCTGCTTCAGGGGAGCGTACCGGTACGCGTACCGGTACCCCGAACACCAGAAACTTCGGCGTACCGGTACCCTCTTTTCTGCTCTGAACCACTTTTGGTAGAATCGGCATAACTTTTGATCCAACCGTTGGATTGGACTGAAATTTTGACACAAAATATAAAATACCCAGATCTACAACTTTCCTGTTTTACACTTTTTCAAATTCTGAGTAGATTATGGTCAAAATGGAGGAACTCCGAGGCAGTACTTCCAAACGATGTGGCTGCTGATGCCCTTGTTCCCAAGCACCAATGCCTTCTTGATTTCTTCACTTTTAAGCCTCCAATTCTTCATGTATTGTGTCCATGCCTTCACCACACATCCATCAAGGTTGAAATGTCCTAAAATCAATCATTTAAGCTATAAAAGGTTGCAACATCAAAATATCAACATTATAGTTCAAAACGACTAACTTCTAAGCACTTATATGCAAAAGTTGAGTTGAAATGCTTGCAATGAGGCCATGAAATATGCAAAATTACGCACTCATCACTATCCCCCATGCTTCTCTAGATCAATTAGGACTTTCAAGGGTTATAATGAGGCCTTGGGGTGATATTGAGGCAAATGAAATGAAGGATATAGGATTAAAAAGAGGGTTGTTCCAAGTGAGTGACTTTTATTTCAAAAACATCTCCCTTTTCATGGGATTTTCAGTCCAACACCATCACCACACTCTTTGTTTATTTTCTTTCTTTTCCTTAACATTTTCCTTCTCTTTTTGATCATTCTTTCTTCTTTTCACCCCTTTTTCTCTTTTCTTGGATTTTCATTCTTTTTCCATTCAACTCTTCGAGTTTCAACATCTTTCATCCCTCTGGTTTGAGTTTCCACACCATCCTTCCTTCTCTTTTATGATCACTCATATTCAGCTCTAGGAACAACCAAGGTGTGGTAGATGTTTATCATTTTGCACTGGCTTGGTCAAATGTGGGGCATGGAAAAGAATTTACAATTAAGGCTCAATCACGGCACTAGGGATAAACTTTTCACAATAAAAAGGCTAAGGCTCAAAGTAAATCAAGGACGGCCTAAGATCATTTCTAGATAAGCAAGGAGGAGCATTATGCATTTCAAGATATAGTCAATCAACTACCCAAATGCACCTAACCAAAACAAACATAATGAGATTATTGAACAAATTTGAAATTTAAAAAATTGTTCCTTGAGTAAATGTAAGTTCCCTCCAACAAGGATTGACACTAAAGCTCACACGGGTACTTATTCATCTCCACTATTCATGTCAAGCTCTAAAATATGAACTCAATCTGTAAATTGGTGAAATTACACATTCAAGGGGTACATATTTGTGAGTTCAAAAACAAACACATATGTGATACTCAAGCATATGATGGACTTCTATAATGTACTCATATATTCAGAATTCAACACAAAGATCAACATCAACAGCCTAAAGCACTCTTAATAAGGGAATACAGGTCAACAATCAGATATTTTCACAAAAATTTTTAAATATTTCACATAATTTGTGACTATTGTGAACAAAAATCTGTATGATATGTGAATGGTGAATTTTCACCACAAAAATTTGCATTATCAACGAAAATTTCCACAAACATTGGTGTATCATACAACTGGTGCACCTCACCCCCCAACTTGATTCATGCATTTGTCATCAATGCAACAAAAAAGATATGATATATAATGAAGGACTGTAAAAAGATGAGTAGGGTTAGAGAACACCTTGCACTTGAGCTTTTGACAAAAACACCAACATCTGCAACTAAGAAAAATAACAATATACGAAAAGACAACGTAAGTAAACATAAAAAGATAAGGTAAGTAAAAACAACTGTACACTAAAGATCCTATGAACAGTTATTACTCCAACAAGTCCGAGTAGACCGAATCCATCAAATCTTCCTCCACTCCTTGTCCTTCAAAACCCTCAAAAAATGGCTTAAGTCTTTGGCCATTGACCTTGTATGTCCTACCATCTTCAGGGTTCATGACTTCCACAGCCCCATTGGGGTAGGCCACCTTGACAAGATAGGGGACATCCCAACGGGATCGAAGTTTCCCTTGAAAGATTGAGAGGCGAGAGTTGTATAAGAGCACTTTTTGTCTGGGCTCAAATGACTTCCTCACAATGGATTTGTCATGAAAGATCTTTGTCCGCTCTTTTGAAATTTTTGAGCTCTCATACGCATCTCTTCGAATTTCTTCCAATTCATTCATTTCAAGCTTCCTATTCTCTCCGGCCATTCTTAAATTGAAGTTTAAAGTCTTTATGGCCCAATAGGTCTTGTGTTCCATTTCAACTGGCAAATGGCAAGCCTTGCCACAGGCGAGCCGGTAGGGAGACATACCTAAGACAGTCTTATAGGCAGTGCGATAAGCCCATAGGGCATCGGTCAGTCTAAATGACCAATCTTTCCTATTCGCATTCACCGTTTTCTCTAAGATATTTTTAATCTCCCTATTGGCCAACTCGTCTTGGTCATTGGTCTGTGGGTGATATGCGGTGGACACCTTGTGTGTGACGCCATACTTATGTATTAAGGATGCAAATGGCCTATTACAGAAATGCGATCCACCATCGCTTATCATAGCACGAGGCATCCCGAATCTCGAAAGTATGTTCTCCTTGAGAAACTTGACCACGACTCGATGGTCATTGGTCTTGGTTGGGATAGCCTCCACCCATTTGGACACATAGTCCACTGCCAGCAGAATGTATAGGTAGCCAAATAACACGGGGAAGGGACCCATGAAGTCGATGCCCCAACAATCAAATATCTCGATAACAAGTACAGGGGAAAGGGGCATCATGTTCCTTCGGGTTACACTGCCCAAACATTAGCACCTATCACATTCTTTACAAAAAGAGATACAATCTTTTATCAAAGAGGGCCAATAAAAACCTGATTGTAGAATCTTTGCCCAAGTCTTCTTTGTAGAGAAATGGCCACCGCATGCTTTCGAATGAAAAAATACAAGGAATTCTCGTTGTTCACTTTCTGGTACGCATCTCCACGTGACTTGATCAAGGCCGTACTTGAACAGGTATGGGCTGTCAAAGTAAAAGTACTTCACATCTGCCATAAACCTCCTTCTATCTTCCGGGCTCCAATGCGGCAGTATTTGTCATGTAGCAAGGTAATTACATATGTCAGCATACCAGGGACAAACAGAATGAATCAAAAGTAAATGCTCATCAGGAAAAGAGTCAGGGATAGGAATGTGCTTATCAGCATCTTGCACCACAAGTCAGGATAAATGGTCCACCACCACATTCTCAACTCCTTTCTTATCTTTGATCGTCAAGTTGAATTCTTGTAGGAGGAGTATCCACCTAATGAGTCTCAATTTTGCATCCTGCTTAGACAACAAATACTTCAAAGCAGAGTGATCAGTATAGACTACTATAGGTGAACCAATTATGTAAGACCGGAATTTATCCAATGCAAATACTACATCTAGCAACTCTTTTTCAATAGTAGTGTAATTCATTTGTGCTTCATTAAGAGTCTTACTAGCATAGTATATTATATAGGGTCTCTTGTCTTCCCTTTAACCGAGCACGGCGTCGACCGCATAGTCACTCGTGTCGCACATAAGCTCAAATGGTGAGTCCCACTTGGGTGGTCGCATGATTGGAGGTGATATGAACATGTTCTTTAATTTTTTAAAGGATGCCTCACAATCATCCGACCAAACAAATAGGACATCTTTTGTAAGCAAATTGGTCAAAGGTCGGGCCAATGCACTAAAATCTTTAATAAAATGACGATAAAAGTCGGCATGGCCAAGAAATGACCTGATATCTTTGATGACCTTTGGCATAGGGAGGTTGGAAATGGCATCCACCTTTGATTTGTCCACTTCAATCCCCTTTGCCGAGATGATGTGCCCGAGCACAATTCCTTGTGTCACCATGAAGTGGCACTTCTCCCAGTTGAGCACCAAGTTTTTATCCTCACATCTTTCAAGAACTTTCTCCAAGTTCTCCAAACATCCATCGAATGAATCCCCAAACACCGAGAAGTCATCCATAAACACTTCCACAATCTTCTCCACCATATCACTAAAAATCCCCATCATGCAACATTGAAAATTCCCTGGGGCATTAAACAACCCGAAAGGCATGCGTCGGTAAGCAAAAGTACCGTAGGGGCAAGTGAAGGTGGTCTTTTCTTGATCCTCCAAAGCGATCTCAATCTGTTTGTACCCAGAGTAGCCGTCCAAGAAGTAGTAAAATAGATGCCCAGCTACTCTTTACAACACTTGGTTGAGGAATGGCAATGGGAAGTGGTCTTTTCTCGTGCACAAGTTGAGCTTTTGGTAATCAATGCACACTCTCCATCCGGTGATTACCCTTGTAGGAATAAGCTCGTTCTCCTCATTTGCAACAACCATAACTCTCGACTTCTTGCATACTACTTGCGTGGGGCTAACCCACTTATTATCGGCAATCAGAAAAATTATGCCCACGTCAAGTAGCTTTAGTACCTAGTCTCTCACCACATCCTTCATGATTGGATTCAACCGTCTTTGTGGTTGTCGAGACGGCTTGGAGTCCTCCTCAAGATAGATGTGGTGTGTGCAAATGAGGGGACTTATCCCCTTGATGTTGGAAATTTTCCACCCAATTGCTCCCTTATGCCTCCTCAACATTTTCAAAAGCTCTTCTTCTTGTTTTGCCTCCAAGGTTGAGCTAATTACCACCGAAAAGGTCTTGTCATCCCCAAGGTACTCATACTTGAGATTGGATGGTAATGGCTTCAACTCCAAGATTGGTTTTTGCTCATTCGATGGAAAGATCTTCTTGTCTTAGTGTGGAAGCTTCTCAAATGTAGGGGTCCATTTTTCTACCCCTTTCAAGCTTTCCAACTCCTCTTGCTCATCAACCTCTTCCTCCCCTTCCTTCAACATGCCCAATAGCTCCAAGTACTCCTCTACCAAGGTATCAATCCTATTAAATTCGTGCACTTCCTCATCATCCCCCGGTTGTTTAGTCAAGTTGAACACATTAAAATCCATAGTCATGTTCTCAAATGCAAGCTTCATAAGACCGTTCCTGCAATTAATCACAGCATTAGATGTAGTAAGAAAAGGTCTACCAAGTATGACAGGGATTTGGGAGCTTAGGTTTGCAACTGGGTGAGTATCAAGCACAATGAAATCAACAGAAAAGTAAAATTTATCGACTTGTACTAAAACATCCTCAACTACTCCCCTCGGTGTTCTGACACTACAATCCGCAAACTGAAGAGTGATTGGAGTTGGCTTCAACTCTTCAAGTTGGAGTTGTTGATACACCGAGTACGGTAGGAGGTTGACACTCGCCCCCAAATCAAGAAGAGCTTGCTCCACTCGGCAATTCCCTATTGTAATGGCAATGGTAGGGCATCCGGGGTCCTTGAACTTTGGTGGGGTGTTGGTCCTCAAGATTGAGCTCACTTGCTCGATGAGGAATGCCTTTTTGTGCACATTTAGCCTCCTCTTCACAGTACATAATCCTTCAAAATCTTGGCACATGAAGGGATTTGCTTTATAGCATCGAGGAGTGGAATGTTGATTTTGACCTACTTGAACATCTCAATTATATCAAAATAGTTAGCCACCTTGACAGGTGGCTTCAAACGATTAGGAAAAGGGGCCAGAATGGGGGATGCATGCACACCTTCATCAACCAATTTTTCTTTCTCATCTCACCCCCTTGGTGTCATCCTTAGTCTCTTTCTCTAATGGCAATGTGGCATTGGGTGAGACTTTTGGCACAATGGTCTTATCAATTTGTTTGCCACTTCGAAGGGTGGTGACCGCTTTGAGTTGTTCACAACTCTCATTAGAGTGTTCAGACTACTCAATGACATGTTGGCCTCTAGGGTTTTCTTGGGGTTGAGTGGGAAATTTCCCCTTCTCTTGTTGTGATGTCCCCATGGAATTTGTCAACTTTGTGAGTTGGGCCTGAATGTCATTGAAAGCTGCGGCATTTTGGTTGTTGATGGTAGTCTGGCTTTGAATGATGGAATGAACCACATCCTCCAAACTCCTTTTGTGAGGAGGTTGGTATGTGGATGGGTTGGATGGTCCTTGTTGATTAAAATTTTATGGAGGTGGACCTTGGGAGAAATTCTTTGGAGGTGGGTTTTGTGAATATCCTTGCGGATTAGACCTGGAGTATAGAGGGCTAGACACTTGCCATTGACCTTGGTATTGACCTTACTTGGGAGGCATGGGAGGTTTATATGCATTAGACCCATGAGGAGTGAGATTCTCATTTCTCCAACTAAAGTTTGGGTGATTGCTCCAACCCAGATTGTAAGTGTTCTAGTGCAGGGAGAATGATTGTCTTGTTTGGTTAAAGGCATTGACTTGCTCGTGGTACACTTCCTTAAGTGCTGGAATGTTAGGGCAATCCGATATGGAATGCTCCACACTCTCACAAATTGAGCAAAACTCATCGGTCTTTGAAACATTAGACACCTCGTGTCTCCTATTAACTTCTAAATTCTCCACTTTCCGTTACAACCTAGTGATTTTAGAAATCAACTCTTCCCGGTCTCTCAAATCGTACATCACTCCCCCTTGTGCTTGACTACTACCCAGAGAAGACCTCGGTACATCGGTGGGATCCGTGATATCCCAAGATTGGGCATTTTGCGCCAATGTACTCAAGTAGTCTAGGGCCTCATCGGGGTCCTTGTTTAAGAACTCGTCATTACACATCATGTCGATGAATTGTCTATGGCCCAGTATAATCCCTTCGTAGAAGAATTTTACCAATTGTAATGATTCAAAGCCATGGTGTGGGATGGATTGGAGCAATTCCTTGTAGTGATCCCAACAATGGTAAAATTGTGCATTGGGCTTTTTCAAGAAGTTTTGGATTTTCTTTTTAAGAGCGGTGGTTCTAGGCACCGAAAAAAATTTGTTCAAAAAATCGAAAAGTATTTGTGCCCAAGAGGTTATGGATCGAGGCCGCAAGGAGTTCAACCATGTTTTGGCTTTGTTCTTAAGGGAGAAGGGAAACAATTTCAATAAAGTTATGTCTTCCATGGTGTGATTAGTGAGGAAGGTTGCAACTATATACTCGAATTCCTTAATGTGAAAATATGGATTTTCCTTTTCAATTCCATGGAATGTAGGAAGTAGTTGCAACATTCCCGGCTTAACTAGGAAGCAATGAGCTTGGACCGGTAAGAGAATGCATGAGGGAGTGGAGCTACGTGTGGGTTGGAGAAAATCCCGCATCGACCTCGCCAGAGGATCAATGGCGATATTGTTCCGTTCATTCCTAGGAGGGAAATGCATTCTAGGGTTTTGCATCCTAGGGTTTTACATTCCCCGCCCCTTTGGACATTAGCCTCCTCATCCTTAGGTGGGTCTTGGTCAATATTCATGTTGGGGCCTAAGGGTTGTCTAACCAATCGATTTTGGTCGTCTCGTCCCCACATACAAAACACTATCTACAAATGAAAAATAGTTAAACAAAAGTATATACAAGGAGCAACGTACCTCAGCCCGTGATGAGATATCACGGGAGTTACCTCCGTTGTCCGAAAATCACCTTCTCAATCCAACGCTTTGCCTTCCCAGGCAACGGTGCCAAAAATGCTTGATGTTTTTCGTCGTATGCCCTAATCTCTGAACATCATCCTGTAATAGGTGTATGGCTTATACGGATAGGGGAGTGTCACTCTCCCTCAGAATGATGCAAGAAATGGGGTAAATGAATGTGTGGAATGAAATGTGTATGTGTGTGTGTGTGAAGAAAAGTGCTCCCCAAGCGCAGGGAGACTTTCGAATGTCGTGTTTTACTTGAAAACCATATTCCAAGGTCGTCTCCTCAGGGAAGGAGGTTAATTGTGTTGAAGGTGATTTTGGTGAAAAGGGAAAAGTGTAAAAATCTTTTGATGTTTGAGTTTGGTTTGTGATTGTGTCTTGATGAAATTGAAATGGAACAAGTGTTGACTAATCCGAAGAGGTCATTCCAATGGGAATGACAAATCAACTTAAGACCTTCCTCCAATGGTGTCTAGATGTTTGATTCATTCATAGGAAGTGTGGGGCTAAAATGGAGGTGAGGATTCAAGCATACACCGTGACAAGTCTATGGTGTATCAAGAACTCACAACCATGTCCACCCTCAACCTAGTCAAACCAAATCAACGTACACTACGAGGAGGAAAGAAAAAGAGTTGATTTAGCATACCCAAGAGGAGTTCTCCCTTGGATTAGCCAACTTAAAGCTTAGCTACTCATATTTAATGCAAGAACATAAATGAAATGAAGAGACATTGCAAAGAAATGAAGATTGGGACTTAAATTAATGCAAGAAAACATAAACTATAGAAAAGTACATTTAATACCCATTTGAAGAACTTGAAAATGAAAACTTAAATGCAACAATGGTAGAATCTAAGATACTCAACTAAGCTTGCAATGTACTTGAAGTAAATGACATTAAAGACAATAAATGAAGCTTACAAGAGTCTTAAGAAAGATTACAAGTGAAATGGATGGAAGAAATGTGAAAAATCTAAGCTTTCTCTCTCTAACTATGTCTTCTACCTAGAATTTCCCTCTCTATATTGCAATACAATTTGAATAATACACAATGAATGATCTATTTTCGTCGATGGAGAGCTCCTTAGGTGTGTGACAGGCTTCCAATCAAAAGGGGGCTAACTTGATGGCTTGGGTAAGCTAGGACATGCTTGAGCTTGGGTAGGCTAGGACATGTTCCTCCTCTTCAATGCTTGAGCCTCCAAAGTATAGAATGAAGTGATGGGATGCTTGTATGTGTGTAAGAGATGTCAGGGGACAAGTGGAAGAAGTGTAGGTGGGACCCCCAAATGGCAGAGCTTGTGTTGCAGGCTGTCTGGGCATTCTGGGCAAAACCTTCCAAAAGGTCGATGCAAACCTTCCGGAAGGTTTGTGCAAGGATAGTTGGATCAGCAAACCAGTAGGCAAAACCTTCCGGAAGGATTTGCAAACCTTCCAGAAGCTTTATTCCAATAGACAAAACCTTCCGAAAGGTTTTGGCAGTGAATAGGCAGACCAAGTGTAAACCTTCCAGAAGGTTTTCATCCAAACAACATTTTTCTTGGTTTCTTCACCCTCCAATCCTTCTTTTAAGCTATCCCCTCATCTTCATTAACTTCAACCACTTCAATGGGGGCCTAACTCGAACCATTTACATCATTTTACCTGCATTTACACAAAACTCCATTAAAGATAAGATTAAACGCATTTCTCCCCAAATTCACAACAAAAGCAAGTATAAAAGGGCATAACAACATAAAATATATGCAATGTTTTGTGCTAATCACGTGATCTAAAAATGAGACATGGAATTAAGTTTCAAAAATTAGAAAATAATTTAAACCTAGCTCAAATAAAAATATTTTGAACTTGAACCGGGACGAAATTTAATCGTTTCGGGACAAAACCAGACCCGAGAATGGAGGACGTGTGGCGCGACGAGGACCAGGCATTCCAAGTGGTATAAATAGGGGATAAAATCATATTTTCTCCCCATTTCACCTGGGTTTTTACATTGGAGAGGGAAGAGATGGAAAATGAGATAGTTCCAACTTCTCTCTACAATCTACGACGTTCCTTTGCTCGAATCGATTTGGGCCAAGAATTAAAGTCCCTTTACGCAACGAGGGCTACAACTACGTATCAAAAATTACAGATTTCACCGAAGATTCAAAAATGAGATTTTAGAGAAAATCAAGGTTTGAGCTTGGTTTGTGTTCTTGAAGGTTTTTACAACTTATTTTTACGCTTCAAGAGGTAGGGTTCTTTCCTAACTAGGTTTATTTCCAACCTAGAGTTGTTGTATGGAATGGGTTGTGTGACACTTACCTACGATAGTTGAAATGTGGAAAGTGGGTATAGAAATGGGTAAAATCAATTCTAGCTTGAATTGGGTATGTAGAAATTACTTGATATGATTTCTTGAGAAATGTGATATATGTGGGTGTTTGATAAAATGTCTTGAATGATATATGTGGGTGTTGATAAAATGCCTTGAATGATGTATGTGGGTGTTTTATAAAATGCCTTAAATGATTAAAGTATGTTGTTTTGATGAAATTGGAATAACATGCTTGGATGATGTTGTAAATTGTAATTATATGCTATGATATAATTGACAATTGGGAATGTTGAATGAGATAGAAAGTTGTTTATTATGTGCACATGACATATGGAACATGATGTTGAAATTGCAACTGATCTTAGTTGCATAAGGATATAAAATACAATTGTACATTTGCATTGCACATGCACGGGAAACATCGCATTTGTGGGCATTGACATGAGTGTGGGTGTGTGTGCATGGTTTGATCAAACACCATTCTTGGTGGATGATGTATGGGCTCGGGATAGTTGGGCCGATGGTTCGACTGAGTCGCACGGTTTGTAAAACCCGGGTAAATTTGAACTTTTATCAAAAAGGGGGCAAAACGGTAATTTGACACTATGGTACGGGTTGTAAACCTGAATTTTTCTAGAGCTCGGATGACGAAACGGACCTCACCGTTGGATTCGTCTCGCGAAATCTAGTTACCGAGGCAAATTTCGTCAGATTCCAAGATAGTCAAATTTTTCGCGTTTTACGAGGCGGTCAGGTCTCGGGTAACCCAAAAACGAATTTTTTAATAAAATTTTAAAATTTGGAAAATAATTTAAAGCAAGTTGAAATAAAAATATTTGAACTTGAACCGGAGCGAAATTTAATCGTTTCGGGACGAAAACGGACTCGAAAATAAGGGTCGTGTGGCGCGTTGTGGACCAAGTAAATAAGGAGTATAAATAGGTAAAAAAAATCTGATTTCTCCACCCATTTTCTCTGCTGGTCTGGACGTTGGAAAAGGGAGGGAGAAGAAGAGAGAAAACAAGGGTTTTCTCAAGCTTTTCTCTTGCGATCAAGGGCCAAACTTTGGTCGAATCCACTCTGGCCAAGAACGAAAGTCGATCTCCTCGACGAGGGCTATGCGTCCATACCAAAAAGAAGGGATTTCACCAAAGTTCCAAAGTCGGGATTTTGAGGAAAGTGAAGATTTGAGCGGGAATCGGGTTCTTGGAGCTTCCAAATGTCGTTCTCTACGCTTCAAGAGGTAGGGTTTTATCCTAATTAGGTTTATTTTCAACCTAGAATGTTTATATGGAATGGGTGGGTGGCTAGAACTATATATCACTTGTCTATTGTTGTTGTTTTGGTAAAATGGGTATTGAGAATGGGTAGTATGACTTGAGATAAATTCTCTTGTTTAATGTATCACTAGTGTATATTAAGTGTGGGAAATGGGTACCGAAATGTGCTAAATAAATCTTGTAAGAAACGGGTTGTAGAATTTATTTTTTTGATAAATTTCATGAAAAACTATAGGTACTTGAAGTGTAGAAAATGGATATGGAAATTGGGTAAAGTAAATTCTCAATTGAATTGGCATTTAGAAGTTGCTACTTTATAATTTCTTGGAAGATTATGATATATGGATAAAAAAACAAAAATTGGGTAGAATAAATTCTATCTTGACATAGTTGTGTAGAAATCACTTAATATGGTTTCTTGAGCTATATGATGAATTTCATCTTGAATTGGGTATGTGAGATTAACCTAATGTGATTCTTGAGTTATGTGAATTGTGGGCATGTTATGTGTTTATGTTATGCCTTGATGAATTTAGTGTGTTGATAGCATGATTATGTGATAACACACTTGGAAATTGTGTTGTAGAAATTGTTGATATATATACATACTTGTGATTTGTTGTTGGTTATAAAGTGTTAATATATGTTTATTGATATATTGACATTGAAATGGATAATGGTGATTATATGCTTGGGACATAAATTGTCATTGAGTATGCTGATGTGTGGTAAATTGGGCCATATAGCATTTATAACATATTGGACATGATTGTTGTATTGCAAATATACATTACATTGCATTATGCACGGAGGCATCACATTCATGAACATTGAGCATGAGTGGGGGTGTGTGTGCATGGTTGTAATTAAACACCACATATGGTGAATGATGGGTGGGCTCGGGAAGGTTGGATTGAAGGTCCGACTGAGTCGCACGGTTTGCATGGTTAGTAGGGTTGGGGTTAGCAAGAAGGGCTAGAAGATCCCTCGGGTGCAAGGCCCGGTGATTGGGATACGCACTCCCTTGGTTCGGTCCATGAAGTGTGTGGGTGTACGCGGAACCCTCGGTTGAAGTCCATAAATTCCGTGTGGGTTGGGTTACCCTTGGTGTAAGTCCATGAATACCCACCCCAAGAAAAAAAAAACCTAGATTTATAAATGTCATTTGATGTGCCACATAAATGACGGATTCATACACATTGGCATAACATGTGTTGTGGGAGCCGGTGAGGGCTCGGGTTGAGTTGCATGAGTGAGTCTCATCTCATTTCATGGCATGACATAGTAAATCCCAACATTGAGTTGCATATTCTTGATTGGAATTGTTGTGGATGGTTGATTGTTGCATGTGAATATTTCATATGCATTTAGGTCGGGGAATAGCCTCTTTAAGAGATATTCTATTGAGCGTGGCTCACCCTTTATGGGAAAATATTTCAGGTGCGAGGTTCACACCGGCGGACGGCTCCCAATTCGAGTCTCAATGGTGAAAAAGGCCGACTTGTGGCTTTTATGACTCATTTTGTATAACTTTTGTGAAAATCCCATTTTGGCATGTAAATATAAAAGAATTGTAATCGAACTCATATGGACTATTTTAATGCAACATTGCATGTTATTATATGAGTATGGATAATTGGACCCGGTGTGGTCGATGTTACTTATAAATGGACCCAGTGTGGTCAATATTTACTCATAAATGGACCCGGTGTGGTCAATGTAGTATAATTGCACAGGTTGTGTTTTGGGTAGAGCTCCCCGTACAAAGGAGACTCTGCCTGAATTTTATTAAATTAAGGACCCCGATTTCTGGGGCGTCACAGCTTGGTATCAGAGCCTAAGTATACGATTTACCTAGGGCTTGAGGGGCATGGGTTTAGACCATTGCATCCATTGTGCATTTCATGTTGTGTGCTTTGCTTGTTACATGTCATGTGTTATATGCTATGTGGATTATATGCATGGTAAGATGTATATGGAAATGGACACACTAGGGTTAGAAAACATAACCTTAGGGGTCGGAAAACAAATGAACGGGGTGGTTCACGGGGTAGATGTCTACTAGTGGTTGGCATATGCTCTACTAGTTAGACGAGGTAAATCTCAAAGTTTGAACTTTGATCCCTACTTTAGGATACTAAGTAAATGCTATGTTTCTATTTGACATGTGTGTAGATGGCAAGTAGAGGAAGAGGAAGAGGACGCAGCCAAGGCGGTGGCCGGAACAACAACCAACCACCACCGGCCTTTGATCCACAAGCCTTTATGGAGGCTATTGGTACTATGGCGGCTACCGTTGTACAAGCTAGTGCACATGCAAGGCAAGGAGGCTCAAGTAACCTCCAAAAGTTCAAGGCACACAAGCCTCCGATTTTTAAGGGAGGGGTGGATCCGATGGTGGCCGACCATTGGTTTCGGCAAGTCGAAAAGATCTTAGAGGCTATGAAGGTCACCTCCGATGCTACTAAGATGTAACACCCCAAAACACACCCTGGACGGCATTACATTCTAAAATCATTTACATAATGAGAGCACTAAGATAATCCATCAATAAGAAAAAATTTTCATTCATCATCCATAGAATTTACAATATCATCCCAAAAGAATAAACCAAGCTATGGCCACAATATCAAAAGAATATGTCAAACTATGGCATTTACATCTCAAAGGATCAAACGTAACTTAGCAGCGGAATAACAAAAGAAAACTAAACTTCACATGATTTCAAAATAAATTCTCAAGTCTAGTATAAAAGAAGCTATGTCTCTACAGGTCCACCTCGGGATCTAGATTCCCCTCGGGTGGGGCCTCCCAATACCCCGGCTCGTCAACTCCGAGATTCTCCTCTAGCACCAAATCTGAAAATGTTTAACTGTAGGGGGTGAGCACTAAGCTCTGTAGCAACATTCCTCCCAAACTCGAACAAGGTTTATAAAAGCATATAAAATGGCCGGTCTCATTTCACAAATAGCATATATAATCTTTGAAGTAAAACAGGGACATTTTAGAATGGATCTCAAGTTTAAGTAACAACAGTAATTTAAATGAACAGTAAAAGAAACCAAGATCAAACACATATCCATTTTCCAAAATATAAACCATTTTCCCACAAGACCTTGTCGAATCCCATACTCCCACAAGTGCGTGTAGGTAACCATTTTCCACAATAATACAATAATCCATCCATATGTATATGTATCTCAAACATGATGTAAGACAAACCCCATGAATCAACACATTGAGTAATATCTAGCCCACACACACCCACATAAATCTTATCAAAGATATCCATCCTTTAGGAAGGGCGTATGCCATACCAATGGCAGTGACGTATCCAACCCAGGTATTAGTATACTAACCCTCTGACACGGCACCCGTGAGCAATAGCGGTTTAGTCTTACCAAAGCACCAACCCCACTACGAGTGGTAGGAAAAATGCCAACCCACACGAAGCAAGTTACACGTCTACCCACTCTACGATATCTCGTCAAAGGCCACCCATGCTCATCCCACACTCATAAGAGATACAATACCAAACCCAATTTCACAATTTACAAGTATATCTTAAAAACTCCCAAATTTATCACATGACGATTTCAATAAACACTTATAAAAAAAATACAAGAGATCACCACCACATCATTTTATCACTCAACACAAAGCACTATGGTTTCAAAATCAATAATCAAGGAAGAATTTAAGAAGAAAATCCATCACTCTCCAAAAACTAGGGTTTTGAAACACAAAAAGAGATTTCATGGGTATTCAACCCTAACTTTGTTAAAAACATGTAATCTTTGCCCAAAAGACTAAGAGATGATGATTTAATATCATATATATAACATTTAGAGCAAAACATACATATATACATAAGCCCTAACCTCAATGTAAGAGAAAGAGAAGAAATCCCTTACCTTCTTCTTCCTTAGTGTTCTTTGAGGAACTTGAAGTTTTGATCCTCTTCAATGTGTAAATCCTCTCTTAATCTTGTGTTTTCCCCTTATTTCTTCCTCTCTAAGATTATCTAGGGTTTGAAATGTTGAAATGGGACTAATGGAGGCGTCCTTATGTATTTATAGGGTGAGAAATGGCCTCCTGTGCGCGATTCTGAAACCCAGAATTCGCAAGTGACGTTCGAATGTCATTGGCGTTCGAACGTTCGTCACTCCCAGTACTTTTGTTTTTCCATCAGACAAGAGTACTGGAACGCACTTTCGTTCGAACGTTTATTCACGTTCGAACGTCGATTCACGTTCGAACGTCATTTCACGTTCGAACGGAATAGGTCTTTTTACCTTTTACCTTCAAACACTTTTTATGGCTCCCCGGCAACGGCGCCAAAAACTTGACTTGATCCGAAATGTGTACACCCAAGTGTAGGCGGTCAAGCTGTAGTAATAATCCGATTTGAGTCCGGAGTCGAATCCACAGGGAGCTGTTGTTGGTGTTTTGAGATAAGCAGTGGTGGAGACCTAATGATTGTAACCTTTGAGATTTGAAGTTGTGTGATGTACGAGATTTCCTCGACAGAATATAAGATTCTTTCCAAGAGAATTTTCAAAGCAAAATGTTGGATAAGTTCTAATGTAAAAAAAAGTCACTCTTTAGTTCAAGGATCTGGACATGTAATTAATTATCCGGTTTGTTATACTTGTGCTTAATAACTCAATTAACCCCCATGTCAACAGCAGGTTAATCGGAAGATAAAGTGGGTTAGGAAAATTAAGGACATGATTCCGATGTCTTTCTAGAAGTTTACAAGAATTGTCTGTGCCGAGACTTAACCCGTCTACAAACAAGCAAGTGTTTCTACAAGACATCCAATCATGACATCAATATCCCATTTCCATTCTTTAATTGAAACACAATAATGGGGAAGATTGAAGGGTAGTCATGAAGATCTAGCCGGGGTACTTGCCTTGAACTCATGAACCTTTCTATGCAAGAGTCATCTGTGTCATAGAAGGGACTCATGGTTATACAAAGTACCTTAGCTTTGCTAGATGCAATCAATCATCCAATAAGTAAGGGGAATATTCAACATCAAGCATAAGAACAATGCACAAATATAACTTCCGGATAATTTATACATGCCCTTCACCTCTTACTAAAGAGTGAATGAGAAACTACTCACTCTTCATGGCTTTGGTAAAGCTAGAAAAGTGAGTGATGCTCATCCCTCCAAGTAGAGGACTTAGAAAATGAAATACACTAAACAAGGAGCCGATCTTCAACGAAGAATGAGTGAATCACGTTCCACCCTTCACAGCTTTGGTAAAGCTCTAGAAAAGTGGAAGAGTTTCACTCCTCTAAGAAAGAAGAAAGCTCAAACAATGGAAGTGCAAGATATGAAACACAAATTAAAAGTAGAAGAAAAGTAGTCACTTTTGGAGGGTGATCCACAACCAAAAGTAATCTATCTTTCTTCTAGACATGAAATTAAAAGGGACAACTATAATAAAAGAAGACAATACTTTCAATTAAAAGAAAGCAACAATATAAGGAAGCAACAATAAAGCAACAAAGAAAGAAATTACTCTTGGAGGGTTTTCCACAACCAAAGAGTTCTCTCCAATAAAATGATACAAATGAAAAATGGATGCCTTTAACAAGACCCAAGGGGTGGGTATTTATAGGCAACCAAAAAAAAAAACATAGTCTTTACAAACCTGAAAGGGTAACATTTACAAACCCCAAAGATGACATTCACAAGCCCAAGGGATAACATTCACAAGCTTCCAAAAGTTGTCATACAAGCTTCCAAAAGTTGTCATTCACAAGCTTCCAAAAGTTGTCATTCACAAACTTCCAAAATATGGCATTTGGATTACTTTAATCTCTCTTTGTTTAGAGCTTTAATAATTGTCATCCTAGAATTAGTAGCTTTGTCACAATTGGCTCTCCGGTAGTTTGTAGTTTTTACGCATAAAACCCTGAAAAGAACAACAATTAATGCATTATCCATAATTCACACACTAACCCTAATAAGGCTTATTTTGACTAGTTTAACTTTATTTAACTAACACAATTGTCTTATTCACTTAATTAAATTATGCACTAACTAGGTCTAATCACACCCCCCAACCTAAATATTACTAGTCCCTAGTAATAAATAACAACAAAACAACATAAATCACTTTCGTAGATAACACGATTGCATTTAGCATATGCAACAAGCCGTTAAACCCCTAGGTGATCCCTAGTGGACGAGTTTTGTCTCGTGAAGGTTTCCAGTGAAGCTACCTACAAACTCCAGTTAAAAAGATGTGTATATGAGTTAGCAACATGTTCGTTGAGACACCCCATCCTTTAGTTAAATTTTTTTTTTTTTTTTTTTACAATAGAACAATTCTCTGTCATTGGTACGTAATATATGAAAAAATAAACACTTGTTATATTGGTATTTGAAATTCCCTATGTAGTAAGAATGATCATTCTAGCAACAAGAATTGTTATATAACAAACACTCCATTTTACTACCTTCCATGGATAGCTTCGATTTCACAAACCTCTCGTAGAATGTTCTCAACAAAAATTCGCTCCGATTATAGTGACTTGTCTCTCACGGGGCATGTGATCAGAGGGTGGCCAATCAAAAAAACACATGCGCAATTAGGAAAGGTGTGAAGTTTTAAGGAAACAAACTAATCATGTTTGGCATAATCTCATGAAAGAATATTGATGCAATTTAAAGAAATACTATTTCATCATACCCCAATTTTGATTAACAACACACGCATGTAACAGACTTGAGATCAATTAGGGCTTTTCATAGGTTGTAGCGTGGCCAGATGTCAGTGACTAAAGAAATGACGTCAGAGGTTTTCAAAAGCTATCTTATGTTTATGTAGTGTAGCACACATTTTTCTAACGTTTTTTTTTTTTTTTTTGCATAGAGATGACATTTCTTTCTTTCATTTTTCTCATTTTTCACTTTCTCGGCAATTTCTTGCCCCTTTTTTTTTTTCAATTGTTCCCATTGATTCTCCTTGTCATCGAAAAGTAGCCTCCACAGTTTTCCCCATTTCCTTGCATTTCTGTGTCATATTGATTTATAAGAGTGTGCAAGAAAATTAGATAGCAATGGTGTGTCCAGTATGTTTTGTCGTGGCTTGGTAAACATTTGGGTTTATCAAAGAAGAAATCATACATTGAGGGCTCAAACATGGCTGACTAGGGAAATAATTTTGTAGAAGAAATGGCTAAGGCTCAATATCAAATCAAAGATGGCCTAAGATCATTTCTCAAGTATGTGCACATGTATGTGTCGTATGAACAGATTTCTTGGGGGATATGTCAACAGATTGCCTTAGTTGCGTCAATCAAAGCAAATTTAATGAGATTATTCAAAAATAGAGAGTGAAAGATCTTACTTGAGTAAATGTTAATTGTCTCTCAAAAGTATTGCAAGGCTCAAAACTTACCATGGTATTCTTTGTCATCTCCACTGGTAATGTCAGGTTTTTCGTGGAATGTCGGTTATATACCAATTCCATTTTCGAGTCTGGTCATTCTGTACCTTAAGAATAACAAATACCAATGTACATTTGACATTTAAGCATAGAGAAAATACCATTGAACTTTGAAAACTATGGCGTCTCAGGATAAGTCCTTACCCACGTTATAGGTTGGCATTTTAGGACATTCCTTACTCGGCCCATATCTTTATTTCAAAAAGACTTTGTACATCTAAAAAAAAATATTTACACTTTTTACAAAAAATGTTCGGACCATTAACCTTCACCCCCAAAACACATTTTTCCACAGCTTTGTCATTTATTAGTCAGAATCTAATCTGAGTCTCCCTCTGTGTCGGTGTAGTTCGAACAACCAGTGACTCTCCCAACTTCCTCTCTCACAAACCGGTTAAGCAAAGTACTGGAATAGCATGGCGTATCAGGATAATCCTTACTCAGCCCATTCACTATCCAGTCTAATCGATCGAGTGCGCGACCGGAAATTGGTTCAGAACACTGGTTATATTTTTTCTCGTGAAAGACTCTGCCACACTGTTTACAGGCACCCAACCTTTTGGCACGACGGCGTTTGGAAAAAGTGCTTCTGCCACAGAGGGGTTTCGCTTGTTTTTCTTTGATTTCAGCCTTCCTTACTAATCTTGTTTTTCTCATGATCATAGTATGTACATCAGATGGAAAAGTACGTAGGACTCCTAGGCTAAACCAAAAAAGATTTACATCCATGATTGCTAAATTTTAAGACTCACTATCTGGTTCTTTAACGTCTGCCAGTCACAAAGACGATTGAATCTGACTCACATACATAATCATCAATTTATACAAGGCAATGTACATAATATGATCAGAAGAACAACAACAACAGCAGCAAAAACAACAACAAAAATTTTAAAAATTTACGAGCACATGGTGGTAATATGAATTGTACTTCTCACCCCCCAACCTAAACAGAACATTGTCCCCAATGTTTCGAATTTACTGGTTCACGGATCTTGGAGATTAGGTTGAATGGTGGAGATCTGCTCATCTGCCGAAACCTACAAAGAAAACAAAACAATTACTCATCTCTAGGGAGATCTGGGTTAGGCTGGAAACCCCTCACTCTAAGTGCGAGCAGAAAAAGAGCACCCATGTACAAATACAAACATATAAGACAAATTATTAAACAAAGGAGTGGGTCATCGGGATATATGGTCATGGATTTGCAGGGGGTGGGTCGATGGATTGGAAAAAAAAAGAAAAGCAAAAGGGTTGTATTTGCAGAAGACGGAGAACGAAGAAGAAGAAGAAGAAGAAAAGAGAAAAAGAAGAAGGAAAGGGGGGCCGACAGCGGTGAATGAGAGGGAGACAAAAGGTGAGGGCCTCATAAAGGCGTTCTCTCGGGTAGACCCCCTTTTTTTTTTCTTTCTTTTTTTTTTTTTTTTTTGAAAACGAGTGTCAGCAGGCGCTAGTGTCGGCAGGCGCGAATCTCGGAGGGATATTCTGGTTCCATCAAAAGAATGGTGTCCACATTTTTAACAAAGTCCTCCAAAAATGGTTTCAACCGCTGACCATTAACAGTAAAGATATTACCATTCAATGGGTTTTCTACTTCAACTGCTCCATGGCCAAACACCTTTTTGACAATGTAAGGCCCAGTCCATCTTGACTTCAACTTACCAGGAAAGATGCGGAGTCTTGAATTGAATAATAAGACTTTTTGAGAAGGTTCAAAAGACTTCCGTACAATGTTCTTGTCATGAAACATTTTCATTCTGGTTTTCGCAATCTTAGCATTCTCATATGATTCATTTCTTAATTCCTCCAATTCATTTATCTGAAGTTTCCTTGTTAGTCCGGCCTTGTCTAGGTCAAAATTCATTGCTTTAATGGCCCAGTATGCCCTATGTTCCAATTCCACAGGTAGGTGACATGGCTTTCCATAGACTAATCGATAAGGAGACATGCCCAAAATTGTTTTGAAAGCAGTGTGATATGCCCAGAGTGCATCAGTTAGTCTTAACGACCAATCTTTGCGGTCTGGATTTACCGTTTTTTCTAAAATTAATTTGATCTCCCGATTAGCTAATTCAGCCTGTCCACTAGTCTGTGGGTGATAAGGGGTTGCAATTTTGTGAAAGATTAAGTATTTTCTCATTAAATTCCAGAATGGACGATTGCAAAAATGAGCACCCCCATCACTTATGATTGATCTCGGAATTCCAAACCGGGACAAAATATTTTCTTTTAAAAATTTGATCACTGTGCGGTGATCATTGTTTCGGCATGGAATTGTTTCAACCCATTTAGATACATAGTCAACGGCCACTAAAATGTATAGATAGCCAAAGGAAGGGGGAAATGGTCCCATAAAATCGATGCCCCAACAGTCAAAAATCTCAATTACCAGAATGGGGTTTAAGGGCATCATGTTTCTTTTAGAAATATTTCCCAACCTTTGACATCTATCACAAGTTAAACAAAAGGCATGGACATCTTTGAAAAGTGTGAGCCAATAAAATCCACACTGCAGGATTTTTGCAGCGGTTTTCCTTGATGAAAAATGGCCACCGCATGCTTCAGAATGACAAAATATTATTACCTGACTGCTTTCATGAGCGGGGATGCAACCCCTTATGATTTGATCTTTACAGTACTTGAATACGTAAGGATCCTCCCAAAAGAAGTTACGAACCTCCCTCAGAAATTTCTTTTTGTCCATCATGGTAAAGGACGGTGGGAACGTACCAGTAGCAAGGAAGTTAGCAATATCCGCATATCATGGTGTCTTATCAATCATGAACAGTTGTTCATCGGGAAATTTCTCATTGATTGGCAGTCCATCTTCAAGAAATTTATATGTTAATCTAGACAGATGATCTGCCACCACATTCTCGACACCTTTCTTGTCTTTGATGACAAGATCAAACTCTTGAAGCAAGAGTATCCATCTCAAGAGTCTTGGCTTGGCGTCCTTCTTTGTGAGCAAGAATTTTAGGGCTGCATGGTCAGTGAATACAGTAACAGAAGAACCAACAAGATAAGAACGGAATTTTTCCAAAGCAAAAACTACAGCAAGCAATTCTTTTTCAGTTGTTGAATAATTCATTTGAGCATCATTCAAAGTTTTGCTTGCATAGTAAATCACATGAGATTTCTTATCTTTTCTTTGTCCCAACACAGCACCTACAGCATAATCACTTGCATCACACATCAATTCAAACGGAAGAGTCCAGTCAGGGGGTTGCATTATTGGAGCAGAAATTAACATGTCTTTAAGCTTGTCAAAAGCTTTTTGGCATGCTTCATTCCACACAAAAATTACATCATGACTCAGAAGATGACACATGGGTTTGGCTATAGTACTGAAATCTTTTATGAATCTCCTGTAAAAACCTGCATGTCCTAGGAATGATCGGACATCCTTTACAGTCTTAGGGGCAGGCAAATTTTCAATCAGATCAATTTTTGCCTTGTCAACTTTCATGCCCTCAGATGACACAATGTGACCAAGGACAATGCCTTGCGTTACCATGAAATGGCATTTTTCCCAATTTAGCACTAGATTAGCTTACTTACATCTGATTAGCACCTTTTCTAGGTTGGCCAGACACAAATCAAATGAGTCACCATAAACAGAGAAGTCATCCATGAATACTTCCAAAAAAATTTCAACCATGTCACTAAACAAGCTTAGCATACATCTTTGGAATGTTGCAGGAGCGTTACAAAGTCCAAATGGCATCCTTTTGAATGCAAAAGTGCCAAAGGGGCATCTGAAGGTTGTTTTCTCCTGATCATCTAATGCTATCTCAATTTGATTGTATCCAGAATAGCCATCTAGGAAACAGTAGAATGTGTGGCCTGCAATTCTCTCTAGGACTTGGTCAAGAAATGGAAGAGGAAAATGATCTTTTCTAGTGACCAAATTAAGTTTTCGATAGTCAATACACATTCGCCATCCTGTGACGACTCGAGTTGGTACTAGTTCATTTGCATCATTTTTGACCACTGTGACCCCAGACTTTTTGGGCACAACTTGGGTTGGACTAACCCACTTGCTATCAGAGATGGGGAAGATTATCCCTGCATCTAACAGCTTAAGCACCTCAGTTTTCACAACTTCCTTCATATGAGGGTTCAGTCGTCGCTGTATTTGACGATAGGGTTTTGAATCCTCTTCAAGGTATATAACATGATTGCAGATTAATGGGCTTATACCTTTCAAGTCAGCGATGGTCCACCCAATGGTGCTTTTATGGAGTTTGAGAACTTCAATCAGCTTAGACTCTTGCAAGTCCGTAAGCTTAGATGAAATCACCACTGGGTATGACTCGTCATCTCCTAAGAATGCATATTTGAGGTCAGATGGGAGAAGTTTCAATTCAGGCTTTGGTGGCTTGATACTTGATGAGAGTGGCTTCGTACCACTTGGTGAAATCTATTCGAATTTGGGGGCCCATGTCTCAACAGCATGAGTAGGGCAACTTTGTGGATTTGGGCCATCATCTGTTGTTTCAGATGAGATGAACTCTAGCAGAGAAGATTCAGTAGGGTTCTCACAGAATGTGTCATTCAAATGTTCCTATATCAAAGATTCAATGAAGTTTATTTCCCTTTCTTCCTTGTCTTCTTGTGGATGCTTAGCAATATTGAAAATGTTCAGTTCGAGAGTCATATTCCCAAAAGTTAATTTCATGACTCCATTCCTGCAATTGATTAGTGCATTGGAAGTTGCTAGGAAAGGTCGACCAAGAATGACGGGAATTTGGTTCTCCGAATGTATTGTTGGCTGAGTATCCAGAACAATGAAGTCCACAGGGAAGACAAAGTTGTCCACTTGGACAAGTACATCTTCAACAATGCCTCTAGGGGTTTTGACAGATCTGTCAGCCAACTGGAGTGTGACACAAGTGGGTTTGAGTTCTCCCAGACCCAACTGTTGGTAGACAGAGTAGGGTAGCAAATTAACACTGGCTCCAAGGTCTAACAGTGCTTGTTCAATTCGGAAGTTTCCAATGACACACGACACAGTCGGACACCCCGGGTCTTTGTATTTTGGAAGGGTTTTGTGTTGAAGAAGGGCACTGGCTTGTTCCGTCAAGAAGGCTCTTTTTTGGACATTTTGGCTTCTCTTGATTGTGCACAAGTCTTTTAGAAACTTGGCATAAGAAGGAACTTGTTTGATTGCATCCAGAAGAGGGATGTTGATCTTTACTTGCTTAAAAAGCTCGTAAATTTCAGGCTGATTTTTCAACTTCCGTTTGGTTTTGAGTCTATGAGGAAAAGGAGCAGGAATAGAACACGAAGGCTCTCTTTCCTCAGAAGGTTCTGGCTCTTGCTCAATCATAGGCTCAGGTTCCACTTCAAGTTCAGTCTCAATTGGTTCAGGCTCAAATGATAAGTTGACTGGGATGAGCTTGTCTCTGATGGTCTGGTCAATCACCTTGCCACTTCTTAGTGTAGTGACAACTTGGGCTTGGTCTTGTGGGTTTCCTGTGGTTGAAGGGTTCCCCACATGGAATTAGTCTTGTGGTTGCTTTGGTTGGGCAGGGAACTTGTCCTTTTCGTGTGTGGCCATGGATTGGGTCAGCCTTTGGATGTGGCTTTTAAGATCCTCGAAAGATTGAGTGGTCTGGGTTTTGAAATCCGTGAAAGCCTGTGTGGAATGAGTGTTGTAGTTCATTTGGGTTTGCATGAACTGATTCAGTGTGTCCTCAAGGCTCCTCTTTTGTGGTGGTTGGTATGGTTGATATGCGAGAGGTCCTTGAGGTGGTGGGTATGAACCTTGTTGTTGGTTCATGGGCGTTGGTTGTGTGTTCCTCCAACTGAAGTTCGGGTGGTTCCGCCACCCTGGATTGTATGTTTCAGAGTATGGGTTGGAGTAAGGCTTGTTGAAGTTGGAAACTGCATTTGTTTGTTCCAACAATACCTCTTTGAACGTTGGGATGGTGGGACACTCCCCAGTAGGGTGTCCTGTTAGCGCACAGATTCCACACACTTTTTATGTGGAAGAGCTAACCTCAACTTGATGGACCTTCTTCATCTCTAAAGCTTCAAGCTTTCGAGACAACGTAGACATTTTCGCTCTTAGGTCATCATCATCTCTCAAGACATACTTACCTCCTTGGGAAGGAGATGGTCTGGCTTCAACAGTGGTAGGGGAGGCTGAGTCCCACATCTGAGAACTATCAGATATGGTATCAAAAAATTCGAATGCCTCTTCCGGACTTTTTTCCATAAATTCTCCTTGGGCCATCATTTCGACGAACTGACGTAGTCTAGAGGGCAAGGAGTCATAGAAAAATCCTACCAAAGTCCAATTCTCAAAAGCATGGTGTGGGCAGGATTGGAGAAGATCTTTGAATCTCTCCCAACTTTGGTAAAAAGTTTCTCCTTCTTTGACCGAAAAATTCATGATCTGTCTTTTGAGTGCATTAGTGAGGTGTAAAGGAAAAAACTTTCTGAAAAATTCATTCTGTAATGCCTGCCAGTTAGGTATTGAAAGAGCTTTTAAAGAACTTAGCCATTGTTTAGCTTTGTCCCTTAAAGAGAATGAAAAAAGTTTCATCTTGGCCAGTTCAGAATTGTCTTGAAATGTTCCACATACTTCCTCAAAATCTTTTATATGCAGATATGGATTTTCTGCATCTAATCCATGAAAAATAGGCAAGAGTTGCACTGTCCCCGGCTTTACGGTAAAGGGGGGAGCATTTTCAGGGAATACAAAACAAGAGGGGACACTATTTCTTGTGGGATTTAGGTGATCCCGCAAAGTTCGAATGTTAGGTACTTCCCTCTCTCTCATAGGGACTTCTCTGTTTCTCTCATTATTTGCCATACTTCCCTCACAGGAGTCTGCTACTGATCTAGGTGAATTTGGTGCAGGCTGATTCACAGACTCAAACGATTCTGCTGGCCAATTCTGATAGTGAGGAGTGCCCTCAGACATAAAAATAAAGAAAATAAAACAAAATAAAATTATTCACAGTAAACCAAAGAATATACAAAAAAAAGAAAGGTCTTTTTACCTTTTACCTTCAAACACTTTTTATGGCTCCCCGGCAACGGCGCCAAAAACTTGACTTGATCCAAAATGTGTACACCCAAGTGTAGGCGGTCAAGCTGTAGTAATAATCCGGTTTGAGTCCGGAGTCGAATCCACAGGGAGCTGTTGTTGGTGTTTTGAGATAAGCAGTGGTGGAGACCTAATGATTGTAACCCTTGAGATTTGAAGTTGTGTGATGTATGAGATTTCCTGGACAGAATATAAGATTCTTTCCAAGAGAATTTTCTAAGCAAAATGTTGGATAAGTTCTAATGTAAAAAAAAGTCACTCTTTAGTTCAAGGATCTGGACATGTAATTAATTATCCGGTTTGTTATACTTGTGCTTAATAACTCAATTAACCCCCATGTCAACAGCAGGTTAATCGGAAGATAAAGGTGGGTTAGGAAAATTAAGGACATGATTCTGATGTCTTTCTAGAAGTTTACAAGAATTGTCTGTGCCGAGACTTAACCCGTCTACAAACAAGCAAGTGTTTCTACAAGACATCCAATCATGACATCAATATCCCATTTCCATTCTTTAATTGAAACACAATAATGGGGAAGATTGAAGGGTAGTCATGAAGATCTAGCCGGGGTACTTGCCTTGAACTCATGAACCTTTTTATGCAAGAGTCATCTGTGTCATAGAAGGGACTCATGGTTATACAAAGTACCTTAGCTTTGCTAGATGCAATCAATCATCCAATAAGTAAGGGGAATATTCAACATCAAGCATAAGAACAATGCACAAATATAACTTCCGGATAATTTATACATGCCCTTCACCTCTTACTAAAGAGTGAATGAGAAACTACTCACTCTTCATGGCTTTGGTAAAGTTAGAAAAGTGAGTGATGCTCATCCCTCCAAGTAGAGGACTTAGAAAATGAAATACACTAAACAAGGAGCCGATCTTCAACGAAGAATGAGTGAATCACGTTCCACCCTTCACAGCTTTGGTAAAGCTCTAGAAAAGTGGAAGAGTTTCACTCCTCTAAGAAAGAAGAAAGCTCAAACAATGGAAGTGCAAGATATGAAACACAAATTAAAAGTAGAAGAAAAGTAGTCACTTTTGGAGGGTGATCCACAACCAAAAGTAATCTATCTTTCTTCTAGACATGAAATTAAAAGGGACAACTATAATAAAAGAAGACAATACTTTCAATTAAAAGAAAGCAACAATATAAGGAAGCAACAATAAAGCAACAAAGAAAGAAATTACTCTTGGAGGGTTTTCCACAACCAAAGAGTTCTCTCCAATAAAATGATACAAATGAAAAATGGATGCCTTTAACAAGACCCAAGGGGTGGGTATTTATAGGCAACCAAAAAAAAAAACATAGTCTTTACAAACCTGAAAGGGTAACATTTACAAACCCCAAAGATGACATTCACAAGCCCAAGGGATAACATTCACAAGCTTCCAAAAGTTGTCATACAAGCTTCCAAAAGTTGTCATTCACAAGCTTCCAAAAGTTGTCATTCACAAACTTCCAAAATATGGCATTTGGATTACTTTAATCTCTCTTTGTTTAGAGCTTTAATAATTGTCATCCTAGAATTTGTAGCTTTGTCACAATTGGCTCCCCGGTAGTTTGTAGTTTTTACGCATAAAACCCTGAAAAGAACAACAATTAATGCATTATCCATAATTCACACACTAACCCTAATAAGGCTTATTTTGACTAGTTTAACTTTATTTAACTAACACAATTGTCTTATTCACTTAATTAAATTATGCACTAACTAGGTCTAATCACTTGTTTGCTGGTACTTGTTCGGTTGCTTGCTTGGTCATTGGAGGAAACGAGGGGCATCTATGTTTGAAGTGCCCATACTCTCCGCATGCAAAGCATTGGTGCGGGTCCATGCCTGCTCTCGTCTGAGTAACTCCATCTTCTCCAACTGTCTGAAGTCTTTGTTCAACCGCGTCCACGTCCACGTACACATCCACGTCCACGTCCACGTTCACGAGATCTTGTATTCTCGACTTCAGAGTGTAACCAGCTTCTCGAGGATGGAAGGCCTCAAATCTTGTTCAAAGCGTTTAGCCCTCCTTGCCTCAGTGACCACAAACTTGATTGCGTAGCGAGACAACTCATCGAATTCGAACAAATAATTAACCCTTAACCTAAATATACAATGAATCTAACCTATCTGATAAACACATAACTTCCAACAAATGCAAGCCTACGGTTCCTTCAACCTAGTCCTACCTTTCTAGTGGTAATCCATAACCTACAGCTCCCATGTAAGACCTAAAGCCTAAGCTCTGATACCAACTTTGTAACACCCCAAAACACACCTTGGACGGCATTACATTCTAAAACCATTTACATAATGAGAGCACTAAGATAATCCATCAATAAGAAAAAAATTTCCATTCATCATCCATAGAATTTACAATATCATCCCAAAAGAATAAGCCAAGCTATGGCCACAATATCAAAAGAATATGCCAAACTATGGCATTTACATCTCAAATGATCAAACGTAACTTAGCAGCGGAATAACAAAAGAAAACTAAACTTCACATGATTTCAAAATAAATTCTCAAGTCTAGTATAAAAGAAGCTATGTCTCTACAGGTCCACCTCGGGATCTAGATTCCCCTCGGGTGGGGCCTCCCAATACCCTGGCTCGTCAACTCCGAGATTCTCCTCTAGCACCAAATCTGAAAATGTTTAACTGTAGGGGGTGAGCACTAAGCTCTGTAGCAACATTCCTCCCAAACTCGAACAAGGTTTATAAAAGCATATAAAATGGCCGGTCTCATTTCACAAATAGCATATATAATCTTTGAAGTAAAATAGGGACATTTTAGAATGGACCTCAAGTTTAAGTAACAACAGTAATTTAAATGAACAGTAAAAGAAACCAAGATCCAACACATATCCATTTCCCAAAATATAAACCATTTTCCCACAAGACCTTGTGGAATCCCATACTCCCACATGTGCTTGTAGGTAACCATTTTCCACAATAATACAATAATCCATCCATATGTATATGTATCTCAAACATGATGTAAGGCAAACCCCATGAATCAATACATTGAGTAATATCTAGCCCACACACACCCACACAAATCTTATCAAAGATATCCATCCTTTAGGAAGGGCGTATGTCATACCAATGGTAGTGACGTATCCAACCCAGGTATTAGTATACTAACCCTCTGACACGGCACCCGTGAGCAATAGCGGTTTAGTCTTACCAAAGCACCAACCCTACTACGAGTGGTAGGAAAAATGCCAACCCACACGGAGCAAGCTACACGTCTACCCACTCTACGATATCTCGTCAAAGGCCACCCATGCTCATCCCACACTCATAAGAGATACAATACCAAACCCAATTTCACAATTTACAAGTATATCTTAAAAACCCCAAAATTTATCACATGACGATTTCAATAAACACTTATAAAAAAAATACAAGAGATCACCACCACATCATTTTATCACTCAACACAAAGCACTATGGTTTTCAAAATCAATAATCAAGGAAGAATTTAAGAAGAAAATCCATCACTCTCCAAAAACTAGGGTTTGGAAACACAGAAAGAGATTTCATGGGTATTCAACCCTAACTTTGTTAAAAACATGTAATCTTTGCCCAAAAGACTAAGAGAGGATGATTTCATATCATATATATAACATTTAGAGCAAAACATACATATATACATAAGCCCTAACCTCAATGTAAGAGAAAGAGAAGAAATCTCCTACCTTCTTCTTCCTTAGTGTTCTTTGAGGAACTTGAAGTTTTGATCCTCTTCAATGTGTAAATCCTCTCTTGATCTTGTGTTTTCCCCTTATTTCTTCCTCTCTAAGATTATCTAGGGTTTGAAATGTTGAAATGGGACTAATGGAGACGTCCTTATGTATTTATAGGGTGAGAAATGGCCTCTTGTGCGCGATTCTGAAACCCATAATTCGCAAGTCACGTTCGAACGTCATTGGCGTTCGAACGTTCGTCACTCCCAGTACTTTTGTTTTTCCATCAGACAAGAGTACTGAAACGCACTTTCGTTCGAACGTTTATTCACGTTCGAACGTCGATTCACGTTCGAACGTCATTTCACGTTCGAACGAAATTCCTGTTTTTTCTGAAACTTCCAGTGAAGTTTTGGCCTATTTAAAGATTGATTTGGAAATTGTTCGTGAATACACTTTTGTAGCCCTAGATGTCTAATATCTACTGTCAAAATCTCGGATCAATTGGACATCAGGATAAAGAGTTATGATCAAAATATTAGGAAGTGTCCAAAGTCCTTTCTACCCAAGTTTTCTCTTAAATGTGCTTTCATTCCGAAAATCTTCCTAGCTTCTAATACATACCCTATTACACCGCCTAACATTTTTATTGCTACTTTTCCAATCCACCAAATTCAAACACACATCACTACGCATATCCCCATTTTTACAACATTTGTTTACTATATATCTATATACATATATAAAAGAAAATGCGGGGTGTTACATAAGATAAGGTTAGCTGCATTCCAGCTAGAGGGAGAAGCCCAATTGTGGTGGGAGTGGGTAAAGGACTCGAAGAACCTAGAGAGGATGACATGGGGAGAGTTCTGGGAGCTCTTCATGGGCAAGTACTTCCTAGCGGCCGTTCGACATGCGAAGGCCCGGGAATTCTTAGACTTGAAGCAAGGAACTATGACGGTGATGGAGTATGTGGCTAAGTTCACCGAATTAGCCCGCTTTGCAGACGATTATGTGGCCACCGACTTGGCCAAAGTGAGGAGGTTCGAGGATGGGTTGAAGTTGTCCATCCGGGGTAAAATTGTGGGCCACCGCCTACAAGACTTGGACTCGATGGTCGAGACAGCTATGGCCATTGAGAGAGAGGTTGATGATGCGCGAAGCATCCGGGAGGCGGGTGCTAAGGACAAAAAGAATGAGGGTCAATCCTCTTCTTCTGGTTCGAGGAAAAGGCAGAGGACTTCTACTTCACAGGGACAACAGGGACAGGGTTGTAGCCATCAAGGCCAAGGCCAAGGTCGATCCTCCCAAGGTGGGGAAACTTCAGGACAGCATATCAGGCAGGTCAGAGAACTTGCTATCATTACCACCGGCCGGGTCACGTGAGGCGAGATTGTCCTCAGAGGCAGGAATCCCAGAGTTATGGGGCGTCTCAGTCCCAGTCATCAGTGGGGCAGCCACAGACATACCTTGTTCCTCCCTACCCCACAACGGGCCAGGGAAGTCAGTATCAGTTCCAGGGCACCACTCAGACCCCTACCACTTTCCGAGCGGGGACTCCACAGTCAGGCCAGATGGGCCAAGGCATAGGTCGAGGTCGAGGACAGGGCATGCAGGCCGGGACTTCGCGGACCCAGGGGCGTTTCTACGCTTCAAACCTCAAACTGAGCCAGTGGATCAGTCAGTCATTCAAGGTACATTTCTACTCTCTCGCTTATGGGCTAAGGTGTTATTTGACTCTGGTGCATCGCATTCATTCATTTCTGCATTGTGTGTGAAATATTTGGGCTTAGAGGTTGATACCTTGGAAGAACCGATGTATGTGAATTCACCCCTAGGAGCTAGGGTATGTGTTGATCAGATATGTCGAGGTTGTAAGTTAGAGATCTCGAGGGTTCTACTCACCGTGAACCTTAGGGTCATGGACATGTCGGAGTTCGATGTCATCCTTGGGATGGACTGGTTGGCAGCACATCGGGTCGTCATTGATTGTGATCAGAAGAGGGTAACTGCCTACACACCGGACGGTGTTTGTTTAAAGTTTCAGGGGGAAAAGCACGATGCTTTGCCCCAAGCCGTGTATGATTCTCGATGGCACGAGCAGTTGATGGGTTGGCTTGCGAGCTTTACTCTGGAGGACGAGGTGAGATAGGAGTTGGGTCTACCTCAGGTGGTTTGTGAGTTTGAGGATGTTTTTCCAGACGAACTTCTGGGATTACCTCCGCATAGAGATGTAGACTTTACCATTGAGTTGCATCCCGGTGCATCGTCCATTTCTATGACTCCACATAGGATGGCACCAGTTGAGTTACAAGAACTCAAGGCCCAATTACAGGAATTGTTGAACAAGGGCTTTATTAGATCGAGCACTTCACCCTAGGACACTCCGGTATTGTTTGTCAAGAAGAAGGATAAGACCCTTCGTTTGTGTATAAACTATCGGCAGTTGAACCGGGTTACTATCAAGAATAGGTATCCTTTGCCAAGGATTGACGATTTGTTTGACCAGCTGAGAGGGGCGCGGGTCTACTCTAAGATAGATCTACGCACGGGTTACCATCAGTTGAGGGTTAGGGAGGCAGATATCCCTAAGACGGCGTTTAGGAGGCGGTATGGGCATTTCGAGTTCACGGTTATGCCTTTTGGATTAACAAATGCCCCAGCGGCATTCATGGATCTCATACATAGGGTATTCCAACCCTACCTAGATCATTTTGTTGTGGTCTTTGTTGATGACATCTTGATCTACTCCAAGTCTGAGGAGGAGCATGAGGGTCACTTAAGGGTTGTTCTCCAAACCTTGAGAGACCATCAGTTGTACGCCAAGTTCAACAAATGTGAATTTTGGCTTACGGAGGTTAAATTTTTGGGACACGTGGTGTCGGCTTTGGGTGTGTCAGTTGACCCGGAGAAGGTCGAGGCGGTTATGAGTTGGGAGAGACCGAAGTCAGTCTTCGAGATACGTAGTTTCTTGGGATTGGCGGGGTATTATAGAAGGTTCATTGAGGACTTCTCTCGACTAGTTGCACCTATGACGAGATTGACCCGGAAGGAGGTCAAGTTTCAGTGGGATGATTCGTGCGAGAAGGCATTCCAGGAGTTGAAGAGGAGGCTTACTTCAGCTCCTATTTTGATAGTCCCAGAGAGGGGATAGATGTACACAGTGTACTGTGATGCCTCTAGAGACGGATTTGGTTGTGTTTTGATGCAGTCCGAGAGGGTGGTGGCTTATGGTTCTCGACAATTAAAGAACCACGAGCAGAATTATCCCATACATGATATGGAGTTGGCGGCCATAGTCTTTGCCTTGAAGGCTTGGCGCCACTATCTATATGGTGAGTAGTTTGAGGTGTTTTCGGACCACAAGAGTCTGAAATATATTTTTACACACCGGGACCTTAATATGAGGCAACGCAGGTGGATGGAGTATTTGGAGGACTACGACTTCACTTTGCATTACCACCCTGGTAAGGCAAATGTGGTGGCTGATGCACTAAGCCAGAAGTCACGGGGAGTCTTGGCTAGTGTGGCTTCCCGGGAGTGGCAGATGCTCGAGACTGTGGGATAGTTCGGGCTACACTACAGGGGTCAGGCTCAGGGCACTTTGGGGAGTTTGGTGTCTACGTCTTCCCTACTGAGTAGAGTGATCGAGTCCTAGAGGCAGGACACGGAGATATTGTCCCTCAAGGACCGGGTACAATCGAGTACAAGCGACGAGGGCTAGGCCATTCATACGGATGGTAGTCTTCGGTATAGAGGAAGGGTTGTAGTTCTCCAGTCTTCGGAATTAAGAGAAGAGATCCTCAGGGAGTTCCATTGCTCCCGATTTGCGGTTCATCCGGGCGGCACGAAGATGTATCATGATCTCTGTCGCCAGTCCTATTGGAGTGGGATGAAGAGGCACGTTGGAGACTTTGTCAGTAGATGTCTCACGTGTCAGCAAGTGAAGGCTGAGCACCAGAGACCAGCAGGATTGCTCCAGCCTTTGGAGGTGGCTGAGTGGAAGTGGGAGCACGTCACGATGGATTTTGTGACTCACTTGCCACGGACATCACGGGGACATGACGCTGTGTGGGTGATAATGGACCGACTTACCAAGTCGGCACACTTTTTGGCAGTACGGATGACCTTCAGGCTGGAGGAGTTCTGCAGGTTATATATACGAAAAATAGTCCGGTTGCATGGGGTGCTCGTATCTAAAGTATCGGACCGGGACCTTAGGTTTATGGCTCACTTTTGGAAGAGCTTCCAGCGAGCCATAGGGACACAGTTGGCGATGAGTACAGCCTTTCATCCCCAGACGGACGGTAAGTCGGAGAGGACCATCCAGGTTTTAGAGGACATGCTTCGGGCATGCGTCCTAGATCTCAAGGGTAGTTGGGAAGAGCATTTACCCTTAGTGGAGTTCGCCTACAACAACAGTTATCAGGCGAGCATACAAATGGCACCCTATGAGGCATTATATGGGAGGCCTTGTCGTTCTCCGGTGTGTTGGACGGAGGTGAGAGAGAAACCCTCTACGGGTCCGGATTTGGTTAGAGACACCTCGAAGAAGGTGCACCTGATACGGAAGCGTCTTCTCACAGCTCAGAGCCGGCAGAAAAGCTACGCTCACAGACGGCGACGACCTCTAGAGTTTGAGGTTGGTGATCATGTCTTCTTGAAGGTGATGCCCAAGAGAGGAGTGGTCAGGTTCGGGAAGAGGGGAAAACTGTCACCGAGGTATATCGGGCCCTTCGAGGTACTCGAGAGGGTTGGCATAGTTGCTTATCGGTTGGCGTTACCACCAAATTTATCGGGTGTTCATGCGGTGTTCCATGTCTCTATGCTCCGGAAGTATACTCCATATCCGACACATGTGGTGGATTGGGGTCAGTTGATTGTTGATGCGGATGGACCTTCAAGGAGGGACCGGTGCGTATCATGGATAGCCGGGAGCAGGTTTTGCGAGGTAAGACAGTGAAACTAGTAAAGGTGTTGTGCCAGCACTGAGGAGTGGAGGAGGCGACATGGGAGCGTGAGGACACAATACGTACCAGTTATCCTTTCTTATTCGAGGATAGAGGTACATTCTTATAGTCATTTAGTATTATATGACTGTTGCATATACATCTAGTTGAATGTGCATACGTGTGTGAATTTCGGGGACGAAATTCTTTTAAAGGGGGGAAGAATGTAAAACCCGGGTAAATTTGAACTTTTATGAAAAAGGGGGCAAAACGGTAATTTGACACTATGGTACGGGTTGTAAATCTGAATTTTTCTAGAGCTCGGATGACGAAACAGACCTCACCGTTGGATTCGTCTTGCGAAATCTAGTTATCCAGGCAAATTTTGTCAGATTCCAAGATAGTCAGATTTTTTGCGTTTTACGAGGAGCTCGGGTCTCGGGTGACCCAAAAACGAATTTTTTAATAAAATTTGAAAAATAATTTAAACCAGTTGAAATAAAAATATTTGAACTTGAACCGAAGAAAAATTTAATCGTTTCGGGACGAAAACGGACTCGGAAATAGGGGGCCGTGTGGCGCGTTGTGGACCAAGTAAATAAGGAGTATAAATAGGTAAAAAAATATGATTTCTCCACCCATTTTCTCTGCTGGTCTGGACGTTGGGAAAGGGAGGGAGAATAAGAGAGAAAACAAGGGTTTTCTCAAGCTTTTCTCTTGCGATCAAGGGCCAAACTTTGGTCGAATTCACTCGAGCCAAGAACGAAAGTCGATCTCCTCGACGAGGGCTACGCGTCCATACCAAAAAGAAGGGATTTCACCAAAGTTCCAAAGTCGGGATTTTGAGGAAAGTGAAGATTTGAGCGGGAATCGGGTTCTTGGAGCTTTCCAAGGTCGTTCTCTACGCTTCAAGAGGTAGGGTTTCATCCTAATTAGGTTTATTTTCAACCTAGAATGTTTATATGGAATGGGTGGGTGGCTAGAACTATATATCACTTGCCTATTGTTGTTGTTTTGGTGAAATGGGTATTGAGAATGGGTAGTATGACTTGAGATAAATTCTCTTGTTTAATGTACCACTAGTGTATATTAAGTGTGGGAAATGGGTACCGAAATGTGCTAAATAAATCTTGTAAGAAACGGGCTGTAGAACTTATTTTTTTGGTAAATTTCATGAAAAACTATAGGTACTTGAAGTGTAGAAAATGGATATGGAAATTGGGTAAAATAAATTCTCAATTGAATTGGCATTTAGAAGTTGCTACTTTATAATTTCTTGGAAGATTATGATATATGGATAAAAAAAAATTTGGGTAGAATAAATTCTATCTTGACATAATTGTGTAGAAATCACTTAATATGGTTTCTTAAGCTATATGATGAATTTCATCGTGAATTGGGTATGTGAGATTAACCTAATGTGATTCTTGAGTTATGTGAATTGTGGGCATGTTATGTGTTTATGTTATGCCTTGATGAATTTGGGGGGTGATAGCATGATTATGTGATAACTGATGAGTGGGTTTTATACCTACGAATTGAGTACTTTCGGTTTGATGAAATTGCAAGTTTTCAATTATTTTATGTTCATTTTTAATCGTTTTGTGTGTTTTGATGTTATTTTGTAGGAATCATTATTTGGAAGGAAACAAGGATTTGGAGGCTTAAAAGTGAAAGAAATCAATGAGGTATTGGTGTTTGGTAACAAAGGCACTAGAACTAGCACCATCTGGTGGAAGTACCTCGGTTTTCCAACATTTTGACCATGATCCACTCAGATTCTGGAAAAGTTCAAAACATGAAAGTTGTAGATATGAATGTCTTCTGTATTGTGTCAAAATTTCAGCTCAATCCAACGGTTAGATCAAAAGTTATGGTGATGTTACGAAAACTAGTCCAGAGCTGAAGGCTTAAAAAAGGGCCAGCGCTGTTCCAGCGCTGTTTCAGCGCCCCAGCGCCCATTCACTGCCTTCCCAGTGCTGTCCCAGCGCCCCAGCGCGCCTCCACGGAAGTTGGAGGCGATTTCTGACTTGTTTGACCCGAAATTGGACTCTAATGCCTCTTATGTGCTAGAGTTTGAGGGGAATATAAATATAATGACTTTGGGGGCTGAAAAAATAGAGAAGAAGACCAAGGAATAGGAGAAAAATTGAAGGCAAGAATCAAAGGAACCGACACGAAGAAAATCGGATTTGAAGGCTAGAGAGGGATTGAAGCTTGCAACTAAGTTTTCATTCTTTTCCCTTACTTTTACTTCTTGATTTTCTAAGATGTTGTTTAATTTGAGAAGGATGTTTTTCAATTACATTATGAACTAAACTTTTATTAAGATTGCAACGGAACCTAATGTCTAGTTAAATTTATCTACTCTCGTTTCTAGTTCTTGTTGATCATATATGAGTTGTTTGTCATATTTTGTGTTTAATATATAATTGTTTGGCCATCAATTAATTTGATAACCTAGATGAAATTGGGAGATGAATTCTAGGTTTAGATCTGAATATGATGACATATGTCTGGTTAATTCTTCTTAGGATTGAATTGCTGGGTTTGTGTATAGGATAGGAATATACCTATATGTCGTGTGTAACTTTTATGAGAGTTTGAACTTAATGAATCTATTCCAACTTATTTTGCATAGGAATATAGCAATATAATTGGGATAGATATGCTTATCTTACTATCGGAAGATGTTTGATAAATAATTTTGAAATCTCAGTTAACAACTTATTTTGATCAATTAACTGGAAATAGAGTGGGGAGATTTATACGAAGCATTAGGGGAAGTTGTAATCTTAACTTCTTCTATCCGTTAAATTCAATCTTTGATTATTAAATTTAGGTTTATTCTTAAATTAGTAAATTCATAGTTGATTGCAATTGTTTAAATAAAATTGAATTGATATAAAGTTAGTACTTGAAATTTATTATTAATAATTCTCCGTGGGAACGATACTCTACTTATCACTTTATTACTTGTTGATCGTGTATACTTGCACGTTAATTGTCAATACCAAATTCGGACAACAAGTTTTTGGCGCCGTTGCTGGGGAATTATTCTAGTAATTATTTCAATATTAATTTCAATCAGTTTGATCTTAGTTTAAACTTATTTAATTTTCTGTTTTAATTGTTTTAATTTTCTGTTTTAATTGTTTTCGCAAGTACTCTTGAATTTTGTATGCTAACACGATCTAAAGGTCAGGAGCTACTACCATACGAAGACGAAATCGAGAGAAGGTGTCGAAACTTGCAAAAACAGTGTCAAGAAGAAAACAACCAAGAAGCTATGGCTGAGGAGGAACAGAAATCGCTAAGGGATTATGCTATGCCGCTTGTGACGGAAATACAATCGAGCATTCGAAGGCCCGCAATTCAAGCAAATAATTTCGAGATCAAGCCGGGTACCATTCAAATGATTCAGAATTCAGTGCAGTTTGGGGGTTTGCCGATCGATGACCCAAACGATCATTTGATGAGTTTTCTGGAGATATGTGACACATTCCGATACAATTGGGTTTCTGAAGATGCAATTAGACTTCGACTTTTTCCTTTCTCACTTCGTGATAAGGCGAAGAGTTGGTTGCATTCATTGCCATCGGATTCTATTACTACGTGGTCAGAGTTAGCTCAAAAATTCTTAGCTAAATTCTTTCCACCAGCTAAAACTGCAAGGATGAGGAACGACATCACTTCATTCGCACAGCATGATTCTGAGACTCTCTATGAAGCTTGGGAGCGATTCAAAGACTTACTCCGAAAATGCCCTCACCATGGTATTCCTAATTGGTTGCAAGTTCAAACGTTCTACAACGGGTTGTTTAGTGCTACCCGAACTAGTATCGATGCAGCTGCAGGAGGGGCATTGATGGGGAAGAATTTCGATGAAGCCTATGAGTTATTAGAGACGATGGCTGCCAACAATTATCAGTGGCCCTCTACAAGGATCAATCAACCAAAGGTAGCAGGGATTTATGAAGTTGATGCAGTTACTGCATTAGCTGCACAGGTTGCTACGTTATCAAAGAAGATTGATTCTCTAGGAGTGCAACCTATTCAAAGTGTGGCAGTTGTTTGTGAATTGTGTGTCGGGAACCATTCAAGAAATCAATGTGCAATTAATCCAGAGTCGGTACAATACATTGGTAACCACAATAGGCAGCAATATAGCAATAATTCCAACAATTATAACTCTGGTTGGGGGACTTATCCAAACTTTTCTTGGAATAATAATCAAGCCCAACCTTCTTCTTCAAGACAATCATACCCACCAGGCTTTCAGAATCAAGCTCCACCACAGCAGGAAAAGAAGTCAAATTTGGAGGAGCTGCTTTCCAGGTATATAGCACAAAGTGAGACAAGGATGAATAGTATGGAAGTATCAGTCCGAAATCTGGAAAATCAAATGGGTCAACTTGCTACTGCCATTAACAACCGTCCTCAAGGCACTCTACCGAGTGATACGGAGATCAATCCTAAGAGGGAAGGTAAGGAACACTGCAATGCTATTACATTACGAAGCAGAAAAGATTTACTTGAGGTTGAGGGTAAAGAAATAAAAGATAGCAAGAATGTGGACAATGAAAAGAAGGAATGTGATCCAGTTATAAATTCTAATGGAGGCAAGCAGAGTCCTATTGTGCCTCCCGTGCCGTTTCCACAACGTTTGCAGAAACAGAAGTGGGATAAGCAGTTCTCTAAATTCATGGAAGTGTTTAAGAAGCTCCAAATAAATATCCCTTTCGCAGAAGCAGTGGAGAACATGCCTAACTATGTGAAATTTTTGAAGGAAATTTTGTCAAAGAAGAGAAAACTAGGCGATTTTGAGACAGTGGCACTTACGAAGGAGTGCAGTGCTATTCTTCAAAAGAAGCTACCACCAAAGCTCAAAGATCCGGGTAGCTTCACAATTCCATGCACAATAGGCAGTCAATTTTTTGGGAAAGCATTGTGTGACTTGGGAGCTAGTATTAACTTGATGCCACTCTCAATTTATCAGAAATTGGGTTTGAAGGAAGCGAAGCCTACTAATGTTACATTGCAGCTTGCAGATAGATCACTCACTTATCCAAGTGGCATAGTTGAGGACGTTCTAGTTAAAGTGGATAAGTTCATTTTTCCAGCTGATTTCATAGTCTTAGATTGTGAGGAAGATAGAGAAATACCTATTATTCTTGGGCGACCATTCTTAGCAACGGGGAGAACACTTATCGATGTACAGAAAGGTGAGCTAACTATGCGAGTCCAAGATCAAGAGGTTACATTCAATGTATTTTCAGCTATGAAATTTTCAGAGGAAGCAGAAGAATGTTTTCGGGTTGATGTGGTTGAAAAGGCAGTGAATGAGGTAGTCGTTCAAAGCTGTATTTTAGATCCCCTTAAGAATGCCAAGCGATATAAAGAGGAGGTGTTCCCGCATAGAGCAGTTGAAGTCAAGGAAGCCAATTCGAAAAGAACTTTCAAGGTGAAACGGCAAAGACTTAAGCACTATTGGGGCGGCGACATTGATTGTGAAAAGACCTCAATTACCTATGTCGACCCGGGATGAAACAGAGAGTAGTCAGGTTGAAGACTATAAAACAAGCGCTAATTGGGAGGCAACCCAAATTTTAGTTTCTAAGTTTTATTTCATTTTATATTAAGTTAGTTTTTTTTTTTTTAGAAATAATGTAGTTAGTTAGTTAGTGCATTTTAATTGGTATGTCAATTGCTTGCAGGTCCCAAGGATTGAACATAAAGTTGGAGCACACACAAAGCCTTACAAGGAGCCAAGAACAACCCACCTATGTTTCCCGAATACACTCCCGACTCCGCGGACGACGAGGACGCTAACGATGATGCCGACTAGCAAAATCTCAGGGAAGTTCTCTGTCTTAATTTTTCCTACTTTATACATTGAGTGTGAGACCCAATCATACATTGCATACATATTAGTATAATCATGTGGACTAATTGCAATTATGTGAAATTAGTTATTAGATGGAATTTTGTGTATGAAAATAGTATTGGGTTGATTTTGAAATCACTTAAGAATTTAGGGGGAGGCAAGCATAATTATTAACTTTGCATGCACCATTTTTACATTTGTTAGCATATGAAGTTGGTGAGTCATGTGGGCTGTTAAGTGGCTATGTGTGTGAGTGCCGAGTGTGAGTGTGTGTGTAACTTGAGTGTAGCCGTGTGTGTGTAAAAGATAAAATAGTGTGTGTGTGTTCCTGCTTGCGTGAAACAGAGAGTGAGGGAGAGTAAAAGAAGAAGGAAGGGAAAAGAAGAAGCAAAAGAAAGGGTTGGAAAGAATTCAATGTTGGAAAATTTGGGGGTTTGGATATGCATCCCCATGTAAGGTAAGAAATAGCATGTCTTTTGTTACATTTCCATAGCTATATGGGAATAAATTAAATGCAAGAATAATTTTTAAACTATGCATTTCATAGGATTAAACTATACTAGTGTATGAGTGATTTTAATTCACTGAAGTATTGAATTGTTAGTTATGTAGTCAAAGATTTCAATGGAATTCTGGTAAAAAGAAATATTAGTGGATAATCTCTAAAATTAATGAATTTTATGTTGTAGGAAAATTTGGGTCGAGTAGATTATTTTATTCGGCACAAGTAGACATATTTAATCGAATCGAATGGATTAATTTACCCGGTTGAATAGGTTGTTATACTCTAGGCGAGTAGATTATTTTAAGTAGATTACTTCAATTGGTTCGAGTTGATTATTTTAATTAGTTCGAGTTGATTATTTTAATTGAGATTTTAAGGCAATTATCAGGGATTTGTAGAACATATTATGATTTATTTCTAGTTAGGAAATTACTCTATAATAGTGAAGTTAGTCTCTTTATATAATTAACGTGAAAATAATTTAAATACTTAAAATATTAATAGCGATCCACTTGAGCTTAGGAAAGAGATTGATCGGGTCTTATAACATATAAATTATGTTGGAGTAAGTGTGAGTATGCACATATAAATTAAGTATTTAGGACATTAACGAATACATGTAAAATGCTTGAACGCAATTATAATTATATGTGTGGTAGGGTTAGAAATATCTACATCAAGGAACGTCTCGCTAGAGGACCCGGCAGAAGGAATCGACATGGATGTAGATTTTTACTCGAGGTAGGTGCACTACCCTACAACTTTTTGTGATAATTTATTAGACTTTTAAACATATGTTTTTACTATGGTTATTGTTGGGAATAATTAATTGATCGGGGACACACGGTACATTACGATAGTCGTTTAAATGACAAGAGAGGATTATGTGATTTCAGTGGTCTAAGTAACATGAAGTATTTATATGGCTTGAGTTGTTTATGTGACGGGATTTGATTATGTGGTGGAGTCGTCTAAGTAACGTGATCAAAAACTCTATGTGATGTGGGTCATATGAAGGAAAACCATTAATGTGGTTTGGGTTGTCCCACTGATGAATGATATCTATGAGGAGTTACAAGCTTGCGATACATGTGGCCTATGTGGCGCAAGAATTTGCACAACTAAATATAGCCTGTGTGGCGGTTGTTGTTTACATGGCGATTAGTTTGTGTGCGTGTGGGGTATTCTTTGTGAGAAATAATTTAATTATGTGGAAGTAAATATATGTGTTGTATATTTTGTCGATGTGATATATACAGGTTATGTCTATGCGATGTAAACGAATGTGTATGAGGTGAAGTGTAATTTGAAAGTAAGTATCTAATTCGTGGTTAAGGTTGTTCCTAAATAAATAAAGTTTCATTTATCACTTGTTGTGCTCTTAAATATTAATTGCATCTTTGCTTTTACTAATGGTCTTAATGACTTTTCAGGAAAAATCATAAAGACGTGAGGAGTCCACTGCCGAGTCTAGAGGGTTGATTGGGATGTCATCATGGGGTTCATTTTTATATATTTTAAATTGTATTATTCTATGTCATATTCTTGAGATCAATATTACGGTCTATAAATAAGCAGGGCTCATGGCAAGCCGTCCCACTAAGGGATTATATGATATTTTTTTTTTATATCCTTATTTTTACTTAAAAGAAAGGTGTATGACAAATATAAGCAGAGATTACAGATATTGTACCCCGGGTTGGGATGTTACATTGAGGACAATGTTTAGTTTAAGTTTGGGGGTGTTTTCTTGTTTGCATTTGCATTATTAGGTTTGCATTTAGATTGCATGTTTTAATACAACTTGAGCAATGGGTTGATTGAATTTGATCATGGCCAATGATGAATGTGATTAATTGTTAATTCAAGGGAAATTGATGAACATGTTGGGTTTGAAGTTTGACATACTAGTTGGTTTTACACTGTTTATGATCTTTTCACGCATAAGCACATATCTATCTGTTTGGTTAGTTATCATTTAGATAATTTATTTGGCTAAGTGCTTGTGGGAGATATCAGTGAAACTCTAGAAAATTTATTTAAGCATCAGTCAAAGCGAATTGAGGTATTCATATAAGTTTGGGGGAAATATTGATTATGATGGGTTAGTGTATAAAGAAAAAAAAAAAAAGAGTTTTTGAAAAATTATTTTGATTTGATCCTTCATGAGTTAGAAAGAAAAAAAGAATAGGAAGACAAGAAACAAGAAAGGAGCATGTGGTGAGTAGAGATGGAGCGTAAAACGCACTCACTCATAAACATATGTTGAGAACGAGATGGAGCGTAAAACGCACTCGTTCAAGAAAAGGTGAGATGGAGCGTAAAACGCACTCACTCAATAGGAGGTGAGATGGAGCATAAAATGCACTCACCAAATGAATGAAAAAGAAGAAAAGAGAGAGAGAAAAAAAAAATTATTTGTACCTTCTAATTATATGTTTTGCCTTTATTAGCAGAGGTTGATGTGAAACGTAAGTTCATAGAGTTGATATTGAATATCTCTTATGGAGCGCTTGACTACGTAAATTTATCTGGGTGATGGCTAGTTTAAACAGTTCGAATATGCACATGTATTTAAAGGGTCATGAGCGGAGGTAAAATTAAGGAGTATGTTGAGCTGTTGGACTTTGCATTGTTTTGAAGTTTCCCGTGAATTAGTATTTGTAGTAACTTTTGGGGCCATTATTCAAATTCATATTGATCCATTGTTTGAGTAGTTGGTTGATTAATTTTTATAGTTTTTGTTCTTAGTATTTTGCTTGAGGACAAGCAAAGATTTAAGTTTGGGGGTATTTGATGAGTGGGTTTTATACCTACGAATTGAGTACTTTCAATTTGATAAAATTGCAAGTTTTCAATTATTTTATGTTCATTTTTAATCGTTTTGTGTGTTTTGATGTTATTTTGTAGGAATCATTATTTGGAAGGAAACAAGGATTTGGAGGCTTAAAAGTGAAAGAAATCAATGAGGTATTGGTGTTTGGTAACAAAGGCACTAGAACTAGCACCATCTGGTGAAAATACCTCGGTTTTCCAACATTTTGACCATGATTCACTCAGATTCTAGAAAAGTTCAAAACATGAAAGTTGTAGATATGAATGTCTTCTGTATTGTGTCAAAATTTCAGCTCAATCCAACGGTTAGATCAAAAGTTATGGCGATTTTACGAAAACTAGTCCAGAGCTGAAGGCTTAAAAAAGGGCCAGCGCTGTTTCAGCGCCCCAGCGCCCATTCACTGCCTTCCCAGCGCCCCAGCGCGCCTCCACGGAAGTTGGAGGCGATTTCTGACTTGTTTGACCCGAAAGTGGACTCTAATGCCTCTTATGTGCTAGAGTTTGAGGGGAATATAAATATAATGACTTTGGGGGCTGAAAAAATAGAGAAGAAGACCAAGGAATAGGAGAAAAATTGAAGGCTAGAATCAAAGGAACCGACACGAAGAAAATCGGATTTGAAAGCTAGAGAGGGATTGAAGCTTGCAACTAAGTTTTCATTCTTTTCCCTTACTTTTACTTCTTGATTTTCTAAGATGTTGTTTAATTTGAGAAGGATGTTTTTCAATTACATTATGAACTAAACCTTTATTAAGATTGCAACGGAACCTAATGTCTAGTTAAATTTATCTACTCTCGTTTCTAGTTCTTGTTGATCATATATGAGTTGTTTGTCATATTTTGTGTTTAATATATAATTGTTTGGCCATCAATTAATTTGATAACCTAGATGAAATTGGGAGATGAATTCTAGGTTTAGATCTGAATATGATGACATGTGTCTGGTTAATTCTTCTTAGGATTGAATTGTTGGGTTTGTGTATAGGATAGGAATATACCTATATGCCGTGTGTAACTTTTATGAGAGTTTGAACTTAATGAATCTATTCCAACTTATTTTGCATAGGAATATAGCAATATAATTGGGATAGATATGCTTATCTTACTATCGGAAGATGTTTGATAAATAATTTTGAAGTCTCAGTTAACAACTTATTTTGATCAATTAACTGGAAATAGAGTGGGGAGATTTATACGAAGCATTAGGGGAAGTTGTAATCTTAACTTCTTCTATCCGTTAAATTCAATCTTTAATTATTAAATTTAGGTTTATTCTTAAATTAGTAAATTCATAGTTGATTGCAATTGTTTAAATAAAATTGAATTGATATAAAGTTAGTACTTGAAATTTATTATTAATAATTCTCCGTGGGAACGATACTCTACTTATCACTTTATTACTTGTTGATCGTGTATACTTGCACGTTAATTGTCAATACCAAATTCGGACAACAATAACACACTTGGAAATTGTGTTGTAGAAATTGTTGATATATATACATACTTGTGATTTGTTGTTGGGTATAAAGTGTTAATATATGTTTATTGATATATTGACATTGAAATGGATAATGGTGATTATATGCTTGGGACATAAATTGCCATTGAGTATGCTGATGTGTGGTAAATTGGGCCATATAGCATTTATAACATATTGGACATGATTGTTGTATTGCAAATATACATTACATTGCATTATGCACGGAGGCATCACATTCATGAACATTGAGCATGAGTGAGGATGTGTGTGCATGGTTGTAATTAAACACCACATATGGTGAATGATGGGTGGGCTCGGGAAGGTTGGATTGAAGGTCCGACTAAGTCACACGGTTTGCATGGTTAGTAGGGTTGGGGTTAGTAAGAAGGGCTAGAAGATCCCTCGGGTGAAAGGCCCGGTGATTGGGATACGCACTCCCTTGGTTCGGTCCATGAAGTGTGTGGGTGTACGCGGAACCCTCGGTGGAAGTCCATAAATTCCGTGTGGGTTGGGTTACCTTTGGTGTAAGTCCATGAATACCCACCCAAGAAAAAAAACCCTAGATTTATAAATGTCATTAGATGTGCCACATAAATGACGGATTTATACACATTGGCATAACATGTGTTGTGGGAGCTGGTGAGGGCTCGGATTGAGTTGCATGAGTGAGTCTCATCTCATTTCATGGCATAACATAGTAAATCCCAACATTGAGTTGCATATTCTTGATTGGAATTGTTGTGGATAGTTGATTGTTGCATGTGAACATTTCATATGCATTTAGGTCGGGGAGTAGCCTCTTTAGAAGATATCCAATTGAGCGTGGCTCACCCTTTATGGGAAAATATTTCAGGTACGGGGTTCACACCGGCGGACAGCTCCTAATTCGAGTCTCAAGGGTGAAGAAGGCCGACTTGTGGCTTTTATGACTCATTTTGTATAATTTTTGTGAAAATCTCATTTTGGCATGTAAATATAAAAGAATTGTAATCGAACTCATATAGACTATTTTAATGCAATATTGCATGTTATTATATGAGTATGGATAATTGGACCCGGTGTGGTCGATATTACTTATAAATGGACCTAGTGTGGTCAATATTTATTCATAAATGGACCCGGTGTGGTCAATGTAGTATAATTGCACCGGTTGTGTTTTGGGTAGAGCTCCCCGTACAAAGGAGACTCTGCCCGAATTTTATTAAATTAAGGACCCCGATTTCTGGGGCGTCACACGGTTTGCATTAAAAATAGGGTCGGGGTTAGCAAGAAGGGCTAGATTATCCCTCTGGTACAAGATCCAGTGATTGGATACGCACTCCGTTGGTGTAGATTTCATAAAGTGTGTCGGCGTACGCGGAGCTGTTTGTGAAAGTCCATTAATGCCGTGTCGGTTAGGTGCCCGTTAGTGTGAGTCCCTAAATACCCAACCCAAGAAAGACCCGAGATTTATAATGTTCATTGGATGTGCAACGTCAATGGCGAGCGCTTAGAATTCCCGGATTCATACGCATGGCGTTGCATGTGTTGATGAAACCGGTAAAGGCTCGGGTTGAGTTGCATGTGTGAGTCTCATCTCATATCATGGCATGGCATAGAGGATTCCATTGTTGAAATGCATATTCTTGAATGGAGCAATTTTTATTTGTGAATTGCATGTGAACATTTCACATGCATCTAGGTTGGGAAGTAGCCTCTTTGGGAGATACCCTATTGAGCATGACTCACCCTTTATGGGGATAATATTTCAGGTGTGGGACATGCGCCGGTGGGCGGCTCTCATTGGGCCTTCATGGTTGAAGAAAAGCCAAGATGTGGCTTTTGAATCATGTTCTGTAAAAACTAAGATGTAATTTAGTTTTTGGGACATGTAATATGTAAAGGATTGTAAATTGAACTCATATGAACTGTATTTTGCTTAAAATTGATGTTATATGAGTTTGGGTTGGTGTTGTAAAGGGTTGGAATGGATTGGAATTGAAAAAGGATGGAATCGGGGGAAAAATGGGAAGACCTACCAGTAGAACGATGAGCTCTTCTATCGGTAGAACTTTTCCAGTAGCCTTTTTCTACCGGTAGAACTTGTACATCTTCTACCGGTAGGTTTTGTTCAAATCTCATATTTTGAAATGTTTTTGCTATGCTTCCGTGCCTTGAGTCATTTATTCAAACGATGTAAATGGACAATATTTGAGTATGAATTAAGGTATATTGGACCTTGGAAGAGTCATTTGATTGAATGGTACACAAGTTATGCGTTTGGGAGTGCCCGGTACAAGGGAGACTCTATCCAAACTCCGTGTTGTTTATGATCCCGGTAAAGGGAATGTTGTGTCGTGATGTTGGGTTATGCGGCATTTACTGGTATTTTCACGGGTTGATGGGTTATCAACGGGTTGACAAAGGACCCCCGGTTTTAGGGGCGTCATAAGTATGACTCAGACGACAGCTGTTTTCCACCCAAGCACTACGCAAATCGTAACGGTCGCATATCCAGGCAAAGAAGTCGCAACTATCTCAGTACCCACCCCTGCCGTTGCACGATAGGCGCAACCGTTACAAGAGATAGGTAGGAATCGCGCCATGGATTATGCGAGGCATTGGGCCAACTATAAATATGAGGCATGAACCTCTCAAATGGGATACAAGCAATTGTAGTCAGAACAACACTGTGTAATTTCATTTCTTATTAATATAAGCCCCAGGAGTAAGAGACTCCCTCGAGAGTGGATTAGCCAAGTTCCCGAGCTGGTGAACCACTATAAACTCTCTATGTGTTAATACTCTTTCCCTTGTCAGAACCTTAGGAGCCTAGGAGCTCAGACTGAGTTACTCAGTACCCATCAATTTCTTATCTCTGCTCTATCGTGCTACATACATCATCAACAACCATGAGGCAAAATAACTTAATCATACTCTCAGTATATTCTTATTTGTCAGCTTTTCCTTTCTTAATCAAAGGCTGAAGGATCATCCCTCGCCCAATAGCAACATCTAATTAACCATTTTCGTTTCTTGTTTGATACATATAAAATTAATGGGTAAAAAACAAAAATCCTCCTAAACTAAGCCTCATCTCACTTCATTCCCTATACTTTTATGGGTTGCATTTAACCCGTTCCAACTTGTGAACAAACTACAAATGTTAACAAAGGTAACAGTTTATACAAAAAGACTAAACTATCCCTGATTGTAATCAAATTTTCTTTGTAATGCCATCATCATAGAACTCTTATCTTTAAAAAAACAAAACCTGCAACTAGCACACTCCTATCACCATAGTCGCACCTCATCACTACACCCCCACAAATTCCTTTGCAAGCTGTGGAGAAGGCCAGAACCGGGGGGGGAGAGAGAGAATTTTAGGTTTTTTATTCAGAGGCTTACAATACATAAACTCAATCTGATCAGACTAATTTTCTTATGAGGATTTCATTGGTGTGATTAGATTTAAGTTTCATGTTGTGTGTGTGCTCGAATTTGTGTTTGAAGCTTACAGTGGTTATGGATTTACAAATGGGTTGCATAGCAAATGACCATTTCTTCCTCAATTGAGGCTTGGATTATGTTATAGGGTTGTATTACAGTGTATTGGAGTGCTTGGATGCCATGACGGAGGGGTGTGTATGTGGTGAAGAAACCCATTAGGGTTTGGAGACTTGAAAATCAAACTTTAGAAAACTTGTTAAAGCTTCAAAAGGGGGATTGAGTCTAACTAATTTGGGGTCAAGGAGTTCAAAAATGACATTATATTTGAGAAAACAAGTCATTTGATTGGTCAAAATTAAATTTACAGGTTTGGAGAAAGGGAGAGAAAGAGAGGTGAGAGAGAAGATGAAGTATAAAATTAAAAAAGAAAAAAATTATTTATTTTATAACACGTGTTTAATTAGCGCGTACAATTACCATGCCGTTAAACGAATTATGTTAGATTTGTAATTTATTTACAAGTTGGAGGAGGTTAAGTGTAACCCGTAAAAGTATAGAGGGTGAAGTGAGACCGATGCTTAATTCAGGGAATTTTTTGTTTTTTACCCAAAATTAATCTATATCCGCAAACTAGATGTTTTATATAACTCACTTTAGTTTTAATATTTTGATTTCACTCATCAAAGAAAATCTGACCACACCTAAGGGTCATAATTGTAATCCTATTAATACAATCAAACGATCCATAAACTAATCCCATTAGTCTAAACAATTTCACTCTCTCCAACACATGCTTAACTAGCGTCTCACTGGTGATATTAAATTGACCACATAGACTTGTAGGAGTGACCATTTTGATAAGGCACATTTAGACGATAGAAAATGGTATAAAATTCATATATAATGGATCCAAACTTAAAAATAATATGACCTATTAATAGGAATAATAAATAAATCAAGTTAATGTCAAACGGTATATAAATTCATATAAAATTTTTACTTGATTTTAGTAGCATATAGAATAAGCAGAATTTTAATTTATGGAAACCTTAGATCTAGGTTTGTTTGAAAAAGAATGAGGTCACCCTTTTAGGCTTATGATCTCCTTAGTTAAAGTAATGTGTGTAGATCCAAATACAACATGATTAATATTCCGGTGGATTATGCTGGAATATTAATCCTGCATCTAACACAATCAATTAAATTAAATCATAATTATAGGTTACCCAAATTTGAGACAAATAATGTACAAACAAATTAGTATCGTGACATTTAACACAATTAATTATATTGGCCGTATCAATTAAATTAAATCATAATTCTAGGTTACCCAAATCCAAGACAAATAATGTACAAAGAAGTTAATGTCGTGACATTTGACATGATTAATTACGATTAATTATATTGATCGATAGCGACCCGAAATAACAATATGTGCGCATAACACAACTCTATTTTCACCCTTTTCTCATGAAGCCCAACCGCTCCAAGTTCATAAATAATCAAGGAAACTCTAAGCCTGGATCCCTTGCTCGTTTTGTAAGATTCTCCTAAAAACAATCATCTCAAGTTTTTGGCAAAAACAAATCAAAAACTTCAGCACTCAATTAAAACATCAAACCGAAAGTTGATGAACAGTCTAAATTTCAGTCTAGTCTCAAATCTCAATCAATTGTTTTCTTGATCAATCAGCATTAGACAGATCTTATATCAACCCATTGCCAGATTCCAACAGGTGCGAGAAAATTTAAGTTCCGCATAAGAGAACATAATCAAAACTGCCATAAAGAACAACAGATTGCACAGAGTCACACACACTGGCCGAAAACACACAAACTCATACCCATTTGAAAACACATCAGAATTAATATGAAGATCTAGTGACAACACAGGTGAAACGACCATATCTACAAATTACCAACACTCCCAACACTTCCCACAATGTAACAACTTAAGTAGAAACCAAATTACAACTGAAAATTTCTACATTTACTCACCATTCTGTGATAAGTGGTTTGCAGGAGAGCGAAGCTTAACTTCTTGTTCAAACACGGACTCAGAGGTTCACTTTTCTATCAAAGATCCAGCTAAACGGCATAATAGATGCTTCTTTTGCCCTTCCTTGAGCTCTCTCCTCCAGCCTTCTAATTCTTGGAGGCAACCCACAAACATAGTCCTGAGCTTTTTGTCCCTCTCCAGAAAGTCCAGTTAGATCCGCCACTTTCCATCTGCCAACCAAGAATTCCAATATATCTGCATAGTCTTTAGCAGTGTAGACCCCAAGCCGCTGAGCAACAGCTGAGAAGTGCTCAAAAAGGTGGTCATCACGGCCATCATACATCAAGTGGGCTGGCATAGAAATTTTCTTCCTCATCATATCAGCAAAAGCCAGGACAGTTCCATCAGGGTCAACCTCAAATAGCTTTTCGACTATTTTGGTGTACGCAGTTTCATGGCGCTTCTCATCTGAAGCAATTGTGCCACATATTTGAGCCAACTTTAGGTCCCCATGCTCCTTGGCAAGTCTGGCGGTGTTTCCATGGGAGACAAAAGTTGCCCGTTCCTGGAATGATGTGTAGATGAATCCAAGGTACGGACTGTTCTCTGTCATTGGATCCTGCAAAGGTACAGGCAAAATGGGTACAAAAACAACAATTTTAACATGACATCATTGTGCCAGATTTAAATAGAAAAATGGTGTGGATAAAAGAAATGAAAGCAAGGCCCAGTGATACTTAATATTGGGGAAAAAATAAGCGACATTAAGCACGCTTCCTTTACAGGGGAAGTATGCATTATAAGGGTCGTGACAGTCTACATCGGCATATCCCCATTCTCCAAATGAGGAGGGGAGTGAGGGGGGATGACCCCTTCATGCTGAAGACTGAAGCTAAGTGTGTTGCCCCTGCTTCAAAAAACAAGAGTTATGAGGGCCAGTTAAAGAAAAGAAAAAGGTACCACGAGATTACCTCCTTCCACCCAAATTAATAGAAAAATAATCAACAAAAGAAATATGGAAACAAGATTAAAAGTACTCAACCCTCAAGATAAAAACATAACCAATATACACAAAAAATAATGATAAGATGAAAAAGGGAGACAAAAAGAGACCAAAATCACAAATTGGTTTCGCGCACAGGTTTTCTACATATCATAGAAATGCCTTTTCCAGCAACAAAATGGATGGCAGAGACAGAAAACTTTCATTTTCTAAAAATTTCAAACAATGACAGTCATATATCTGAAATTTATATCCACAAAGTAAGAGCAACATAACCACCCCAGAAATTGAAGTGTGGCATGCATATGCATAAGTTTGTATGTACTAACCAAGAATCGCTGAAACCTATCTTTTACTACTTATTCGATTCAAAATATGCTTATGCATTTAATATGTGAGCAGCTGGTACAAGTTTTATGCAATTATTATCTTGATTTAGGGAAAGAAATAAGTACGTCCTAAATTGCATATCCCTCCACTTCCAAAACACACCTGCCCACCCCAGAAAAGAAAGCCGAAAAAAAGACAGAAATTTTGGATCCACCCTCCCTGGATCTATTTCAGCCTCCTTAATTTCTCATGTGAGAACAAAAGAAAATTCTTGCCAAAAACAGGAAGTTATAGATGGGAAAAATAGAAATATGTGCCAAGGATCTAACCATTCCTGACCCAATCAGATATTGAATCGTCTTTTCAATTTGCTTCATGTCCACTCGTCCAGATAGGTAGAGATACTTATTGAGAAGGTCACCATGCCTGTTCTCTTCAGCGGTCCAAGCTCTGGTCCAAACTGCCCAAGAAGTAAGGCTTGCTCCTGTTTCATCTCGAACTCCATCCAAGGTGTTAAGCATTGTTTGGTAAGTTGGAAGGGCTTCTTCGGTGATCATATCTCCAACCAAAACAACAAAGTAGTCATCTGGAATCTCATTTGCCCTCTCCCTTAGCTCCTTGACTTGATCATGAAATCCATCAGATGCCGGATCAGGAAGAAAATCCTGTGGTTGCCAACATTTCTCCACTGGCTTCAGGTGAACCAATATGTTCTGCTCAGCCCAATCCTCCATGGCTTTGAACATCTCAATCTTTTGAGGCGGCATAGAGTGTGTTACTTGAACATGAACCTCACGCAGAGGGCTAGAAGGCTTCTTCAAATTTTCAAATACCCTAAATATGGGGGAAAACTGGGATTAGAAGCCCAAAAATGAACTTAATCTGAAGAAGAATTTAAAATAAGATAGTGTTCGTCACCAGGCTGACACTAATTTCGATGACCAAAAATAGATAAGAACAATCATGGATAAAGATTTTACAGTAATCCATTACTTGTTATCAGATCCAATAACATGGGAACTCATTACCTTAACATGTGCATTCATATCATTGTTGCTTCATGTGTCTGAAAATTTTCAGTAATCATGAATCTATGGAAATTATTTCTTCCCCCAATAAGAGTATGGAGGCAATTATGTTACCTTGTAGTCATGCAACAACCGATTAGTGGGCATACCATGCCTAAAGGTTTATAGCCAGGGCTTCTGTACTCAAACGGGCAGTGACCCTTAGCTTTAAAGATGTTTAAATTTTTTTATTTACACCCAAATTAGATAGCATGCCCTCCATTCTGTTCAATTGTCACCATTCAATTATCTTTTTTCTTTTCCAAAGGAAAGGGGCAAGGGCAGATTTTGGTCACATGAAACTATGCCTGTTTAATGTCAGAGAGCTGTCCAGACCAGCCAGTTTGAGTGTCCAATATGTTGCATGTGATATTGCTTTGCATAGACAACAGTGTTTATAGTTCCCTTGTTTTGATCACCTAAGACAAGCTTATATGATACCCATCTAACTACCTCTGGCTATTGCACCTAAGCTCTGCTACATCTCATATGATCTGTGTCATTGAGTATAATCTTCAAACATAATAATCGTACATGAATCTGACTTCGACTAGTGTCTGAGGAGGTCCATCTAACACAATCCTCGTAAAGTTCTATGAGATGGATAGACCGACTTTTTATTCAAGATGAATGTTGCCTTACAAACAATTAGTCTTCCCGCAGCATCACATTCCCCAAAAAACACTTTCTTTTTGCACATCATCATGAATGGTAGGCCATGTACAAATGATAACAAAGACAAAGCAACAGGTGGATATTTACAGATTTTTACAACAATAAGCAGACAACCCCACCTAAGAATTATCCAAATTCGAGATAGTCATGATTTCTTGCATAACTATATTGTAAGGCAAATAGATCACTCGCCATTCAGCATGATTACATATCTCATCACAATTGCTATCTTGTACAAAACTTCAGGTTCAACCATAATATAGTTTCAAAAAACATAGCAGATCTGAGTCTTAACAACCACAACGCTAACTGAGCTTCTAACAAAATTACAAAGATAATAGACTTGACTGTCATGATAAAAAAGTTTGATGAAGGTAACAGAGGACAAAGAATGTCATGTACAAGCAAGAGATTTTTATTTGTGGAAAAGCTAGGAAATATTTAAAACAGGTCCAACCGTGGGTAGCTGACTAATAACTACAAAAACCAAGAAAAAGAAGGGAAGGAATGCGATTGAAATAAAGAAAAGAAAGATCAACTTGGTGCTAGCAGAGATAAACCTACAGCTACAAGTTAGTACAGAAGTCAAAGATCCACTACCTAAAAACAATGTGAGCAACCTATTCACAATGTGTGTGTCGTCATCAAAGTACTGAAACTAGGTATACCAAATTGAATATTCTCATTCAAGAAACATATTCACCATGAGCTTTATTCGAATAAAAAATTCAGGTCCACTTGAAGGGTTTAAATAATAGAAATCATAAACAACCCATCAAAGAGTAGTCATATTAGACGGACTAATCAACATATCTAAACTACCAATCATGGACCATATGTCACGCCAGACAAAAGAGAAAAGTGAAAACAAAATTAAAAGAGAGAGATACCATAAAATCGTATGCTAAAATGGTAATTCAAAAAGTTTACCAAGCAAAAAACCTTCAAAATACAGATGGTTGACCTGGTCAGTTCACATTTACATGGGAACAAACACGCATAAACAAGCTTGTAGATGTAAACAAAAACCATTTACACTATGCCAGGCATAAGAAACAGCAAATATGGCAATGCTGCACCTAATAAATAAATACAATTCAAATTGCAAATCGCTTTCAAATGACAAAGGTTCAATGCACTTCTCCCGAAAGTAGAAATAGATTAATGGGACATCCAAAAATCAAATGTAGCAATTGGGACACATCTACTTATTGGACGAGTAAACCAAACCACATGGCTTAAACCAATTACATAAAATTCAAACCTAAGGCCCAACAAGTCAAAACAAATATTCGATGTAAAATTCTTTGACGATCCTCTACATGATCAAATGAACGATAATAAATATCCTAAACTCCTCCATACCCACCTCATTGAAAAGGACAAACGTGTACCACGCATGCACAAAACAATAAATTACAAAAAAAAATACTTAGAAGTTTTTTTTTTTTTTAAAAAAAAAAAAATCAGAAACCAAAACCCGTGTGCCAACCATTATATGTGAAATGACACAAGGGAGCTAAAGCTTTTTTTTTCGTGTCATTTGTTTTGGGGGAGGGGGAGGGGGATATAAATTTAAATAAATAACAGATTGACCAGCAGAAGCAAATGCATGTGAAATCGCATGCGGCATGCATCAACTGAATCGTGACAGTGGAAATATCATATACAGAAGCCATTTTCGAAAACCAAACCAAATAACGATGTCGATTGAGAAACAGATCATGGTTTATAATTGAAAATACAAGAAAAATATAATTACAGAAATCATCTATTCAATAAGGATTTGATCAGTACAACCCAAAAAATGAGCATTAATCAGAAATGATCGATTCATCAACTAGGAATAAAATACATCAAAACTGCAAAAAGCCCATGCAGATTAAACCATTTCAAAGACAAATTGGAGCTAAAATGCAGACGACCTGACAATGGAAAACACAAAGATCATAAATTCAGAGAAAGATCCAAAGTTTGTAACAAAAATCTAGCAGAAACATAGAATATAACTCACTTTGAGCCTGAGCTAAGGGTCGACGCCATGAAAAACTTGGGAGATCTGACGCTGGTCATTGGTGGCAGAGCAAAAGAAGGGCACTTCTTGGATTGAAAGGTGAGAGCATTGAGCTTCAGAGCCATTTTTCTTTCTTCTTCAAAGCTTTTCTTTTGTCGCGAGAGAGAGAGAGAGAGAGAGAGAGAGAGACAAGGAAGCCAGCTGAGGGGATTTTATGCATGATGGTATCACGTGATGGCGTATTGTACCAACCAAATGCCCCTAGTTTTTCCTTCAATGACATTATCAGGCTTCCATTGTTTTTGAGCAAAACTATTTTGAGGATTTCATGGATGGCATACGGTCTTAAATTATATAATAATATTATAAACGAATTAATCAATCTAATTAACAACAGCATGTGCAAAAATATTTTGATTTTTTATTTTATTCTTGATTATTATAATAAAGTTAATTATACCCAGCTACATATTGTCATTTAATTTTTTTTTACTCCTATTTGAATTTCAACTTATTTTTGGACTCTTTTATAAGAAATTTTAAATTATTTTAAACTTATTTATTAGTAATACAGTTGATGGGCCAAGCCCAAGGACCCAACTCATGTTACAAGCCCAAGGGCCCAACTCCAAGAGATCCAGCATATCCAGCTCTTGATGTCCAGCCATCTCAGGCTGCACCTCAAGCTCTTGATGCCCAGACATCCGCACCTCAAGCTCTTGATGCCCAGACATCCGCACCTCAAGCTCTTGATGCCCAGACATCCGCACCTCAAGCTCCTGATGCCCAGACATCCCAGGCTGTACCTCAAGCTCTTGATGTCCAGACATCCCAGGCTGCACCTCAAGCTCATTAGGGAGCTACACCACTAAGGGAGCATCCGAACTGCTTAGAAAAAGTCAACATCCCCTCATCATTTGGCCAAGACCTTTGGATAGCACTCCCCTGCCGGTTGAGAAGAGGAGAGGTCGCCAAGGAGAGGAGGGGTCGCCAAGCTGTTTAAAGCCATTAAGTTGCTACAATCCGTTATGACCGTCAAACTACTCATTCAATTACTACACAGACAACTATAAATTGTAAGTTTCCCCATCATTTGGGGGGCATCTGAAAAAGACACTCATTCAGACAAATCTCTCATCTCCCTCTCTCAAAGCTTGTAACCTTCTGCTCCCAACACACCAGAGTTAATAAAATACCGGCGAACTTAGCCATTGAAAGTGGACGTAGGTCATGTTGACCGAACCACTATAAACCTTGTCTTCTCTTTCTCTACTTATTTTACTGCATTTTATATTATTCACTTGACTGTGGTGCACAAACCAATTTTTGCATCATCAGTTTGACGCCGTCTGTGGGAAAGACAAAATTCTCACCTAAACATTTTCTTTGCTGAACCACATCCATGAATCAGCCTGAAAACAATCCAACACAAGAGGAAGAGGTTGCTCCTCCCCCACTTGCCAATCCAGTCCCAAATGCACAGCAGATGCTGGACACAATGCAGCAGCTTGTAGCCCAAAACCAGCAGATTTTGCAACTGATGCTTGGACAACAAGGAAGAGTGCAGCCTGGACCTCAAGACAGAGGAGCCCCACGCCCTGGACATCAAGGGGCTCCCCACCTAGGCATTCTCCATCTGGGCGCCCCATCTCTAAGAGCTCCCTTGGGCACCCCACACAAGGGGGCCCACCAAGAGAGACATCCACCTCCTTCTCCAGCCCTTGCTCCTGTTCCTGCTCCCGCTCCCCATGGTGGAGACCTTCCTTTCCAAGAGGATGAGAGTAGAAACCAAAGCATGGAGCATGGGAATCATTTCCGTGATAATTCCAGAGGACTCCCTCCCAATCATTGGGACGAAAAAATTAAGGAGGTGCATAATCAATTGAGTGACGTCTTCAACGCCATGAAGGCACAGGGACCCGAAACAATAGACTACCTCGTAAGTAGAACCGACACACCTTTCAAACCTGACGTGGTGAATTACCCACTTCCTCAGAAATTCAAGATGCCATCCGTCGAGACCTTTGACGGTACGAAGGATCCACTGGACCACCTTGAAACTTTTAAGACCTTGATGCAACTGCACAACGTCCCCAACGAAATCATGTGCAGAGCGTTCCCAACCACCTTGAAGGGATCTGCTCGACAATGGTTCGCCAAGCTCTCCCCAGCCTCCATTGGCTCATTTGCTGAGTTGAGCAGGTCCTTCGTGTCGCACTTTATTGGAGGACGCCGGCACCAGAAGCCTGCCACCCACCTGCTCAGCATAAAGCAGGACCGAGATGAGAGCTTAAGGAGGTACCTCACTCGTTTTAACGAGGAAGTCCTTCAGGTTAAGGAGCCAGATGAAAAGGTTAGCATGACCGCCTTCTTGGGAGGCCTCAGGTCATCAAGCTTCCTCTTCTCAGTGATGAAGCGACTACCAAAGAGCATGCCAGAACTATTGGCAAAAGCTCAAAAATATATAAATGCTGAAGAAATCAACAAGTCTAGGCGAGGTGAATCATCTCATGGATCGCCAAAAACTTGACCTGTCTCTGCACTGTTCTCAAACAGGCAATATATCTCCAGCTGAGCAGGCTCTCTCACGAGACGCCAAAAAAGCTTGGCCTACCTCTGCACTGCTCTTAAGCAGGCAGCTAATCTCTGCACTGCTCTTAAGTAGGCAGCCTATTTCTGCATTGCTCTTAAGCAGACAACCTATTTCTGCACTGCTCTTAAGCAGGTAGCCTATCTCCAGCTTAGCGGCTCTCTCGCGGGTCGCCAAAAAAGCTTGGCATATCTCTGTTCTGCTCTTAAGCAGGCAGCCTACCTCTGTACTGCTCTCAAGCAGGCAGCCTACCCACCTCTGCACTGTTCTCAAACAGGGAGCCTATATATCCAGCTTAGTGGCTCTCTCGCGAGTCGCCAAAAGCTTGGTCTCTGTACTGTTCTTAAACAGGCAGCCTGTACCTCAAGCTTAAGGACTCTCTCATGGGTCCCCAAAAGCTTAGTCTCAAAAGGTGTATCTCTCTCACGAGCAATCATCAGGCTCTGTCTTTGCTCTCACGCAAGTAGACTGCCTCTCTTTCCAGGTAAACATGTTAGATATTTTAATGTTTGGAATAACATTATTGTTGTCATCTCTAGGCAGGATCTTGAAACTTAGGTCCTCTGCAACCAAAGGGACTACATTCGATCAGCGTACCCAGCTGTCTAGCTGCCCAAACCAGCTGCCTAGCCGAACTGGTCGCCCAGACCATCCCAGGCGCCCAGGCCATCACACCAGGCGCCCAGGCACTCTCCGGCGTCCCAAGTCTCCTCCTCAGGTGCCCAGACCATCCCTGGCGTCCAGGCCATCACACCAGGCGCCCAGGCCTAGCGCCCAGACACTCTCAAGCGCCCAGGTCTCCTCCTCAGGCGCCCAGCCCTCCTCCATCACACCAGGCGCCCAGGCCTAGAGCCCAGACACTCTCAAGCGCCCAGGTCTCCTCCTCAGGCGCCCAGCCCTCCTCCATCACACCAGGCGCCCAGGCCTAGCGCCCAGACACTCTCAAGCGCCCAGGTCTCCTCCTTAGGCGCCCAGCCCTCCTCCTCGGGCGCTCAGCCTTTCAAATGCTCTCAGGCACCCAACTTCGCGCCCAAGGCAGCCCAGGCTCGCCCAAGGCCTCGCGCCAGCTGAGCTTGCTCAAATCACTTCCACCATGAGTAAAGTGCTCGCCCAAGTCACCTCCATCATCTAGTGCCCTTCAAGAATCCAAAAAAGGGAGTGAAAGAAGGAGTTTATATAGCTAATGGAGTTCCACAGGTGAGAGGAGCCTACTGAAAGGGAGAAAATTGTCAATCAAAAAGAGTTTCAAAAAGTTCACTCGGTGGAGTCGGATCATCACCACCAAAAGTGTTCGGCGTACTCTGCCTTTTGACTACAGAACTAAACTCGCCCAAGGAAGCCTCAGGCTCACCCAAGGCAGCCCCAGACTCACCCAAGGAAGCCCCAGGCAGCGCGCCTAGGCAGTCCGCGCGCCCAGGCAGCGTGCCCAGGCAGTCCGCGCCCAGCAGGCCGCTCATCCAAGGTGCTCGAAACGGGGCTTATAATATATCAAATCGAAGCTCTCGGCGAGCCCTACAAAACTCACTGCCTATGGCAGTGATTGATGCTGTAAAAAGTCCAAAAAAGGCTCAAAAACAGCTGTTTTGGCCTCCCGAAGTTTTTTCGAAAAAAAAAAAAAAATCTTGCTCGCCCAGGACCCTATCTGCTCGCCCAAGACACAGTGTGCTCACCCAAAAGCTGCCTGGACGCCCAAAACCGTGCACCCAACTCTCTGCTCGAAATTTTGACCGCAACTTTTGCTCCGTTACTCGAAATGAGGCTTATAATATATCAAATCGAAGCTCTCGGCGAGCCCTACAAAACTCACTGCCTTTGGCAGTGATTGATGCTGTAAAAAGTCCAAAAAAGGCTCAGAAACAGCTGTTTTGACCTCCCGAAGTTTTTTCAGTTATGCCGGGCAGCCGAAAATTCAAGTTTAACCGAATGCCCTCCTCTCCAAGTTCCATCGGACACAGGGCATTGGGGGGCAAATGATGGGCCAAGCCCAAGGACCCAACTCATGTTACAAGCCCAAGGGCCCAACTCCAAGAGATCCAGCATATCCAGCTCTTGATGTCCAGCCATCTCAGGCTGCACCTCAAGCTCTTGATGCCCAGACATCCGCACCTCAAGCTCTTGATGCCCAGACATCCGCACCTCAAGCTCTTGATGCCCAGACATCCGCACCTCAAGCTCCTGATGCCCAGACATCCCAGGCTGTACCTCAAGCTCTTGATGTCCAGACATCCCAGGCTGCACCTCAAGCTCATTAGGGAGCTACACCACTAAGGGAGCATCCGAACTGCTTAGAAAAAGTCAACATCCCCTCATCATTTGGCCAAGACCTTTGGATAGCACTCCCCTGCCGGTTGAGAAGAGGAGAGGTCGCCAAGGAGAGGAGGGGTCGCCAAGCTGTTTAAAGCCATTAAGTTGCTACAATCCGTTATGACCGTCAAACTACTCATTCAATTACTACACAGACAACTATAAATTGTAAGTTTCCCCATCACTTGGGGGGCATCTGAAAAAGACACTCATTCAGACAAATCTCTCATCTCCCTCTCTCAAAGCTTGTAACCTTCTGCTCCCAACACACCAGAGTTAATAAAATACCGACGAACTTAGCCATTGAAAGTGGACGTAGGTCATGTTGACCGAACCACTATAAACCTTGTCTTCTCTTTCTCTACTTATTTTACTGCATTTTATATTATTCACTTGACTGTGGTGCACAAACCAATTTTTGCATCATCAACAGTTATATACGATTTTCTATATCTATATAAAAAAGAAAAACTTTATATATGTTAAATTATTTTATACATGAAGTTATTAGATTGAATTTCACTATCAAATATATGTTATATTTTATTTTTTGATATGCAATTATATAATAATATTATAATCAAAATAATCAATCTATTTAACAAAAATAAAAATTAATAATTCTATAATATAATTAGATGTACACAGTAGCGGATTTAGTATGGGGGCAGTGGGGGCAACTGCCCCCACTGAAATTTTAAAAAAATTTGGGACCTAGGTGTAATTTTAAAAATTTCAAAAATTTCATAAACTTGCCCCCACTGAAATTTTCTTAAAATATAGGGTATATTAATATAATTATAAAAGCTAACTTTTGGCAGCACTTCCTATTTTTTACGCCTAGCAGTTGTCCCCACTGAAATTTTAAAACATTTTGAGATTTAGGTGTAATTTTAAAAATTTCAAGAATTTCTTAAACTTGTTCCATTGAAATTTTCTTAAAGTATAAGGTATATTAGTATAATTTTTAACCCTTAAAAGTAACTTTTGCAGCCCTTTTGACACCTCCCTTTTTTTTTTTTACCTTTTCCCGTAAGTTGTCTTCTTCATCCAGACGAGCGGTTCACTCCAGGCGTCCAGGTCCACTGGTCCAGCCCCTTTTCTTTCTTTTATTTAATTTCTTTGTTAGTTCCTTAACTTCCTTTGGTGTATTCATCAACAAATTAGCCTATTGAATTCAATTGATAGGCAAATCAAATTTGAAGAAACCCTAGAAGATTATGTTGAAGCTAAGGAGAGATAATCTATTAACCAAATTTTTTGATAGTAGTATTAGTACTAATTTAAAATGAAATTTTTTATATTAGAAAATTAGTTTAATTCTTGTAGAATTGATGGTTGTTTTGTGTATTATTTATGTATTTATGTAGGTTTTCTTTGTTTCGTCTTGGGTCACCACTCAACTATTTTGGATTTTTATTGAAGCTCTGTTCAGATTGGCTATCTGAGATTCTTGGTTAGTGCTATTTTTCTTCCCTACGATTACATTGCTTTAATTGATTTCTTGAAATTCTAGTTTGGTTTATATTTTGGATTTATGGATTATATTTTGATTATGTGTAGTCCATTATTTCATTTGTTACGAACTTAATAACGAACTCTTAAACTTGAAACTAATTAGACAAATTTATTTTTTCAATCAGCTATGGATAGGTTTCTTATAAGAAAATCAACATTGGAACAACCGTCTCATAGTCAAGAAATAAATGATTGTGGTGGTGACATACGACATTGTTCTAATCAAAGTCGTGAATGAGTAAATTTAGAAAATCTTCCTGCTGATCCTGGGCTAAGAATTAGAATTTTGGATTATCAACCTAATGACCGGGATGAAATTCGGAGAGCATTATTTATTAGATGTTCGAGAGTTGGGAGCTCCTTTTGTACAGGATTTCGAACACTAAATGATACTTTTGATGTGAAGTTTTTTTGTTGCTTTTTTTTGTACATCACTCATATACATGAGTTGCGCCTCTAAATGACATTCTTTTGATGTAACTATGTTTATAAACAGTTTATCAAGAATACATATTTTGATGAAAATAATGTTACAATTATACTTTGAAAAATTTAGGTTGCCCCCACTGATGCAAAATCCTGGCTCCGCCCCTGGATGTACAAACACCTAAAAAGGTTAGAGAGATACCTAAATAAATAACAGGAACTCAAAGACTTACAAAGTAGATTAATAATTAAATTTAGTAATAATTGAAATATGGATTAATTATTTGACACTTAGTTTATTATTTAATTTAATTTAAAATATAATTTATATTTTTTATAAAAAATATATTTTAATTTTATTTATGTGCAATACACGTCGTACATTGTTAGTCTAACAAAATATCATATAGAATTGCCAAAAAAAAAAAATAATAATAATAATAATAACAAGGGTTACTATGGCATTACTTTTCGGACACGCTTTGAACATCGTCGGCTCCACCTCTAAGTAAGTGAGGTGGTTGTGTAAGACCTCCATTCATGTATGTCTCTTAAAATAATATGAATAAATTTAAAAAAAAAAAAAAGGATCACATCTAACGATCAAAAAATTTTAAAAATATTTTTTTTAAAATCATAAATATATGTACATTCAAAAAGAAAAAATAAAAGAAAAATAAATTGCACCATATTGTTGAACAAATAATTACATGACTCCACTCTTTCATTTTGTTTGAACTCTCAATAATTTTGACCTATTTATTCAGTTTAATTTTCTAGAATTATAATTTTGATTTTAATGTAATCATTCACATAATGTATTTATTTTGCAAGTTATTTTCAACCTTAAATATACCTAATAAAAGATGAGAATTTAAATATTTAAAATTAAAAATAAAAACAACCAAATTATTCATCTAAAAATAATTTAAGGTTTCATCTAAAATTTTTATCTAGGACTTCAAGTAGTCTTGTGACGGCCCTAATTTTTAATATAATTGTCCTTGAAAAAAAATCCTAGATTTCAATTTAAAAATATTTTCCAAATTATTTCTATAATAGGAAAAACCAATTTCATTTTTTCGTTGCCTTTTGTTCAAACAAAAACCTTTATTGGGATATGAATATATTCCTTCACATTGAGTTTGTGGATGTACTTTGATCTTTAAGCAATTTTTCATTTCCTTAGAAAATGAAGAATAATCTCGAATATATGAAATTTAAATTTAGTCATGTTATTTTAAATTAGTTATTTCTCGTGCTTGAAGGCACGGAGCAATAAAAAAAATGGTCAACGATAAACATATTTGTATTCAAAACCAAAATTAAATCACAAAAATAGAAGAAAAAAAAAAGAATTTAAGCACCGATTTTGGTGGGGGTGAGCAGTGGTAGTGGTGGTGGTTGGCAGTGGGAAACGATGATGGTTATGGTACGTGACAACGACCGTTGGTGATGGTGGTTGTCGTGGGTGGCAACAGTGATGATGATAGTGGGGCGGTGGAGGTGGTGCTAGTAGGGGTGATGGTGGAATAGTGGCGATGGTGGTAAGGTGGCGGCAACGCTGGTGATGGTAGGGGTGATGGTGGGACAATGACGGTGGTGGTAAGGTGGCGATGATGGGGGGTAATATTGGTGGGGTGGCGACGGTGGTGGTGGGGCGATGGTGATTTTTGTTGGTGAAGAGGTGATGGTGGGGTGGTGGCGGTGGTGATGGGTTGTGGGGGTGATGGTGGTAGAGTGGCAGCAGCGGTGGTGGTGATGGTAGTGACAGTGGTGATGATGGTGGTGGGTGATGAGTGTGGTGGTGGTGGTGGGGTGGCGACAACAACGATGGTAGTGGTGATGGTGGTGGTGGAGTGGCGGTGTTGGGGATAATGGTGGTGGTGGGGCAGTTCCAAACATTATCTTTTTTTTTTAAGTACTTATGAGAAATTATAAGTCCTAGAAGCATTTTTTAAAAGTTACCCTAAACACACCCTTAGTAGCCTATTTTTCATATTAAATTTGAGGTATCAATATTAACCGTCGGATTAACTATAAAGTAAAATTTAAAGAAATCTCAACTGTAAAAAACAAAAGTCATTTTGTTTAACTTTTAAAATTTGAATTGTATTGCACTTTATTATATACTAGTTATTGCCTGTGCTTGAAGGCACAATGTAATAAAAAATAGTAAACAATAAATATATTTGTATTCATATGCAAAATCAAATTACAAACATAGAGAAGAAATAAAGAAATTTAAGCATCGGTTTGTAGTGGGGGTGAGAGGTGGTGGGCGACAGTGCCGGTGGTAGGAGACAGTGATGGTTGTGGTGGGTGGCAATGAGCGTAGTGGCGGTGATGGTGGCGAGGGCGGCAGCGATGGTGGTGGTGGCGACGGTGGTGGTGGTGGTGATGGTGACGGTGGTTGCGGCGGTGATGGCGGTGGTGGCGGTGGGGGTGGGGGTGGTGGCGGCGGTGGGGGTGGCGACGGTGGGGGGCGGCGTGGTGGTGGCGGGCAATGGCGGTGGTGGTGGCGGCGGCGGCGGTGGTGGTAATGGTGACGGTGGTGGCAGTGGTGGTAATGGTGACGATGGTGGTAGTGGCGGCGATGGGGCGGTAGTGGTGGTGGCGACGACGGTGGGAGTGGTGGTGGTGGGGGGGCAGTGGCCGTGGCCGTGGCGGCGACGGCGGTAGTGGTGGTGGTAGCGGCGACGGCTGCAGTGGGGACGACGGTGGGGGTGGCGGCGGCGGCGGCGGTGGTGGTGGGGGTGGGGGTGGGGGTGGGGGTGGTAGAAATAGTGGTGGAGCGGTTTCAAACACTATTATTTTTTTTAAAGTACTTATGAAAAATAATTTCTAGGAGTACTTTTAAAAAGTCACTCCAAACACACCCTTATGGGCTTATTTTTCCTATTAAATTTAGGGTGTTAATATTAGCCATTAGATTAACTTTAAAGTAAAATTTAAAGCGATCTCAACCGCGAATAGCAAAAGTCATTTTGTTTATCTTTTGAAATTTGAATTGTAAGCTACTTTATTATATAGATATTTAGAGTCATAAATTAAAATTTAAGTTGATATTCACAATACTATCATATGCATTCGATAAATCAAATTTCACTTATAGAGTTGAATTTGATTCATCGAGATAGTAATTCTTCTAATTCTAAGAAGGAAAATTTGGCTAAAAGTAAGGGTAAAGTTGTGAAAGAAGAAACGGCGAGTAGGAAGCAAATTTTTGTAGTTTGTGTTTTGACGTCACCAAAGTTCCCCCTAGTATTGCCAAAATTCAAGGTAGGAAATGGGACAAGAGATAGAGTCATATATAATATAATATTGAGTTGGGACCTTAGAGATGGATATTCCACTTGGCATACTAAGTTCTTTGCATGGACTCCACCGCTGCGCTATTGTTTGTTTTGTTTGTCAAGTCTCTCCACAATCCCCAACCCCATACAAATAATAATAACAATAATAATACATATATGTCTTCTAGAATCACCTATAAAATATTGATACTAAAAAATATTTAAGGTCAAGGGAAATGACAGCAAATCAAAAAAATATCTACTAGATTTTGTGTTTACAATACATGTTGAGTTCATTATGAATTAAATATCCGGTCTAAATAAGGCAATTTAGTTGAATTTTAAGAAATTAATTTTGAATTTCATCAAATAATGATTTAATTTGATCTTACATTTATGTACTTATAATTAGGAATGAATGTTGATATATTAAAATTCAAGTTCATGAAAAATAAGTAAATAAGGGTCTATTTAGTCGATGAAATTTAGACACCACCTTTTGACAATGAGAAAAAGGTTAGATGCAGCCAATCGGTGTGAAGAATCCGAATTTACGTAACCTAAGAAAGGACATTGTTGGAGATTTTTTGAATGAAAAATTGATCTATTAATAAGTGTACAAAAGATATGGAATGAGCAGTTGTGGAATCACTCTCACTTATAGTTTTTAGGTGCTCAAGCTATACATATGCCATTTTTCAACGTATTTCTTTAGGCAAAAATTTCGTTTTTTCTCTTTTCGAATGGTAAATATTTTCAGAACATGGAGTGTGAATCAAACATATAGTTAAATTGATATTGAAATATTAATATAAGTTCTTCCCTTCTAAATTAGATAGATTCATATCTAAAAGAGGTTGACAATAAGTTCTTTCAAAATTGATTATTTGTCCATCCGTTAGAGGTGTTCCAGAAACATTTATGATGGAGTTAATAGCTCTACCAACGAATGGATTGAATCGACTTGGAAAATGGAAAGATTTGTGTAAGTTATACGTTTCGTTATCATTTGTGAAAAATCGTTAGGTATGAATACGTTAGATACGAATACGTTAGATACCTGTAGCTCGATTGGTGAAATAGTACCTCTCCCACAAAAAAAAATATTTTTTTACTAACTCACAAAGAAAATATTTTGTTGCTGGTAAAACATGCTAAATAAAAATGTGCAGTTGAATAATGATAGATCAACATTTATTAATTAATTCAAAATATGAGATAAGACCAAGAAAAATTAAAATTTAACAAGTAAATTAAAGAACAGGAGAAATAGAAAATCTCTTATTAAACGATAGATGTGGGGGAAAAGAAATATATATAAAAACTAAAGTATTTTTTAAACGTAGTGTCAACCCACTTAAAATATATAATTGTGTTTTCATTTTTTTTTTCTCTTTTTTCGTAGGCAATGGCTTATTTCTCAATTTCTTCTATCTTTTGGCACTTTTTGCGAAGGACACATGGAGTGAAATGTCCACAAGTGTTAACACCAATGTATTAACTATATTGATTATTTTGGTTGGCCAACATCTTTATCTTGAGGATCTTATAAATGAAAAGACATGGTGTGGTCGTGCATTAATGGGGATGCATAGCCACCTACATAAGTGGCCAAGTCATAAAGTAGCCAAAGATGTGACCAAAGTTGGACAGCCTTTTATTTAATTGACACCAGATACATTGATGATATTGTCAATGGTTAAAGATGGGACCAATAAAATGCAATGTCAATATTCAAATAATATATTATATTGTGGAAGATAAATACTATGTAACTCAAATTTGCATTCCAAATGGAGGGACTATTGGATGAGTGGGTCCCATCAACTTTTTTAAATGGGTCCCACTGATCTAATTGTATCCTTTCATTTGAGATGCAAATTTGGGTTACATAACATTGCTCAATGTGGAATGTGTTATAAAACTAGTAAATTAATGTTTGTGCAAATAACTAGTTTAAATAAACAAATAGAGAGAGAGAATATTGAGAGAGAGAGAGAGAGATTGTATATTGAATTGTTGAGTGTATTTCTTCCGTCCATTTTAGAAGCCTTTTATAGGTCAATATCAGGGGACAAAAGGACAAAGGGGTTCAACTTGGGGTGGCCATCCACCTCCATTACAGGTGGGGTGGTCATCTACCTATTCAATATTTTCAACCTTCTCTTTTGGATGACCACTATATTAAAATAGTATTGGATGCACGAATATTACCTGATTAAAACCTTGTCAGTAAAATCTTGTGAGATAAAACTTGGATGAAGAAAAAAGAGTATATTGTGCAAATTGTTCAGCTGGGATCCTATGTACTTGTAACACTCCGCATTTTCTTTTATATATGTATATAGATATATAGTAAATAATTGTTGTAAAAATATGGATATGTGTAGTGATGTGTGTTTGAATTTGGTAGATTGGAAAAGTAGAGATTTAAAATGTTAGTGGAAATAATAGTTGAAATTTAGTTTTAATAAGTGAAAATATGAAATTTTAGGTCCTAGAACTTGTATTAAATAGGTTTGGTGTAGAAATATGTGTTGGAGAGGTTTGAGATGGATTTGGTTGGCTTAGGAATGGATTGGAAATGGAAAAGGGATGAAACAGCACGTGAACAAAGCACGTGAACAGTGCACTGGCTGCAACTTCAAGCGCGATTTCGACCTTGATGCAGTCAATATCTCTCAAAACTCAAAACATGAAAGTTGTAGAGCTCTTTCTTAGCATTCCATAGCATCTTGAATCATCTCAATCGGAGCTCGGATGAGAGAGTTATTCCCAGATAACGAAGCAATGTCAAAACAGTCCAATTAGCTTGAACAGTGCACGTGAACAGTGCACTGGCTGCAATTTCAAGCCCAATTTAGACCTTTATGCAGTCAATATCTCTCAAAACTCAAAACATGAAAGTTGTATAGATATTTCTTAGCATTCCATAGCATCTTGAATCATCTCAATCGGAGCTCGGATGAGAGAGTTATGCCAAGATAACAGAGCGATGTCGAAATAGTCCAATTAACTTCGTTTTGCATTTAACGTCTCCATTTGCATTTTAAATCAAAATATAAGAATAATGAGTACATTTAGGCTTCAAATAAGTATAAAAGGCTTTAAGAAACACCTTTTATCACCTTTTATTTGCAAACAACGCAAAACTTCATTAATAGCCGGTTCGGATGGGTAAAATATAAACTTTAGTGTTTCGGGTGTACGTTGACTTTGGTTTTGAGATAAATCATAAAAATAAATAATTTTAGGTTAAAATAACATTAAAAATGAATCCGGAACGTCGAAAAACCTTAGGGTAGTCATAGGGATCAAAATGAAGAAATTTATTGGCAAAATTGTAATTTTGGAGAAAAATGAAATTTTTGGGCCCAATTAACAGTAAAATTCGGGATTTTACTGCCCTTATAACCCCATTATCTTCTCATTTTCTTCATTTCTTCATTCCACTCTCACACCCCAACCCTTAGAACCCTAGAGGAAGACTAAGGGAGGAAGAAAAGGGAAGAGGGAGGTCCCTAGAGCTTGAGTTTCACTTTCAATCTTGATACAAGGTAGGGGTTTTTCTCTCATTCACTTACATTGAGGCTAGGGTATATATATATGTGTGTGTTTTGGCTATCAATGGTATATATATGTTATGGAATCATCATCTCTTAGGCTTTTTGCAAAGATTACATGTTTTGAACAAAGTTAGGGTTTAATACCCATGAAATCTCTTTTCTAGTTTTAAAACCCTAATTTTTGGAGAGTAATGTATTTCCTTCTTAAATGCTTTCTTTATTATGAATTTCGAAACTGTAGTGCTTTGTGTTTGATAGAAAAATGATGTTATTGTGATCTCATGTATTTTTCTTAATTGGTTGTGGAATTGTTACATGATATATTTTGGGAATTTTGGATAGATGCTTGTAAATTGAGATAAATGTTGGAATTGTATGCTTGGTTGGGTTGTTTGTGATGCACATGAGTGAGAGGTTCCATGTAAGGATGCTCACCCATTCTCAAGAGGTTCCCGGTAAGGATGCTAGAGAAATAAGTCCGTTATAGTGAGAGGTTCCTTATAAGGATGCTCACCCCCTTCTCAAGAGGTTCCCGGTAAGGATGCTTGAGAAACAATGTAGTGATTGGTGAGAGGTTCCATGTAAGGATGCTCATCCATTCTCAAGAGGTTCCCGGTAAGGATGCTTGAGAATCAAAGGTGACCTAAAAGGGGGTGGAGGTTACCACAAAGTATGCCACCTACCGAAAGAATTGTTGAGAATTGTTTATGGCCATTAATGATTATTAATTGTATGTGGTGTTCGTTTATTCATTTAAGTAATATTTTTTTAAATAAACTTGAGATCATTTTTTTAATGTCACTGCTTTATTTCAAATTATGTATCTATGTTATGTTAAAAATGAGACCGACCGTTTTAAATGCTTTTATAAACCTTGTATGGGTTTGAGAGAATTTTTCTACAGAGCTTCGTGCTCACCCCCTACCGCTAATATTTTTCAGATTACCCGCTTGAGGAGGACGTAAGGGTCAAGGAGCCCGCTACTTGGGAGACTCCACTTGACGGGAGTGTGGATCTCGAGGTGGATGCATAGAGCGACCTCCTTTCCTTTTGTACTAGACTAGGACATTCTTTTGGAACATTGTGTAATCTAGTTTCTTTTGTTTATTCCGCTGCGCTTCTTTAATTAATTTTTGAGATGTAATAGCCATGACTTGGGCTTATTCTTTTGGATAATGTTGTAAATATTCGTGGATGACAAATGAAGTCTTGTTTCTTGAGGGATTATATTAGTGCTCTCATGATATGAATGGTTTTAGAATGTAATGTCGTCCAGGGTGTGTTTTGGGGGTGTTACAGTACTGCCTCGTTAAAAACCTTGTTAAGTAAAATCTAGTGAGTGAAGGAAAAAAAAAAAGTACAGGTCTCCCCATGTTGAATACATCCAGTTAAAATAATGATTGATTAGCTTGATAGATCTTTAGGATGCCGTATTTTGATTTGGTTAATCAATTTCTAGAATGTAGTCGATGGGAGTGCTTTAGTGGACACATTTACTAGATTTTTAGTCAAACGAATTTGCTAAACGTTAATATCACCATTATTCTCTAGCTCATGGATATAAAAAAACTTTTACGAGATATGCTTTGTTATATCACCTTTGATATATCCTTTCTTAAGTTGTGTGATATAAGTTGTATTATCCTCATATAATATTGTTGGAATATCTTTGATTGAATATAGTCCACTTTGCTCTTGGATATGTTGGATCATAAATCTTAGCTAAATACATTCTCAACTAGCATTATGGATGACTAATATTTCGGAGTGATTAGATGATGTAGAACCATTATTTGTGTAACCGATTTCCATGATATAGGTGTACCATCATAAGTAAACACATATCTAGTTTGTGATCGAGCCTTGTGTGAATCAGAGAGATAATCAGCATCTGTATATCCAAGTAACTGCGAAATTTGGTCATTCATATAGAATAACCCCATGTCCATCGTTCCACGGAGATATTACAATACATGCTTGATCCCATTCAATGCCTTCAAGTTGGTGTTGAGTTGTATCTTACTAGTAAGTTAACTACAAATGATATAACTTGTCTTGTACAATTTGCAAGATATATTAGTGCACAAATTGCATTGAGATATGGTGCTTCAGAAACAATAAAATTTTCACCTTCTTCTTGAGGACAAAATGGATCCTTATTTGTATCTAGTGATCGGACGACCATTGGTGAACTCAATGGATGAGATTTATCCATGTAAAATTGTTTCAAGACCTTTTTTGTTTATTGAAGCACAAAAACTCCATTGGATAAATGTTCAATCTGTAGGCCAAGATATTTTTAAATAGCTAGCGGCTTTTGTAAGCTCTTATGGAGTTCTTACTAGATTTAAATCATCAACATGTACCACAATAATAACAAATCCACTATTAAATCTTTTAATAAAAATACATGGACATATCAAATCATTGATATAACCATCTTCCAAGAGATATTCACTAAGCGATTATACCATATACGCCCTTATTGTTTTAATCCATATAACAATTGTTGAAGTTTAATGAAATACAATGTTCAGGGCAGTGAATTATATGTTTCTGACATGTTGAATCCTTCATGGATTCTCACATATATCTCATTGTCCAATAATCCATACAAATACGCAATAATTCATGTGCATATCCAGTCCTTCAGAGACTAAAAGATCTATCAAAAATCTAAAAGTAGTAGCGTCCATTACGGAAGAATACATCTCCTCATAATCAATACTAGGTCTCTGCGAGAAACCTTATGCCACAAGTTGTGCCTTATACTGCACAATTTTATTTTTTTTATTTTGTTTTTTCACGAACACCCATTTATATGAAATGGGTTCAACACCTTCTGGCATTTGGACTACAAATCCAAATACACTGTGTTTTGTTAGTAAGTTTAACTATGCCTGAATCGATTATTTCTATTTTGACCAATCATTTCTCTGTCAGCATTCATCAACAGTTTTTGGTTCAGGTTCTTTACTATCTCTTGAAATATCAAGATCAACATAAATAAAAATATGTCATTTATAATAATTTTATTTTGATCCCATCTTTTTTCATTGTGCACATAGTTTATAAAGATCTCATCATTCTTAGGTACTTGAATCTCTTTCAGATGTATTTGAGACTCTTCAAGAGTTAACTAAGCCTCTACAGGAGATAATTATTTTGTGGAATGACTTTCTTTAGGACAATATTTTTTGCACCAACATGTCTACCAAACTTCAGGCATGTCTTAGACTCATTTGCAACTGTGCTACCAGATTTTCCTACATAAACATCAATTCTCAATGGTGCATTTGTAGATGACACATGTGACTTTGTTACTTTATTTGTGTCGGTGAATGCATCAGGTAAGTTGTTTGCATTACCTTGTAAATGAATGATCCTTTGAACTTCATGTTCACATTGATTTATCTGGGCATCAAATGAGATAACGCTGGAACATTAAAAGTGATTTCACGTTGTTCTTTTGATTTATTTTTGTCTCCCCCTAATGGTGGGAACACTGACTCATCGAAATAAAAATTTGAAAAATGTGCTTTAAATACATCACTAGTTAAAATTTCAATGTATCTAATTATTGAAGGAGAGTTAAATCCAACATAAATCCCAAGTCGATGTTGTGGACCCATTTTGGTCCATTGTGATGGTAGAATTGGAACATATACAACATAGCTAAATACCCATAGGTGGGAAATCGATTGCTGACCAAGAACAAGTTGTGCTAGTGAATTTGTGTGATATACGGTTGGCCGAACATGAATTAAAGATGTTGCATGCAATGCAGCATGTCCCCAAACAGAAACATTTAACTTCGTCTTCATAAGTATAGGTTAAGTTATCAATTGAATACGTTTAATAAAAAAACTCAACTAAACCATTTTGAGTGTGAGTGTGTGCAACTGGATGTTCAATATCCATTCCTATGGACATGAAGTAGTTATTGAATGTATGATACGTAAACTCACCAGTATTATCAAGACGAATTGCCTTGATTGAATAATCTGAAAATTGTGCTTACAACTGAATTATTTGAGTAAGAAGCCTTGCAAAGACGACATTTGATGTAGAAAGTAGACACACATGTGAACATCTTGCTGATGCATCAACTAAAACCATGAAATAACGAAATGACTCACTCAGCGGGTATATTGGCCCACATACCTAAATTCATTGGAAAAAATCAGGAGATTCAGAAATCACCTTCGAGGGGGATGGTCTAATAATCAGTTTACCTTTTTGAATAAACAGAACATGGATAATCATTTGGTAAAAGAATTTTCTAGTTCTTTAGAAAATGTCCACGTGAGCTCTCAATGATCCTGTGCATCATTATTGATCCTGGATGACCAAGACGACCATGTCAAAGCATAAATTTTTTTAGATCAAAGCACTTCGGGTGCATCACAATATTTGATTTTACAATTTTTATTTTGGTATAGAACAATTCAGAAGAGAGAGTATGAAAATTTTCTAGTACATGCTTCTAGCATGATACACTAGATATTATGCATAAATACTTTATGCCACCCTCATTTGTTGTATCAATGAAATATCCATTATGACGTATATCTTTAAAACTTAGTAGATTTCTCTTGAATCTCCTAGAGTATAATGCATTTTCAATAAAAAAAATTTGTTCCTCGGGGGTAGCGTCATAATCGCTCTGACAGAGTTTGCAATCAAGTTTGCAGGATCTGATATTATATTAACACTGGTATATGAAGACAGTTCTGAGAAATATTTTCTATCGTGAACGATTGTATGTGTCGTAACAATATCCGCTAGACATATATCTTCATCTTTCAGCTTGGAGTTAACTAATGAATTATTATGATCCATGTCTATTAATAAAAAATTTAAACCTTATTTTAATAATATATAAGATATATAGACATGAATAATACGAAAATAATAAATAGCACATATAGACGTACATAATTATTACTTTAAGATAATATTCTTAATTAATTTTTTTATTTTATTTTCGTTCGGGTTCACAAAGAAGTTAGAAACATCCAGATTGATAAAATTTGATGGATATTCGATGATGGCGGCGCCTGATGTCCCCTCACCAAAATTTGTCTCTATCAACTTTTCATTTTCGTTGATAGGTTTTTGATAGAGACCTGCCAGATGTTTCGGCGTACAACAGCTACGCGACCAATGTCCTTTCATTTAACATCTATAACAACCATATTTACTTTTCTTAAAGAGTTTCAGTAAATTCTTCTTTTTCTTTTCTTTGCTCTGGTTGTTCCACTTTTGGTGGTGTGACCTGTTATTCCACTTCTGGTGGTGTGAGACATTTCTCTATTTCTGACTTGATGTGAAGACTTCAGACCTCCACTGTAACCCTAGCGAAAATGATTGTTTTTATTTTTATACCCTCGTCTATGGGCACGAAAAGATGTGACATTTTGTAACACCCCAAAACACACCCTGGACGGCATTACACTATGAAACCATTCATGTCATGAGAGCAACTAAATATATATCCATCAAATAAGAAACATTCTTAATTTTAACAAAATTTGGGCAGAGTCTCCTTCGTACGGGAAGCTCTCCCAAAACTCACAACCTGTACATTTATAATACCTCGACCACATCGGGTCTATCTAACCATCAAATCCAAAATATTTCATTCACCATATATACTATCCACAACAATCATCTCAAAAGAATAAGCCAAACTAAGGCCCTTACAACCCAAAAGAATTACATGAATATATTGCAGCGGAATTTCAAAAGAAACTAGACTTTACAATGTTTGTACATATTGGTTCCTAGTCTAGTACAAAAATAAAAGGGGCATCTCTAAATGTCCCACTCGGGATCCAGGTACCCCTCTAATGAGGCTTCCCCAAGGCCCGGCTCATTAGCGCCAAGCTCCTCCTCTATAGCATAATCTGAAAAATGTTAATTGTAGGGGATGAGCACGAAGCTCTGTAGCAAAATCTTCCCAAACTCAAACAAGGTTTAGGAGAGCATATAAAACGGTTGGTCTCATTTTCACAAATAGCATATATCACATTTTGAAGGAAAAGCAGGACATTTTAAATAGATCTCAAGTTTAAGTAGCAATAGTAATCGAAATGGATAAATAAACACCATATACCATTGGTAATTCATTCTACCATGAACCGTTTTCAACAAGTTCTCGCAGAATCCCATACTTCCCGAAACTCTTGTCAAAACAATTTATGGTACAATGCACGATGACCCACACTGTGTGCCCGATACAACCCACGTTACTAACCCGTGATCATTAGCGATATGAAAAGTTTATACCCACACGGCGTACAAAGGCGTCTACCCACTCCATGTGGTAGGAAAAGTTCATACCCGCGTGGCATATAAAGACGTATACCCACTACATGATACCCGGTCCATAGTAATCCATGTTCGTATCGTACTACCACACAAGCGATAGAATTCCCACAAATATCTCACATTCTAACCATACCATAAACCCCCACCGGGATAGACTAACCTCTAACACTCTACGACAATGCTCGAAAGCAATTCAAGTCCATTACAACAATCATACAAGAGATATCATTACAAACATTTTCTCAATTTACCAGAAATCCCAAAATTCCCAAATTTCACAATTTGTACCATAGCAAAATTTAAGAAAAAGAGCAAGAGATCACCATAAATATCATTTTGTTATACAATATCAAGCACTAAGGTTGTGATGGTGAGAACAAAGAAAATGTAAAGAGGAAAAATTCCTTTTTTTTAACACTAGGGTTTGAGAATGAAAAAGGGACCTTTAATGGTTACCCAACTACCACAATGTTTAAAACATGGCAATAAATGCAAGAGGATCAAGAATCAAGTAAATAATAGCAAGTATATATGATTTTGAACTAAAAGAATACATATAATTTAATCCTAGCCTCAATGTAAGAGAATAGGAAGAAATCCCCTACCTTAATGTTCTTGGAAAAATTAGGGCTTTGATCTTGAATCAACCCTTCAATCTCTTGTTTTCTCTTGATCTTGTGTTTCTCTCTTTCTCTCTTCCTCTCTTATGTTTTCTAGGGTTTGGAGTGGTGTAATGAAGGCTAAGGAGGTGACAAAATTGTATTTATAGTGGAGGAAAAATCGGCTTGTTCGCGACTTAAAATTTCAGATTTTTACAGTGACTATCGGTAGCTGATTTTGACTACCGGTAGCTCGGGTACACTGGACACTCGACTACCTGTTTGCTACCGGTAGCTCGGGCACACTGGACCATTGACTATCGGTTGACTACCGGTAGCTCGGGCACACTGGACCATTGACTACCGGTAGTTACTACCGGTAGTTGATCCCAGATTTGCCTACTTCCTTTATTTTTCATTTCTAATCCATTCCAATCTCTTCCAAAACCATCCCAAACCTCTCCAACATATATTTCTACCTCAAACCTATTTAGTACAAGTTCTAGGACATAAAATTTCATATTTTCACATACTAAAACTAAATTTCAAATATTATTTCCTCGAGTTATACTATATCAACATTTTTACAACTATTATTTAGTATATATTTATATACATATATAAACGAAAATGTGGGGTGTTACACATTTACTTCTGGAAAGGCTTGGTAGCCAGTTGGAAAAAGACTCATGATTCTTTATTAGTAATTCATTATTCTCCTCGGCAAGTAAAACACATGCTATGAGTTCATTATATGTCTTGAACCCATGTTGCCTATATTGTTCTTGTAATAAAATATTTGACGAGTGAAATATGGAATAAGTCTTCCTTAATTTTTCTGAATCCGATACAGGCTAGCACATAATTTTAGTTTAGCAGTGATTTTATGTATTGTTGAGTTGTATTTGCATATATTCTTAAAATCTTGGAGTCGAAAGGTTTAACCATTAATGTCTAGCCTTCGGAAGGATTATGGTCTTTTGATAATCAAACCTAACTTTTAAATTTTTTCACAAGTCTATAGATCATTGGCAGTGAAGTATTTATTTTTTAATCCTTCATTGATGTGATGACGAAGAAGAATCAATGACTTTGCACGATCTTTAGTAGTTGCCTTATTTTTTTTCCTTTATGGTGTCACCAAGACTTTTTGAATCTAGTAAAAGCTCAATATTTAAAGCCCATGACATGTAATTGTGACCTGAGATGTCTATAGCCAGAAATTTCAATTTTGTAATGTAGGCCATTTTCACAAAAATCTATAAAATAAATAAAATAGTCAAGTTAGATAAAAATAAATACGCTTGGCAAATCGCCATCGTTAGTAGTGGCTGATCACATATACACCAAATATTTAATATATTCATTTAATTTTATGTGTGTACATAAAGATATTTGTCTATTCATTCTTGTGTATATATATGCTGTAAAATACAAATCATAGAAAGTAAATGTTTCTTTAATGGCTCTGAAAAAAAATTTGCTCTCTTTTGTATTCGAATTCTATATGTAGTGATATTTTTTTTTTTTTATATAATCATATATCACTATGGTCATGATTCCTACAAATTTATTTGATGTAATCATATTGAAGAGCCGTTTGTAGTTTATTTTTATTTGTGTTTTTGTCAAGTTTCTTGCAAACTTATATCATTAATAAAAGACCTTATGTATTTATATTGATTTACTATCAAAAGAATCTATTTATAAATTTGTTAGAAAATTTTTGGTTTGAAAATAAAAATTTTAAAAGTTTAGGGACCTAACTAGTACTCATTATAAGATAAGGGGGTCAAAATATAAATTTAGTAATATTAATTCCACTTGCAATCTTTCAACGGTTTGCAATTGTAAGATCGATCCCTAAAGCCATGGGATCCATTATTTGAATATTTTTGGGTTTTAAAATAGTTATTTTTCATAAATGTAAAGTAAAAAAAATTTATTATTATTATTATTACAATAGCTAGATAGCAGATTTGAACTGGTGACCTCCACTCCATCAAGGTGGGGTTAACCATCTCAAATAGACTTATAGGTCTGAACAAATCCGGCGAAAAAATATTCACATATGCATGAATATAATAAGAAAAATGTTGTAAGCATCAATTAATATCTCAAGTGTTGCTGGCAAAATTTTATGCATTTAATAATTTATGAGCTTCAGGCTCTACAAATTAAATTATGAATTTTTGTATCACAATAATTTACGAAGTCATGTGCTATTTTCTGGCACAATAAAATTCTTTGTACTTCAGCTACTAGATTTTTTTTCCATATTCTTTAGGAACATAATTTATATTAAGTCTTTATGTACTTCAGGTATACAATTTATGTATTTCAGACACTAATTCAAATATAATAGCAATTTAAAAATGGGACAACAAACACCCACATCATGTTCTTCTCATAACATGTATGGTGTTAATTAAAACTGATAAATTCATATACCTTATTTTACCTTTCAGATATAGAATACTAGTTATTGCCCGTGCCTAAAGGCACTTGATGGTACTCAAAATTAATCCTAAGTAGGAGCTCAGCCCAGGAGATCAGGTCCGGAGGTCGGTTCGAAGCTCTACAGCTCGAGCTCCACTCAAGCGGAATAGTAGCCGAAATGATAGGAAAGCAGTTGGATAACAACTGCTTTCTCCCAAAACATTAGCCAAGCAACATCCCAGGCGTAAAACTCTCAATCGACCAAGATCCCCTCCCAGAATTAAGGGGGATCCCATGAACGAAGGGCAATGATCTCGGTAGAGATCTCTTAGGGTTAGGAATAGCAATATAAGTACGGTACATTACCCCAACCAGGAGGGAGAGCCCTAGTGACATAAAAAACTCTCTGTAAACATTCCGGAATAATCAATAAAGAGAAAGGAGCAAGAGCCTCCATTAGAGAGTGGACTAGCCGAGCTCATCAGCCGGTGAACCACTATATTTCTACTATATTGCACACACTACACCTCGGATAATTAGAACATTCATCCACCAATTTACGAGCCTTGTAGCTCAGATCCATCCCATGCAATTGAACCCAAACCCACTGCTCATTCTCGTGAAATAACACCATCAACACTAAACAATAAACAAAAAAAATCTTAAACAATTGTCCAAATTCAAAAAAAAAAATGGCCTAAAAATATTTGTATCAATTCTTCTTTTAAAATGACTCGAAATATATCATCGACCATATCCTCCGTATTAATGGAACTGTCATAAAAATATATAAAAACTCCCTAAAACAACACTATATATACAAATACCTTTGAAAAAAACAAATACTAACATAACCCAATGAAATTTACAATCTTTACGTAATGAACAAAATCTTACTCATTTATAAGCCTCACAAATTTATCAACTCTACTACCACTTAATCGAATGACACAATATAATTATAAACTCAACCACCATATTTCTAATGCACTCTATCCCCATGTAATAAATACCTCAAGTAAAAATAAAAAAAAGACTAACATAATACAATTAAATTCACAATCTTTAAGTGATAAATAAAATCAACTAAATCTTGCTCATTTATAAAACTCATGAATTTATCACCACTATTACCATTCAACCCCAAAATGACACTATATAATTATAAATTTAATCACAAAATGTCCAATCCTACACATATAAATATACATAGAAACACACCCACACATTTTTTTTTTTTGGTTACTAACAAACTCTTCTAACCAATAACTGTTTTTATTAGAAATACAATAATTCTATATTTTAAGATAAAATAATAATAAATTAATGTTTAATTAAAAAACAGGATAAAAATCACGGATAATTTTGACAATATTACGCAAACACCCCCTGCCATCTTATAAATAACACGGAGACTTCCTGATATTTGAAATTCATTACACAGAGATCCATTTGTTTCCTTTCCGTCAATGTTACTAACAAAAATTGATAATTTTATCCCAAATTTTTTTATTATTTTTACAATTGCCCGTCTCTAAATTGAGTACCAAAAAAATTAAAAATTTAATAAAACTAAATAAAGTTTGATTTAATACCCAAAAAATTGACTAAATGAATTTCAATATTAATTTGATAACAATAAAAATTAATTTGATATTAATTCGAAAAATTTGAATATAAATTGGACAAAATTAAATGTCAATTTTTGATAAAATTATATATTAATTTAAATCTAAAGTCATTTCATGTTGAATATTATTTGGTGTTTATAATCAATGTGGTATTTTTTATTTATATTAAGTGTTATTTACAAATTAAGAAGCAAGTAGCAAAATACATGTCATCAGATATATAAAAATTTTGAATTAATTTTATAGAATAAATAATTGCATAACATGTAATTTCATATGTTTTATAGAATAAATAATAACAAAAAAACACAGGGAAAAAAAGATAATAGTATGAGAGAGGGAGAGTATAAGATAGATAGAAAAAGAGAGTTATATGAGAGATAAAAGTCTTAAAATTGTAAAAAGAATGAAAGTCCAATTAGGATCATCGGATCAAAACAATCTGAGTCGTAAAATCTCAGGATAAACAATTTAACTATTTATTATATAGATTATTCAGTTGTGACTCACTTGGCTAGTTCTCGTACTGATAACATGTCATAAAACTAGCAAATTAATATAGGTGCAAATAACTAGTTCAAACAAACAAATAGAGAGATCGAGAGAATACTAACCAATAAAGAGAAAGAGAGAGATTGTATGTTGAGTGTATTTTTTCCGTCCATTTTGTAAGCCTTCTATAGGTCAATAATATCAAAAGGCAAAGGGAAAAATGAGTTTAACTTGGAGTGGCCATCCACTTCCATTAAGGGTGGGGGTGGTCGTTCACCTATTCAATATTTTTCAACATGATGGTGATATAAAGACTTTGAACAATGTTATAGAGACTTAATTATGGAATTTATTCAATGCAGTCATTGGATTAATTGTGAGTTCCAATGATGAATGAAACCCACTTTCAATTTAATTATTGAATAGAATTAGGTCCCCAAATTTGGTTAAAATAGAATTTTTCGAAGGCTTTACTCGATATGATAGCATTTTATTGCACTACAACTGTTGTTTTCAAGTATTGTCATAAAAAGCTAAGTAGTTGGTGACATAAAAATTGCCCATTCTCAAACTTCTGAGACAACAAAGATTAATTTGTCGTTAGTAAGACTTCTTTTACGTAATTTGTTGAACTAATTATTCACTATTAGTTCAATAAATTACGTAAAGCAGTGAACTAGATAAGGATCTCATCTCATAATTATCTATTGAGTTGATACTTAAAGCAGTGAACCAGATACCTAAAGCAGTGAATCAGGTACCTACTACAGGCCAAGCAGCTACGAAGAAATGTAAAGAACAAGAGTTGTTGAAACTAGTATATTGGAAAATCAATCAGGCAAAATAACCATGAACGGCTATAACATTATAAGTTTCTTCCTCTTAGCCGAATCTATAACGTTCATTAGGAGATTCATTTTATTTGGTTTCCCTGATCAAACTAGAGGTTACCAGGAACCATGCATAACACTAAATAGGGAGCCGCCGAATACACCAGACATGCCTAACATGTGAAATGGGTGCACATCTCTAAACAAGGTTCTAGCACCATGCAAAATCTGTCCGAAGAGAAGAGCAAAACAAATGAAGCATGTCCAAAAGTAAACCGACCCCTTGGACTGCTACGAAAAACACCATTGAATTTCAAAGTAGCACGATCTAATTCAAAAATTTCACCCAATTGAGCACATCTAGCATATTTTTTCATAGTAGCAGGATCACTATAATTGACTCCATTGAGTTCGCCATTGTAGAGAATGAATTGACAGTTGATCCTAGTGTTTTTTTGACTAACTACTAATTGAATGACAATAATAGATTAAGTCAGTAAATTAGATCTAAATAATATTATTAATTTATTATATCAAGTTGCATCACAATGTCCTCATCCATCGGGAAAAAAAAAAAGAACAAAAAAAGCAAACACTTTCATTTGCCATGATAATGTGGAAGTTTTTACGACAATCTATGACACCATGTAAAGAGTACTTTATGCATTGATTGTTTTTTCATTGCAAAAAGTAATATCTCATATCAATATTAATGTCGTAAATTTGTTTTCCTAAAATTTGCAATCAAGTCCTTATATATTAACCCCATGTTGGGGTTTAGCTCTTACTTTTTAAAATTGTCTTCTAAATCCATTTTGATTAGGGTTCGATTTGTTTCCACATACTTATCTTGGCATGGTCTATGCGCTGATCACATTGATTTCAAGGTATTGCGATGGCTATTTGATGAACAACCTCCCTCTTTCCCCGAACCACTTTCCCCCGATGTGCCCCATCAAGAAGTACGTTTGTCATTTAAGTTTTGGTTTCGCGAACAATTTTCTAACTTCGAGGATTGGATATATTTGGGTCCAATTATTTCTCTGTTTTTTTTGGCTAGTTGAGAATGAAGTACAAGAAAGTACATAATTAAATTTAAAAGCTAGAGTTTGGTGATTGAGGAGATTAACCAATGAGGTTAGAATGATCAAGCATCAATTGTAGACTGTGAATTCCCTTCTATAGTGGTATAAATCCAGTCATTTGTATGAGTCCACAATGCAGTAAATCTTGCAGCCCTCGCTTCAGCTATTGGGGGGGGGGTCATCTTCTTTATAAATTTATGCGGTTTAGCTTGAAAAGCAAGTCTACGTCCATAGGCAGAGAGCAAAAACAAGGTTTCACTATTAAGGATGAAGATTATAAATTATTCTCGAAAATAAAATAAATTAAACCCCAGTGTTCGCAAAGAGAGAACTTGTCAATGTCGAACTTTAAGTAGTTGAATAGGCTGCCTTCATGTATCAAGCTTTTGCACCTTTTTTATTCTAAACCTTGTCAATGCACCCCTAAAGTCAAATAGCTCTCATAACGTATAGGACTAAAACAAACTTTGTCCAAGATGGTATTAAACAAGTAAAGCAATGCAAAGGCCAATCTTTATAGCAACGCGACATTGTGTTTGTTTCCGAAACAAAAACAAATACCAACTAATTCAACAGGCTGCCCAAGAAATTCTCCAAATAATTGGTTTACTCAAAAAACCAATGGTTTACTTGAGAGCGCTATTTACTGGTTTACTGAAAAAAATCAAAACTCTAAAATAACTCTATACATACCAAAGGGTATACATAAAAAATCTCAATCCAATGACTCATTTCAAAAACCGTTTTTAAAAACTAAAACTCTAAAGTTTCAAAAATATTTAACACAATCAAATGAGTCATGAATAGATTATGTACTCACACTCTAATTCCAATTTTGACACCTAAGTTAAACCAAACTACGACAACTATGTATCTAGGTCAATTTATATCACCTAAGATTGATAGTATCCAAGAAGTCTTCTTATGTGTAGAAATGTAGCTTGAACTTCTTCACAATATCTTGCTTGGGTATCCAATATTCATTAACCTTTTGATCATGGATCCAGTTGAGATACAACATACATAGTGACGTCACAAAATTCGCCAATTATAATATTTTTCCTAATAGTTAACAAATATGTTGGGTTCTTTGCTATAACAACGTTCTTTATTATGATAATACCTGGGGTCATAACTTCAAGAAAGAAGTGATAGGTGATATTGATGTGTTTGGTCATTTTATGATATATTTGATTTTTGGTTAAATTTATTGTGCTATCCTGTTTGCTGACCAAAACCAAATAGCTTCTTTAACTACTTCTAATACTACCATATATTTTTCCTGTGGTAGACAAAACAACTATAGGCTATAGGGTTTCCCTTCAACTTATAGTACACTTGAATCCAGATTACAAGCTAATTTGAATCAACATAACCAACAACAGTCAAATTGATATTATCTTTTCTACAAAAGGCCAAGCCAACATCTAGAATGCCTCTCAAATATTGAAGAATCCATTTCACGGGCCAATAACCTTTCCCAAGATTAGCCATGTAACAACTAACCATACCGACTACCTCTGAAATATTTGAACAAACACAAATTATTGCATACATGATATTCCAAATTGCACTAGAGCAAGGAACACGAGACACAAAATGTTTCTCACTCATTCTATGGTGATAAATCTCCAGTTGAGTACTCAATTGCCTTGCTTGTTCAATAGGAGCTTGCATTCTTTGCATCCAACTCTTCAACCTGGCAATTTCTGGCATGTTTTTAGCAACAATAAACATGTCAACCACATAAAGTAACAAATATATGAAAGAACCATCTGATTGCCTGTGAGACACACAACAATCATAATTGTTTCTAGAGTAACATGTCTTTCCATATAGTGCTAAAACGTTTGTACCACTGCCTTGGAAACTGTTTTAAATCATATAATAAAGTTTTTAACAAGCAAACATGACTTTCTTTACCTTGAACAATAAATCACTCTAGTTTATGTATGTTAACAGTCTCTTTAGAATCAACATGTAGAAAAACTTTAATACATCAAGTTTCTCAAATTGTAGATCGAGTGAAGCAACCATGAAAAAACAATACACGAATAAGAATAAGTTTCACAACAGGTGAGAAAATTTCATTGAAGTTCACACTCTCTCTGTGGCTATAACGTTGTGCAACTAATTGTGCAACTAATTGTGCTTTGTACCTTGCAGTTTCAACCCTATCCTTCCTTTTATTTGAGGCCTTGTTTGCATCCAACAACCTTCATGCCCCTATTCCCATGTCTAGTTCTTTTGAAAGGATTATATTTCTTCAATCATAGCAATGGCCCAATGTGCAAACTCATTACCTGTGACTGCTTTTGAATATGTGAAAAAATCCCTAACCCCCAATCTCATTTGTCAAAGTAAATAACTATGCCATCAAGTTTGCATAACCATATTTCTGAGGGGAACTCACTTGTCTCCTCTACCTATCAGGTGCAATATAGTATTGATGCTCCTCCTGTGCTATATCACCAGAACTAAAATCATGCAAATTTGAAATGGGCTGCACTTGATTACTTTCAAGTACTTTTGGTGAAGCTTTCACCTGTAGCTCCATCTTCTTGCTATAACACAGTTCTTTTCCTATAGAAATAACAAACTCCTTTCTTGGGTAGGTAAGAGTAAGGCAAATATTCAAAGTGTACCTTTTTTCATGACTAGTTGATGCCCACGTACGTTGTACGTGGACTATTTTGAATTATAATTTGAGTTTTTATTTTTTACTTTTTACCCACATTATCTCCATATTTGTAGTTTATGTATGCATAACATAAGTGTGATGTTGAAAAATAAAAGAGGCAGAATGTAAAAAAAATACATTAGGTTGTTGATTTGATTACTTATTGGTTTTATAATATTTATATTTCAAATATTTTGCTTCTAACATGGTTGTGGGCAACACTCACAAGAATTCATATCAAGATTATAGAGTTTCTCACCCCAAAATGCCTTTGGATTGGAAAAAAATTACAATCTTACAATAAATGTTAAAACTCAATAAAAGTGAATAAAAATTTAATTAACAAGTAACATTTGTGTACAGTTGTTGCAAAAATTAACAGTCCAATCTCAAGCCCAAGATCATGACAAATCAAATTTCTAAATCAAAAATCAAAAATAAAATAAATAAAAATATTAAATCTAAATAGTGAATATGACAAATCACACTCTTTTAAAGTCTTAAATTACACTCAAATCAGATCATCAAAGCAGTTGATACTGAGACAACATCAATGTTTTGCATTGATATAAAAAAAGAATCACATAAACAGTCAATAATTCTTGCACTTTAAGCTCATCTTCTTCAATACAATTTACAATGCTACTTTCATAAGATCCATGATAATTAAAGATAAAAAATGAAGGTAGCTATGAAAGTTACAGAGAATAACTAAAATACTAATAGTCTCTATTATTTAAAGAAAAAAGATTTCTCTACTCTTTGAAAAGTGAGGGTTTGAAAGGAGGGCGCTGTTATTCTTATATTGTTTTGTAATTTTATCTAATGTTATGAATATGAGAGGCCTTTGACTTGATCCGAAATGTGTACACCCAAGTGCAGGCGGTTAAGTTATAGTAATAATCCGGTTTGAGTCCGGAGTCGAACCCACAGGGAACTCTTCTTGGTGTTTTGGGGTAAGCAGTGGTAGAGACCTATTGATTGTAACCCTTGAGATTTGAAGTTGTGTGAGGTGTGAGATTTCCTGGACAGAATATAAGATTCTTTCCAAGAGATTTTTCTAAACAAAATATGAGATAAGCTCTAATGTAAAAGAGTCACTCTTTAGTTCAAGGATCTGGACATGTAGTGTGACGCCCCAAAACCCGGGGGTCCTTTATTAGCCGTTGACCATCCGTCAACCCGCGGAAATACTCGTGATAGTCGTATAACCCGACACCACGTCATTCACATTGCTTTTGACCGGATTTACCATCCACAAGGTCAATTATACCTCAATTTATGTCAATTTATGTCATAGGAACTAAAGAAAACAAAGCCCAAAAGCATGGCTAAGCATTTTGAAAATTTCAAATTTTTGGAAAACCTTCCGGAAGGTTTTGACTCAACCTTCCGGAAGGTTTGCTCACTGGAAAGGTTCTTCCGGAAGGTCTTTCTTAACCTTCCGGAAGGTTTTGCCTTCTGGAAAATAGATTGAAAATGAAACGTGTCGACCTTCCGGAAGGTGTACTCAAACCTCCGGAAGGTTTTGCTCACTGGAAAGGTTCTTCCGGAAGGTCTTTCTTAACCTTCCGGAAGGTTTTGCCTTCTGGAAAATAGATTGAAAAAAAGACGTGTCGACCTTCCGGAAGGTGTACTCCACCTTCCGGAAGGTTTTACCTTCTGGACCACAATTCTGCCTTAACCTTCCGGAAGGTGTTAGTGACCTTCCGAAAGGTTTTGCCCATAATTTCTTCCTTCCTTAGTTTTTCAATTCGAATCCGTTTCAATTTGCTTCAAAATCATCCAAAACTTATACAATGAAGTTTCTAACATAAAACATTGTTTGTACAAGTTCTATTACAACCCAATACATATATTTACATGTCAATATCAATTTTCCTTAAAATTTTTACAAACATTCAAAACAAAGCCACATCCGGCTTTCTTCGTCCTTGAAGCCCGTATGAGGGTCTTCCACCCATGCATATCCCACACCTGAAAATGTTGTCCCACGAAGGGTGAGCCACGCTCAATAGGATATCCTCCTACAGAGGCTACTCCCCAACCTAAATGCATATGAAATGCGCACATGCAACGATCAACAAGCATCAACCAATCCAACAAGAGTACACACTTTCATGTTAGAAAGCTACCATGCTATGCTATGTCATGCCATGATATGAGATGGAACTCACTCACGCACCTTATCCCGAGTCTTCCCCGACTCACACAACACAATGCAAAAGCCAATGTGTATGAACCCGTCTATTGACGGAAAAACCCTCCCAATGATCGTTTGAGATAAAAGTTATGTCTTTATAAAAAATCAAATCATTGTTAGAGGCTACCCATTGAATGGGTGTTTTTTTTATATATAAAAATCTTGTGTCTTCTTGGGCAACGGATTTTGGAGTCGCACCACTGGCTCCGTGGGCCATGCCACTTTTCTGGAATTTCACCGCCGGTCAAATGACTAAACCAAGTGGTTCCGGGTTTTTCACCCGAGGGAGTGTCTAGCCCTACTTGCTTTACCCGACACAAGTTTTCCTTATGCAATGCAACCGTGCAACTCAGTCGGATCTTCGATCCCGACTTTCCCGAGTTCACGTACCAACCACCAAGATTAGGTGTTTGATCCACAACACATGCACACACCCACACTCATGCCTATGACCCATGAATGCGATGTCAACTCACCCACACACACTCATGTCTTATAACCATGAATGTGATGTACCCATGAGAATGCAATGTAATATACCCTTGCATCTTCTCCACATGTTCAATATGTATGAATGCCATATTAACAACTCAACAATAAATCCACATATCCATGGTACTTCATATCATAAGCGTATGCATATAAATACCATAATTCAACACTTTGTCAACACCTCGTAAGCATGTGTATATCAACATTTTCCTTAATCACAATATCCAAGCATGTTATACATAGTTCATGCAAAACATACTTCACATTTTCATCAAAGCATTTACTCAACACCTTCAAAGCATCCAAGATCATGTAATCACATAATATACTCAAATTCATCATAAAGCTCAAGAAATCATATTAATTGATTTCTACACAATTATACCAAGATAGAATTCATTCTACCCATAACATAACCTCATATGTCATAATTTCTCAGGAAATTATCAACAACCATTCCTAATTGTCCATTTCATTTAGGAATTCACTTTACCCAATTTCCCATATCAATTTTCTACACTTCAAGTTTCTTTATGAAATTTACCCATCAAGTAAATTTATTTACCCATTTCATACCAACCTTGCTTAGCACATTTGGTACTCATTTCCCACACATGAAATGCATTAGTGGTACATTAAACTAGAGAATGTGATTTAAATCTTGCTACCCATTCTCAATACCCATTTCACCCAAATAACCACAATAGGCAAGTGATACATATATATATACACCTACCCATTCCATATAACCTTCCTAGGTTGGAAATAAACCTAAGTAGGAAGAAAACCCTACCTCTTGTAGCGTGTAGAATCGCCGTGGGAAGCTCCTAGAACTCAAAGCAAGCTTGAATCCTCCACTTCCAAATTTTCGGCCTCCCAACGTTCGGTGAAAGCCGTTGTTTTTGATGTCCACGCGTAGCCCTCGTCGAGTAGAACAATCTTTGTTCTTGGCCCAAGTGGATTCGAGCTCTATAATGGAGTAGATCGTAGAGAGAAGTTTTGGAGAACCCTCACTCTCTCTCTCCTTTCTATCGGCTGAGCAATGAGCAATTATGTGGGAAAAATTAGATTTTCCCCCTATTTATATTTTTAGAATACTTGGCCCACAATTGGCCACACGCCCCTTTTAATTCCGGGTTCGTTTTAATCCCGAAACGATTAAATTTCGCTCCGGTTCGAGTTCAAAATATTTTTATTTTAACTTGTCTCTAATATTTCCCCAAACTTGGAAATTTTATAAAAATTTCGTGTACAGGGTCACCCGGGGTCCGCTCGTCTCGTAAAACGCGAAAAATCCGACTATCTCGGAATTCAACGAAATTTGACGTGGTAACTAGATTTCGCGAGACGAATCCAACGGTGAAATCCGTTTCGTCATCCGAGATCTAGATAAATTTAGTTTTTCAACTAGTACCGAAGTGGCAATTCACCTATTGCCCTTGTTCGTCAAAGTTTAAATTTTCCGGGGTTTCACATGTAGTTAATTATCCGGTATGTTACATTTGTGCTTAATAACTCAATTAACCCCCGTGTCAATAGCAGGTTAATCAGAAGATAAATGTGGATTAAGAGAATTAAGAACATGATTCTGATGTCTTTCTAGAAGTTTACAAGAATTGTCTGTGCCGAGACTTAACCCATCTACAAACAAGCAAGTGTTTCTACAAGACATCCAATCATGACGTTAATGTTCCATTTCCATTCCTTAATTGAAGCTCAATAATGGTGAAGATTGAAGGGTAGTCATGAATATTTAGCCGGGGTACTTGCCTTGAACCAATGAGTCTTTCTATACAAGAGTTATCTATGTTATTGTAACACCCCGCATTTTATTTCAGATATGTATATAGATATATAGTAAATAATTGATGTAAAAATGTGGATATGTGTAGTGATGTGTGTTTGAATTTGGTAGATTGAAAAAGTAGAGATTTAAAATGTTAGTGGAAATAATAGTTGAAATTTGGTTTTTAATAAGTGAAAATATGAAATTTTAGGTCCTAGAACTTGTATTAAATAGGTTTGGTGTAGAAATATGTGTTGGAGAGGTTTAGGATAGATTTGGTTGGCTTAGGAATGGATTGGAAATGGAAAAAGGGATGAAACAGGCTGTGAACAGTGCACATAAACAGTGCACTGGCTGCAATTTCAAGTGCGGTTTTGACCTTGATGCAGTCAATATCTCTCAAAATTCAACACATTAAAGTTGTAGAGCTCTTTCTTAGCATTCCATAACATCTTGAATCATCTCAATCGGAGCTCGGATAAGAGAGTTATACCCAGATAACGAAGTGATGTCAAAACAGCCCAATTAGCTTGAACAGTGCACGTGAACAGTGCACTGGCTGCAACTTCAAGCCCAATTTCGATCTCGATTCATTCAATATCTCTCAAAACTCAAAACATGAAAGTTGTAGAAATCTTTCTTAGCGTTCCATAGCATCTTGAATCATCTCAATCAGAGCTCGGATGAGAGAGTTATACCCAGATAACGAAGCGATGTCAAAACAGCCCATGAACAGTGAAATTCGGGGCAGCTGTGTTTAAAACCCCATTTACATTACATTTTCTCTCATTTCATACATTTCACTTTCAACCCACATCTCTTAGAGCCTTAGGAGAAGATAAAGGGAAGAAGAAAAGGGAGAAAGAGAGTCTCTAAAGCTTGGGCTTTGGTTTAAAATTCTTGATTTCAAGGTAGGGGTTTTCTTACATTCTTGTCCATTGAGGTTAGGGCATAAATATATGTATGTTTTCACTCTCATTCTTATATATATGGTATGAAATACTTGATTCTTGACATTCTTGTAAAGATTATCATGTTTTAAACAAATTTATGGTGGAATAACCAATAAATCCCTTTTTCTCATCTTCAAACCCTAGGTTTCAAGAGAAAGGGATTTTTCTTTTGATTTCTCCTATGTTCTTGATTTCAAAACTTTAGTGTTTCATATTGAACAACAAAATGGTATTTATGATGATCTCTTGTACATTTTCTTATATTACTCTTTGTACAACTATTTGCGAAAATTGGGGATTTATGGAATCGTTGGTTATGTGTGATGATTGTTGGTATGATATGTTCTTGTATGGTTGTTGGAATGAACATGGGTGAGAGGTTCCTTGTAAGGATGCTCATTCCTTCTCAAAAGGTTCCCGGTAAGGATGCTTGGGAAACAATATCGTGATGAGTGAGAGGTCCCTTGTAAGGATGCTCATTCCTTCTCAGGAGGTTCCTTGTAAGGATGCTTGAGAAACAAAGATAACATGGAGGGGGTGGAGGTTACTGTTAAGTATGCTACCTACCAAAGAGAACCTTGAGGGGGGTGGAGGTTACCGTTAAGTATGTCGCCTGCCCAAAAGACTTGTTGGAAATTATTTTTGGTGAAACCGATTATTATTTTTACGCTGTGCTCGTTTATTCATTTAATTATTGTTTTTACATAAACCTGAGATCTGTTTGAAATGTCACTGTTTTATTTCAAATTGTATATCTATGTTATGTTGAAAAATGAGACCGACCGTTTTCTATACTTTTCTAAACCTTGTTCGAGTTTGGGAGGATTTTCCTACAGAGCTTCGTGCTCACCCCCTACATATAAACCTTTTCAGATTTTACACTTGAGGAGGCGGCGGGAGTCGAGGAACCCGTGCATTGGGAGGCCCCACCCGAGGGGGAATCTAGATCCCGAGGTGGACATGCAGAGCTATAAGTTTCTTTTGTACTAGACTAGAGAAATTATTTTGAGATCATGTAAAGTCTAGTATTTTGTTATTCCGCTGCGTTATCATAGTTTAATTCTTTGGAAATGTAAATGCCATTGTTGGGCATATTCTTTGGATATTGTGGCCATGGTTTGACTTATTCTTTTGGAATGTTATTGTGGGTATTACATACGGTGAATGGAAATCTTTTGGGATGATGTTGTAAATATTTTATGGATAAATGGACCCGGTGTGGTCGATGTAGTATAATTGCACAGGTTGTGTTTTGGGTAGAGCTCCCCGAACAAAGGAGACTCTGCCCGAATTTTGTTAAATTAAGGACCCCCGGTTATTTATGGATTTTATTAGTGCTCTCATGGTGTAAATGGTTGTTAGTATGTAATGCCGTCCAAGGGGGTATTTGAGGCGTTACAGATTTGGTATCAGAGCTTAGGCTTTAGGTCTTACATGGGAGCTGTAGGTTATGGATTACCACTAGAGAGATAGGATTAGGTTGATTAAGATTGTTGACCATTGGGTTCATCCGTTTGAGTACTTCACGTTGGGGAGCCCGGTCCTCTTTGTGAAGAAGCATGACGAAACACTTCGGTTATGCACAGATTATCGAAGCTTGAATCGGGTGACAGTGAAGAATAAATACTCGTTGCCACGAATTGCTGACTTATTCGAACAATTGAGGGGTTCTTAGTATTACACCAAGATTGACCTTCGTATCGGGTATTCCGGCCATACTTAGATCAGTTTGTCATTGTGTTCATTAATGACGTATTGATTTATTCACGGACTCAAGAGGAACATGCACATCATCTCTCTATTGTGCTACAGACATTGAGAGATCATAAGTTATATGCTAAGATGAGCAAATGTGAGTTCTGAATGAAGGAAGTGAAGTTCCTTGGCCATGTTGTGTCGAAACAGGGCGTAGCCGTTGATCCCGCTAAGATTGAAGTCGTGATGAAATGAGAACCACCTAAGAATGTGACGGAAGTACGTAGTTTCCTGGGTTTAGCAGGCTACTACCAGAGGTTTGTAGAAGGGTTCTCAAAGCTTGAGATGCCGATGACTCGCCTTACAAAGAAGGGGGAGAAATTCAAGTGGACTCAAGCGTGTGAACTAGCCTTCCGCACCTTGAAGGAGAAGTTGACGACGGCTCATGTCCTCATCATTCCGAGTAGTGGGGAAGGATAGGATGTTTACACCGATGCTTCGCTATGAGGCTTGGGATGTGTGCTAATGTAAGGAGGAAAGGTGGTTGCTTATGCCTCGAGGCAACTCAAGACTCATGAGCATAATTATCCCACTCACGACTTAGAGCTTGACGTGGTGGTCTTTGCTCTTAAGTTGTGGAGGTGTTACTTATATGGAGAGAAGTTTCAAATGTTTTCGGATCATAAGAGCCTCAAGTATATCTTCACACAGAAAGACTTGAATCTCCGGCAGAGAAGGTGGATTGAGTACTTGGAAGATTATGAGTTCACGCTCAACTACCATCCGGGGAAGGCCAATGTAGTTGCCGATGCTCTTAACAGGAAGTCTCGGGGTGAAATCAATTTTCTTGCGGTAAATAGGTGGAAAATGATTGATGCATTGGAGGAGTACGATCTATGGGTGGATGGACCGGAGTATCAACCATATTTATTCAACCTTGTAGCTCAACCGACGCTTCGACGACGGGTAGTGGAGTTGCAATGCCTGGATTTGGAACTCGATTGGATTAGAGCCCGATTGGAGAATGGAGAAGCGATTGAAGGATGGTCTTGGAAGAATGGAGAGTTGAGATATGGGGAGAAGCTATGTGTCCCGATGATTCGTCCCTAAAGGAGGAGATACTAGGAGAGTGTCATCGCTCCAAGTTTGCTATCCACCCCGGTAGCACAAAGATGTATAGGGACATGAAGCGTCAATACTGGTGGAGGGGAATGAAGCGAGATGTGGCCAAGTATGTGGCAAAATGTGCGGTGAGCCAGCAGGTGAAGATTGAGCATCAAAGGCCAGGAGGAGTCCTACAGTCTTCGCCTATTCCAGAGTGGAAGTGGGATCACATCACCATGGACTTCGTGTCGGGTTTACCATGGACGTCGCGCGGGCATAATGCAGTGTGGGTCATTGTGGATAGACTCACTAAGTCTGCTCACTTTTTGGGTATGAAAACCACGGATACATTCGAGACTTTGAGCCAGCTGTATATCCATGAGATAGTGAGGTTACATGGCGTTCCGCTCTCGATTGTGTCGGATCGTGACTCTAGGTTTGTGGCGAGATTCTGGCAGAGTCTACAACAAGCGATGGGGACGGAGTTACACTTCAGTACGGCTTTTCATCCCCAAACGGATGGCCAATCCGAGAGGGTGATACAGATTGTGGAGGATATGTTACGCGCTTGCGCGTTGGACTTCAAGGGGAGTTGGAGCGACCACATACCGTTGGTGGAGTTTGCTTACAACAACAGCTATCAGGAAAGTATTGGGATGGCACCGTATGAAGCATTGTATGGAAGACCATGCCGATCACCGACGTGTTGGTTAGAAACCGGCGAGAGTAGTTTGTTTGGACCGGACATTGTTCGAGAAACTACGGAGAAGATTCAACTCATCCGAGAGAGGCTACAGATGGCGCAAAGTAGACAGAAGAGCTATGCGGACCGCAGACGAAGACCTTTAGAATTCAAGGTGGGAGACTACGTATTTCTCAAGGTGTCACCCAAGAAGGGCGTGTTTCGATTCGGCAAGAAGGGGAAGTTAGCGCCAAGATATACCGGACCGTTTGAGGTATTCAAAGCGGTAGGCAAGGCAGCATATCAACTTCGACTACCAGCCCAGCTATCCGGAGTACATGATGTGTTCCACGTGTCCATGTTGAGAAGGTGTCACTCGGATGCAACTCCAGTCGTGAACTTGGAGGAGATTGAAATTCAAGACGGAGCAACCTACGAAGAACAACCGGTAGAAATTCTCGACGCCCAGGAAAAAGTGCTTCGCAACAAATTTATCAGATTGGTGAAGGTTTTGTGGCAACACCATGGAGTGGAGGAAGCTACATGGGAACCGGAGCAAGAAATACGGGAGAAGTATCAATATTTGTTCGCTACTTGAGGTAAGTTTCGAGGACGAAACTTTCTTGAAGGGGGGTGGATTGTAACACCCCGCATTTTATTTTAGATATGTATATAGATATATAGTAAATAATTGATGTAAAAATGTGGATATGTGTAGTGATGTGTGTTTGAATTTGGTAGATTGAAAAAGTAGATATTTAAAATGTTAGTGGAAATAATAGTTGAAATTTGGTTTTTAATAAGTGAAAATATGAAATTTTAGGTCCTAGAACTTGTATTAAATAGGTTTGGTGTAGAAATATGTGTTGGAGAGGTTTAGGATGGATTTGGTTGGCTTAGGAATGGATTGGAAATGGAAAAAGGGATGAAACAGGCTGTGAACAGTGCACGTGAACAGTGCACTGACTGCAACTTCAAGCGCGATTTTGACCTTGATTCAGTCAATATCGCTCAAAAATAAAAACATGAAAGTTTTAGAGATCTTTCTTAGCATTCCATAACATCTTGAATCATCTCAATCGGAGCTCGGATGAGAGAGTTATGCCCAGATAACGAAGTGATGTCAAAACAGCCCAATTAGCTTGAACAGTGCACGTGAACAGTGCACTGGCTGCAACTTCAAGCCCAATTTCGATCTCGATGCATTCAATATCTCTCAAAACTCAAAACATGACAGTTGTAAAAATCTTTCTTAGCGTTCCATAGCATCTTCAATCATCTCAATTAGAGCTCGGATGAAAGAGTTATGCCCAGATAACAAAGCGATGTCAAAACAGCCCATGAACAGTGAAATTCGGGGCAGCTGTGTTTAAAACCCCATTTACATTACATTTTCTCTCATTTCATACATTTCACTCTCAACCCACATCTCTTAGAGCCCTAGGAGAAGATAAAGGGAAGAAGAAAAGGGAGAAAGAGAGTCTCTAAAGTTTGGACTTTGGTTTGAAATTCTTGATTTCAAGGTAGGGGTTTTCTTCCATTCTTGTCCATTGAGGTTAGGGCATAAATATATGTATGTTTTCACTCTCATTCTTATATATATGGTATGAAATACTTGATTCTTGACATTCTTGCAAAGATTATCATGTTTTAAACAAATTTATGGTGGAATAACCATTAAATCCATTTTTCTCATCTTTAAACCCTAGGTTTCAAGAGAAAGGGGTTTTTCTTTTGATTTCTCCTATGTTCTTGATTTCAAAACTTTAGTGTTTCATATTGAACAACAAAATGATATTTATGATGATCTGTTGTACATTTTCTTATATTACTCTTTGTACAACTACTTGAGAAAATTGGGGGTTTATGGAATTGTTTGTTAATTGAGGAAATTGTGGATATCATATTTCTTGTATGGTTGTTTGGAGGAACATGAGTGAGAGGTTACTTGTAAGGATGTTCATTCATTCTCAAGAGGTTCCTTGTAAGGATGCTTGAGAAACGAAGCCTTGAGGGTGAGAGGTTCCTTGTAAGGATGCTCATGTCAAAAGGGGACAGTATGTGATTTTCTCAAGAGGTTCCTTGTAAGGATGCTTGAAAAATCAAACCTTGAGGGTGAGAGGTTCCTTGTAAGGATGCTCATGCCGGGGAGAACAATCTTATATCATGTGTGGGAAATGGTTTATATTTTGAAAATGGATGTTTATTGAAACTTAGTTGTTATTGTTCATTTCTATTACTATTGCTACTTAAACTTGAAATCCGTTGTAAAATGCCCATGTTTTACTTCAAAGATTATATATGCTATTGATTTCCTCTCTTAGTCTTTTTGCAAAGATTATAGGCTTGAACAAAGTTAGGGTTGAATACCCATGAAATCCCTTTTCTTGTCTTAAAAACCCTAGTATTTGAAAATGATGGATTTTCTTCTTAAATGTGTTCCTTGTTATTGATTTCTAAACCATAGTGATTTGTGTTGAGTAGTAAAATGACGTGGTTACGATCTCTTGTATTTTCCTAATTGTTTATTGAACTTGCCTCATAATGGATTTGTGGATCTTTGGAAAAATTGCTTGTAAATTGGGGATTTATGGAATCGTTGGTTATGTGTGATGAATGTTGGTATGATATGTTCTTGTATGGTTGTTGGAATGAACATGGGTGAGAGGTTCCTTGTAAGGATGCTCATTCCTTCTCAAGAGGTTCCCGGTAAGGATGCTTGGGAAACAATATCGTGATGAGTGAGAGGTCCCTTGTAAGGATGCTCATTCCTTCTCAGGAGGTTCCTTGTAAGGATGCTTGAGAAACAAAGATAACATGGAGGGGGTGGAGGTTACTGTTAAGTATGCTACCTGCCAAAGAGAACCTTGAGGGGGGTGGAGGTTACCGTTAAGTATGCCGCCTGCCCAAAAGACTTGTTGGAAATTGTTTTTGGTGAAACCGATTATTATTTTTACGCTGTGCTCGTTTATTCATTTAATTACTGTTTTTACATAAACCTGAGATCTGTTTGAAATGTCACTGTTTTATTTCAAATTGTATATCTATGTTATGTTGAAAAATGAGACCGACCGTTTTCTATACTTTTCTAAACCTTGTTCGAGTTTGGGAGGATTTTCCTACAGAGCTTCGTGTTCACCCCCTACATATAAACCTTTTCAGATTTTACCCTTGAGGAGGCGGTGGGAGTCGAGGAACCCGTGCATTGGGAGGCCCCACCCGAGGGGAATCTAGATCCCGAGGTGGACATGTAGAGCTATAAGTTTCTTTTGTACTAGACTAGAGAAATTATTTTGAGATCATGTAAAGTCTAGTATTTTGTTATTCGGCTGCGTTATCATAGTTTAATTCTTTGGAAATGTAAATGCCATTGTTGGGCATATTCTTTTGATATTGTGGCCATGACTTGACTTATTCTTTTGGAATGTTATTGTGGGTATTACATACGGTGAATGGAAATCTTTTGGGATGATGTTGTAAATATTTTATGGATAAATGGACCTGGTGTGATCGATGTAGTATAATTGCACAAGTTGTGTTATGGGTAGAGCTCCCCGAACAAAGGAGACTCTGCTCGAATTTTGTTAAATTAAGGACCACCGGTTATTTATGGATTTTATTAGTGCTCTCATGGTGTAAATGGTTGTTAGTATGTAATGCCGTCCAAGGGGGTATTTGGGGCGTTACAGTTATAGAAAGAATTCTTGGTTATACAAAGTACCTTAGCTTTGCTAGATGCAATCAATCATTCAATAAGCATGGGTAATATAAAGCATTAAACATAATCGAAATTGCACAAATATAACATTCGGATAATTTATACATGCCCTTCTCCTCTTACTAAAGAGTGAATGAAAAACTACTCACTCTTCATGACTTTGGTAAAGCTAGAAAAGTGAGTGATGATCATTCCTCCAAGTAGAGGGTTCACAAAACAAATCACAATAAACAAGGAGCCGATCTTCGACAAAGAATGAGTGAATCACGTTCCACCCTTCACGGCTTTGGCGAAGCTCTAGAAAGGTGGAAGAGTTTCACTCCTCTAAGGGAAGAAAGAAGTTCAAGCAATGGAAGTGAATGAAACACAAATTAAAGGTAGAAGAAAGATAGTCACTTTTGGAGAGTGATCCACAACCAAAGGTAAGCTATCTCCCTCTATGCATGTAAATGAAAGCATAAGCATAAAACTACTTTTATAACAAGCTAAGAGATGCTGGACTAATGCCAAACCAATCTCTAGAACAACTACTTCATACGAGGAAATATAAGATTACTCTACAACAATATTGGTGGGAGTCTAAGCCTCCATCAACCTCTCTACTTGGTCCCCTTGAGCTCTCCAACAATGGGAGTATTTATAGGCAAGAGGAGGAGACAAGAGGGCGTGAAGGAATAGTGTATGCCGCCCAAGTCCAAGTGAAAAACCAACTACTCTGTAACCAGTCTGTGGAGAACGTTTGAACGTGAGTTGGCATTCGAACGTTGTCTCTGTTTCTGCTTTATGGGTGTTCGAACGTTGTCTGGCGTTCAAACGTTGTCTGGCATTCGAACGTTTCTTCTGTCTTTGTTGTATGGGCGTTCGAACGCCAGATGTGGTCTGACCTTCTCACTCAAGTGACCTGTGGTCTTCTGTGAAGTTCATTTTCACACTGTATGCAGTAGTCTAGTCTTAAATCAACTCAAGTGGACGTTCGAACGTTAGATGGCGTTCGAACGTGATACTCAAGTGCCTTAGAGTCTCCTTCTTGGCTGCAACACGCCTTCTCTTAGTAGTCAGGTCTGCTCACAGTTCAAGTGGACGTTCGAACGTGAGTTGGCGTTCGAACGTTCTTGGTGTGCTACAAGCTTCTCCAATTTTGTTCCCTAATGTGTTGGTGTTACACTCAAGTGTCATACTTAATGTTCTTTGAGTCCTTGTTCACTTTAAGACCTGAAATGACATTACTTAAACTCCATCAAAGTACAGTTAGTATTAAAAAGGCATAGTAAAATGCTAATTTTAAGTACTAATCAGCCTTCCTATAGTAATACTATATATTCATTGCACTTGTAATTACAAATATTTACTCCTAGAAAGGGAAGGGTATAAGAGTTAAAGTGGAAAATAGGATATGATTGTCTTTATATGACTAGCAATGCACTACGTGCGTTGCACGTGAATTCTTTTATTGAAATATTTGATAAAACACATAAAAAAATCTAATAATATAATAAAATTAGATATTATCTCATATTTATCATACTTAAATTATTTATATTCTATTCATAACTACTAATATCCAATTGACTCATTTTCTGTGATTCTTTCATTTGAGTTACCAAATAGTAATGTTATAGATTTTTTTTATTTTTTTTCGATTTTTTTTTGTCTTTCTTGTTTTTACTATGTGCCTCAATAGTTTTTTACTAAATTATTTTGTTGAAGAAAAAAAGCTATATATATTCATGTTTGGGCATTAGAGATTGATGGACCAGGCCCAAGGGCCCAACTCATGTTATAAGCCCAGTCTGAATAAAGAGCTCAATTTGAAGAGATCCAGTGGGACTAGCCCAAAAGAGGGTCCACTCCCAGTCAAGCTCATCAGGGTTGGAGGAGTTACATCACCAAGGGAGTAAGCAAGGTCATCCAAGAGCCTTATCCACGCCGCCTTGAAAAGAGTCAACCACCACGTCATCTTGACCGGATCTTACGGGGAGCGCCGTAACTATTTCATCCATTGAAAAGATAGCGCCAACTCCACCAGATTAGCCACGTAGTTACTGATAAGTAGCCTCAATCTGTTAGGAGACGACTATAAATTGTAAGCTCCGCCAACACTTGGGGGCATCACACTCAATCGAGCACATCTGCTATTACTCTCATCTCCCTCTGATAGCTTGTATCTTTCTGCTCTCACTACACACCTCGAAGTAATAAAATACTCAGGCGACCCTAGCCCTTCAAAGTGGACGTAGGCCACATTGACTGAACCACTATAAATCCTTGTCTCGTTTAGCTTGTTATTTCTCTCCACTTTATTATTGCATTAATTGGTACTCATTTGACCGGTGGTGCATAAAACCAATTTGTGCATCATCAGAGATGATATTGTATCAATGGAGTTATCGACATGTATTAATATTGAGGTTTTGAAAAAAAAAAAGAATAATACTTTTTTTATATATCACGTTAAACATGACTATTCAAAAGTTTTGCAAAGATAGAGAGATTTATATGATTTATTAGAGATTAATTTGTTATTTAAATACATAGGGATATAACAGTAATATATATATTTAAATACAAAATGACATGTTAGCCTTTATAGTTTTTTATAAGGGTAAAATAGTTAATCAAAAGTTTTTCATGCTAAGGTACTTTTATTAGTAGTATAGATATAGATATAGATTAAATAGGGGTAGAATAGGAAATCAAAAGTTTTTCTCATTAGTTTCCTTTTATTAGTAATATAGATTATACACGTTGAATTGCTAAACACAGTCTAGAGGGGGTGAATAGGTTTATTAAAAAAAATTCGATTGAACAATCACCAATTTTAAACCTAACACACCACAATTATTGATTAATAATTTAATTATGCAATTAAGAATGTGAACCTCTTTTTCAACAACCCGAATAACCCGTCATGTTAATTATGCAATCAAATTCACCACAAATGATCCCACCACCAATCCAACCATTCAAAAAATCCAAATTGATGAATGACTTAAATAAATCAATTAAAGTGACAATTCATCAAACATTGTGTATGCAATTGCAAGTCTGTGTATGTGTGAAACTAAAGTAATCAATAGGAACATTCACAACACAAGTAATTTGTTAACACATAAACCCTTCATGAAAAAAAAAAGTGTAGAACGAATCCCGATCTACCTAGAGCCTAATCCGCTAAACTCCAAGTCAATTTATAAGTACTCGATTCTTATATCTCAATTAATTATAATGCTTAGATGCTCATTTTCATTGTAAATCTCTCATCCTATGTCCCACCGAAGTTATGAGTAGCTTTACTTGGACGTGCTCACCGCAATGAATCGTCTAGGGTGCACAACAATGAATCGTCTAGGCCCTTCAAGAAATCTTTAAGGCTCCACACCCAAAACTCTCGAAATGCACACATTGTCATACCCCCTGCCCCGAATCAAATAGGGTGGGCGGCGGACTGGCCACGAAAGCCTTAACTAACCAACCTTGTGCATAATAAATGCAAAGTACAGCGGAACACAATTAGTAAAGTGATCCATTCCACATATCTAATGAATACCATAGGAGTAAACTAAACATCATTATTAAACCCAAGTAAAACCATAATCAAATCATAAGGTTTACAACTCTAAACATAAACAACATGTTCCCAAAATAATTAAATAACTGTTTCAAAATCATAAACGATACTTATTTCTAAAGACCTATAATAGAATAAACCTTCAAGTTCTCTAAGCCTTTGTTTGTCTATAGACTTACTCATCACTCTGATCCTCACCTAAAAAATATTAAATGTTTGTATGAGCACAACAACCCGTAAATAGCACCCACCTGTAATGATGTATTAAAATAAGTCTCACAGTTTATATACAAGAAATAAATTTTGATATATACATAAGTACAACAAATTGTACCTCAGCCTCTCTCACATACTCATTTAAACAAAATAATCCCATGTTTCCAAATATCTTTATAAATGAAAATTCATTTATAACCCAAACACCCATACCCACACACTCAATTTCAAATGCATTTTTCTATCTTTAGCCTGATAGCTAGGCCCCATCTCATGTTTGTTATCACTAGCATGTAATTGGCCCCGTCGCTTATCATCACTAGCCCGATGATTGGCCCATATCTTCACATTCCTATACCGGTCACACTAGTATCCCTTCACGTTACCATTTAGACATGGTAACCCAATCCCCATCTTATAAAACATAGTTTTAACACATACCAAAATTATTGTTTTAGTCCCGACGCACACAAAATTTTTCTTTTATCGCAACAACTCAAAATTGAAAAATATTTAATTTCAGCCCCAACTATCAACATATATAGCATATATATGAAATATCCATGCACACACACTCACAAGTCTAGTATAGAAAATCCCTCCAAAGAAAGTAGTACACTACTCAGTTTGATTCTCGGACTCCAATTCAAAACCCTTAGTTCCAATCTCAATACAATCATCACCTATACCAAAATAACATATATCGATCAATCCCTATTTCTATCTTAGTAATTTCGTATCTCTATATTTAGTTTTCGTACTTCCTATCTATTGACATGTACTTTATATATCATTTACATATAAATAACCTTTCTATGGTAGAAGAGTCGAAGTAGGCCGTTTCCTTTTGGGTTCTTTGTACTCATTGCAATGTTTATGAATTAGAACATCACCTTTTGTTTAATTTTGCCCTGAGTTCATTTACCTAATTGCAATTTGATTTGAGTATTTTGATTTAGTCCATGAACTGATTAACATGAATGGAAATGTTATATGTGCATGGTATTTATTTTTTGGAATAAGATAAACTCAAGTTGGGGGGTGTGATTAGTGTGGAACATTGCACATTTAACAACTTCATTCCATCCATTTTAACTTGTTTTTGTAGTGAATTTTGGGACATTGGATTCAAATCGATGATTAATGGAGAATGACTTGATTACAAGTGATAAGATGGAAAGTGCAGGCATAAAGCACCTCATAAAGTGATTATGGAAAATGGGCAAGAAAGGAATTCAAGACAAATGGCTCAGGAGATCAAAGAGCTAAAAATCTCAAAATAGGCAGAGTAGGTACCGGTACCACGTCACCAGGTACCGGTACTTGAGCTCTCTGGAAAGAAGGTACCGGTACCTCATCACTAGATACCGATACCTAGAACATGAAACTCAACCTGCTGAAATAGATGAAATGAAGAAGGAACTGGTACCAAAACCTTCTGGAATTTAGGTACTGGTACCTCCTTGCCTTAGATACAGATACCTCTCACTTGTGCCCCCGATGATTTAACCTAGAAGAAATGCAGTAGGTACCGGTACCTCTTCACTGGATACCGGTACTTGATCCCTCTGCCTGTCGAGCTACCGGTACCTCATATCTGGGTATCGGTACCAAGAACCCAGAAAAATCATATCATCTTCCAAATGACTCCACCAACTACGAGGGCCGACCTTTTGATATCTAATCCATGTTCTGAAATTTTTAACACTCCATTATGACCTCCTAACCTTTGCACTCAAAAAATAAGCATGAGGGAGTGGATGGGGGCAATGAGGAGAAAGGGAGTGGTTGGGAAGAGGAAGGGTGACCATGCCTTGACTGACTTTGGAAGTTTTTTTGGATAACCTCTCTCCAAGCCATCTAATTCAGGACACTCATGATTAGAGAGATGGGGATGGACAAAAATACATTCATTCATACACATATTTTTGGAGATTATCAAGCTTTTAGATAGAGAAGGTCCAAGGAAGAAGATGAAATTCTAGAGAGAGAAAGATGGATTTTTAAATTTTTCTTCACCATTTTCATTGTAGTAGGCTCCATTTTACATGTAATTCTTCCCTCTTGCACTTTAATCTCATTTTATTGAAGTTGTATTTAAGTTTGGTTAGATTTCCTTTGGTTCATTATTACATTTGGGCATTGTTCCCTTCAAGCTTTACATTTTGGGCATGAATACCATTTCTTTTGTGGTTTAAACACCTTCATACCTTAATACAAGTCTATGTTTGATTTCACCACCATGTCTTTCTTTTTAATGTTTGTTCTTGCTTTTACCATGGATAACTAAACGTTTAGTTGGCTAATCCAAGAGGGATTTCCTCTTGGGCATGTGAAATCGACTCTCTTTCATTCCTCCTCGTAATGCAAAGTGTTTGGTTTGACTAGGTTGAGTGCGGATGAATATAGTTGTGGGTATTTGATACACCATAGACTTGTCACAGGGTATGCACTTGTCCAATGCAACCACATTCATCCCTCACTTCCTACGAATCAATCAAACACCTAGGAACCATTGGTTGAATGAAATGAGTCGATTTGGCATTTTCATTAGGATGACCTCTATGGATTAGTCAACCCCATTTTCTTGCATTCACAAATCACCAAAATTCAACTCATAAGATTTCCAATTTTCACTTTTTACAACTCACTGTTTAGAAACATTTGACCTCACATCCCTGAGGAAATGATCTTGGAATACTCATTCCAAGTAAAACACGAAACTATAAGCGATCAATTTTTCATACTCACACATGTTTTGTTCATCCACACACAATTTTTCCACTTCTTGCATCGAACTTGAGCGAAAGTGACACTCACCATACTCTATAAGCTATATATACACATAATCGGGTTCGTGTGGGAAGTTAGGGAAAACGGCCAAGCAATGTGCATTCAAGCACATTGTTTCTCGTCCTACAGTATAAAGTACATGTCTAAATACTTTTTTTTTAAAAAAAAACATGTCTATGATTAGCACAAAATATTGCACATCATTTACACATTTGCACCCCTTTTAGACTTGTTTTTGTGGTAAATATGGGAGGAATTGCATTATTTCTACAATTAATGAGGTTTCGGTATGTTTGCAGGCAAATAGTTGGAAATGGCATGAGTTAAGCCCCCATCGTAGTTATTAAAGTCAATGGAGATGAAGGGGAGGCTTTACGATGACATGGAAGCTGAAAAGACCAAGAATTGAGGAAAACAAGTAAAAACCTACCGGTAGGTTTGTTCATAAAACTACCGGTAGGTTTTGTCTATTAGAGTTGGTTCTACCGGAAACCTTTCGGAAGGTTTTGGCTACTAGAGTAAAACCTACCGGTAGATTTGGCCATCGAACTACCGGTAGGTTTTGCTGAAAAATGCCTGAAGCCTGTAACTCAAGTTCTGTCACTTGGGAGTCCCACCTATGATTCTCCCACTTGTCCCCTGACATCCCTTACACACATACATGCCTCCCCACACCTAAGGGCGGACTTTGGAGGCCCAAGCATTTATGAGGAAGAGAGAGAAGAGGGAAGCTTGGGAAGTTGCAGGCTAGGATTGTCCTAGCCTGCCCAAGCCATCAAATCGGCCTCCTATGGATGGGAAGCCTGTCACACATGTTAGAGGACCTCCATGGACGAAAATGCAAGACACACTTCAGCATTCTAGAGTATTGTAGAGCATTTTAGAGAGAGAAGCTCAAGGAGGAAGACATAGATTTAGAGAGAGAAGTTAGATTTTTGTATTTCTTCTACCCATTTCACTTGTAATCTTCTATAAGACTCTTATAAGCTTCATTTATTGTACTTAATGTCATTTATTTCAAGTGTATTGCAAGTTTAGTCAAGCATCTTTCAATCTACCATTCTTACATTCAAGTTTTTCACTTCAAGCTTTTAAAATGGGTATTAAATGCACTTCTTCATAGTTTAAATTTTCTTGCATTAATTCAAGTTCCAATCTTCATTTCTTGACAATGTCTCTTTACTTTATGTATGTTCTTGCAGTAAATATGAGTAGCAAAGCTTTAAGTTGGCTAATCCAAGGGAGAATTCCTCTTGGGTATGCTAAATCAACTCTTTTTCATTCCTCATCGTAGTGTAAGATGGTTTGGTTTGACTAGGTTGAGTGTGGACGTGGTTGTGAGATCTTGATACACCGTAGACTTATCACAGGGTATGCTTGAATCCTCACCTCTATTTTAGTCCCTCGCTTCCTATGAATCAATCGAACGTCTAGGCACCATTGGAAGAATATCTTGAGTTGATTTGGCATTCCCATTGGAATGACCTCTTTGGATTAGCCAACACTCATTTCCATTTCATTTCATCAAGAACACAACTCACCAAAACATATATTCAAAAGATTTTACACTTTTCTATTTTCACAAAATCACCTTCAACATAATTCACCTTCCTTCCCTGAGGAGACGACCTTGGAATACCAATTCCAAGTAAAACACGACACTCGAAAGTCTCTCTACACTTGGGGAGCACTTTTGTACACACACACACATTTTTATCCGCACACACGTTCACCCCATTTCTTGTATGATATCCGAGTGAGAGTGATAGTCACCTAATCGTATAAGCCACATACACACAACCGGAATCATGGTCAGAAATTAGGGTTGATGGAATAACTCAGGCATTTTTGGCGCCATTGTTGGGGAAGGCAAAACGTTGAATTAAAAAGGTGATTTTCGGGCGACAGAGGTAAGTCTCATGATTTTCATCACGGGCCGAGGTACATTGCTCCTTTTATATACTTTTGTTTACTTGTTTTTTCATTTGTAGATATTGTTTTGTATGTGGGGTCGGGACGACCAAAATAGATTAGTTAGATGACCCTTAGCCCCCAACATGAATATTGACCAAGACCCACCCGAGGATGCCGATGACAACTTTGAGGATTTAGGTGCCAATGCTAATGTCTCACGGGGAGGAGGAGTGCAAGACCCTAGAATGCCAAACCCTAGAATGCACTTTCCTCCTAGGAATGAAGGGAACAATATCCCCATTGATCATCCCGTAAGGTCAATGCGGGATTATCTCCAACCCACACGTAGCACCACTCCCTCATGCATTCTTTTACCGGTCCAAGCTCATGCCTTCCTAGTCAAGCCGAGAATGTTACAACTACTTCCTCAATTCCATGGAATTGAAAGAGAAAATCCTTATTTGCACATTAATGAATTCGAGGAAATAGTTGCAACCTTCCTCACCAATCATGCCATCGAAGACATAGCTCTCCTAAAATTGTTTCCCTTTTCCCATAAGGAGAAAGCCAAAAATGTGGTTGAATTCCTCGAAGCCTCAATCCATAATCTCTTGGGCACAAATGCTTTCCGAGTTTTTGAACAAATTCTTTCCGGTGCCTAAAATCACCGCTCTTAAAAAGCAAATCCAAAACTTTTCGAAAAAGCCCAATGAACAATTTTATCAATGTTGGGATCGCTACAAGGAATTGCTACAATCCATTCCACATCATGGTTTTGAATCATGGCAATTGGTGAGTTTCTTCTACGAATGAATTGCACCGGGCCATCGACAATTCATAGACATGATGTGCAATGGGTAGTTCTTAAACAAGGATCCTGATGAGGCCCTAGATTACTTTATTACATTGGCACAAAATGCACAATCTTGGGATATTATGGATCCCATCGATGTACCGAGGTCTTCTCCGGGTAGTAATCAACCAAGTGGGGGAGGGATGTATGATTTAAGGGATCAAGAAGACTTGTTTTCCAAAATCACCAAGTTGTCTCAGAAATTGGAGAGTTTAGAGATCAATAGGAGACATGAGGTGTCCAACATTTCCAAGGCCGAGGAGTTTTGCTCTATCTGTGAGAGTGTTGAGCATTCTATATCAGAGTTCCCTAACATTCTGACACTTAAGGAAGTCTACTATGAGCAAGTCAATGCCTTCAACCAAAGTAGACAATCATTCTCCCCGTATTCTAACACTTACAATCTGGGTTGGTGTAATCACCCGAACTTCAGTTGGAAGAATGAGAATCCCCTCCTCACAGGTCTAACGTATATTCACCTACCATGCCTCCTAAGAAAAATCAATATCATGGCCAAGGTCAATCGTCTAGCTCTCAATCACCCCGGTCCAATCCGCAAGGGTATTCACAAAACCCGCCTCCACAAAGTTTTTCCCAAAGTCCACCTCCACAAAGTTATGGTCAACAAGGACCATCCAATCCTCCCACCTACCAACCACCTCATAAAAGGAACTTGGAGGATGTAGTGCACCAATTCATCCAAAGCCAAGCCACCATCAACAACCAAACCGCCGCAACTTTTAATGATATTCGGACTCAAATCACGAAGTTGACCAATGCCATAAGGACATCACAACAAGAGAAGGGAAAATTTCCCGCTCAACCCCAAGAGAACCCTAGAGGCCAACATGTGATTGAGTCATCCGAACCCACAAAGGAGAGTTATGAGCAACTCAAGGCGGTCACCACCCTAAGGAGTGACAAGCAAATCGACAAGACCATTGTGACAAAAGTCTGACCCAAGACCATATTGACCAAAGAAAATGAGACTAAGGGTGACTCCGAGGGGGGTGAGGTGAGTGAGAAAGAAAAAGTTGTTGATGTAAGTGTGCATGCATGTCCCATTCTGGCCCCTTTTCCCAATTGTTTGAAGCCACCCATGAAGGTGGCTAACTATTCTGCCATTATTGAGATGTTCAAGCAAGTTAAAATCAACATCCCACTCCTCGATGCCATAAAGTAAATTCCGTCATGTGCCAAGATTTTGAAGGATTTATGCACCGTGAAGAGGCAGCTTAATGTGCACAAGAAGGCATTCCTCACCTAGCAAGTGAGCTCAATCTTAAGGACCAACACCCCACCAAAGTTCAGGACCTCGGATGCCTTACCATTGCCATCACAATAGGGAATTGCCGGGTGCAACAAGCTTTTCTTGATTTGGGGGCTATTGTCAACCTCCTACCCTACTTGGTGTATAAAAAACTTCAACTTGAATAGTTGAAGCCAACTCCAATCACTCTTTAATTGGAGGACCGAAGCATTAGAACACCAAGGGGAGTAGTTGAGGATGTCTTAGTTCAAGTGGATAATTTTTATTTCTCTGTCGATTTTATTGTACTTGAAACTCATCTGGTTGTTAACCCTATCTCACAAATTCCTGTCATACTAGGTAGACCGTTCCTTGTTACTTTTAATGCTGTTATTAATTACAGGAATGTACTGATGAAGCTTACTTTCGGGAATATGACTATGGACCTCAATGTATTCAATTTGTGCAAACAACCGGGGGATAATGATGAAGTGCATGAAGTCAATAGGGTTGACACTTTGGTGGAGAAGCACTTGGAGCTATTGAGCACTTTAGAGTTTGGGGAAGAGGAGGTTGATGATCAAGGGGAGCCAGAGAGTTTACAAGGGGTTGAAAAATGGACCCCTACATTTGAAAAACTTCTATATCAAGAAAAGAAGATATTTCCATCGACTGTGCAAAATCCCATCTTGGAGTTGAAGCCATTACCATCCAACCACAAATATGCATTCTTGGGAGAGCATGAGATCTTCCCGGTGGTAATAAGCTCAACTTTGGAGGCAAAGCAAGAAGAAGATCTTTTGAAAGTGTTGAGGAGGCACAAGGGAGCAATTGGTTGGACAATTTTCGACATCAAGGGGATAAGCCCCCTCATTTGCACACACCGCATTTATCTTGAAGAAGACTCTAAGTCGTCCTGACAACTACAAAGAAGGTTGAATCCGATTATGAAGGATGTGGTGAGGGAAGAGGTACTCAAACTACTTGATGTGGACATCATCTTTTCGATTGCAGACAGTAAATGGGTTAGTCCCACTCAAGTGGTGCCAAAGAAATCAAGGGTCACCGTGGTGGATCAGGTCTACCCGGACTTGTTGGAGGATTAACTGTTCTTATGGTCTTTAGTGTACAGTCGCTTTTACTTACTTTAACTGTTTATGCTTACTTACTTTATCTTTGCGTATAGTGTTGTCTATCTTAGTTGTAGATATTGGTGTTTTTGTCAAAGCTTAAGTGCGAGATGTTCTCCAACCCTACTCATCTTTTTACAGTCCTTCATTGCATATAATATCTTTTTTTTGTTGCATTGAGGACAATTAATGAATCAAGTTGGAGGGTGAGGTGCACCATTTGTATGATATACCAATGTCTGTGAAAAGTTTTTGTTGATAATACCAATTTTTGTGGTGAAATTCACCTTTCACATATGCTACAGATTTTTGTTTATAATAGTTGCAAATTGTGTGAAAAATTTAGAAATTTTTGTGAAAAATATATGAATGTTGATCTGTATTTCACTATTTAGAGTGTTATGGGTTTGTTGATATGTTGATCTTTGTGTTGAACCTTGAACACATGAGTAAATTATACAAGTTCATCCTATGCTTGAGTAGCACATATGTGTTTACTTTTGAACTCAACCTTAAGTGCACCTTGAATGCGTAATTTTGACAATTTCCGGATTGAGTTCACATTTTAGTGCTTGACATGAATAGTGGAGATGAGTAAGGACCCATGAGAGCTTTAGTGCCAACCCTTGTTGGAGGGAACTTACATTTACTCAAGGAACAGTTTTTCAAATTCCAAATTTGTTCAATAATGTCATTATGCTTGTTTTGGTTAGATGCATTTGGTTAGTTGATTGACTTTGTCTTGAAATGCAATATGTTCTCCCATGCCTATCTAGAAACGATGTTAGGCCATCCTTGATTTGCTTTGAGCCTTAGCCTTTTTCTTGTGAAAATTTTATCTCTAGTGTCGTGATTGAGCCTTAATTGTAAATTCATTTCCATACCACACATTTGACCAAGCCAATGCAAAATGATAAAACTCTACCCCACCTTGGTTGTTCCTAGAGTTGAATATGAGTGATCATAAAAGATAGGGAATTATGGTGCGGAAACCCAACAAAAGGGATGAATGAAGTTGACTTCAAAGAGTTGAACAGAAAAGAATGAAAATCCAAGAAAATTAGAAAAGGGGGTGAAAAGAAGAAAATAATGACAAAAGAAAAGGAAAATGTTAAGGAAAATAAAGAAAAGAAACAAAGAGTGTGGTGATGGTGTTAGACTAAAAATCCCATGAAAAGGGAGATGTTTTTGAAATAAAAGTCATTCACTCGGAACAACCCTCTTTGCTATCCTCTATCCTTCGTTTCGCTTACCTCAATATCACTGCAAGGCCTCATTACAACCCGTGAAAGTGCTAAATGATCTAGAGAAGTATAGGGGATGCATACCTTTAAAGAAAAAGAGAAGTTGATTTTGCTATCTAATGCCCTAGTATTCCTTTCATGAGATTATGCCAATGTTGTTTCATTTTCATGCATGTCCTTCAATTTTGGATTATAAGTGAGTGTACTTTGTTTTGTGCACAAGATTCTATCTAACATATACACATGGAGAGAAGACCAGGATAACCGTAGTGTGATTCATTATTGAGAGACACCCTTGGTGAGCTTGCATTGAAGCTTAATTTGGATAGCCAAAATGAATGTGAATACCACTGTGTAAATGCTTAAATTATATGTCTATTCAACACACACACGGGTTTGAAAATGAATGTGTAGTGCATACTCTAGACTAGTATTTAAAGCCATGGTGATGCTCATATGTGCTTGGTTCGGGTATTTGAACGATGTGTTATGTAGTCCTATGCTTGCGGGATGGGGGAATATTGCTCAAACATTTGATATTTGTAAGAATTGGGAATGCCCTTATCGGTTGAATATGTGTTTTACATTTTGGGTATGCATTTTGGTAGTTAAATGTAGAAATCCATGCCTTGTGTGTTGAAAGCATCGAAATTTCAAATCATATTGCAATTTCGGTAATGACTTGGGGCATGATCGTTCAATTATGGTTTAGAAGTATAGCTCATGTTTTTGGAAGAGAAGAGTTCATGAATAGGATGTTAGAATGTGTAGGGATTGAAATAAAATGGAGTGGAAATGAAATTGGGAAGCACAAGGGTTTTGTGTAAAAAGGCAAAACCTACTGGTAGTTTTGGTTCAAAACTTTCCGGTAGGTTTCATTCCAGTGCACAAAACCTACTGGTAGGTTTTCATCGACCTACCGGTAGGTTTTGCCCAGAATGCCAAAAATAAGGGTTTTAACTCAGATTTTTCGGGGGGACTGTTCATTGTCTTCCATACTTACGAACTCCCAAGCTCTCTCTTCTCCCTCTAGCCTCTCCCAAACTTCGAAACACCTCACCCAAACCATTGATTACTACATTTCTCTTGTCTAAGACTTGTTTTTGAGTGGATTTAGCTGAAATTAGTGGACATTTACATAAACCCTAGGTTTCCAAGTTTTTCCCCATTTTTCCAATTACTTTTAGGGTTTCTCCAAATCTGAGAGTTCTCTTGCCATGGCTCGCGTAGGAAGGACTTCCCTTGATACCTTTGAGCCCGTTGAATTGATTTTAATGTGGGCTTTGACCCTTTTTGGTATAGGGGCACTGTTGATCACCATAGCCCACACTAAGCACACAGCACCGGGTTCCCTACAACCCGCGGGTGCTAGTGCCTGCAAGAGGAGTGGGGAGGGGTCGAGCGGTGATAGGGGGAGAGAAGGAAGAAGGCTCGCAACAATGCTCACTACCAAAGAATCGAAGAGAAAAAAGTGACTTGTGAGCTGTATGTGGATCGGATCTCCCTTGGCCCGAACAACGAAGTAGTGAGTATGAGAGTGGGGATGACATTGGTGGAGATGACGATGTCGAAGATGATGATGACGGTGAGGGTGATGAGTAGGATGTCTGGGTTGTGTTGTTTCTTTTGGTTTCAGATTGTACACAGTAGGGTTAGTTTTTTTGGCCCAGTAGAAGTGTCTTTAGGATTTTGGGCCGTTTTGTTTTGAACTCTAACCTCTTGTACTGAACTTTTGAAAGCGATTAATGAAAAATGCCACAGTTGTTTGTTCTATCTTTCCCAAGTTCATTTCTTTAATTGCATTGTGATTTTTTCATTTGAATGTTTGGTGATATACTTGTTTAAATGGATTGTTGTAGTTTTATACTTTGTGGTTGAAAATAAAAGTTTGCTAGGGACTAGCAAAACTCAAGTTGAGGGGTGTGATTAGCACAAAATATTGCACATCATTTACACATTTGCACCCCTTTTAGACTTGTTTTTGTGGCCATGTCTTTCTTTTTAATGTTTGTTCTTGCTTTTACCATGGATATCTAAACCTTTAGTTGACTAATCCAAGAGGGATTTCCTCTTAGGCATGTGAAATCGACTCTCTGTCATTCCTCCTCGTAATGTAAAGTGTTTGGTTTGACTAGGTTGAGTGTGGATGAATATGGTTGTGGGCATTTGATACAGCATAGACTTGTCACAGGTTATGCTCTTGTCCAACGCAACCACATTCATCCCTCACTTCCTACGAATCAATCAAACACCTAGGTACAATTGGTTGAATGAAATGATTCGATTTGGCATTTCCATTAGGATGACCTCTATGGATTAGTCAACCCCATTTTCTTGCATATTTCACAAATCACAAACCACCAAAATTCAACTCATAAGATTTCCAATTTTCACTTTTTACAACTCACTGTTCAGAAACACTTGACCTCACATTCCCTGAGGAAATGATCTTCGAATACTCATTCCAAGTAAAACACGACACTATAAGAGATCAATTTCGCATACTCACACATGTTTTGTTCATCCACGCACAATTTTCCCACTTCTTGCATCGAACTTGAGCGAAAGTGACACTCACCATACTCTATAAGCTATATACACATATAATCGGGTTCGTGTGGGAAGTTAGGGAAAACGGCCAAGCAATGTGCATTCAAGCACATTGTTTCTAGCCCTACAATATAAAGCACATGTCTACATACTTTTTAAAAAAAAAAAAAAACATGTCTATGATTAGCACAAAATATTGCACATCATTTACACATTTGCACCCCTTTTAGACTTGTTTTTGTGGTAAATATGGGAGGAATTGCATTATTTCTACAATTAATGAGGTTTCGGTATGTTTGCAAGCAAATAGTTGGAAATGGCATGAGTTAAATCCCCATCGTAGTGCTTAAAGTCGATGGAGATGAAGGGGAGGCTTGATGATGGCATGGAAGCTGAAAAGACCAAGAATTGAGCAAAACAAGTAAAAACCTACCGGTAGGTTTGTTCATAAAACTACCGGTAGGTTTTGTCTATTGGAGTTGGTTCTACTAGAAACCTTCTGGAAGGTTTTGGCTACTAGAGTAAAACCTACATGTAGGTTTGGCCATCGACCTATCGGTAGGCTTTGTTAAAAAATGCCTGAAGCTTGCAACTCAAGTTCTGTCACTTGGGGGTCCCACCTATGATTCTCTCACTTGTCCCCTGACATCCCTTACACACATACATGCCTCCCCACACTTAAGGGTGGAATTTGGAGGCCCAAGCATTTATGAGGAATAGAGAGAAGAGGGAAGCCTGTGAATTTGCAAGCTAGGCTTGTCCTAGACTGCCCAAGCCATCAAATCAGCCTCCTATGGATGGGAAACCTGTCACACATGTTAGAGGACCTCCATGGACGAAAATGCAAGACACACTTCAGCATTCTAGAGTATTGTAGAACATTTTAGAGAGAGAAGCTCAAGGAGGAAGACATAGATTTAGAGAGAGAAGTTAGATTTTTGCATTTCTTCTACCCATTTCACTTGTAATCTTCTCTAAGACTCTTATAAGCTTCATTTATTGCAATTAATGTCATTTATTTCAAGTGTATTGCAAGTTTAGTCAAGCATCTTTCAATCTACCATTCTTACATTCAAGTTTTTCACTTCAAGCTTTTAAAATGGGTATTAAATGCACTTCTTCATAGTTTAACTTTTCTTGCATTAATTCAAGTTCCAATCTTCATTTCTTCACAATGTCTATTTACTTTATGTATGTTTTGCATTAAATATGAGTAGCAAAGCTTTAAGTTGGCTAATCCAAGGGAGAATTCCTCTTGGGTATGCTAAATCAACTCTTTTTCATTCCTCCTCGTAGTGTAAGATGGTTTGTTTTGACTAGGTTGAGTGTGGACGTGGTTGTGAGATCTTGATACACCGTAGACTTGTCACGGGGTATGCTTGAATCCTCACCTCTGTTTTAGTCCCTCGCTTCCTATGAATCAATCGAACGTCTAGGCACCATTGGAGGAATGTCTTGAGTTGATTTGACATTCCCATTGGAATGACATCTGTGGATTAGCCAACACTTGTTTCCATTTCATTTCATCAAGAACACAACTCACCAAAACATATATTCAAAATATTTTACACTTTTCTATTTTCACAAAATCACATTCAACACAATTCACCGTCTTTCCCTGAGGAGATGACCTTGGAATACCAATTACAAGTAAAACACGACACTCGAAAGTCTCTCTACGCTTGGGGAGCACTTTTGTATGCACACACACACATTTTCATCCGCACACACGTTCACCCCATTTCTTGCATGATATCCGAGGGAGAGTGACACTCACCTAATCGTATAAGCCACATACACACAGCCGGAATCATGGTCGGAAATTCGGGTTGACGGAATAACTCAAGCAGTCTACATACATAAAAATAAAAAAGTTCAAAAAATTAACCACATTTTTGGTTTCAACTCTTACTTCGTAAACGGTATTCTTAGTCTTGAATTATGAGTTTGATTAGGTTCAATTTGTTTCCTCATACTTATCTAAGAATGATCTATGTGCTGATCACGCCAATTTTGATGTATTGAAATGGTTGTTTGAAGCTTTCCTCCTTCCCCCTCCTCTCATATGTGGCCCCACCAAGAAGTACATGTACAATTTAAGTTTTGGTTCTACAAATTATTTTATAACTTCCAATATTGGGCATATTTGGGCCCAATTTGTTCTCTCTTTTTTATTTTTTACTGGTTGAGAATAAGTCAAGAAAGTATGATATTAGAAGATAGAGCTACGCATGCTTATGATTTTTGCATCTTATAGCACCCTATTTTTGACCAAAATTGGGATTCATGTACCTTGATTACATAGTTGCAGCTGTGGGAGGGACCCAACTTGGTGAGCTAATGAGTTGTAGAGTTAGCTTGTCTTGGCACGAGTATTGCTCCAGTGTTCTATGTTGCGACAGGTGCTTCAAGTCCTTGATGATTGAGGATATTGACCAATGAGGTTAGTATGACTAAGCATGGATTAAAGACTATGAATTTCCATCGAATTGTATGAGACCGTAATGCATCAAATCTTTTAGCCAACGCTCCAACTATAAGTGGGTCATCATCTTGTTTAGTTGTTACTTTGGGTTCTATCACATATCCATCATGCCTTCTTGATATTGTTGCAATGGAACTTTTTGTTGGCAGTGTTATATCAAAATTAATCTTTATTTCTCCCTCTTTAGGGGTCTACCATTTATGCATATCACTACCAAATGTTCTTTATGAACCCTTTATGCATATCACTACTAAATGTTCTTTATGGACCCTTTATGCATATCACTACCAAATGTTCTTTATGAACCCTTTATGCATATCACTACTAAATGTTCTTTATGAACCCTTTATGCATATCACTACCAAATGTTCTTTATGAACCCTTTGTCGGTGCTCTATCTGTCCTTGTGGCTTGGAAGAATTCACTGGAAGTCTTTTTGAGATTTATGGTAGGATGGTCTAGGCATTGGGTTTGACATTGTGAAATTGCATTTTGTTTCTTCATTTCCAAATTGAGTTCACCAAAGATGGATGGGAAGCGGATGAATTGTGAACCTTGGGGATTACTGCGACCAAACAAGATTTTGGGATTAGAATGTTGTGAATCCATTCTTTTACTAGAAGTGATAGTAGAAATTTGTCCTCAGGCCCCCTTCACTAAATCGTGCCATTCTTTTAGAGAGGACATACATAGAATTATTGAGTGGTTGTTTTGGTACTTTGTTGGCACATTGGACATGCAACATCTGATCTGCATCCTGGAAGCTAGCAGTTGTTTTGTAGGTTAACATTCAGAAATGATTCTCCTTAGAATCATATTCTTTCTTTCATGTATAGGGGCCTTTCCATAATTTCCTACAGTCTGTTTGGTCGAATGATATTTATGTGTCTATGGTGAATTTGTGTATTCTTTATGCTGATTTTGTGTCAAAGTTTCCACTTGCTCTGGTATCCATACTAGTTGTCTTCACAGAGAAAGGTTGGAAACCTGATTTTTATAATTGCTTGCATTGTGGTAGGGTAAAAACATAAGTGATTAGGCCTCTATTCAATGTGAGGTGCTTTTGTTCCTTCAGCCTTACTGAAGTGCTCTAGTCGATTCTCGAACATTAAATGACTATTTTATGTTAAACTGGGCACCACCTAGTTGGTTACCCTTGGTTATCTCAAGATTCTACAAACTAAGAGGTCAAATGGTCGATTCTTGCCAAGTGCAATGATTGATTTCTTATGTCCCTCTAATTGGGATCTATTTTTCCCTCTTTTGGAATTTTCTTCACCCTTTTTTTGGTGAAAGAGCAAAAGCTCCATACAGAAGAATATAAAAAATATATAAATACTAGGGGTAACCCGTGTCTGAAGGCACGGTACAACATAAGTGAGAAGTGATAGATTTGTGGGAAATGGATAGTCAATGTAAATGGTTTTGAATGAACGTTGGTGGTCGTTGGATGAGTCTATTTGGGACCATCAGATGAGTTTATTAAAGTATCTCTTATTTTATATTATAGATTGCTACGCTAGTAATGGACCCATGCTTGAAGTCACTGTATAACAACAACATCGCCAATTAGAAAATTGATCCCAATAACATAACCAATAAGAAGAACAGAGGTAAAACTGAAATTAATAGCGATGAATATTCCCAACCAAGGTAGACACAATGACAAAGTTATCATTTTTTGTCATTCCATATTCAAGAGCATTGGAAAAGGATAAATTTTAAAATTTGAACTTCTAACCATGGAGATTGACAATTGCAGAGGTTGTTTTGTAATTTTTATGCACCCATCCTATAGAAAACCCACTCCCCTATTATCCACACTTTCCCATTTTTTCAAGTTATTACTCAATTTTATTTGCACGGCAGCTATGTACTTGGACAATGTACCTGCCAAAGCAACACAACGCAAGATCAAACTTCTCATAATAAGTTAAAGAACAAAAAAAAATCCTCAATGCAATATGCAAATTCTCTATAAATTAAAGTCAAGATGTCAGACTACACTAATCGGTTTCAAATTCAGTTGAAGATGGAAGACAAACATACAGCTCCAACATGATGTTTTGCCGAAGAATACCCTGCAGTTTCCTCAAGTCTAGGCCATGCTTTACTTTCAATCTCTAGGAACCTGTTCATAAAAAAATAATACATACCAAGAACAAACTACCTCAAACTAACAATCTTTGAAAAACAGCCGTATTTTGAGATGAACTCTCACTCTATTACAATTATCACCCAAATCAAAAACATTCTTTGGTAAATTGGTTTAATGGCTCATCCAACTAGAAATGAAAACAGAATACATAGGTCATTAGAAGGAGTTCCAATAAGCGGATAAATATAGGATACCACTCTACTTATTTCCTCCATTTAGGCGAAAGACATCTACACATTTGAAGACACAATATGCTCGGGTCAAAATTCGTTGTCCAAATGGATAACATATTCATCAGTTATTTCCAAACACAGAAGAACCTCAACCTAAGCAAGCAAGGTGGCAAGACTTCTTGGCTGAGTTCCAAACTTGAGCTCAAAATTAAAAGCCCATACCAGTAAGAATCAAACTTGATTTAAACACCACAATAATAACAATTTTCAAACAAAATACTAAAAACCCAATGGGCATTTCAAAAATATATACCCCATTATTCATATAATGTCGAATACATACCAACTCGTTCCTCTTGTGCGATCCAGCCACCATTCTAGCATTTGCCTCTATTTTTATTCAAATCGACAACAACCACAATATTAAAAATCGACAACCATATTTTGTTCTTGGTTAATTAATAATCCAGCCATCATTCCAACATTTGTAAGAACCATATTTTGTTAATTAGCAATGTGCGCGGTGATTTTCGCACAATAAAAGAAAAGAACAGATCTCTCATTTGGTGAACACGAGATTTACCTGAGAGTCGAGGATCCCGAGACAAATGGAGGCGAGCAACAGTATAAGGAGTGGTGATGAATTACTTTTCCAGCTGTCTGCGTGATTCTGGCGAATTGAGAAGGATTCTGCCACTCAAAAAAGAGAGTTAGAAGGGTGCTGGAGTGTTTTTCGGCGTGACCCCTTCGACGATCAAGTCAGTACGTGAGAGAGGGGAGGGAAAAACACCGTTCTAATGTTTGAATCTAGTTTGTGTACCTTTGCTTTGAATTTTTGGGATCAATTTATACCTCCCTGGAGGCGATCATTACTGACATGTGGGCCCCTTGAAGAAAAAGCCCCCATTGGTCCATTTGGAAGGCAGTGGGCGGTGCTCAGTCCTTGGAAGGAACACCTTCTATTTTGCGTGGAAGAGGCTCAGACTTTAAATGCTTGGGCTCCCGAGCACTTAATACTCTTCCTTCTGGGCTTTCCGAGCATTTACTACGTCCCATCCCCCTGAGGGATTATTTAATACTTCACTGCAATGGTTGCACACGAGTGAGGTCATCTTCGTCTATTGGCCCTTATTTCCAGGCTCTTTGCCACGTGTAACATTGTCATTGGGTGTGGGTATGTCATCTCTGCCATTCTGATTGTTTTGGAAAGACAAATCAATGATTATTGACCTAGTTTAACTCCAAGTAACGATAGCCGTCATTCTGACACCTCTGCCTCATGATCCTTAAGCTGAGATGACGTGTTAGGTAACAGGCCTCGAGGGAGTCAGTCACGCCGAGGACATGTGTCATAAATCTAGACTCCCCGAGGTGACATATGTCGAGTACACGTGTCACTCGCAGGGACTTTGCAAAACCTTTTGTACCGAGGACACGTGTCACTCGCAGATGGCATCGATGAAATCATTAGTGCCGAGGACACATGTCCATCGCAAATGGGTCTGAGGTACCTTTAGTGCCGAGGACACGTGTCTCAATAACAGTGCTCTGAGGGGATGGATGCCGAGGACACGTATCAACCTTTGGGACCTCCATGCTTATAACGCCGAGGACACGTGTCGCAATTCAAGCATTCCGAGGGCTCTTATACCGAGGACACGTGTTGGTTTCTGCTGATGTCTTAGAAATGTCCCATCAACAGCACTCTTCTTAAGTTCTGAGCCTTCCACCAGAGTTTTTATTGGAGAATCGACTGCTTTCGCCTGAAGAGCCATCGATTTCTCAAAAATTATCAACGAAGGAAGCCACAAATTCACCCTCTGTAGTAGGATCATTGGGGTTTGGTGAGTTAACTACTTTTCAATCTCTCAATTCTCACCCATTTATGTTCTGGTAGCCTCATGTAAACCCCTAGCCTTCTTTTTCATTGTTTGTGCCCTCAGTAGTGCCCTTTAGATTTCCCAACTCATGAAAGCACCTCTTTTGTGTTCTCTTCTTCTGTTTTGAGTCTTGCCGAGATGTTGTAGTAGTCAGGATGTCAGGGTCGGCGAGGCTGAGACCTCTAGGCCGAGGAAGTACACAGTCAAGGGTCGCCAGCAAATCATAAACTTTAAGGCTCACTATTCCATTCCCGTCGGGGTGGCTGTGAATGAGTTCGTCCCAGGACTCCACAGTGCCGACGCTGGCTCCAAGGCGGCCATGCCCTTCTATACTAAGGCCATCATGGAAGGTGGCATTAGGTTCCCCCTCCATCCACTCCTCCTTCATTTTATATCCCAATTCCATCTTTTCCCGGGGCAGTGTTGCCTCAACACCTTTAGGATCATCATGGGGGCGGTGGCCTTGAATGAACGCCTTTGAGTCAACCTCAACAAAGGTTTTACCTCAAAGCCCGAGACCCGTCCATGTAAGTTATGACACATCTCCTTGACTCGGACAAGGGGTACAAGGACGACTTGCTAGTCTTCAGTGGTCAATGGGAGAGAGGAGCCGGTCCCGAGTACGATGGTTTTTGGTGCCCCAAGTAGTGGCGAACAACAAGTACGTCGGTTTCTCTCTCTCTCTTCTCAGCCTTCATCATTTCGGTCTGACTTTGTCTTTGTTCTAACTAAGCTATTGAAGGTTGGTTTCGCCCATACAACACCCCATTTTGTTGACAAACATAGTCCCTGTCGAATGGGCAAATCCGCTGCTGTGTTGATTTTTGAAACCTAAAAAAAGCTAGAGCTGTAGCCTCGGCGAAGGAGGATGTGGCTATCTGGGACAAGACCCTCTCTTCCCAAGCAAACCAGATTGCCGAGCTCCTTAAGGAGAGCGAGGCTGCCAAAGGGGATGCTGAGAAGGTGAAGGCCTATCTCACCGACGCAGAAAAGAGGATAACCGAGGTGACGAGGTAATTGTTAGCAACGGAGGTGAAGATGACCGACTCGGAGTAGACTTGTGCCGCTCTGACCCAAGACTTGGACAAAGTGAGGGCGGAGCTGGAGGTGAATAGGAAGACGGAGCAAGAGATCGTCGACCATTGTGCCGATGACATCCTGGTGGCCCTTAAGGAAAAGAAGAAGGAATATTTCAAGGCCGGTTAGGACGAGGCACTTCGGGCTGTAGGGGTCCCTGCCGACTCTGCACTCTTCAAGAAGCACTGTACATTTCCTCTGAGGAGATAGTGCAAGCCTCTGCTGAACCTGTAGTTGAAGATGCTGGAATTTCTCAAGTGTCGAACTTGGCACCAGCTGTAGAGACTGTAGCCTCAGCACCTGTCGACATTGTTCATCTCCATACTCTTCCTCCTTCTCCTACTCGTACTTCTACTCCTACTTATGGCTCTATACCTGCCCCTCAGGCCGATGCTTCTACCGCTCCATTCGACACATCGCCTGTTTCTCGTAGTGCCGACTCCTTCTTTGCAAGCATCGACGAACTCTTCGGAGACATTGGAGGGGCATCGGTGGTGAGGTCGCTGGACCTCTAGGAGTTTATATTTTTTATTTCTTTGTACTTTTGTTTCTATTTTTGTAGCTTGAGGGACGCAAAACCCTCTTTTTGTTTAATGAACAAGTCTTTTTTGTTTTCCAAGTACTTGCCCCCTGTTCTTTCTTTTCTTTTCATTTTTTTTCTAAGTGTGATTCCTCAGGGCCAAGGTCATAAGAATGTAGCTGGGATATTCCCACTCCTCGAGGGAAGTGTCCCATGATATCAGCTTCTTTTGGTGGAAAATTTTTCCAAGTGTTCCCCCTCGGGGGCTTTGCCTCGGGTGCTTTTCACCTTGGGGTCCTCTAAGCCGAGATGACGTGTTTGGAAAAAGACCTTAGGGAGTATTGACGCCGAGGACACGTGTCACACTCTGAACACTCTGAGGGGACTTATGTCAGGGACACGTGTCGCTGGGGGTATTACCCTTCTTCGGCTTCATCTTTCTTTCAAAAAATTTGCCAAGTGTTTCCCCTCAAGATATTTGCTCCGTCTTGGAGGCTCCATCCCTTGGGTCTTTTTGGGGCAAGTTTGCCTCTTATCTTTTCTAAGGCATTGCCCTCAGGGCCATACCCCATCCAGGAGGCCATGCTCCTTTTATCTCTTTGTAGGGAAGAGTCTCAAGACTCCGCCTCCGGGGCCATGCCCCTTCCAAGAGGCATGCTCCTATTTTTCTTTGAAGGCAAGAGTCTTAAGAATCCGCCTCCAGGGCAATACCCCTTCCAGGAGGCATGCTCCTGTTTTTCTTTGGAGGCAAGAGTCTTAAAACTCCACCTTCGGGGCCATACCCCTACCAGGAGGCCATCCTCCTGTATTTCTTTAGAGGCGAGAGTCTTAAAACTCCACCTCATGTCCATCGCATATGGGTCCAAGGGACCTTTAGTGCCGAGGACACGTGTCTCAATAACAATGCTCCGAGGGGATAGATGTCGAGGATACGTGTCAGCCTTTGGGACCTCCATGCTTATAACGACGAGGACATGTGTCGCAATTCAAGCATTCTGAGGGTCTCTTGTGTCGAGGACACGTGTTGGTTTCTGCTGATGTCTTAGAAATGTCCCACCAAGCAACAACCAACAATTCTAACAAAAGATTAAAAAATTTCCAAATGGGTATGCAAAAAGTGTAAAAGGGCAAGAAGAACTATAGCATCTTATCTTCCTCTTCCTAATTGCTTAGAACTCGTTTATGACAGACCACCTTACTCAAATAGGAGCCTTTAAGTTTAAGAGAAAGGAAAGAAGAGAAGGACTAGAGAAAGATGTTAGAGCTAGTATAGGTTTAATTCTATCTATTTCGTTTGAGAAAAAGTATTGTAGGGTACGCTCAAAAGTGAAGTCAATTAGTGGAGCCCTTCTTTCAAGTCAAGTGGAAGAAAAAGACAAAATTTTGATGTCTGAGCATCCTCAGACATCAAACTTTTGACTGGGTAGACCTTCAAAAGTTTTCAATTAGTGAATATTGAAATATATATTAACCAAATTACAAAACCAAAAATTCCATTTGTTTAACAGGATAATGGTAAAAAATACAAGAAAAATAATTTTTTTAAAATTTTCATTTGTTTGGTCAGTATGAAATGAAAAATGATGGAAAAATAATTTTCTTCTAATTTTTAGATTTTCTCACAGCTAACCAACTTTTTTTCTTATAAAAAACCCAAGAAATGCAATAAATTTCTGATTTATAACTAACTTTCCATTTTATCCTTATTTTTTTAAAATATTTTTTTGTCATTAACGTAAAAAAAAATTGGCATGGATTTAGTTAACTATATAATTTGGCCTAGAGATCTTTCGTATTAATACTTGTCTCAGAATTAAGTTAGGAGCCACTCTTTTAAATTTTTTTAACTTTTAATTATAATATATATTTTTTCTTCGTTCTATCGATTTAATATAATTACGATGATTTATACAATTAGAAACATTTTTTTTTTAAATTTCCTTTTTTTTTAAACAATAGAATGGAAATTTTTTAAAACTTTTTTGCAAGTTTTTCATATTAACCAAATACATACATAAAAATATATTTTTTTTTCATTTTTTTTTCTTTCATTTCACTTTTTATCATTTTCACTTTCTATCATTTTTTTCTTCTTAACCAAACGGACCCGGAAATGAGTGGGAGGGAGAGGAAAAAATCACAACTATCTCTCTCTCTCCCTCTCATATACCCAATTTAATTTCCAGTTTATTGTTGCCGTTTTGCAAATAGATGTCGGTGGTCATGAACTGATGTTGCTTTCCAGTGTAAGGGATGCTTCTATTTCCAGTAATGAAATGACATCGTTTGGTAGGTTTGTTTTTAGTCCAATTTTTTGTTGTGCAAACTTAATAAAACGTCATCGTTCCTCAAAACATTGTGATGTTTCTCCCTAACTGCAGAGGAGCTACACCTGAGGGTTTGTAGCAAATTGAAAATTTTGGGAGGCATAAGTCGCATGTGTGAGAGAGGGCGGGTGAAAAATTGGGAGGCATATTTGGGCAAAAGAAAGAAATTTTGGGAGAGATTTTAGACCATTGATTTAATTGGATCTAATTCAAATGGATCTCAACCATTCTTCTGCTCAGCTAAGTTAAGGAATTCAAAAACACCTCTAAGATGACCACGACTTCTGAGAAATATTTTTCATTAATACGCAACATGGGTTAAATGGAGGAATGTATTTGGTGTATTGTGTGATAGACACATAACACTTAAGCTAAAAGGAAAGTTTAATAGAAAAACCATAAGACCTGTTATTTCATATGGTACAGAATATTGGGCAACAAATAAACAACACATTCACAAATTGGGTGTGGTGAAAATGAAAATGTTAAAATGAATATGTGGTAAAACTATGAAAGAAAGAAAATTAAGAATGATATTAGCTGTGAAAAAATAGAGGTAGCTCATCTAGGGAATATATTAAGGAAAAATCGACTTAGGTGGTTTAGATATATCTATGTCAGCCTATTAAAGGCACTGGTGAGAAATAATGATATAATAGCTATTAAAGGTAAGTGTAGGGGTAGAAGTAGACCAAAATTAACTTTAAGTGAAATAGCAAAGAAAGACATGATAATCCACAATTTAATAGAAAGTATGACCCATGATAGAGCACAATAGCCAAAGAAGATGCGTGTAAATTACCCCAAAAATATTGAGATAAGACTTTGTTGAGTTGAGTATGATGATGTACAAATCGGGTTTGCACACCACCTGTCAAATGAGCAATAATAAATGCAGTAATTAAAGTAGAGAGAGACAAAAACAAAAGCAAGACAAGGATTTATAGTGGTTCGGTCAACGTGACTTACGTCCACTTTGAATGGCTAAGGTCGTCGGGGTGTTTTATTACTTCAAGTGTGTAAGGAGAGCAGGGAGTTACAAGCTGAGAGAGATAAGAGAGATGTGCTCGACTGAATGTGATGCCCCCCAAGTGTTGGCGGGGTTTACAATTTATAGTCGCCTCATAATAGATTTGAGCGAGTTATTAGTAACTAAGTGGCTAATCTGGTGGAGCTGGCGACCTCTTCTCAACGGGTGAGGTAGTTACGGTGCTCTCCATAAGATTCGGTCAAAGGATGACATGGGGGTTGACTTTTTCCAAGGCGGTGTGGATGAGCCTCTTGGATAACCCTGTATGCTCCCTTGCTGATGTAGCTCCTCGAACCTGATGAACTTGATCGGGCGTAGACCACTTTGGGCTGGACTTGTTGGATCTCTTGGAGTTGGGCTATTAATTCAGACTGGGCTTATAACATGAGTTGGGCCCTTGGGCTTGACCCATTATTTGCCCCCCAATGCCCAGCGTTCAATGGAATTTGGAGAGGAGGGCATTCGATTGATTTTGAATTTTCAGCCGAACACATAACTGGAAAAAATATCGAGAGGCCAAAACATGTGTTTCTAGGCCTTTTTTGGGCTTTTAACGGCGTCTGACAGAATCATAAGCAAGACAAGGATTTATAGTGGTTCGGTCAACGTGACCTACGTCCACTTTGAATGGCTAGGGTCGCCAGGGTGTTTTATTACTTCAAGTGTGTAAGGAGAGGAGGGAGTTACAAGCTGAGAGAGATAAGAGAGATGTGCTCGAATGAATGTGATGCCCCTCAAATGTTGGCGGGGCTTACAATTTATAGTCGCCTCATAACAGATTTGGATGAGTTATTAGTAACTAAATGGCTAATCTGGTGGAGTTGACGACATCTTCTCAACGGGCAAGCTAGTTACTGTGCTCTCCATAAGATTCGGTCAAAGGATGACGTGGGGGTTGAATTTTTCCAAGGCGGCGTGGTTGAGACTCTTGGATGACCCTGCATGCTCCCTTACTGATGTAGCTCCTCGAACATGACGAGCTTGACCGGGCGTGGACCACTTTAGGCTGGACTTGCTGGATCTCTTGGAGTTGGGCTATTAATTAAGACTGGGCTTATAACATGAGTTGGGCCCTTGGGCTTGACACATCATTTGCCCCCCAATGCCCTGCGTTCAATGGAACTTGGAGAGGAGGGCATTCGATTGAGTTTGAATTTTCGGCTGAACACATAACTAGAAAAACTTCGGGAGGCCAAAACATGTGTTTGTAGGCCTTTTTTGGGATTTTAATGGTGTCTATCACGGCCAAAACATGTGTTTGTAGGCCTTTTTTGGGATTTTAATGGTGTCTATCACGGCCAAAACATGTGTTTGTAGGTCTTTTTTGGGCTTTTAATGCCGAGAGCTTCGATTTGATATATTATGGTCCCCGTTTGGAGCTACGGATCAAAAGTTACGGTCAAAATAGCGATCAACCCTTTTTGAACTTAGATTTCTTGGAGACTCCTTTTGATTGGCGACTCCCCCCCTTCCAGTAGACTCTTTTTGCCTCTGGGATTCCATTAGCTATATAAACTTCCTCTTTCACTTCCCTTTTTGGATTCTTGAAGAGCCATAGGTTATAAATTGGGGCGTTTTGCTTTCCTTAATAGGATTTAAGAAACCCTAGGCTATAAATAAGAAGTTTCTTCCCCATTCCACTCATTCCATACAAATCTCGGAGAGAATGAGAGCTCTTTCCTAAAATCCCTTAAAAAGCTTCTTGAGTGGTGCCCGGAATCTATGACGAGTGAGGAGGTACAAAGGTCAGTCGGCAAGGATATCTATGGCAGCGAGGGAGATGATCAAAAGGTTGCAGGAAAGAGCATTAGCGAAGTTGTGTCCTGGATCAACGAAGGCCAGGCACCTTGCTCTGTTGGGACTGAATGCCTGGACGCTCGAGTGGAGACGCTGGGCGCTGAGCTGCTCGACGCCGATTTGGGCGAGCAGGCCCCAAGGGGCGCTGATCTTGGCGAGCAGATTGGGAGCGAGGCAACTGGGTGCGCAGGGGCGCGCGGGCTGGGCAGCACTGGAGGGGGAGCTGGCCAGGCCTAGGCGACTTGGAGAGGCGAGCGCGCAGCAGATCTGGGCGCCGCTAGCCAGGCATCCCAGGCGCTGGGCGCGGCTACCCAAGCGCTGGGCGCGGCGACCCAAGCGCTGGGCGCCGCGTCCCAGGAGCTGGGCGTCGAGGCCAGGGCGGCCCAAGCCCTGGGTGTTGTGGTCAGGACAACCCAGGTGCTCGCCGAGGCGGGCAAGACGCGCACTTTTTGTGGTGATAATTCTCACAGTGTGGCGGATGATCTGGCCCCTTCAAGTAGAACTCCTCAAGGCCTCTCTGGTAGTGGCTCAAGCAATACTTCACGCCCTCGCAATAAAAAGCACCGAGGAAAGGTAGCTCTTTACGACGATGGATCCAAAGTAAGTACCATTTTTGGTACGCTCAATACTGATGGTGATATTCTGAGGATTGTTTCTGCTTATAACATTCATCCAACGGTGTTGTGCCGTTGTGCTGAGATGGGTGAGCCTGCTTGTGATGACTGCTCTGGTGACATTGCCATCTATGAGGAGATATTTGAGGCTAGGCTCAGGTTCCCAATGCCTTCCTTCGTTTGTCGTATTCTGCATTACTTTTCACTGGCACCAGGGCGATTGGTGTCCAATGGTTGGAGAGTTTTGCTGGATTTTTTGGTATTATGGAGGAAGGTGCACCATGAGGATGCCTCTCCTGACGAGTTTTATGCAGCTTATAACTTGAGTGAGACTCCTGCTCCTAATAGAGGCTGGTATTATTTTACTACGAGAGGTGGTAAGTTGATTACCAGATTACGCTCCAACTGTCATAACTGAAAATCTCGCTTCTTGTTCATCGGCGGCGAGTGGGCCTCAGAGGCTGATAGGGCTTTGGTACCAATAGGATGAGGTGCTCCTAAGAGACTTGGTACGCCCTACACTTACTCTTTCTCATTTTCTTTATTTATTTATTTTTTTTACCATGTGCCCATCATCCCTTTGCAGATTTTCCTGTGCTCTCGAAGGACCAAGAGTGGAAGTTGCAGGCCGTGAGGGCTCATTCTAACAAAGACTTGGGAGTTCTTTTGCCCAAAGATGGTGGGGCCAGAGGTTCCCCTGCAGTCCGTGCTAGGGCTGGTGCTCCCTCCCCGAAGTCCGGCGGTTCCTCTTTGAAGAGGAAGGGTACGTTGATTCTCTTGTACTTTCCTCCTTTACTTGGATTTTCATCTAGATAACACTTCATCTCATTTGTAGTGGATAGAATGGTGGTTGTGTCCCGTTATTCTAGTAGAAGCACTCCTCCTCCTAAGGTGGCGAGGATGAGCGACGCCTCTCAAGTGGCCCCTCCAGTAGTGCCGACCGAGGCATGCTCCTCTCAAGTAACCCCTCTAGTGGCGCCTCCTCGGGCGTGCTCAGTGACCCCTCCAGTGGTGCCTCCTCAGGCGTGCTCCTCTCAAGTGACCCCTCCAGTGGTGCCTATTAATCCAGAGACTACTCAGTCGACCACACCTCTTTCCCCCCATTCGTCGACTCCTCCTGTGGGAACTTCTATAGGGGCACCTACTCAGATTAGTTCCATGTTGGGTAACACGCGAGTCATCAGGGATCGACTTGAGAGGTTTGTGTTTCCCAACGATGTTAATGAGATTAGTGCTCTGGGCACCGAGGGAATCATCAACACTTTTCTGGAAGGCCTGGCTCAAGTAAGGGTCTGTTATCTCCCTTTCTCCAGTCCTTCCTTAAGTGTCTGACATTCTTTTACCTTTTGCCTTTTTTCAGGCTTCAACTGCATCTGTGTGTTTATTTTCAAGGGCTATCTTTTATAGCCAGCTGAAACGTAGTCATGAAGTTGTGCAAAATGAGCTTCTTACTGCTCAAGGGAGGATTGCTGAGCTTGAAACTGCTGATAGGACTTCCCAGCCTGAGCTTGTGGCGACCCATGAGAGGGCCGCGCTTAGAGAGGTTGAGCTTTTGGAGACCCACGAGAGGGCGACTATGCTTGAGATTGAGCTTTTGGCGACCTGTGAGAGGGACGCGCTCAAAGAGCCTGAGCTTGTGGAGACTCGTGAGAGGGCGGCGCTCAGAGAGGCTGCCTACTTGAGAGCGGAGACAGAGGTGAAGGCAGCTCACGAGAGAGCTTCTCGGGCTGAGGCGGATCTTCTGTTGGCTCGTGAAAGGGCTGTCATGGCTGAGAGTGATTTGGAGAATGGCCTTGCAGATGCCTTTATTGATGGTTATGAGGAGCTCCAGGGAAAGATTTCTGATGTTTTCCCTGATATTGATCTTTCAGGCTTCGTACCATCTGAGGGGCCTGATGATGGTGATTGAGGCTCTGATGATGCTGAGGATGATGAGGAGGAGGAGGACGACCATGAGAGTAGTTAGAGTGCTGGGGGACTTTTGATTTTTTTTTTTAGAAAGGAAATATGTAGCCTCACTTTTGTAAAAGTGGTTTTTTTGCCACTGATGCTCCTTTGAAATTGAATACAAAAATGCAAAGATCTTTTTGGAGTAAAATCTAGAAAGTTTTATTCATTCACTGCTTATGTTAAGCAATATCGGGTAATAACCCAAAAAAGGTACAAAAAATAAAATCAAGTTCCCCAACTTTACTACTCCTACTCTCTTAAGGTGCCATTGGTAGTACCTCTTCAAGTGCTCAGTGTTCCACGGATGGGGTAAGACATTCCCCTCGAAATTTTGGATCTTGTAGGTGTCTGGCCTTACCACTTCTGTTATGAGGTAAGGTCCTTCCCAGTTTGGTCTCAACTTTCCTTCTCGCGAATCTTTTGTGACGAGGATCACTTTTTTGAGGACCAAGTCTCCTGGTTGGAAGGAACGAAACTTCACCCTCGAGTTGTAATATTTTGTCATGCGGCACTTGTACTCCGCATTGCGGACCACAGCCATTTCCGTTGCCTCCTTTACCAAGTCGAGGTTAATGCGAAATCCTTCCTCGTTGGTGATGGGGTCGTGGTGTTGGACCCTTAAAGAATGTATCCCTATCTCCACATGGATGACAACCTCAGTTCTGAAGGCGAGGGAAAATGGGGTTTCTCCAGTTGGGGTCTTCAGTGTCGTTCGGTAGGCCTATAATACGACTGGGAGTTCGTCAATCCAATGACCCTTCGCTCTTTCGAGCCTTGTCTTTAGGTTGCGTAAAACTGTTCTGACCATGACTTCTGTCTGCCCGTTTGCCTGTGGGTGCGATGGGCTGGAATGAGGCTGCTTTATCTGGAGGTCGGAACAAAAGGAGTTCAGGAGCTTGTAGTCGAATTGCTTGGCATTGTCGCTGACTATGGCGTGAGGTATCCTGAAGCGGCAGACCAGGTTCTTCCAGATAAAGTCTTTGACATTCGCATCTGTTATCTTTGCCAGAGGTTCGGCCTCTGCCCATTTAGTGAAGTAATCTACGGCTACGACTACGAACTTGCACTGTCCTCTGCTAAGAGGTAGGGGGCCTAGGATGTCGCTGCTCCATTTGGAAAAGGGCTACGAACTCGTGATGACTGTCAGCTCCTCTAGTGGTTGCCTGGGCATGGTGACGAAGCGTTGACACTTGTCGCACTTCCTGGAGAACTCCTGGGCATCCTTCATCATGCTAGGCCAGAAGTAGCCCTGTCTAAGTGCCTTGTGGGCGAGGGAGCATCCTCCAGAGTGATTCCCACAAACCCTTTCATGGATCTCCCGCAAGGCATAGTTAGCTTCTTCGGGCGAAAGGCACCACAATAATATCAAGGAGTAGCCTTTCTTGTACAAGGTGTCTTATAGGATGGTAAATTTGGAGGCTCTCATCCTGAGCTTCCTGGCCTTGAGGGGATCATCTGGCAATACGTCCTCCTGGAGGTATGCCCTTACCGGGGTCATCCAGTTTGATTCGAAAAATGCACAGTTGACATTTGTGGCTTCCACGTCTAGTCTGCTTGGTTCGAACTAGTGACCGATGAATGCTGGTCCTGGTGGGGCTTCCGAGGATGAGGCGAGCCTAGCGAGTGCATCTGCAGCCATGTTGTCTTCCCTCAGGATGTGACAGATCTGGAAGTGGTGGAACTTAGTAAGCAAGGTTCGCACCATAGCGAGGTACTCCTGCATTTTGGCTCATTTTGCTTCAAACTCACCCTTCACTTAGTTGACTATCAGCTGGGAATCACTATAAGTGATGAGGTGTTGGGCTTCCATTTCGATTACCAACCTTAGGCCAGAGAGGAAGGCTTCATATTTTGCCTCATTGTTAGAGGCAATGAAATGGAGCTTCACAGCATACTTGATAGGAGTGTCGTCGGGGCTGATCAGGATTAGGCCTGCTCCACCTCCTTCGTTGGTCAAGGAGCCATCCACATAGAGCTTCCAAAGAGGTAGAGATGAGGGCTCGGAGATCCCTGTGGGATTCTGGGTGCCTGGCCTAGGGTGTCTGGGCGCCTTGGCGCCTGGTCTGGACTGGGCGCCTGGGTGTCCTGTCTGGGTGCCTGGTTGTCCTCGCCGGGCGTCAGATTGTCTTGCCTGCCCGGGCTCGACGTCTGAGTATCCGAATATGTTGAAGCTTGTTGAGGTGTGGAAGGCTCGTTGCTCTCATCTTCTGCTGGTGTGAGCTCCGTAATAAAATCTGCCAAGGCTTGGGCTTTGATGGCTGCCCTTGGTTGGTATTGGACATCAAACTCGCCCAGCTCCACTGTCCACTTAAGGAGTCTTCCAGACACGTCTGACTTTCCTAGAACTCTCTTCAGAGGCTGGTCCGTGACAACAACAACGATGTGACTCTGGAAATAATGTCGTAGACGCCTTGTTGTTTAGATGAGCGTGAGCGCTAGTTTTTCTAGTCCCGAATCTATGATTTCTACTCCTCAGTATGCTCTGCTCACATAATAGATGAGCTTTTATACTCCATCGTGGTCTTTGGCGAGGACGGAGCTTATAGCCGATGGGGAACCAGAAAGGTATAAATATAAAGTTTCACCTGGTGTAGCATGTGAGAGGAGGGGAGGTGTGGCCAAGTAGGCTTTAAGCTTTTGAAAGGCTTTCTCCGCTTCAAGTCCCCATTCGAAGGCCTTTCGAAGAATCTTGAAGAAAGGCAAGCATTTTTCTGCAGACTTGGAAACAAATATGTTAAGTGTTACAATTCTCCCGTTGAGGCGCTGGAGCTCCTTGGTTGAGGAGGGTGATTTCATGTCGAGGATGTCCTTGATCTTGTCGGGGTTCGCCTCAATTCCCCTCTAATTGACCATGAAACCTAAGAACTTTTCGGACCCTACGCCAAAGGCACACTTCTCAGGGTTTAGCTTCATGCGGTATGACCTGAGAACGTTAAAAGTTTCTTGGAGGTGGTCAATGTAGTCTGTTGCAGCGAGACTTTTCATTAGCATGTCGTTAACGTATACCTCCATTATTTTCCTGATCTGAGACTAGAACATCTTGTTCACCAGTCGTTGATAGGTTGTTCCTGCATTTTTTAGCCCGAAGGGCCTGACCCTCTAACAGTAGGTCCCCTTCGAGGTGATAAATGATGTTTTTTCCTGGTCTGGGAGTGCATGCTGATCTGGTTATATGCAGAGTATGCATCCAAGAAGGTGACCAATTCGTGTCCTGTGGTGGCGTCTATGAGGAGGTCAATTCGTGGCAGTGGGTACCTGTCTTTTGGGCATGCCTTGTTGAGCTCAATAAAGTCGACGCAGAGGCGCCACTTCCCATTGGTTTTAGTCACCATCACTACATTTGAAAGCCACTCAGGATATGCCACTTCTCTGACCGCCCCATTTTCTATCAGCTTCCCCACCTTTTTGTCCATCGCTTGAGCCCTTTCAGTGGAGGCGCCCATTAGCTTTTGGCGAACAGGCTTGTAATGAGGGTCAACATTGAGGCGGTGGGTGACGACCTCGGGGTCGATGCCCTCAAGGTCTGCATGTGACCATGCAAAAACGTCCATGCTGCGCCTCATAAAATCTATTAGTTGGTGGACTAAATCTTCAGAAAGGGAAGAGCCAATGTATACTTTTCTGTCTGGATACTTCTCAGCTATGACCACTGGTTTGAGCTCCTCTACTAGTTCTCCTCTTTCTAACGTGACATCATCTCTTGGGTCGAGGACCTCCACTTGTAGTGCCTCTTGTGGCTTTCTGGTCTTCATAGAGGAGACATAACATTCTCTTGCCGCTACCTGGTCTCATCGAACCTCTTAAATTCCATTCGGGGTTGGAAAATGAAGGATGAGATGGTAGGTGGAGGGCACTGCTCTTAGGGTGTTGAGAGCAAGTTGCCCTAGGATGATGTTATAAGCCGACGGACAGTCTATGACTAGGAAGTTGACCATGACTGTGGAGCTTCGGGGTGCTGCGCCGACAATAACTGGTAGGGTGATGGACCTTAAGGGATACACTTTCTCCCCTGAGAATCCAATGAGGGGCGACCTGATAGGCTGCAATCTTTCTCTGCCCAAGTTGAGCTTGTCATAGGCTTCTGCGAACAAGATATCGCAGAGCTGCCATTGTCCACCAAGATCCTTCGTACTTGGAAGTTGGCAACGGTTATAGTGAGTACCAGAGGGTCATCGTGGGGGTGCCTAGATTCTTTCTAAGTCCTTGTCTGAGAAGGATATGACCTCGCTGCTTCCATGTTTAGGCGCCTGGACGGGCGCAAATTATCGAGGTGCCTAACTTTTCTGGCATGGGCCTTCATGGCGGAGAGTGATTCTCCTCCTCCTGCTAGCCCTCCAAAGATGGTGTGAATTTCTCCAATAGGTTGTTGGTTTTCCTGATTATGAGGCGGTGGCAGGGCCTGACCCCTACCAGCAACATACTGGCGTAGATGACCACATTGTATGAGCTCCTCAATTTGTCTCTTGAGGTCGTAGCAATCATCGGTGTCATGGCCGTGGTCGCGATGGAAGCGACAATATTTGTTCAGGTTCCTGCGGTTTAAGGGAGACTTCATTCTCCCTGGCCACTTTATTGCGGGGTCATCCTGGATCTGGAATAGGATGTGTCTGACAACGACATTGAGGGGAGTGAAGGCTTGTCGATTTCTCTGAGGAGTAGGACCAAGACGGTATTTGGCAGGTACCCTCTCTGTCCTGCTGCGCTTGTTGCCACTCTCCTTCTTGTCATCTCTGTCTCTTTCCTTTCTCTTCTCTCCTATTCTAGAGGACTCACCTCGCCTGGCCCTTGTGATGTCCTCAGCATTCATGTACTTATGAGCTTTTGCCAGTAGTTCTGGAATGCTTTTCGGTGGGCGCTTCATCACTGAAAAGAGGAAGCTTGACGACCGGAGGCCTCCCAAGAAGGCGGTCATAGTTACCTTGTCATTGGGCTCCTCAACCTAGAGGACCTCCTCATTAAAATGAGTTAGGTAGCTCCTTAGGCTCTCATCTCTATCCTACTTTAAGTTGAGCAGGTGGGTGGCAGGCTTCTGGTGGCGGCGTCCTTCGATGAAGTGCGACACGAAGGACCTGCTTAGCTTAGCAAAGGAGCCAATGGAGGCTGGGGAGAGCTTAGCAAACCATTGTCGGGCTGATCCCTTCAAGGTGGTTGGGAATGCCCTACACATAATTTTTTCGGGGACGTTGTGCAGCTGCATTAAAGTCTTGTAAGTTTCGAGGTGATCAAGTGGATCCTTCATACCGTCAAAGGTTTTGACGAATGGCATTTTGAACTTTTGAGAAAGTGGGTAGTTCGCCACCTCAGGTTTGAAAGGTGTGCCGGTTCGCCTTATGAGGTAGTCTACTGTCTCGGGGGGTGCAGCTCCTCTACAGTTAAGGGAAAACAGCACCGTCTGCTATTAGCCAAGAACCACATCATTTTATTAAGTTTACACAGTAAAATGTTTTTCTTAAAACAGGCCAACCAAATGACGCCGTTTTAATGGATTTGCACAGTAAAGTTTCTTCCCCCAAAATAGACCTCCAAACATTACACAATAAAACAATTTACTTCTTTCTATTTTGCAACTTCTCTTCGTTGCTCACTTGCACTCAGCTTCTCACCTTCTTTGAGTGGAATCCCTTGCAGAACCCCTAATCTACACGTAAGTATCTTGACTATTTCCAAGCAGCTAAGGTCTACTCTTCTTGGCAGCAATAGGTATGGATTTTCATAAAAATTGAGCACGGGCATTCATTTTTAAACGCAATGTCTTGAATTGCAATTCATTTTGAGAATTGTTTTCCATCCCTTACCCAAACTCTTTGCCCCAACGTTAAATCAATTGTTAGAAACACCGTAACTCACAAAATTTTTAGCAATGACTTTCTCCACTTCTTGAATCTCAATCCATTGAGAGAATTGTTTTGTCTAGGTGATACTCAAATCAACTTTGATAGGAAAAATAAAACTACGTATGTTGCCGCCAGAGTGCCAAATCAAGAAAAACATCCATGTAACTTTGCCGTGAGTCTTGCCGATGCCCGAATCGATGTCCACATAGAGTCTTGAAGTTCATAGAGAGTTGAGTCATACTCCTTAAACAGACTCATTTGATGATTTTCCTAGAAATTGTCACAGTTGAGAGCTGCCATTAACGAAGCTTATTCATAGACAACAACAACAGGTGGTGCGTTGAGGACGAAGAAGCTGGTCTTGTCTTTGTCATTGCTACTTCTTTTGAATCTCCTGCTCTTGCACTCACGAACATAGTAGAACTCAGAAGCTTTTGAGAGGGAGAGGGAGAGTGTGTGTGTAATGAGTGGGTAAGGGACAGTTTCGAGGTGTGAACAATGAAGAAGGCGAACCATGGAACCATAATTTGGAGCTGTAATTGGGAGAGACTGAGTGTGTGTGTGTGAGAGAGAGAGACTGAGGTGTGTTAGTTTTGTGAAGAGATAGAATTTCAAAGTTTTTATTTTTAGTGGAAAATTTTTATCCAAAAAACTTATTCAAACGGTGGCGTTTCAAACTAACAACAAATTGTGTTGTTCCTATGTAACAACAGAGGAGTCGTGCCCCTGTCTCGGGTCCTTGTGCCTTCATAGCGTTGAAGACGTCACCCAGTTGATTTTGCACCTCTTTAATTTTTTCATCATAGTGATTGAGAGCTCATCTGGAATTATCGTGGAAATGGCTCTCATGCTCCATGCTTTGGTTTTCACCCTCATCCTCATGGAAATGAGGGTCTCCACCATGAGAAGCGGGAGCTGGAGGAGGAAGTGGAGGTTCCTCATGGTGGGCCCCCCTGTGTGGGGCACCCAGATGGGGAGCGCCCAGGTGGGGAGCTCCTTGACACCCAGGGCGTGGAGCTCCTATGACTTGAGGTCCTCCGGGTTGTGCTCCTCCTTGTTGTCCAGCGAGCATTAACTGGGGGATCTGTTGATTCTGAGCTATAAGCTGTTGCATTGTGTCCAGCATTTGCTGCGTATTTGAGACGGGATTGGTTGGTGGAGGAGCAACCTCCTCCTCTCGTGCTGGATTATCTTCAGGCTGATTCATGGATCTGGTGGTGATCGCCATTGGTTCAACAAAAGAAGTGTTTAGGTGAGAATTTTGTCTTTCCCACAGACGGCACAAAACTGATGATGCACAAATCGGGTTTGCACACCACCTGTCAAATGAGCAGTAATAAATGCAGTAATTAAAGTAGAGATAGATAGAAACACAAGCAAGACAAGAATTTATAGTGGTTCGGTCAACATGACCTACGTCCACTTTGAATGGCTAGGGTCGCCAGGGTGTTTTATTACTTCAAGTGTGTAGGGAGATCAGAGAGTTATAAGCTGAGAGAGATAAGAGAGATGTACTCGACTGAATGTGATGCCCCCCAAGTATTGGCGGGGTTTATAATTTATAGTCGCCTCATAACATATTTGAGCGAGTTATTAGTAACTAAGTGGCAAATCTGGTGGAGCTGACGACCTCTTCTCAACGGGCAATGTAGTTACAGCGTTCTCCATAAGATTCGGTTAAAGGATGACGTGGGGGTTGACTTTTTCCAATGCGGCGTAGATGAGGCTCCTGGATAACCCTGCATGCTCCCTTGTTGATGTAGCTCCTCGAACCTAATGAGCTTGATCGGTCGTGGACCACTTTGGGCTCGACTTGTTGGATCTATTGGAGTTGGGCTATTAATTTAGACTGGGCTTATAACATAAGTTGGGCCCTTGGGCTTGATCCATTAGAGTATACTAATATTGCAATACCAAAACAACCTCATCTAGTAAAATAGACTAGTAATTTTCGTACTCAAAATACAACAGACTAAAGAGTATAATTTCCCAACAACAAAACTAATACAATGAACCCAATACAGAATACAATAACAAAATCAAATGTCCAACCACAAATAATGATTCAGGCATCCTCGAGAAAATCATTCCACCTGGTTCTCGCGTTTATTGTCCACCTCCATTCTAGTTCTTCGGGCATCCTTGATTTCTTCAATAAGGTGAGGAGCATATCAGTAACATTCAATTCAACATTCCAAACAAACAAGGAGTCCCAAAAGAACAAAAGAACTTCTTTGACTTGTCAACTTCTTCTCCTCCCAGACCCAAAAAAAAAAAAAAAAATTATTTCTCCTCCAAATTCTTCGCAGCAGTACATCATAACGACTTGCTTTTGAATGCAACTGAAATGACCGGAGAGAAGTTTTAGCGGGCAATGCAGTCCAACAGAAGTCATTTGCACACTATACCTTAAAAAACCCAAATCTTGTTACATTCAAACCATCATTTCTACTGTTTCCTTATTATTATACATCAGCATTTGTAATTAACATCTCACCATACACTCAGTATAAAAGCAAAAAATAAATGGCGAAACATGAAGCCCCAATAGTTAAAACAAAGGTTGACAAATTAAAAATGTAAGGAAAATGAATCACACAAATCGGTTAAATGGCTTCCTCCCAACTGCAGCAGGCATGGACATGGCTGAATCCACACTCAAATCCCCTACAGAATGCATAGACACGTGTTTTTCCAACACCCTTTGAGAAGTAGAATCCTTGCTAGACCCTTTGTTCCACTTAAAAGATCCAATGTTTGGAGTCAAAGGGAACGAAAACCTCCTCTTTGACTCATTACTCGGAGTACCTGGAACCCTCTCCTTAACATTGTTAGTTCCTCTCACCTTAGCTTTAGCTGAAACAGTAGGTGCCATGTAGTTTGGAACTGAAAAAGGTGGGCAGCTTGTGAGGCTGTCGTCATCCTTCAAATGCACGTCAAAAGTAGAGTCAGCTGCACTAGCTCTTGGTCTTGAATACTTCATTAGATTTGAGCTGCTTGCAGGTGGTGTTCTCCATGGAGTATGCAGTTGTCTGGTTCTCACAGGTACTGTTGATTTTGATGACCTTGGTGTGGCTGTGTCATGATTGTCAAATTCGAAATTATGCTGCTTGTAGTTGCTTGTTTGGGGTCGTGGACTCAGTTTCATCCCTGAAGTTGGCCTTGGAGGCGTTCGATAAAAATTTTTCATGGCAGTTTGGCTTTCAGAAGGATTTGCTGGAGGTAGCTGGCGGTCTAACCAATTCCACCACCAGGGAAATCCACCAGATTGTATGTCCACTAGAGGTGTTTGAGACGATAAAGGATTGGATTTCCACAACTGGTAACAGAAGTTTCAAGTCAAAGAAAAATTCCAAGGACATGTAGAAATAGGTATATATATTACATTGAAAATGAAAACGAAAATATGGGAATACAAATGCAGAACTGCTGGCACATTTGGTGAGCTGCCCCTGAAAATCAAGTGCGCTTGCTAATATAGACCATATAGCCCTTCTACATGATGCAATCAGAGAGGCCCTGAATTAGAAAAACTATATAATACCTGGTGGGAATATGCATAGGCCATGGCTCTTTCCCTCTTCATGACTGCCTCTATTTTTCTCTGCAACCTTGCCTCTATTTCCTCTTTTGTTAGCAAGCTATCATCCCATTCTTCATTGTAACCTGCCTCAGACTAAAGCAAATGCCTTTATTTAACAATAGATATTAGTTTGATGGATAACAAGAGAGAAATTTACGTTTTCCTGCACTTCGGACAATCTATCACTTGTTCAGTATTCTGCCATTGACTCAGCTAAGCAGTGTTAATTCTGTTATGTTCTGAAGGAGCTAAGCATCACACCCATAAAAGAAAGCACCATGTTTATAGAACAATTCTTACATCATAAGCTTAACATCTATGGGTGACACAAATCCATCATTTTTCGATGAGCCATTGGCCTAAAGTGACAAGGCAAACAAGTCCAAAACATGGAACCAACCCAAATTTACATTCTTGTTGAATAGGAAAGGGCAACTGGAACTACAAAAGTTACCATACCAATGTCAAAAAGCACAGCCCAAACTGAATAGTTGAACTTATTTATCAATACCTCCCATTATGGGCCAGCAGTGGGACCAGTTAAAATGAAAAGGTTTTTGGATCTATGTTAAGCCACTGCTATAGGTAGGCGTAAAATCACTATATAAACACATGGAAACTTACTAGCTGCCCCAGTGTCCATTTGCTCAGGGTACTCTGAACGTCCTTGTCATTCTTGTAAGCTTGGCGCTGGAGTGCCTGATTCTCTAGCATTTGGATCCTTCTTGATTGTATTTGAATTTGAACTCTCACCAAGAGCTGCATTTGTTTCATTGCATTTATCGTCTGTCGCTTCACATTCTGGCCTCTGACCACTCCTTGAAGCCTCACCAGACCCCTCAAAGCTCTAAAACTTCTCCTTGCCTGGTGCATTGAAACAAGTTATCTCAATATGGAAATAATCTAATAACAAATTATCTCAACTGCATAAGAGTCCACAATGGAAGCCACTGCCCGAATGGCCAGTTTAAGCTGACACAAACTTAGAATTAAAGTTCCTAATGTAACAATTTAAATCAATTCAGAATCTCCTACATTTAAGGTTCCAGGCATGGTATCTGTGTCGCATTTTTCTTAATGGATTTCTAGCCAAAATTGGGGCATAATACAGTCCAATTGACCTCAGTATGACCAATATTTTTGGAAATCCAACTGGTCCAACTGTAATCAGGTCTATTAGTATGTGAAGCTAGGTTTATCCCTCGCCAAAGCACAAGAATCGTTTTTTGGTCTGAACGCAGAAGAGTTAGGACCTGCCAAAAATGGGTTATGTTGGAATCATAATGCAGTAACCAATATCAAATGCAAAAATTTTGCACAGTTGAACCAATTGCCTTTGGGTTTTGTATGTGGATGTTGATGTACATTTTATTGCAAGATGGCACAACATGGCTCCTGCATATAGAATAAATAATTGAGGTAACACTACGCTTTTGGCTATGAACAAGACACTAATGATTGATTTCACTGTAGGATTTTTTACTCATGATCTGACATATGTAGTACCCTCTAGAACCACAACGCAAACAAAGATATGCAAAACCCTGGGTATCTGGGACAAAAGTCTCTTTAATTTGTCTTTTTTTTTTTTTTTGAACAGGCTATTATTTGTCTTAAGATAGACCTCAATATGTCTGGTTTTTTTGTTACTTGCACCGGTGAATGGATCCATATTTATACAAGTTGTATTTTACACGAACTTTCATGCATCACTTTCCATAAAATAATTTTCCATAGATCAACTGGGAAGATAGGAACCTTGGAACCTTACCATATAACCTCTATAAACAGCCTGAATCTTTGTGGCAGAAAGATGGTGATTTCTTAGAGTTGGTTCTTTACGTTGATGAGCTACGCTAGTTGCAGAAGCCTTAGGGGAAGCAACTCTTGGAGAAACAACCCTCGGAGAAGCAGCCCTAGGAGAAGCGACCCTTGGAGAGGCAACCTTTGGAGAGGCAGCCCTTGGAGATGCCGGCTTTGCAGGCAATAATGTTGGTGAATTTGGCTCTTCAGAAGGTGTAGGAGGCCTGACAATTAATTTCTGGTTGTCTGCCTCCCCCAATATCTTCTCAATACTGCTCGGCTCCCGAAAGAAAGGAATAAATGATTTGGTCTCTCCATGCCTTAATATTCCTCGCCCCTTCTTCTTGTCCTTAGCGCTTTTCTTGTCTGATCCCTGCATTCATGAGTTAATAGATAGGAGAGGCTTGTACCTCGAAAGTATTTGGATTCTTTAGATGCCTTTGGAACCAAAAATTGAGAATACGTTTTTTCGGCACCAGTAGTACTACTAGATGCTATAAAGTAGAACATACCTTTGGAGACAAACAGAGTCATATAAAACATAGTGCTGACTATCTACAGAAAGAAAAGCTACATAGGAAGGAATACCATTTCAACTTCTGGGTGTGTTGGTAAGATGAAATCGGAAGTTGTAAATGACCAAGAATTATACTTCATTTCAGTAAATATTTTTAAATATTTCTGTCATAAAATATTCAGCGAAAGATAAATTCGGCCATTTGGCTGCCAGTGTTTAAAACTTGATAGAATTAGGAGAGAAGAAGAATGCCAGTATTTATTTGTATGTTCTTATCTGGTAGCTGCCATTGAATCTCATTACTACCCAATGTAAACACTGACTTACATCAACAGACTTTTCTTTGGAGTTGTGTACAAAAACCCTCTTGATGGCCGAAAACCAACTTCCTTTCTTTCCCATGTTCCAAACATTAGTGTTGCACCCTGAGAAACCAAAAGGATATAATGATTTAGTATTTGCAGGACCAATTATGAAGTTGAAATTGTATTATCCAAAATCAAACAAAACAATACATATGAAGATTGCATCTTTATTTCAGTCATGTAAACAGAAAACAACTTCTAGCATGAAATTGAGAATGGAAGAATTTTGATATTTTGTGATGGGCCCAATCCAGACGACGCCCAGCTCAAGTAATGGGCCCGGCCCAGACAAAGCCCAACTCGGATAGTGGGGCTGGCCCGAACAAGGCCCAGCTCAAGTAATGAGCCTGGCCCAGACAAAGCCCAATGGGCCCGGCCCAGATGAGACCCAACTCAGCTCACCACAGAGTCAAGGGAGCACAGTCAGCCACGCCATTCTGGAGCCAAGGAGTCAGTCACGCCATCCTGGAGCCAAAGAGTCAGCCACGTCATCCTGGAGCCAAGGATTCAGCCACGCTATCCTAGAGCCACGCCATCCAAGAGTCAAGGAGTCAGCCACGCCATTCTAAAGTCTCAGTCATGCCATCCTAAGACCCAGTCTGCAACTGATAAAGAGATCTCCACGCCATCTCCATGCAACTAGCCCATATGTTGCGAGAATGGTGTCACCTCCACCAAATTAGCCTATTTGTTACGAATATGGCGCCTCAATATGTTAGGAGGCGCCTATAAATTGTAAATCCCACCTACACATGGAGGTATCTTAGATCTTACATCTTATCTCACACCTGATTCACCTGAGATCTCATTACTCTCACCTGAACCCTCCACACTCATACAACAATAAAACACCCCCGCAACCAAAGCCCTTCAAAGTGGAGTAGGTCACTCTGACCGAACCACTCTATCTCTGTGTGTTGTTTGTGTTGCGTTTTTCATCATATTTACTGCATTTTATTAACCATATTAATCACTCGATAGGTGGTGCATAAAACCGATTTGTGCATCATCATTTTGCATTAGCATAGCACAACCTTTGTTTAGAGTCCTGTATGCAAAATGTTCTTCTATTGCAGCTAATGGTCTAGTGAATTGGGAGGTTGGGGAGAGAGGGGGGGGGGGGGGGGGGGGGGGGGGGGTTATAGATACATGGTATACATATTGAGAATTGAACAGGTGGCAAACTATGATGATATCAAATTTGGGCAAGATTTGTCATTGAAATAAATAGCATTACCTTCCGGAAAAAAATAAAAGAAATCACTTTAGGATTGGAGCTTGGTTGATCAGCAACATAAGCTCCGATTTCAAATGAATCAAAACAAAGTAAAATTGGAAACCAAAGAAAAAATAAATGGAGAAAGAGGTTGGGTTAAGAATCTCAATACAAAACAAAGACACAAATCATGGGTTTCGATAGCAGAATTAACTGTCCAGAGTTAAACTCCAGATGCATACAAACACATACTTTTGGCAACATGATCAATAAAACACCTGACAGAAAAACTATATATGATGTTTAGGGGAACAAAAGAAAATATTCTTTCACACAGCGGCTACACTAACCTTTGTTCAAGGAAGGAAAAGGGTTATTTGACTTTATCCATATAACAAGAATTTTAGAATTTCTACTAGGAAAACAGATCACATCACACACACAGAGCAATTTCAAGTCGCTGATTAATCAAGAAGACACTACCAATGGATTTAATCAAGCCAAAAAAGAAAAAAAAAAATATACTACCCAGGAAGAAGAATTATATTTCTTCCTATACAGTAAAAGAAAAAAAATTCCGAAATTCACAGTCATCTTTAATAAGCAACATAATTAGCACGTACCCAAAAGATTATACTCGTATAATATATATCCCTAAGAAAGATTTGTACCTTAAAATTTTTTCCAATCTTCAAAGACCTTTCAGAAAAGCTGCACCAACCAAGAAAAAAGAGAGCAAGGAGCAGATGAACAGGACTCCCTTATCTCTCTACCCTCTTCTTCCTTTCTCTATCCTCAACCTCCCTTTCCCTTCCCATACCAAAACATGCTTCTTTCCTTCAAATCCTTTGAAAAATTTTCTTCAATATTGGGTTCGACTTTCTACCTCTAGAACTTTGAATCTGGTTCTCGGTTGCCAGGATTTACTTTTCGTCCCACCTTTCACCTTTTTTGTTTTTATAATTTTCTTTTGGTCTGATGGTTGATGATGAAACTTTAGACACACCCAGAGAGAGAGAGAGAGAGAGAGAGAGAGAGGGGGGATTGTTGGAGGTTGGCCACCTTCTTACTCAATAGCTTTGGCCAGTTCCAACTAACTTTACTTGAATGGGAAGACTATTTAGGACAACATTAATATTATTGAAATATAATTGAGGGATATAATTTAAAAATATAATATATTATGATCAATAATATAATAAAGAATGTATTTAATGATGAGATCTATTACACTGTTAAAAACATTCTACTATCATTTTATTGATTAAAATTTATTATATCCCCATATTATATTTTTAAAAATTATATCCCAGTAATATTGCTCTTTTGGACACCAATCCACTTACTATTAAACAAATGTTAGGTTCCTATCTTCCTGTCTTTCTGATTATCTTATCATTATTACGTTAAAATGATTAACATTCTGGATTTTGTGTCCCACACTACTATGTGGGCGCGTGTATTCACGCTCCCCACAGGAAAAGAATGGGTCACCATTTTTGTTTTTTCATAGAAGATCAATATGGCAAAAGTGGCAGGTGGTCCAAGTGTATTGGAGGGGTAGCAATGTGTTGCTCTCCCCTGGTGTGTATGGCCTATCAACGAATTTAATTTAAAATAAATTTTGATTGATATGAATTTGAATTTAATTAGAATTTATTATCGATTCATATAACTGATGAGTTTTATTTTAATAGTTTATATTCAATTTCAATAAAAATTAAAATCCAAACACAAAAATGCTCCAACTTGTATAACTCAATTATTGTTGAATTTTAGCAAATATTCCATCAAATTTTTCATATTAATGTATGATTTTTATAAGACATAGCAGATGTTGGTATGTTAAAATCTGAATCTATATAAAAAAAATAATAAAATTATATTAGACTAATCAAATTTAAATTTAAATAATTAAAACCGGACACTTTGACAAGCCCAAAGTGGTGGTGTGTGTTGCAGGGGTGAGGGGTAGATTTGGATCGATGTCCCAACTGCTAGTGTGTTGAAGGACCTTTTTCAAAACCCAAAAGTTTTAGGCTCCCACTAAATTTTGTTAAATTTTTCTAACAAAATTTGTGTTTGATCGTAATTCAATAATTACCTTCAGAATTCGAATTTGTAAATTGATTTTGTAGATTCACTTGATAATTAATAGACTAAAAAAAATAGGTGAGCATATTAATCGTGTAAGTAACCTTTTACCCAACAAATATAAATTCAATCTTTGTTGTTGAGCCTTATATACATTAGTTAGTTGAGCCACATTTCAAATCTTATGCCTCCAAAAACTACTATACTTAATGTTCTCCACAAACCACAGCCATCACCTTTACCTACCATTAATTTTGAAAGGAGCACCATTTTCTGAATGATTGGCTTGTGCCTCAGTGCCATGTTTCATATTACCTTCCCTCCTATATTTTTTGATAAAGAATGAAGATCAGATTTAATGGGTCTTGATAATGGAAAAAAGAAAGAAAGAAAGATTTAGAGCACTTCAAATACATGTTTTTTTTTTTTTTAATATTCCTTAACGATAAATTGTCGTTCATAAATTCATGGAATTTACTAAATATAATTAAATCTTCATCTGACATATAATAATTGATATACTTGTAACGCCCCAAATTTTGTACAAAATGTTAGTTAATCAGAAAATAATTTGATCCAAAAAAATTCATTGATTTAGAAGTATTTTCTAAAAAAAGTGAATATTTGATTTAGTAAAACTCATTTACCGAAAATACGAAGAAATTTGCATTCTATATCACAAACTAATCAACCATTAACATCATCCAGCCAACACAATATCAAAATTACAAACTAAAAATAGTTTTATACATTCTTTTAATGTGACATGTCATGATCTCGTAATCCAACAATTTAACCTGGTGAGAGAAGTCTACTTACGCAATAAAGCTATAGGACTAGGTCTTTTTAACTTGACGACTAGGTGGCCCTTTCTTCTTGAACCATTTCTTCTCACTTGACTCAGGTCAATCTTTTCTTGATGGAGCTTGGAGTTCACTTGCGTGGATTGCAGTGGCTAGCAGTCTAAGAAGACGACCAGGATTTGATGCCTTGCCGTCCTACCACAGTATCGTAGGTGCGTATATAAAAATATGTGGGGCATTCCTCAGAATGGAAACCGTGTGCGCCCACTCACGGACAGACTCAATAATTTATCTATAGTTAACCCTTTATCAACAAACTTTAGTTTTAGTTTCTCAATCGATAAAACTAAAATAATATATTTGTATTTAAATACATCATAGTCTATCTATAAAAAATTATTAAGGACAAAAACAAGAAACAACAAATTACATTTATTTACAAACAAGTGAGACTAATTGCAACTATTTATCTATATAATAAAGTAGAGCTGAATTTGAATTTTGGAGACAAAGAGAGGTCCAGATCGTTTTGAGACAAAACATAAACATATCCAACAGACAACGTAATCCCAACATAAAAGACGGTTCAGATCATCTCATAAATATTGATCCGACGGTCATAATTGGACTTAACTCTAACACTCCTATCTTTCATATAACTCTCTCTCTCTCTCTTATCTCTTAAACGTTTTAAATACACTATCCCATCTCCTCTCTCTCTATATATATATCTATATAATAAAGTAACTAGTTTTGTTTGTTATTAGCTTTTCGCGGCTCAGATCATTTTAAGACTTTTGATCCGACGATCATAATTGGACTTAATTGTAACACTTCTATCTCTCATATAACTCTCTTTCTCTTCTCTCTCTTAGATATTTTAAACACACTATCTCATCTCATCTCATCTCATCTCTTTCTATATATATCTATATAATAAAATAGCTAGATTGGATTTGTCCCTTTTATAAGATAGGATTGCAGTGGTTTGACAATCACAATTGAAGTTATGTTTGTAACTAATTTTTTGAAATAGCCATGAATTATAATATGCAATAAATATAAGCACTAAGATGAGTTAAAATATCAAATTTTGATAGCTCAAAAGGTCCACCTGCATAGTTGACTTTGAATGAATCATCTGTAGATTATGAATATCATCCCATTTTGTTATGTTTTAGTGTTAACTAATTAAAATTGCATTCACGTGTACTTTTTCTATGGTATTGAGAACCATTTTGTGGTCTATTTGTTAATCGAAGTCGAATGCACTATCTATTGTGGTCTCTTTGTTTTATCGAATTTGCATGGACCAGAAATGTATAGTTGTTAGTGGTAACTATTCTGATCACGGTGTTCACTTTCCCCTAGACAGTTTTGTGTTTAGTACGAAAAATTAATTTGATCATGATAACTAATTTTTTTTTCTAGTATTTGGATATTTATTTTTTGGATTGTACGGTGACAATTTTTAAATTCATTACCGATGAATTTGAGTGGCCCACTTGATTTTAGCGTTTAGTGAAAGCTAATTTTTTTTTCATATATGGTTTCATCGAGTGAGTGACTATTCTTTTGGTGTTGTGTAACTGTAATTTTTGGATTTATGCAAGCATTATGGAATTTTAGTTTTTTAATGCAACGATAATGAGACATAATGGCTTGAGTTTGAGAAGTATTGGGTGTTTAGATAATGAGAAAATAAGTCATGCTTATTCCAATTTCCTAATGTGTCAAATAAAAATATTTTCAGCACTCAATTCAATTCTCGATGGAATTCTCCTCAGAATTGGGGATTTTCTCTAGCCCCAACGACAAACGAACAAAGACAATAACGAGTTCCTTTGTGTCCATTAAAACTGTAAGAGCATTTTAGAGAGGTTTGTATTATAAAAGACTGTAACGTGTGTCAAATTTTTTTTTTAAATAAAGATTTGTATTCGGGTTGGTATTGTGTTATACATTATTTTCAAATGCATTTTTTTGTTTTACATAGTGCTTTCAGGTACGGGTAATTACTAGTAATATCTATATAATAAAGTACAATACAATTTAAATTTCAAAAGATAAACAAAATGACTTTTACTATTCGTGGTTGAGATCTTTTTAAATTTTCCTTTAAAGTTAATCTGATGACTAATATTAACACCCCAATTTTAATAGAAAAAATAGGCTCCTAAAGGTGTGTTTGGAATGACTTTTTAAAAGTGTTTTTATAAATTATTTCTCATAAGTACTTTAAAAAAAATTAGTATTTGAAACCGCTCCACCACCACCCCCACTGCTCCACCACCACCCCCTACCACAACCACCATCGCTGCCGCCATCGTCGCCGCCGCCACCGCCACTATCACCACCCTACCATACCCACCGCCCCACCACCACCACACCCACCGCCCCACCGCCCCACCACCACCGTTGCCACCACCCTACCACCACCACTGCTATCACCACCACCCCACCACCCCCACCATCTCCATCTCTTACCACCACCATCACCACTACCACCACCGCCCCACCACCATCACTACCACTACCACCATCACTACTACCGCTACCGCACCTTACCATCATCATCAACGTTGTCGCACCTTACCACCACCACCAATTTTCCACCATTAGCCCTACTAGCCCCACCATCATCACAACTACCACCACCACCGCCACCAACACCAATTGCTACCATCGTCGTCCACCGCCACCACCACCCACCACCATCGTCATCTTATTCTTATATTTATTACCATTACCGTCATCATCCCACTACCACCGTCGCCCACCGTCAGCACCCACCACCACCATTGTTGCCCACTGTCATCCACTACCACAATCCACCACCACCCGTTGTCGCCCACCATCGCCACCAGCCATTGTCACCCACCCCCACCACTGCAGCCACCCACTGTCACCTATCCCCAACACACTTACCACCGCTGCCATTATCCACCACTTATCATACTGTCACCTAGAAGCACTCATCGTTGCCCACCACCACCATCGTCACCGCCCACCACAACCGTCGTCGTCCCAGCACCACCACTGCTAACCATCATCATCGTCGTCCACCATTGCCGTTACCCACGATTGCCACTACTATCATCATCACCCAAAACCCACCACCACCATCATCGTTGCCACCCATGACTGCCACCATCACCATGGTCGTCGCCACCTACCACAACCATCACTGTCTTCCACCATCACCACTGCTGCCCACTACCACTACAACCGCTCACCCCTACTACAATCGGTGCTTAAATTTCTTTATCTCTCCTTTATGTTTGTGATTTGATTTTGAGTGTGAATACAAATATATTTATTGTTGACCATTTTTTTTATTATTCCGTGCCTTCAGGCACGGGGAATAACTAGTCTATATAATAAAGTAGCTTACAATTCAAATTTCAAAAGATAAACAAAATGACTTTTATTTTTCGCGGTTCAAATCGTTTTAAATTTTACTTTAAAGTTAATCTAACGACTAATATTAACACTCGAAATTTAATAGGAAAAATAGGCCCCTAAGGATGTGTTTGGAGTGACTTTTTAAAAGTACTTCTAGAAATTATTTCTCATAAGTACTTTAAAAAAAAATAGTTTTTGAAACCGCCCCACCACTACCTCTACCACCACCACCGCCACCACCACTACCACCACCACCACCACCGCCACCACCACTGCCATTGTTGCCGCCACTGCCGCCGCCGCCACCACCATCACCACCACCACCACCACCACCACCGCCACCACAGTCATTGCCACCCACCACAATCATCACCGTCTTCTACCACCACCACCTCTCACCCCTACTACAACTAATGCTTAAATTCATTTATCTCTCCTCTACGTTTGTAATTTGATTTTGGATATGAATACAAATATATTTATTGTTTACCATTTTTTATTATTCTGTGCCTTCAGGCACATGCAATAACTAGTATTTAAAAAGACATGATAATTTTTTCATAATTTTCTAAAAATATCTTTGTTTATACATTAAGTTATTAGTCATGCTTTAAAGTATCAATTGATACCAATATGTTTTGGTTGAGTCACCTCCGACACACCACCTTTTGATTTGATATTGTTTCACGTTCTGAATAAATTATGAGTCTCTCGCGACACTATCGAATCATCTAAGATGTCTTCAAGTCAATCCCGAATCATTCGAGTCATCGTCACCTACCTAATCAACTAGTTAATTTTGTGACATTGCAACCTGACTTCTCATCATTGTAAATTTCTTCTATATAGCATTTCGAACATATTGTCCAATGCCATTTTTATGATCGATGTGTCCTAGTGTCATCCAAGTAAATGACCAGTACTACGACCATAAACTATATTATCATTCCTTTATTTATCCCACACTTAGGTGTGTAACAGGATTCATCCCAATTTTTACTTTTATGAATTATATGATTACTTATGTTCCCAATATTATCACTATATAAAAATAGAGAAATCATTCAATCGGGGTTAATAGGTAAGTAAAACATTACCATTGAAATGCAACAATCAGCAGCCACAAAAAATAAAAGTTAATTCTATATACTTCACATTCAAATTAAGAACGTATAACAGAAACTAGTATAAATACAAATCATGGCCGATTGCAGATAGCATTAACACAAAAACAAACATCAAACATGAAATTCCAACTATTCTCAACTCATACTCAATTGAAAGCAAATAAAGTGATAGAATGGTGATATATTAATAACCCTATTGCAGGCAAATAAAGTGATAGAATAGTGATATAATAAAATGTACATTACTAATGTTTATTATATATCTCGATATATAAAAAAAATTAATTTAAAGAGGACAGGGCTTAACAAATCTTACCTTTTCATTTCCTAACTTTCAAGAATTTAAATTATTAGATGAAAAAATAGAATCTTTCATCCAATCAAATTCTCACACATGCACTACCAGTCACTCACTTGTACTCCCAAGGACTTTCCACTCTCTTTTTCCAAAAAAAATTTATGTTTAGATTTAACGCACTACATGACACCATCAACTACTGTACATTAGCAATAAAATATTATATATTCTTAATGAATGACTAACATCTACCATTTTATCAGAACTTTGTTTGAAAAAACTAACTTGTGTATTCCACAAACTAGTTTTGTGATAGTCTCTCTTTTATTGCACACCACACTGTAGAAATTTCATAATATAATTGATATTAGAGATAAGAAAGGGAAAGGAAATAAGACACAAAGATATAGTTCGGCACAATGTGCAATGTGCCTACGTCCACGGACCTAAATGTCCAATGGGCTACGTCAATGTATTATTTCTCGATAATTGATTACATGAGGCCCAACCCTATTTATAGGGTGAGAATTACACAAGATAAATATAAATAACATATTTCTATCATCATATGTATTTATTCAAATAGACCTAGATATCAATAGATCTCTTTGGATTCTATCGTATCTCTACCTAGATAGTGATAGATTTCTTTTGATCCTATCATATCTCTAATACTTCCCCTCAAGTTGGTACACTAAAATCAATTGAAGTGTCCAACTTGAATTGAAACATGGGGTGATTGTTTGTCAATCAGATGATGTAACTTTGGTGATGAAACCCCCTCTTAAACTCCCCATGAAGAAAATGTGAGATAATTTTTTTTCCTTCTCTTCCCTTTTTTTAGTCGTTTTTTTTCCACTATTTTCTCTCTCTTCTTCCCTTTTTTCTTTAAAATTTTTGAATTTAACACTATTCATCTTTCTCTAGCTCTTCTGAATCTTTAATTGTAGTTGGGCTTTCATTCAAGTTTCGGGTGAATATTTATAGCATTTGGTGAATACCACTTTTGCAAAACAAAGCATTGCCAATGGTATGAGAACCATAAATATGTTTGCTTCTTGAGCCGTAGTTGTTCACTTGATTGCAACCCACATTTGACCATATCCTCATAAAGGGGGTGAATGAAATTGAACCACCAAAGAGTATTTGGTACTGCAGAATTGGGCCAAAAAATTAAAAATTAAAACATAAAATTGAAGGATCGACGATCAGCAAGAACTGTCAATTGTGGACAAAGTGGAAGAAAATTCGAAGGTCCGACTGACCCACTCTGATGCCATGTAGAAAATGCCATAATATAACTGAGATTCGAGATAAAAAAAGGGAAGGGAAACAAGACAAAGATATACGTGGTTTGACATAATGTGCAATGTGCCTACGTCCGCAAACCTAAATGTCCAATGAGCTACATTGATGTATTATTTCTCGATAATTGATTACATGTGGTTGAACCCTATTTATAGGGTGAGAATTATACAAGATAAATATAAATCACATATTCCTATCATCATCTATATCTATCCAAATAGACTTAGATATCGATGGATCTCTTTGGATCCTATTGTATCTCTACCTAAATATTGATGGATTCCTTCTGATCTTATCATCTTTCTAATACACATGATAGTACCACCTTAACACATATTCAAAATTTTCTCCTCTTTCTTCACACATCATTTTCTTACTTTTAACTTGATATCTTCTAACCCCTTAGCTTTACTTCTCTTCTCTTTATTTCAAAAAATAATAACGAAGGAAAGAGATAAAAATGCAAGGAGAGAAGGAAAAAAATGCAAATTCGGTGTATCATACGAATTGAGATCTACATTGGTATATATTTAAAGAAGATTAATGTTAATCCAAATGAAATCCAAAAAATTGTAATCTATATACATATCATCCCCTAGATGAATGAGTCCCATTAACTTTTTAAGTAGACCCACTCATCTAAAAAATAATATACATTTGAGTTACAATTTTTTGGATTCCATTTGAATTGTGTAGTAGTTTCCTTTAAAAAATTAGGTTGGCCAAGCCCCGTAACTCACTGGTCAATCCACATATATGCCCATTGGTTGCTTTGAAAAGTTACACACTCTATGACCCATGATTGTGTTCACAGTCACTGGTTCATTGTTGGACCATCATAACACTCGGTGAAAGAACGTGAGGCGTGCAAAAGAGTAAATGTGTTTACACATTCCATAATCAACAATCCTCCAAAGAGTGACGGATTCAAAGGGTGTCGATGGACCAGAAAGATAATTTCCAAACCATCAAGAAGAGAGAGGGACTTAGTTAACGCTTCAATATCGGATCAATTTTTCAATATGCTTTTTTTGAATTTTCTTTTCATAATAGATTGTGCGCGGTGATTTTTGCACAATAAATGATTAGACATATCTCTCCCTTGGTGAACTCGAGATTACCTGGAAATTCGCAGATCCCGTGACAAATGGATGTGAGAAATGGTATAAAAAGTGGTGATAAATTACTTTTTAAGTAGTCCAAACGATCCCGGCATGTCGAAATGAACTCTGTCACTCAAAAAGAGAGGTTAGAGGGTGCCAGAGTGTTTTTCGGCGTGACCCCTCCGACTATCAAGTCAGTATGTGAGAGAGGGGAGGAAAAGCACTATTCTATTGCTTGGGTGAGATTTTGTGTACCTTTGTTTTGAATTTGTGAGAGCTATTTATACCTCCGTGGAGGTAATCATTGCGGACAGGTGGGTCCCTTGGAGAGGAAGCCCCTCATTGGCCCATTTGGAAGATGACCTATGGAGAACAGTCCTTGGACAAAGTGTCTTCCTTGTCATAAGGAAAGAAGTCTTTGCATTTAATGCTCGGATCCCCGAGCATCTAATTCTCTCCTTCTGGAGTCCGCTGAGTGATAAATGAGTCACATCCTTCTGAAGGATCATTTAATGTTTCCTTGTGATGGTTGCGCACGCGTAGGGACACCTTTGTCCATTAACTCCTAGTTTTGTACTCTGCACCTCGTGCATCACTATTATTGGTCACTAACCTGCTCTTTCTACCATTCTGGCTGCCTTGGGAAAGGGAGTTAATGATTATTGACCAATTTCGACTCCAAGTCATGATAACTGTTGATCCCACCATTCATACCTCACCAGCGTGGGGGTTCTGGAGCCAAGGTGACATGTCTGGTAGAGGACCTCGGGGCGTTACACACGCTGACTACACGTGTCAAACGGATGGAGCTCTAAGAGTCCCAGATGCTGAGGACACGTGTCAGATGCACAAGGCTTTAGGGGAGAATGTGTCGTGGGCACGTGTCAATCACAAGGGGCCCTGAGGGGGACTGACGCTGAGGATGCATGTCAGTCCATGGTGTGCCCACGTCACCCTGGTCGAAGACACTTGTCGAATCCTTGTTGATTCTCAGAATTGTCCCATTAACTGCCCCCCAGCCCTTGATCTTTGTACAACGTGGGTGACATGGCATGAGAAGATGAAAGGGCTCGATCCTTGCTCCCACCTCTAGTCGTTTTCCTTTCTTTGGGGTTCGTGCTCCATTTAATGCGCCACTCCTCGTCCTTCGTGTGCAATCATAGCCTTTGGCCCTATTTAAACAGAGCCCTTGCCCCTCTCCTCCATTTTTTCAAGTTTCACCAGACCAGAGGTATTTGCCAGAGTTCAATCGGAGGAGCCACAGTTTTCTGAAGGTCGCCGCTTGCTCAGAATTTGCCGGATAAAGGAGCCATCAACCTCTTCTCTATACCGAAGTCATTCTTATTGATGACTAATCGTTCTTTTTTCTTTCTTGGTGACCATTTTCCCTTTGTTCCTTCTCATTTCTATTCTAGTAGCGCCATACCGTCCTTTTGTCTTCATTTTTCTTCCTTGTGTCCTCAGTAGTGACCCTTAAGTTCCCCATCCCTAGGAAGCCTCCCTTTCGAGTCATTTTTCTACTTAAGCCATGTCGAGACATCGTCGGAGTGCGAATGTCGGGGCTGATGAGGCTGGTACCTCAAGACCGAGGAAATATACTGTCAAGGGTCGTCAACAAATTACCAATTTCAAGACCCATTACTCCATTCCCCCTGAAGTAACTATAGACGACTTCGCCTCTAGTCGCCACAACACTACTATCGGCTCCAAGGGGGCCATGCCTTTTTATACCAAAGCCATTATGGAGGGTGGCATTAGGTTTTTCCTCCACCCCCTCCTTCTATGCTTCATGTCCCTATTTCGTCTCTTCCCCGGACAGTGTTGCCTGAACATCTTTAGGATAATCATGGGGGTGATCGCTTTAAATGAGCGTCTGCAACTGAGCCTCGGCTTGGAGAAGATCCTATTTTGCTATGCTTTGGTGAGAGCGATGCCTCATCAGATGTTCTACCTCAAGGCTCGGGACCCTACAATGTCTCGTGACCTACCTTCTAAACTCCAACAAGGGGTACAAAGATGACATGATCGTCTTCAGTGATCAATGGGAGAGGGGAGTCGGCCTCGAGTACATCGACTTGTGGTGCCCCAAGCAGTAGCGGACTACAAGTACGTCGGTTCTTCTCTCTCTTTTCAATTTTATAGTCCCTCGGTGTTTCTATACTTGCCTCTAATGTTGATCTTCTTGTTTTCTGTAGGAATCTCTGACGCTGAGTCCGCTACTCCTCCTCGGAATCAAGTTAATCTCGGTGACATTATCACAGCTTGGGGATACGTGGGCAACGGGTTTGGCTGAGCTACACACGTATTGCTAGACTACACTACAGGGTGCAAAAAATTCTCCCAAACCCTCCAATCTTTTGACTGAGCGAGGTGGTCGGTGCTATCCGAAGGGAACTTAGAAGAGGACCCCGACAGAGCTGCTGAAGCTGAGGTAGAGGCTACCAAAAAAGTTGAGGGATCCATCCACTACCATCAACGCCGAGGCGAGCACTTCAGGCAGGGACATTTGGCCAGACTTCAAAATTCTTCAAAACTTAAACGAAGAAGACACTTGGAAGTACCCATGTCCAATCCACCTCGCCTCTCACTCAGCCTGATCAAATAGAAGGCCACTCTCGCCGTTGAAAGGGGTTGTGGATTGGGTTCCAATGTCACCCCCAATTAGGGTCGCACTCGCCCTTCCGGGGGTTCTAATCCAAGGGCCCACACCCTTTCCCACTATCGCTCCAACCGACGCCCCTGTCGTGTCGATGCCAACTGGGCGCGACAGTGGACACGGAAGGGAACCTCAACAGGAGGAAAGGAGAATAAAGCAAAGGCATAATGGTGGCCGAGGCAGGGGCACTCCTACTCCGACACAGACTCTAACACAAACACCGACACCGACGCCTACTCCTACGCTGACACCTACCCCTACGCCGACACCCACTGTCCCGGAGTGGTGTGGTAGGGCCCGAGATCGGGATAACTAGCCGGTCCAGGTGACTAATTCCATTGTCGCCTCTCCCCACATTGCCTACACTGTTAGTGAGGCACTCCATTTTGATGCTGATATGGTGATTCATCGGGGCTGCGGGAGCAATAATTTGTTCTGTAGCTTGATCCAGAATTCCTTGGTGGCAAGGCCTCACCCCTTGTGGAATTTTTTCCATTTCTTTGTTGTTTTAGTACTTCCATCGGCGTAATCTTTCCCTTGTATTACTTTTTAGGCGGTTCAGCAATTGTCTGTCATTGTCGAACGCTTTCATGCTCACCGGGACAAGATCCAGGAGTGCGAAAAGCTCTAAGCTGACCTTGAGAAGGCCCGAGGAGCTATTGCCTCTGCTAAGGAGGAGTTCGTTGCTCGAGACAAGACCTTGCACACTCAAGGGATTCAGATTGTCGAGCTCTTCAAAGAGGGCCAGGCTGCCTGGGGGGAGGCAGACAAGGCGAAGGTTTCACTTGCTGACACAGAGAAGAAGATTACCGAGGCGGCGAAGCAAGTGTCTTTGGCTGAGGCGAGGGTAGCCGAGTCGGAGCAAACTTGTGCCTCCCTCACCCAAGAGTTAGACAAATTAAGGGCTGAGTTGGAAAACAATAAGAAATCAGAACAGGAAATAGTCAACCAATGCACTGATAACATCCTGGTGGCTTTCGAAGAGACTAAGCGGGAGCACTTTAAGATTGGGTGGGATGAGGCACTTCGGGCTATCGGGGTCCTTGTCGAGACTTCACTCTTCAAGGAGCATGAGTACATTCCTTCTGAAGAGATGGTGCAAGCCACAACCGAAGTCGCGGCTAAAGATGCTGGGATGTCCCAAGTCCCAAATCCAGTTCCAGCAACCGAGACCGTGGCCCCCACTCTTGCGCCTCGGGGTAATTCTACTCTCATGCCTATCGACGCCCCTCCGAATCTTGCTGACGCTGGTCTTGCTCCTTCTCCTACCAATGCTGATCCAGCTCCTGTCCCTGCTAACACTGTGCCTGCCCCTCAGGGCGATGCTTCTACTGTTCTTGCCGACGCAGTACCTTCTTCTCGCAGCGTCAAATCCTTCTCTGCAAGCATCGATGAATTTTTTGGTGACATTGGAGGCGGCATCGGCGGCGAGGTTTAGATTTTTATTTTCTTGTAACTTAGTTTCTATTTTTGTAGCTTAAGGGACGCAAAGCTCTCCCTTCTTTCAATGCAAAAAATGTCCTTCTTTTTCCATGTGTTTGTCTCTTCTTTTTTTTTTTTTTTTTGTAGTGTAATTCCTCAGGACCAAGGTTCCAAGACCCAAGGCCAGTATCCTCTTTCCCCTCGGCCTCGGCTTCTTTATGGGAGAATTTCTAAGTGATCCCCCTTGGGGGCCATGCCCCGTCCAGGAGGCTTTGCCTCTTTGGTCTTTTTTGGGGAAGTCTACTTTTTCTAAGGCATTGCCCTCGGGACCATGCCCCATCCAGGAGGCTTTGCTCCTAGGGTCTCTTTGAGGACAAGTATTTTTCTAGGACCATGTCCTCAGGGCCATAACCCATTCAGGAGTCTTTGCTCCTTGTTTCCTTTGGAGGCAAGAGTCCTAAGACTTCGCCTCCAGGGTCATGCCCCTTCCAGGAGGCTCTGCTTCTTTATTTATTTGGAGGCAAGGGTCCTAAGACTCCACCTCCGTGGCCATATCCCTTCAAGGACAGCACACTTAGCAAAAATAAGTCTTTGTTCTAAAAAATAATACTTTTTTAAATTCATTACATTCTAAGGCCGAAGTAAAACATTTCCTTTAATATCCTCTAACTTGTACTATCCGGAGCCTCCCTCTGACATAACTTTGTATGGCCCTTCCCAATTAGGTCCCATTTTATCAGCCGAGTCATGAGTGTTCCTGACTACTCTCCTGAGCACCAGGTCACCTACTTGGAACCTCTAAGGTTTTACTCTTTTATTGTAGAGTTTGGACACCCCTTCTTGGTACTTAGCAAGTCTCAAGGCAGCCATTTCTCTTTTTTCCTCCATGAGATCCAAGTCTAGGCCGAGTTGGTAATCGTTCTCTCCAGTATCGAAAGGTTGTGTTCTTATAGTAGGGAGACCTACCTCCAGTGGGATTACCGTCTCTACTTCGTACGCAAGGGCATAAGGTGTTTTGCCCCTTGAGGTCCGCGGGGTTGTCCTTTAAGCCCAAAGGACATTCAAGAGCTCATCCACCCATTTCCCCTTAGTTTTCTCCAACCTCTTCTTGATTCTGCTGACGATGGTCTTCTTTGAAGACTCCGCATGTCCGTTGGTTTGCTGGCATGAGGGCGTGGAGTAGTAATTCTAGATTCCAAGATGCTCACAAAAAGATTTGAAGGGTCCGCTGTTGAACTGAGTCCCATTGTCCGATACAAGTGCGTGGGGGACCCCAAACCTCGTTACTATGTTCTTCCACACAAACCTTTTGGTGTCCGTGTTGTCCGAATTTGATATTGACAATTTACGTGCAAGTATACATGATCAACAAGTAATAAAGTGATAAGTAAAGTATCGTTCCCACAGAAAATTATTACTAATAACTTCTAAGTACTAACTTTATATCAATTCAATTTTATTTAAACAATTGAAATTAAACTATGAAATTACTATTTTAAAACTAAATCTAAAATTACTGAACAAGGATTGATTTCACCAGATAAAAGAACTTAAGATTACAACTTCCCCTAATGCTTTGTATAAATTTTTTCACTCTCTTTCCAGTTAATTGATCAAAATAAGTTGTTAACTGAGAATTCAAAGTTATTTATTAAACCTCTTCCGATGGTTAAATAAAAATATCTCTCCCAATTAAATCACTATATTCCTATGCAAAATAAATTGGAACAGATTCATTAAACTCAAAGTCTCATAAAAGTTACACACAACATATATGTATATTCCTATCCTATACACAATCCCAGTTATTCAATCCTAAGAAGAATTAACCCGACGCATGTTATCAAACCCTAAAATTCATCTTCCAATTTCATCTAGGGAATCAAATTAATTGTTGGCCAAACAATCATATATTAAGCAAAAAATATGATAAACAATTTATGTATGATCAATAATAACTGAAAACGAGAGTAAATTAATTTTACTAAACATCAGGTTCCATTGCAATGTTAATAAAAAATTAGTTCATAACGTAATTAAAAAACATCATTCTCAAATTAATCAACATCTCAGAAAATCAACAACTAAAAGTAAGAGAAAAGAATGAAAACTTAGTTGCAATCTTCAATCTCTCTCTAGCCTTCAAGTCCAATCTTCTTCGTGTCGCTTCCTTTGATCCTTGCCTTCAATTCACTTTCAATCCTTGGTTAACCATCGTCTTAGCAGCCCCCTTAAACAGTATATTTATATCCTAGCTTAAACTCTAACATATATGTAGCATTAGAGTTCAATTTCTACTAAAAAACAAGCCAGAATTCGTCTTCCACACTAAAGCCTGCGTTGCAGCCCCACAAATCAGCGTAACTGCGCTGATTTTCTGCCCTTCTAGAGCTGCAGCGCTACATCTAGAGCTGTGGCGCTGACCCCCTTTTATGCCTACAGCTTCCCTTGTTGCTTAGTCCTCAATTGATCCAAACTTTAGGCTACCAAATGACCTTATTTCCTTCCAAATCATGATTCCTACAAAAAAACATTAAAACACACAAAACGAATAAAAAGGAACATAAAATACTTGGAAATTTTTAATTTCATCAAGCCAAGAATACTCTATTCGTAGGTATAAAACCCACCCATCTAATACCCCCAAACTTAAATCTTTGCTTGTCCTCAAGCAAAATACTAAGAACAAAAACCATAAAAATTAACTCTAACAACCAACTACTCAAACAATGGTTTAATATGAATCTGAATAATGGCCCTAAAAGTTGCTACAAATAATAATTCACGGGAAACTTCAAAACAATGCAAAGTTTAAAAATTCAACATACTCCTTACTTTTACCTCTGCTCATGACCTTTTAAATACATTTGCATATCCAAACTGTTCAAACTAGTCATCACCCAAATACATTTACATAATCAAGCGCTCCATAGGAGATACTCAATATCAACTCTATGAACTTACGTTTCACATCAACCTCTGCTAATTAAGGCAAAGATATAACTAGAAGGTACAAAGCTTTTTTTTTTTTTCATCTCTCTCTTTCTCTCTCTTTTTTCTCTTTTCATTCGTTTGGTGAGTGCATTTTATGCTCCATCTCACCTCCTATTGAGCGAGTGCATTTTACGCTCCATCTCACATTCTCTTGAATGAGTGCGTTTTGTGCTCCATCTCGTTCTCAACATGTGTTTATGAGTGAATGTGTTTTACGCTCTATCTCTACTTACCACTTGCCCGTTTCTTTCTTTTTTTCTTTTTTATTATTATTACTATTATTTAAATCATGAAAGTTCAAATCAAAATAAATTTCAAAAATTGCTTCTTTTTTTTCAAATAACCCATCATATCAAAAATTTCCCCCAAACTTATATGAATACCTCAATTTTACTTTGAATGATACTTAAATAAGTTTTCTAGAGTTTCAATGATATCTCCCACAAGCATTTAACCAAATAAATGATCTAAATAATAACTAACCAAACAAATGGATATGTGCTCATGAATGAAAGGATCACAAACAGTATAAAACCAACTAGTACGCCAAACTACATACTGAACATGTTCATCAATTTTCCTTGAATTAAAAAATTAATCACATTCATCAATGGTCATGATCAAATTCAATCAACCCATTGCTCAAGTTGTACTAAAACATGCTATCTAAGTGCAAAAACATGCTATTTAAATGCATACTTAATTCAAACAAGAATACACCCCCAAAATTAAACTAAACATTGTCCTGAATGTATAAAATAGGAAGAATTAAGATAGAGGACTTCCCTGAAAATACGCTAGTTGGCATATCATCAGCGTCCTCGTCGTCCGCTGAGTCGGGAGTGTATTCGAGAAACATAGGTGGATTAGGAAACTGCAGTGGAGGTGTGCCCGAGTTGAAACCACAGTTATTAAACATCTGGGCTAGCACAAAATTGAACTCAGTTGAGTACTCCATGAACGAGTCCAAGCGATGTGCAAGTCGATCATTGCATCTAGACTCGCATCGAGATTCCCTACGTAGCTCTTGAGTCTCCCTTACATTGCAAAATTTTGAACATTGTGGACAATGGAGGAACCCTTGCTGCTACATGATACTTATTGATGCCACTTGAGCGGGAAGATTGTTATATAAAGGAGATTGGGAAATCCAAGACGATTAAATGGAATTATGAATGATTAGGAGTTGGAGAGAATAGGTGTTAGAGCTTTGAAATTTAGGAGGAATGGGAGGAATTTTCATGTGCCCCAACTCCCTGACTGCTGCCCTTAATATTGTTGAATTTGGTGTCCAATGCTACTGTGCTGAGGATGGCGCTGCTAAACCCAAAACTTGAAAAAATTTCGGACGTCCCAAACACACGTTTCCAGACCTTTTTTGGGCATTTAACAGTGTCCATCTTTGCTAAAGGCAAGAATTCTTGTAGGGCTCGTCGAGAGCTTCGATTTGATATATTATGGGCTCCATAACTCTAAACGGATCAAAAGTTATGATGAAAACCGTGTCAACCTGGCAGCAGGTAGGCGCTGCTGCGCTGTTTTGGCAGTAAGTTAGCACTAAGGCGCTGTTTAGTAGTGCTTTTGCACTATGTTACTGATCTTGGTACCTGAAAGCAATTGACGCACTAATTAAAAATGCACTAACTATCTAATATCATAATTACTCCTAAAAAAAAATAAATTGAAGTAAAAATGAAATAAAAATTAAAAGCTAAAATTTGGGTTGCCTCCCAAATATCGCTTGTTTTATAGTCTTCAGCCTGACTAATCCCTGTTTCATTTCAGGTCGGCAAGGGTAATTGAGGTCTTTTGACGATCAATGTCGCCGCCCCAATAGTGCTTAAGTCTCTGCCCGTTCACCTTGAAAGTTCTCTTCGAATTAGCTTCCTCGACTTCAAATGCTCCATGTGGGAACACCTTCGTAATAATGAATGGCCCTGACCACCTTGATTTGAGTTTTCCCGGGAAAAGCTTTAACCGCGAATTGAAAAGGAATACAGCTTGACCCAGCTCAAACTTCCGCTCAATGATCTTCTTATCATGCCACCTTTTTACATTCTCTTTATATAGCTTGGCGTTATCAAGGAGATCTGAAATACAGCTTCCTACAAATACCTCATTCACTGCTTTTTCAACCAAATCAAACTGAAAATATTCTTCCGCTTCCTTTGAAAATTTCAGAGCTGAAAATACATTGAATATAACCTCTTGATCTTGGACTCACATAGTTAGCTCCCCTTTCTGTACATCGATAAGTGTTCTCTCCGTTGCTAAGAATGGTCGCCCAAGAATAATAGATATTTCCCTATCTTCCTTACAATCTAAGACTATGAAATCAGCTGGAAAAATGAACTTATCCACTTTAACTAGAACGTCCTTAACTATGCCCCTTGGATAAGTGAGTGATCTATCTGTAAGCTGCAATGTAACATTAGTAGGCTTCGCTTCCTTTAAACTCAATTGTTGATAAATTGAGAGTGACATCAAGTTAATACTAGCTCCCAAGTCACACAATGCTTTCCCAAAAATTTGGCTGCCTATTGTGAATGGAATTGTAAAGCTACCCGGATCTTTGAGCTTTGGTGGTAGCTTCTTTTGAAGAATAGCACTGCACTCCTCCGTAAGTACAACTATCTCAAAATCGCCTAGTTTTCTCTTCTTTGACAAATTTTTCTTCAAAAATTTCACATAGTTGGGCATTTGCTCCAATTCATCTGCAAAAGGTATATTTATTTGGAGCTTCTTAAACACTTCCAAGAATTTAGAGAACTGATTTTCCCACTTCTGTTTCTGCAAACGTTGTGGAAATGGCACGGGAGGCACAATAGGTCTCAGATTACCTCCATTAGAACTTACAGTTGGATCTTCTTCTTTCTTTTCATGATCCACATTCTTGCTATCTTTTTCTTCACCCTCACTATCATCTCCATGTGATTGTTTTGGAGTTCCACCAACAACCTCAGGTAACTCAACTGTGAATTGTGTGCGGGGAACCATCCAAATAATCAATGTGCAATTAGTTCAGAGTCGGCACAATATGTTGGTAACTTCAACAGGCATCAATATGACAATAATTCCAACAATTATAACCCTGGTTGGGGGAATCATCCGAGCTTTTCTTGGAATAATAATCAAGTCCAAAGCTCTGCTCCAAGACAATCATACCCACCAGGCTTTCAGAATCAAGCCCCACCACAACAGGAAAAGAATTCGAATTTAGAGGAGCTTCTTTCCAGGTACATAGCACAGAATGAGACAAGGATGAACAGTCTAGAAGTATCAATCTGAAACTTGAAAAATCAAATGGGTCAGCTTGCTAATGCCATTAACAACTGACCTCAAGGCACTCTACCTAGTCATATGGAGATCAATCCTAAGAGGGAAGGTAAGGAGCACTGCCACACTTTGAATTGACTGCACCCATAAAGCACCAATCTTCTTTATCAATGTAGCAACTTGTGCAGCCAATGCAGTAACTGCATCAAATTCATAAATTCCTGCTACCTTTGGTTGATTGATCCTTGCAAAGGGCCATTGATAATTGTTGGCAGCCATCGTCTCCAATAACTCGTAAGCTTCATCAAAAAATTTCTCCATCAATGCTCCACCTGCAGCTACATCGATACTGGTCCGAGTAGCACTAAACAACCCATTGTAGAATGTTTGAACTTGCAACCACTTAGGAATACCATGGTGAGGAAATTTTCGGAGTAAATCTTTGAATCGCTCACAAGCTTCATAGAGAGTCTCAGAATCATGTTGTGCGAATGAAGTGATGTCGTTCCTCGTCCTCGCAGTTTTGGCTGGCGGAAAGAATTTAGCTAAGAATTTTTGAGCTAAATATGTCCACATAGTAATAGAACCCGACGCCAATGAATGCAACCAACTCTTTCCCTTATCACGAAGTGTGAAATTGAAAAGTCAGAGTCTAATCGCATCTTCGGAAACCCCGTTGTATTTGAACGTGTCACAAATCTCCAGAAAACTCATTAAATGATCGTTTGGGTCGTTGTTAGGCAAACCCCCAAACTGCACTGAATTCTGAATCATTTGGATGGTACCCGACTTGATCTCAAAACTGTGTGCTTGAATTACGGGCCTTAGAATGCTCGATTGTATTTCTGTAACAAGCGGCATAGCATAATCCCTTAGCGATTTCTGTTCATCATTAGCCATAGTTTCTTGATTTTTTACTTCTTGACAATGCTTTCGCAAGTTTCGAAACCTTCTTACATTTTCGTCTTCGTAGGGTAGTGGTTCCTGACTTGTAGATCGTGTTTGCATACAAAAATTCAAGAGCGCCTGCGAAAGTAATTAAAATAGGAAATTAAATAAGTTTAAAGTAAGATCAAATTGATTGAAATTAATATTGAAATAATTACTAGAATAAGTCCCCCGGCAACGGCACCAAAAACTTGTTGTCCGAATTTGATATTGACAATTTACGTGCAAGTACACACGATCAACAAGTAATAAAGTGATAAGTAGAGTATCGTTCCCACAAAGAATTATTACTAATAACTTTCAAGTACTAACTTTATATCAATTCGATTTTATTTAAACAATTGAAATTAAACTATGAAATTACTAAATTAAAACTAAATCTAATTCTTTGTATAAATCTTTCCACTCTCTTTCCAGTTAATTGATCAAAATAAGTAGTTAACTGAGAATTCAAAATTATTTATTAAACCTCTTCCGATGGTTAAATAAAAATATCTCTCCCAATTAAATCACTATATTCCTATGCAAAATAAATTGGAACAGATTCATTAAACTCAAAGTCTCATAAAAGTTACACACGACATATAGGTATATTCCTATCTTATACGCAAACCCACTTATTCAATTCTAAGAAGAAATAACCAGACGCATGTTATCATATTTAGATCCAAACCCTAGAATTCATCTTCCAATTTCATCTAGGGCATCAAATTAATTGCTGGCCAAACAATCATATATTAAACACAAAATATGATAAACAACTTATGTATGATCAATAATAACTGAAAACGAGAGTAAATTAATTTAACTACACATCAGGTTTCATTGTCATCTTAATAAAAATTTAGTTCATAATGTAATTGAAAAAAATCATTCTTAAATTAATCAACATCTCAGAAAATCAATAACTAAAAGTAAGAGAAAAGAATGAAAACTTAGTTGCAATCTTCAATCTCTCTCTGGCCTTCAAGTCCAATCTTCTTCGTGTCGCTTCCTTTGATCCTTGCCTTAAATTCACTTTCAATCCTTGGTTAACCATCCTCTTAGTAGCCCCCTTAAACTGTATATTTATATCCCAGCTTAAACCCTAACATGTATGTAGCATTAGAGTTCAAGTTCTACTAAAAAACAAGCCAGAATTCGTCTTCCACGCTAAAGCCTGCGTTGCAGCCCCACAAATCAGCGCAGCTGCGCTGATTTTCTGCCCTTCTAGAGCTACAACGCTACATCTAGAGCTGCGGCGCTGACCCCCTTTTATGCCTACAGCTATCCTTGTTGCTTAGTCCTCAATTAATCCAAACTTTAGGCTATCAAATGACTCGGTTTCCTTCCAAATCATGATCCCTAGAAAACAACATTAAAACACACAAAATGAATAAAAAGGAACATAAAATACTTGGAAACTTTTAATTTAATCAAGCCAAGAATACTCAATTCATAGGTATAAAACTCACTCATCAGTCTGTATCTCTGATATGAGTCAACGGCTCAGCCTCAACCCATTTGGTGAAGTAATCGGTCCCAACTATTAGAACCTCTTGTCTCTAGGAGCCCTTAGGAGGGGTCCGACCAAGTCGAGTCCCCATTGGGCAAACGACTAGTTAGTGGGTGCGGATATCCTGCTGGTTGTCTGATAGCGGGAGTGAACCTTTGACATTGGTCACATTTTTGGACATAAGCTTGTGCATCCCTTTGCATTCGCGGCCACCAATATCCTTGCGACATGATTTGATGGGCCATAGACCTTCCACCCGAGTGCCCCCCGCATAAGCCTTCGTGCACTTCATACAAGAGGGGCTCAACTTTATCTTTGCAGACACAGAGCAAATACTGTCGGGATAGCAATTTTTGGTACAATCTCTGATCCGGGGAGACCCGGAACCTTGGAGCTGTTAACTTTATCCTCCTTGCTTCCTTGGGACACTCAGGGAGTTCCCCGGAGACAAGGAACTTGAGTAGCGGATCAATCCAGCTAGGGGACTCCCCCCTTTCCAAAATGGCTATCACTCCGGGGACATCGTCTATGCTAGAGTTGGGAAGGAACTCCACAGTAATCCTTTATGTTATGTCAGAGTCCAACGTCGAGGCCAGGCATGCCAAGGCGTCGACGTGGGCATTCTTGTCCCGGGGGATCTGTTTGACTTCCACCTTTTTAAACTTATGGAGTAGGGTCATTGCCCTATGATGATGAGCCTTCATCCTCGGATCCCTTTTTTTTTTAACTCCCCGTTGATTTGGTTGACCACTAGTAAAGAATCACAATGGATCGTTAGCTTCATGGCCCCTGTTGTATCGACAAGTTTAAGTCCATAGATAAGGGCTTCGTACTCTGTCTCATTATTGGATGCCTTGAAGCCCAGCCGTACAGCTTGCTCTGTGACCAATCCCTTAGGGGAGACTATTAGCACCATGATTCTGGAACCCTTGCTATTGGAGGATCCATCCACACAGAGTTTCCAAGAGTGCACTTGGTTATCCGTTGAGGGATCCACCTTGGGGGGAGGTGGTTCCCCCTTGGTAAATTCAGCTATGAAGTCCACTAGCACCTGACCCTTTATTGTCGTGCAAGGTCTGTAATGAATGTCATGTTCCCCCAACTCCACGACCCATTTTGCTATCCTCCCAGAGAGGTCCGCCTTGCTTAGGATCACCTTCAAAGTTTGATCTGTCAGGACGGTGATGGGGTGCACTTGAAAGTAATGCCATAACTTCCTTGCGACCGTGACTAGTGCCAATGCAAGCTTTTTGAAAGGCAAATATCCTATCTCCGCATCCAAGAAAGCTTTACTTATGTAGTACACCAACTTTTGTTCGTGTTCATGTAAGTGGACTAGTACGTCACTAACGGCAAACTCGAAAATGGCCAAGTAAAGGAACAACATCTCCCCCCTCTCTGGGACAGGCAGGGTTAGGAGGACCCTAAGGTACTCCTTGATCCCTCTGAGCACCCTCTTGCACTCTTCGTTCTAGGTATCCTTCCCAGACCTCTTGATGGCATCGAAGAAAGGCTTGCATTTGTCTGACGATCGGGATATAAAATGATTTAAGGCGGCAAACATTCCCATAAGTTTCTAGACATCTCAGATGGTTCAGGGGCTACGTACGTCCATAATAGCCTATATCTACTCCGGGTTGGCCTCGACGTCGCGTCGACTCACTAATTACCCCAGGAACTTTCCAGAGCTAACTCCAAAGGAACACTTAGCCGCATTTAGCTTCAACCTATACTCACGGAGAGTGGAGAAAGCGTCCTCAAAGTCCGCAATGTGGTCATTCTGACTCTTGCTCTTGACCAGCATGTCATCAACACACCTCCATGGTGTTCCCCATTTGTCGTTTGAACATTCGGTTCATGAGCCTCTGGTATGTGGCACCCATGTTCTTTAATCCGAACTACCTGACTTTGTAACAGTAGACCCCCTTGGAGTGATGAAGGCGATCTTCTCCTGGTTAGGCTGATGGAGGGGGATCTAATGGTAACCGGCCCTAGCGTCCATGAAGGTCATGCATTCGTGTCCCGCCGTGGCATCGACCAACTGATTAACCTTAGGCAGAGGGTAGTCATCCTTAGGACAAGCCTTGTCCAAGTCCGTGAAATCCACTCAGACACACCACTTCCTACTCTTCTTCCTTGTGCAGAAGGTGTTTGACAACCATTCTGGGAATTGTACCTCCTGGATGACGTCGGCCTCCAGGAGCCTCTCTACCTTTTCGTTCACAGCCTGAGCATGATGCGGTGTCGTACACCGAGGCTTTTGTTTGATAGGCTTATGACTGGGGTTGACGTGAAGTCTGTGAGTTATAATATCGGGACTTATGTATTTCATCTCTGCGGCGTCCCATGCAAACACATCCACGTTCTTCCTTAAGAAGTTAGTTATCTCCTCCTACTCGACTGGTGACATGTTGGAGCTGATAAGGAAGTATGTCTCCTCGTCCTCCTCCGTCAGTAGCACCTTTCGGAGGTCCTCCACGGAACGGTCGGTTGGGTCAATTCGCGGCCCATCGACGCCCAGCCGTCCGAATTGTAGTTGCTATTTGTTCAACACTTCCTCGGGGGCACGCTTCTTTTCCTTAGAGGCGACCCGGACTTTCACGACTACATAGAAACAAGTCTTTGCCGAAGCCTAGTCTCCACAAATCTCTATTATCCCCTCCGAAGTGGGGAACTTCAACTTCTGATGGTAGGTGGAGTGCACTGCTTTAAGTGAGTGCAGCCAAGTTTGCCCCATTATTATGTTGTACGGCGAGTCAGAGTCGATCACCACGAACTCCGTGTCAATTGTGACAGGTCCGGTGGTGACCGACAGAGTGATCTTCCCTAGCGATAGAGCGTACGATCCATTGAACCCAACGAGGGGTGTCTTGACAATGGTGAGATCCTTGGATCCGAGTCCCATTCGCTTTAATACATCGAGGTACATCACCTCTGAGGAGCACCCCGAGTCCACCAGGACCCTCTTGACATCGAAACCCCCAATTCGTAAAGTTATGATCAAGGCATCTTCATGGGGGAGGACCATGCTTGCCAACTCGGTGTTTGAGAAGGTGATGCCTCCTTGATCTGTCTGGGGTCTCTTCCACCTTTCTTGTGAAGGCTACCTTCTTCAGGTCAGACCTAAGGGAGTTGGTTGTCGACTGCTCCAGGGGGCAGACGTGGATGACATCAAGATGTTACCGCGGATAACAGTATGGTCCTCGACGACGTGTGCCTCCCTCGGCGGCTCCTCCTCAATGTACTTCTTAAGATATCCCTTCTGCACCAACTTCTCCAGGAAGGATTTATACAGTCGGCAATCCTCGGTAAGGTGCCCCATGTCCTTGTGGTACGAACACCTTGCATTCTGGTTCCTGGTGGACGGATCGCCCTACATCTTGGGTGGCCACTTAAAAAAGGGCTCTTTCTTGATCTTATGCAACAACTTGTAGATGGGTTTTTTGAATACAGTGTAGGTCCCTCTGAATGAGTTCCCTGACGCCGGGATTAGACCTTTCCTAGGAGGGTCTCCCTCATTCTCCTTACCTTTACTCCCCACTAACTCGTCTTCCACCCGGGAGTATTTGTTAATTCGGACCATCAACTCGCCCATGTCCACCGGCGTCCGTTTCGTTAGTGACATGTAAAGATCTATGTCCCGAGAGAGGCCAAGTCTAAAGGAAGCCGCATCCATGACCTCGGAGCATCCTTTTACTTCATTTACCTCCTCCTAATAGCGAGTGGCATACTGGCGGAGTATCTCGCCATCTTTCCACTGGAGGGTCAACAAGGATCCGATATCCTTGGGGCATTTGCTCCTCGTGATGAACCACGCAGAGAACTGTCTAGTTAGCTCCCTCCAGGACCCTATGCTATTTGGCGGAAGGGTCTCGAACCATTTCATGGTTTTATTGCCTAGGCTCATTGAAAACACAAGGCATAACAGCCTAAGATCGGAGTAATATAGGGACATCATTTGCTTGTATTGTCAGACGTGAGCCTTTGGGTTGGAATGTCCATCGTAAACTTTGAATCATGGCACCACAAACTTCTTCGGTACCTCCATCTCCATGATGTTTTTGGTGAACGGTGACAAAATGGCTTCGTCATTTGTGTCGTCATCGGGGGTAGACTTGTCTATCCTCATAGAATCCAACATGGTCCTGAGGTCTCCCCCATCCTTATGGTGTCTCCTCTCACCATTGCCGTGATGGGCAACATGTCCCCCGGCTCCTCCGTTCTTCACGGAGAGGGTTAACCCCTCCTCGGACTCCTCCGCGCCCCCTCGCCTGGATAGTCTCTGACGGAGGTCATTCCAAGCCAAAGGTTTGGCCCTCTTGGATGGTACCTCCGGGTCTTGTCCATTGGCCCTCGGGCGTTTCGGAGCCTTGGAGCCCCTACCTCGCCATTGAGACGATTCCTCAAGTCGCTGACTCCCACCTCCTTGACGGAGGGCTCCTTAGATGGTTGTAAATTTCGAGATCCCCCACCAAAAAATGCAAACTCGTCTAGCTTGCTAAATACATTCACGTTATTTTCCTCTATCTGCCTCAGTCGATCCCCCAACCGTTCTTCGATGAGATCGACAAGTTGACAAGCTAAGGGGTCGTCCTTTTTGCCCCCAAGTCTCAGTTCAGTTCGGTGGGTTCTTTCTCTAGAATGGATCGACAACTCTTTGTTGACGCTCTCAACGTGATCCTTCATTCTTGATATGGAAGGAGCCGATATGTCTACGTTCCTTTGCTGAGGACCCTTCCCTTTCAAACGCGTGTTCACCGTGGTTACTGTCTCAAGAAAACTTGGTCGTTTCCCACAGATGGCGCCAAATTGTATGTGATGATTTTTGCAAAATAAATGAATAGACATATCTCTTCCTTGGTGAACTCAAGATTACTTGGAAAGTCATAGATCCCGTGGAAAATGGATGTGAGAAATGGTATAAGGAGTGGTGATGAATTACTTTTCCAGCAGTCCAAACGATCCTGGCGTGTCGAAATGAACTCTGTCACTCAGAAAAAGAGGTTAGAAGGGCGTGACCCCTCCGACGATCAAGTCAGTATGTGAGAAAGGGGAGGAAAAACACTATTCTATTGCTTGAGTGAGATTTTGTAACGCCCCAAATACCACCCTGGAAGGCATTACCTTCTAAAACATTCACATCATGAGAGCACTAAAATAATCCATCAATAAATAAGACTTCATAAAGTCATCCATAAAATTTACAGCATTATCCCGCAAGAATAGACCCATTTTGGCCTTTACATTCCAAAAATCAACTAATGTAGCGCAGCGGAAATAACAAAAGAAAACTAGACTTTACAAGGTTCAAAATGAATATCCTAGTCTAGAACAAAAGAAAGTGTCACTCTAGGCGTCCACCTCGGGATCCACGCTCCCGTCTATCGGAGTCTCCCAGTGTGCGGGCTCCTCGACTCCCAGCTCTTCCTCGAGAGAGTAATCTGAAAAGGTTGTTAAGTAGGGGGTGAGCACGAAGCTCTGTAGGAAAATTCTTCCAAACCCGAACAAGGTTTAGAAAACATGTAAAGCAAGTCGGTCTTATTTCACAAATATCATATATAACTTTTGAAGTAAAACGAGGACATTTTAAATAGATCTCAAGTTTAAGCCGTAACAATAATCAAGTGAAAGGTTAAGATAAATTTCATAACCATATACCATTTCCAACTTTTAGCAATTTAGAAAGGGCGCCTTCCGATGCATTGTCCCATACCAATGCACCGGCCAAGGCGGTCCAACCCATCATCCCATTTATATTGGTTCATCCCCGTACCATGTATGTTGATTGTTTCTCATGAATCTACCCAACGATTATACATAGTCCACCAATCACAATCACAATCACAAACACTTTAGGAAAGGGCGTCTACCATCCCAATGGCATTGACGAGTCCATTCCCAGGAAAAGTATACCATCCCTTGTTCGAACTCCAGTGAACGATAGTGGTCGCATTACCAAATGACATCCACTACAAGTGTTAGGAAACCATCTCACCCCCACTGGGATAGACTAACCTCTATCACTCTACGGCATCTCTCGATGGCAATCTGGTGGCTTGATCCAATGTGTATACACCCAAGTGCAGGCGGTCAAGCTGTAGTAATAATCCGGTTTGAGTCCGGAGTCGAATCCAGATGGAACATTTGATGATATTTCTTAGGCAATTAGTGGTAGAAACCTTTTGATTGTAACTTTTGAGATTTGCTGTGAGTTATGAGTTTTCCTGGACAGCATATAAGATTCTTTCCAAGAGGATTTTCTTAACAAAATAGGGGATAGATGCTTAATAAAAAGATTCACTCTTTAGTGCAAGGATCTGGACATGTAGTCAGTTATCCAGTTTGTCATAATTGTGCTTGATAACTCAATTAACTCCCGTGTCAACAGCAAGTCAATCGGAAGATAAAGATGGATTGTGAGAATTAAGAACATGATTCCGATGTCTTTCTAGAAGTTTACAAGAATTGCCTGTGCCGAGACTTAACCCGTCTACAAACAAGCAAGTGTTTCTACAAGACATCCAATCATTCTATTAATATTCCATTCTTTCAATGAAGTACAATAAGGGGGAAGATTGAAGGGTAGTCATGAGGATCTAGCCGGGGTACTTGCCTTGAACTGATGAGTCTTTCTATGCAGGAGTCATCCATGTCATAGAAAGAGCTCACAGTTATACAAAGTACCTTAGCTTTGCTAGATGCAATCAATCATCCGATAACAAGAAGAAATAAACGTTAAGCATAAAAACATTGCACAAATATGATTCCCGGATAACTTATACATGCCCTTCTCCTCTTACTAAAGAGTGAATGAGAAACTACTCACTCTTCATGGCTTGGGTAAAGCTAGAAAAGTGAGTGATGCTCATCCCTCCAAGTGGAGAACTTTAAAAGATAAAGTAACAACAAACGCGGAGCCAATCTTTAACAAAGAATGGGTGAATCACGTTCCACCCTTCACGGCTTTAATAAAGCTCTAGAAAAGTGGAAGAGTTTCACTCTTCTAAGAAAGAAAGAAGCTCAAGCAATGGAAGTGAAATGCATGAACAGTAAAAGTAGAAGAAAGCTAGTCACATTTGGAGGGTGGCTTCCTCAACCAAGAATTGGAGGGTTGTTTCCTCAACCAAAATGTGAGCTATCTCTCTTCTATGCATGAGAAATGAAAGCATAAACATAAGCATAAGCACAAAACTACTGTTATAACAAGCAAGAGATGTTGGACTAAAGCCAAACTAATCTCTAAAATAAAGACTTCATACAAGGAAAAATGAGTTAAATCTACAATGAGAGTGGGAGTCTAAGCCTCCATCAACTTTCCTACCTCCTACTATGGCTCATCTAGCTCTCCAACAAGGGGAGTATTTATAGGCAAGAGGAGGAGACAGGGGGGGGGGTGAAAGAATAGTGTTTGCCGCCCAAGTCCAAGTGAACAGTCAACAACTCTGCTGCCAGTTTGTGGATAACGTTCGAACGTGAGTTGGCATTCGAACGTTATTTCTGTTTTTGCACTGAGGGCGTTCGAACGTTGACTGTCGTTCGAACGTTTCTTCTGTTTTTGAACTGAGGGCGTTCGAATGCCAGATCTGCTCTGACCCCTTTCACTCGAGTGATCTGTTGGTCTTCTGTGAAGTTCAGTTCCAACTCTCTGCAGTGGTCTGGTCTTCCATCAACTCAAATGCACGTTCGAACGTGAGTTGGCGTTCGAACGTGACACTCAAGTATTTAAGAGCTCCAGTCTTCTTTCCTAACTGCAACACGCCTTCTCTTCAGCAGTTGAGTCTGCTACAGTGCAATATAGACGTTCGAACGTGAGTTGGCGTTCGAACGTTCTGGCTGTGCTCCAAGCTTCTCCAATTTTGGGCTCTAATGTACTGGTGCTGCATCCAAGTGTGGTACTTGTTGTTCTTGGGTCCTTGTTCAGTTTAGGGCCTGAAATGACATCACTTAAACTCCATTAAAGTACAATTAGTCTTAAAATATCATAATAATATGTCAACTTTAAGTACTAATCACACTCCCCAACCTAAATATTGCTAGTCTCTAGTAATACGAAAAAGAAAATTCTACTCCTAATGCCATTTTCGTAGGTCATCCGGTTGCATTTAGCTTATGCAACAAGCCGTTGAACCACTAGGTTTACCCTAACGGACGAGTGTTGTCTCGTGAGGGTTGCCAGAGAAGCTACCCACAAACTTCAGTCGAACAGATGTGCATAGGAGAGTGCTGACTAAAGTAAATTAGTATCATGGTCGTTGGGACACCAGATTCTCAACTTTGACTTATGTCTCACACGTCCTTATTTCACAGGTATTCATTCTATGCAAAAATTATCATTTGTTACATTGGTATTTGAAATTCTCAATGCAGTAGGAATGATCATTCAAGCAACAGGAATTGTTATGTAACAAATACTCCCTTTTATCACCTTCCATGGATAGTTTCGATTTCACAAACCTCACGTAGTATACCCTCAGCAAAGGTTCACTCTGACTATAGTGACTTGTTTCTCACAGATCATGTGATCAGAAGATGACCAATCGAAAAATCACATGCACAATTTAGGAAAGGAGTGAAATTTTAAAGAAGCAACTACTTATGTTTGGCATAATCTCTTGAAAGAATATTAACGCAATTAAAAGGAATGCTATTTACCATATCCCAATTGTGATTAACAACACATGCATGTAACAGACTTGAGATCAATTAGGGCTTTTCATGGGTTGTAGCGTGGCCAGAGGTCAGTGGCTAACGAAACGACGTCAGGGATTTTCAAAAGCTATCTGCTGTTTGCGTATTGTAGCACACATTTTTCTAACTTCTTGATATTTTGCCGAGAGATGACATTTCTTTCTTTCATTTTTCTCATTTTTTTTTTTTTCACTTTCTTGGCAAGTTCTTGCCTTTTTGCATCTGTTTTGTTTCAATTGTTCCAATCAACTCTTCTTGGATGATAATCTCGAATGCTCCTTTTTCTTTTACTTTTTCTGTATCATCTTACAAAGAGGATGTAAGAAAATTAGATAGCCAAGGTATGTCAAGTATGTTTTCCTGTGGATTGGTAATCATGTAGGTTTATCAAGGAAAAATTCATACATTGATGGCTCAAACATGGCTAACGAGGGATAATTTTTTTTTTTTTTTCAAAGAAAGGTATAAGGCTCAATATTATATCAAAGATGACCTAAGATCATTTCTCAAGCATGTGCACATGTATGTGTCGTATGCGATGGTTCCGTGTGGGATATGTCAATAGATCACTTTTAAGTGCGTCAATCAAAGCAAGGTTAATGAGATCATTCAAAAATTGAGATTTGAAAAGAATTTACTTGAGTAAACATTGATTGTCTCTCGAAAGCATCGTTAGGCTCGAAACTCACCCTGGTTTTCTTTGTTATCTCCACTGTGTATGTCGGGTTTTCCAGGGGGTATTGGTTATATACCAATTCCATTTTCGAGTCAGATCCTCCTGTACCTTTAAAATAACAAATATCGATGTACATATGACAATTTAAGTATAGAGAAAATATCAATCTTTTCAAAAAATGTGGTTTTAAGTCTCGGTTGATAAATGGAGGTGTCAAACCGATCATGTGCATATTTACTCTAGCAAGCATTCTTAACATCCACATTTGTTCCATCACCTTTTAATTTTTATGCTACATCTACAAATGCTTTAAAACAAATAAAAGTGATAAATGGAACCATTCATTTCAAAATATCATCTTTTAACATCAACGGTTCAATTCATTCACAACCACACAAAAACTTACAACTATCAAAGAAGAAATTCATAAAAAGAAGCATTTTAAACAAACATAAAAAAAACAAGAACAAAAACATAAATCCCTTTCTCTCACTCTCCTCCTTGTCCACTAGCTCCACATGTCCACCCCTCAAAAGCCTAAGGATCTCATCCTGCTTAGCTTCAATGCTAAGCATGATGTCCCGTAAGGAGCGTCGGGTGCTGGTGCTGGTGCTAGGGCCTTCACCTGCTGGCTGATCTTCCTCTCTCTCCATCTCTCTATCCATCTCATCTAGCTCCTCTTGTACCTCATCCACTCCGTGGGCCGGGGGCTCTTCTTGCCTTACCGCTGGGCCGCCACTATGACTTTGGCTTCTCCGGAAGGAAGCCTTGTTTAGTGGCCCCATTGGCTTTTGGATTTCCATCTCGGGCTTCACCCTCACCCCATGCTCCGTGCACATTTCAGTCACCAAAGTAGCAAAAGGGAGTGCACTCCTCTTTACATCACACCCCTTCTTCATTTCACTCAGGATGAGAGAGGGGAGGTCAATGCTATGTCCTTTGCCAATGGCATACAGAAGTCGGGCCATGTCGGGTAAAATCTCATTCTTTCTTCCTACGGGAGCGAAGTTAGACACCGCAATCAAATTCATCATTTTATACTTGTCGGTGAGCTCCCCTTGCTTCAAAAATCTCCTCCCTACCCATGAAAAGTCAGCCATCCCCGTCAATTCCTTTCCTACCACATTCATTGCTATATCCTTCTTTGGTGGGTAGGTAGGGTTTTGCACTCGAGGTATTTCCTCCCTTATTTCTACAATGTATGCTTCGTCCACGTCAATGTGGGTACCCCTAACATATGTCCGGATTGCGCCGTTGATGATCTCAGCGTTGGAGTAAAACTCCCGCACCAAGTCAACAACGGTGTCTCCACCATTCCTCAAATACCAGACCCACTCCCTCCTCTCCATCTCCTGCCATATTCCAATCCCAGCAAAGTCATCAATTACAACATCTCTCTCACAAACAATTGCATGCTTATGGTAAAAATTTTCATACCTTTCAGCCTTTAAGGCATTGGGAAATCTGGTCCTATCATATTTCTTTGTCCTTTGCCTTCCTTCCCTTTCTTCAATCACCTCTTCTACAATGTTTGTGTCTTGGTTCACTGGTGGAGCACGCCTGGCAGGGAGTTTCATCCTTGGCATGGCGTTCGAACGTGGGTTTTGATTTGGGAGGGTCCTGAAAAGTGCTGGAACTTAGGGTTCTAGGTCTGGGATTGATGATTTTGATGTGGGGAGGAGTTAGGGAAGGTCGAATTTGGGTATTCTTGGGGAATGAGGGGAAGTTGAGGTCTGTGGGGTGAAAATGAGTTCTAGGGTTTTGAAAGAATTTGGGGATTTTGGCTGAAAACGACGAACCAGGCTTTTATAGCCTGAGTTGTAACGTTCGAACGTTGATGACGTTCGAACGTTGGTAGAAGGATTTTAAACAGACCGTTCGAACGTGGTATGGCGTTCGAACGTGGTGAGCTTCCTTACATCTGATCAGTACTTTTCCCAATTTAGCACTAGGTTGGCTTCCTTACATCTGATCAGTACTTTTTCCAGATTGGTTAAACACAAATCGAAGGAATCACCATAGACAGAGAAGTCATCCATAAATACTTCCAAAAATTTTTCAACCATATCACTGAACAAGCTTAGCATACATCTTTGGAATGTTGCAGGAGCGTTACAAAGTCCAAATGACATCCTTTTGAATGCAAAGGTGCCAAAGGGGCATGTGAAGGTTGTTTTCTCCTGATCATCTAGGGCTATCTCAATTTGGTTATACCCTGAATATCCATCCAAGAAACAGTAAAATGCATGGCCTGCAATTCTCTCCAGAACTTGGTCAAGAAACGGGAGAGGAAAATGATCTTTTCTAGTGACCAAATTGAGTTTTCGATAATCAATGCACATTCGCCATCCTGTGACGACTCGAGTTGGTACTAGTTCATTTGCATCATTTTTTACCACTGTGACCCCATATTTTTTTGGCACAACTTGGGTTGGACTGACCAATTTACTATCTGAGATAGGGAAGATTATCCCTGCATCCAAGAGTTTGAGTACCTCAATTCTCACAACTTCCTTCATGTGAGGGTTCAGTCGTCGCTGCATTTGACGAGAGGGTTTTGAATCCTCTTCAAGGTATATGGCATGATTGCAGATTAACGGGCTTATACCTTTCAAGTCAGCGATGGTCCATCCAATGGTACTCTTATGACTTCGAAGAACTTCAAGCAATTTAGACACTTGCAAGTCTGTGAGTTTAGATGAAATTACCACTGGATATGACTCATTCTCTCCTAAGAATGCATATTTGAGGTCAGATGGGAGAGGTTTCAATTCAGGCTTTGTTGGGCTAACACTTGATGAGACTGGCTTTGTGCCACTTGGTGAAATTTCTTCGAATTTGAGTGCCCAGGTTTCAACAGTATGAGTAGGGTCACTTGGTGGATTTGGGTCATCATCTGTTATTTCTGATGAGATGAGTTCTAACAGAGATGATTCAGCAGGATCCTCACAGAATGTATCATCCAGATGTTCCTGTATCAAAGATTCTATGGAGTTTACTTCCCTTTCTTCCTTTTCCTCTTCTGGATGTTTAGCAATATTGAAAATGTTCATTTCGAGAGTCATATTCCCAAAAGTTAATTTCATGACTCCATTCCTGCAATTGATTAAAGCATTGGAAGTTGCTAGGAATGGTCGACCAAGAATGACAGGAATTTGGTTCTCCGAATTTATTGATGGTTGAGTATCCAGAATAATGAAGTCAACAGGGAAGACAAAACTATCTACTTGGACAAGCACATCTTCAACAATCCCTCTGGGGGTTTTGACAGATCTGTCAGCCAACTGGAGTGTGATACAAGTGGGTTTAAGTTCACCCAAACCCAACTGCTGATAGACAGAGTAGGGTAGCAGATTAACGCGGGCTCCAAGGTCTAACAAAGCTTGTTCAATTCTGAAGTTCCCAATGATACATGAGACAGTCGGACACCTTGGGTCTTTGTATTTTGGAAGGGTTTTCTGTTGGAGAAGAGCACTAGCTTGTTCCTTTAGGAAAGCTCTTTTTTGGACATTCTGGCTTCTCTTGACTGTGCACAAGTCAAGAGAAGTGGGATTCCGCGAGAACTTGTTGGAAACGGTTTATGGTAGAATGGATTATCAATGGTATATTTTGTTTATTTATTCATTTCAATTACTGTTGCTATCTAAACTTGAGATCTGTTAAATGTCCTCATTTTACTTCAAATGTTATATATGTTATTTGTGAAATGAGACCGACCGTTTTATATACTTTGCTAAACCTTGTTTGGGTTTGGGAGGATTTTTCTACAGAGCTTCGTGCTCACCCCCTACCGTTGAATATTTTTTTTCAGATTTTGTGCCAGAGGATGAGCTCGGTGCTCATGAGCCGGGCCATGGAGAGGCTTCACTAGAGGGATACTTGGATCCCGAGTGGGACATCTAGAGATGTCGCTTACTTTTGCTCTAGACTAGGATATTCATTGTAAACCTTGTAAAGTCTAGTTTTCTTTTGTTATTTTCGCTGTGCTACATTAGTTGATTTTTGAAATGTAAAGGCCAAAATGGGTCTATTCTTTTGGGATAATGATGTAAATTTTATGGATGATGAATGGAGAATTTTCTTATTGATGAAATTATATTAGTGCTCTCATGTTGTGAATGGTCTTAGAATGTAATGCCGTCCAGGGTGTATTTTGGGGCGTTACAGATTTGGTATCAGAGCCTAGGCTTTAGGTCTTACATGGGAGCTGTAGGTTATGGATTACCACTAGAGATGTAGGTTTAGGGTGAAGGAAATTGTTAAGTTGAATTCTGTATATACCCTGTATTTAAATCAAGACATCCGACATATCATTTTAGTTATATCTTGCACATCAAGGAAACTAAGTTGTGAATTGATGTGCAGGATGAACGGCGAACAAGGACGGGGACGCGGACGTGGGCGTGGCCGTGGAAGTCAAGCGAATCCACCACCACCACCACCTCCGGATGCCATGCAAGACATTTACCAATGCTTGAGGGAGCTCACCACTTTGGTACAAAGCCAAAATGGTAACAACAACCACAATGGTGGAGCTCATCCTCTCGCTCAAGTACCGGGCAATGGGAACGGAGACCGAAGGATGATAGCTCTTCGGGAATTCTTAAGACAACGACCACCCAACTTCCAAGGGAGCTCCAATCCTTTGGAGGCAGATAGATGGATCCGCCGAGTGAAGAAAATCTGTGACGGCATGGGAGTTGCCGAGGAGTTGAGGGTTGGTTTGGCGACCTACCTATTTGAGGGGGAGGCCGACTATTGGTGGGATGCCATAAAGAGGAGAAGGGACACTGACACACTCACTTGGGAATAGTTCGATCAACTTTTCCAAGATAAGTACTTCCCTGAATCGGTCAGAGACCGAATGAAGGCGGATTTTCTTGCACTACGACAGGGTAGTATGACAATGACTGAGTATGAGAGGCGGTTCGACGAGCTCTCCCGTTATGCTACGGGATTTATATCTACTGAGGCTGATAGGGCCAAGCGCTTCGAGCAGGGACTGAGGCCGGTCATCAGGGAGAAGTTGGTGGCTCTCAAGATCAGGGAGTATGGGGATCTGGTTGATAGAGCCGTACTGGTGGAGAGAGACATGGAGGATACTCAGCGGCGACAGAGCCTTATGAGGGGAGGTTCGATCAGGACGGGTGCTAGCGGCAGTGGAGCACAGAGGCCGACACCCTACCGTCGCCCAGACCAGGCAAGGGGACTTAGACCGCCGGTAGCTCGAGGAGCAGGAGGTGTACCGGGGAGGACGACCACAGACCCCCGTCAATGCTTTGCATGTGGAGGGTTTGGGCACTACAAAAGTCAATGCCCATCGCTTCCACCGAGGGACAACCAAGCGACAAGACAAGTGGCTGCAAACAAGCCACTACAGCAGCAGAGGCCGTTGGGAGCTCTAGCCCCAGGCGGCGCCACTCAGGGGAGGGTATTTGCTTTGACCCAACCGGAGGAAGATGCCTCCAATGTCGTTGTGGAAGGTATCGTTCTTCTTTACAATTCTTGGGCCCGAATTTTATTCGATCCCGGGGCAACTCATTCTTTTATAAGTACTGTGTATGCTAATAAATTGGGGTTGAGTTTCGAGAAACTAGAACATGCATTGAATGTTGACTTACCTACGGGAGAACAGTTGGGTACTAGTCGGGTTTGCAAGGGTTGCGTACTTCGGATTGGGGAGCACGAATTGATTGTGGATTTGGTTGCTCTAAATATGAAGGGGTATGACGTTATATTCGGGATGGACTTGTTGTCAGCTTTCCGGGAGGTAATGGATTGTTTCCGCAAGCGGATTACATTTCAGTTACCAGGAGGGGTAGTTTTCATTTTTATCAATGACCGAAGTTCTTCCCATCCATTTCCTACTACGAGTAGTAAATTCTTGAAAGCGAAGGCGGGAAGCCAGTTGAGTTTCTTAGCCAGCTTAATGGGAGATGATCGGGATAAATCCCATGCGGACGTAGTGTTGATAGTATCGGATTTTTCGGATGTCTTCCCTGACGAATTACCTGGGTTACCTCCACAAAGGGAGATTGAGTTCAAGATCGATCTCTATCCAGGAACTGAACCCATATCCATTGCCCCTTATCGAATGGCACATTTGGAGTTGAAGGAGCTAAGGAAGCAATTGGATCATCTATTGGCCATTGGGTTTATACGTTTGAGCACCTCACCTTGGGGAGCCCCGGTCCTCTTTGTGAAGAAGATAGATGAGACACTACGGTTGTGTACGGATTACCGAAGGTTGAATCGGGTTACCGTGAAGAATAAGTATCCGTTGCCGAGAATTGACGACTTATTTGATCAGTTGAGGGGTTCGAAGTATTACTCCAAGATTGATCTTCGCACGGGGTATCATCAGCTACGGATTAAGGAGGAGGATATTCCTAAGACTGCTTTCCGTACCCGGTATGGTCATTTCGAGTATACGGTGATGCCGTTCGGATTGACTAATGCCCCCGCAGCCTTCATGGATTTGATGCATAGAGTCTTTCGGTCTTACCTCGATCAATTTTTCATTGTGTTTATTGATGACATATTGATTTACTCACAGACTCAGGAGGAACATGCTCGTCATCTCTCTATTGTGCTACAAACATTGAGAGAACATAAGTTATATGCGAAGATGAGCAAGTGTGAGTTTTGGATGAAGGAAGTGAAGTTCCTTGGCCATGTTGTGTCTGAGAAAGGAGTAGCCGTTGATCCCACAAAGATTGAGGCTGTGATGAAATGGGAACCACCGAAGAATGTGACCGAGATACGTAGCTTCTTGGGTTTAGCAGGTTACTATCGGAGGTTCGTAGAAGGGTTCTCAAAGCTTGCGATGCCGATGACTCGCCTTACGAAGAAGGGAGAAAAATTTGTGTGGACTCAAGCGTGTGAGCTAGCCTTTCGCACCTTGAAGGAGAAGTTGACGACGGCTCCTGTCCTCATTATTCCGAGCAGTGGGGAGGGATATGATGTGTACACGGATGCTTCGCTACGAGGCTTGGGATGCGTTTTAATGCAAGGAGGGAAGGTAGTAGCTTATGGCTCGAGGCAACTCAAGGTGCATGAGCAGAATTATCCCACCCACGACTTAGAGCTTGCCGTGGTGGTCTTTGCTCTTAAGTTGTGGAGGTGTTATTTGTACGGGGAGAAATTCCAAGTGTTCTCTGATCATAAGAGCCTCAAGTATATCTTCACACAGAAAGACTTGAATCTCCGGCAAAGAAGGTGGATTGAGTACCTAGAAGACTACGATTTCACACTCAACTACCATCCGGGGAAGGCGAATGTAGTTGCCGACGCACTTAGCAGGAAGTCTTGGGGTGAACTCAACGTTTCCATAGGTGAATGGAAGTTGAAAGATGCCCTTGGAGATTTTGATCTATGGGTTGGAGAAGATGGATCCCGACCATGTTTGTTCAACCTTGTGGCTCAACCTACTCTCCAACGTAGGGTTGTGGAATTGCAAGGCTTGGATCCTGAATTAACGTCGATGCGAGCTAAATTGGAGAATGGAGAAACTATGGAGGGTTGGTCTTTGAGAAATGGAGAATTGAGATATGGGGAGAAGCTATGCGTTCCCGACGATTCGTCTCTAAAAGAGGAGATACTTGGAGAGTGTCATCGCTCTAAGTTTGCTATCCACCCCGGTAGCACAAAAATGTATAGAGACATGAAGCGCCAATATTGGTGGAAGGGAATGAAGAAGGATGTGGCCAAGTATGTGGCAAAATGTGCGGTGTGCCAGCAAGTGAAGATTGAGCATCAAAGGCCAGGAGGATTACTACAGTCTTTGCCTATCCCAGAGTGGAAGTGGGATCACATCATCATGGACTTCGTATCTGACTTTCCACGGACTTCGCGAGGGCATAATGCCGTATGGGTCATTGTTGATAGGCTCACTAAGTCCGCTCACTTCTTGGGTATGAAGACCACCGACACGTTAGAGATCCTGAGCAAGCTCTATATTCGAGAGATTGTGAGATTGCATAGAGTTCCACTATCCATTGTGTCAGATCGTGATTCTCGCTTCGTAGCGCAATTTTGGCAAAGTCTTCAAAGAGCTATGGGAACAGAGTTGCACTTCAGCACCGCTTTTCATCCCCAAATGGATGGCCAATCCGAGAGGGTGATACAGATTGTGGAGGATATGTTACGCGCTTGCACGTTGGACTTCAAGGGGAGTTGGAGCGACCACTTACCGTTGGTGGAGTTTGCTTACAACAACAGCTATCAGGAAAGTATTAGGATGGCACCGTATGAAGCATTGTATGGAAGACCACGTCGATCACCGACGTGTTGGTTAGAAGCCGGCGAGAGTAGTTTGTTGGGACCGGACATTGTTCGAGAAACTACGGAGAAGATCCAACAAATCCGGGAGAGGCTACGGACGGCGCAAAGTAGACAGAAGAGCTATGCGGACCACCGACGAAGACCCTTAGAATTTAAGGTGGGAGACTATGTATTTCTCAAAGTGTCACCCAAGAAGGGCGTGTTTCGATTCGGCAAGAAAGGGAAGTTAGCTCCAAGATATACCGGACCATTTGAAGTGATCAAGGTTGTGGGCAAAGCGGCGTACCAGTTGCGGTTACCAGCTCAGTTGTCTGGGGTACATGACGTGTTCCACGTGTCGATGTTGAGGAAGTGTCAATCGGATGCAACTCCAGTCGTGGACTTGGAAGATATTGAAGTTGAAGACGGAGCAACCTATGAAGAGCAACCGGTGAGAATTCTCGACACAAAGGAGAAAGAGCTTCGCAACAAAGTCCTCCGACTGGTGAAAGTTTTGTGGCAACATCATGGAGTAGAGGAAGCTACTTGGGAACCGGAGTTGGAAATGCAAGAGAAGTACCCGCACTTATTCGCTACTTGAGGTAAGTTTCGAGGACGAAACTTTCTTTAAGGGGGGTGGATTGTACCACCCCAAATTTTCTTTTATATATATTGATAGAGATATATATATAGTAAATAATAATTGTAAAGATGTAGATATATGTAGTGACATAAGAATAAACCGTAGGAATAAATGCTATGGAGACAATTTAATTGGGAAGTTACGTGTCGAAGATGTTTAAACTTGGAAAGGGTGATTAGACAAGTTTCTAAAAGTTTGTAGGTCAAAATAATGATTCCATTGAATCCGGAAGGTCGAAAAACATTGGGAGTGGTAATATGGATGTATTGGAAGTTAGGAAGTGTCCCGGAGTTAAAATACACTTTAGAGAGAGAAATTGGGTAAAAAGGAGTTAGGACACCTTCTAGTATTTAGGTCATAACTTTTTATTGTTATCTCCAATTGATCTGAAATTTTGACAGTAGATAGTAGACATCTAGGGCTACAAAAGTGTATCTCATGAAAATTTTCCAATTCGACCTCTAAATGGGTCAAAATCGCATTGGACGTTGAAACAAAAATCTGGAAGTCAAATCATACCGGTACGCGTACCGGTACGCAGAACTCCAGAAGCTGGACCGTACCGGTACGCGTACCGGTACGCAGGACTCCAGTAGCTCAACCGTACCGGTACGCGTACCGGTACGCCCGATAAATCCCCGCCCGATCCGACTTCGGGTCTTTCTCCATTTCTTCCACTATAAATACATCCCTACACCTCTCTAAGCCCCATTTCACCACTCCAAACCCTAGGTAGCCTTAGAAAGAGAGAAATGGAGAGAAAAACACAAATATAGAGGGAGATTTACACCATTCTTGAAGATCAAAACCCTAGATTTCTCAAGATTTCCACTTCTATACCCATTTCCTTTTCTTCCCTTCTTCACCCAATCTCACCCAAATCTCTTGAAACCCTAGGAGGAGGAAATTAAGAGGAAAAGAAAGGAAAGCAAGAAGGTCTTGAAACTTGGGTATTTGGATAAAAATTTTGAGCATTAAGGTAGGGGTTTCCTCTCACTCTCTTACATTGAGGCTAGGGTATTTATGTATGTATGTTTTGGCTATCAATGGTATATATATGCTAGGAAATCATCTTCTCTTGGGCTTTTTGACAGATTTTATGTTTTACACAAAGTTAGGGTGGTATACCCATGAAATCCCTCTCTTGTTTGAAAAACCCTAGTTTTCAAGAGTGATGGGTTTTTTTTTTTGAACTCTTCCTTTATTCTTGATTTAAAAACTTTAGTGTTTCATATTGAACAACAAAATTGTATTTATGATGATCTCTTGTATTTTTCCTTCATTGTCTATTGAAATTGCCTCATGTTGGATGTGTGGAATTTTATGAAAATTTGCTTGAGAAATTGGGGATTTATGGTATTGTTGGTAATGTGAGATGTTTGTTGATATGTTATCTCTTGCGTAGTTGTACGATACTAACATGGTTTACTATTGACCGGGTGTCATGTAGTGGGTAGACGGCTTTGTATGCCACGCGGGTATGAACTTTTCCTACCACATGGTGTGGGTAGACGTCTTTGTACGCCGTGTGGGTACGAACATTTCCTAGCACTAATGATAACGGTGTAGTAACGTGGGTTGTGTCGGACATACAGTGTGGGTTATCGTGCATTGTACCAAAAATGGTTTCGACAAGAGTTTCGGGAAGTATGGGATTCCGCGAGAACTTGTTGGAAACGGTTTATGGTAGAATGGATTATCAATGGTATATTTTGTTTATTTATTCATTTCAATTACTGTTGCTATCTAAACTTGAGATCTGTTAAATGTCCTCATTTTACTTCAAATGTTATATATGTTATTTGTGAAATGAGACCGACCGTTTTATATACTTTGCTAAACCTTGTTTGGGTTTGGGAGGATTTTTCTACAGAGCTTCGTGCTCACCCCCTACCGTTGAATATTTTTTTTCAGATTTTATTCCAGAGGATGAGCTCGGTGCTCATGAGCCGGGCCATGGAGAGGCTTCACTAGAGGGATACTTGGATCCCGAGTGGGACATCTAGAGATGTCGCTTACTTTTGCTCTAGACTAGGATATTCATTGTAAACCTTGTAAAGTCTAGTTTTCTTTTGTTATTTCCGCTGTGCTACATTAGTTGATTTTTGAAATGTAAAGGCCAAAATGGGTCTATTCTTTTGGGATAATGATGTAAATTTTATGGATGATGAATGGAGAATTTTCTTATTGATGAAATTATATTAGTGCTCTCATGTTGTGAATGGTCTTAGAATGTAATGCCGTCCAGGGTGTATTTTGGGGCGTTACAAACACGGGCAATAACTGCACTGTCCCCGGCTTTACAGTAAAGAGGGGAGCATTTTCAGGAAAAATAAAACAAGAGGGGACACTATTTCTTGTGGGATTCAAGTAATCCCACAAAGTTCGAATGTTAGGGACCTCCTCCTCTCTCATAGGGACTTCTCCATTTCTTTCATTATTTGCCATACTACCCTCACAAGAGTCTGCTACTGATCTAGGTGAATTAGGTTCAGGCTGATTCACGGACTCACACGATTCTGCCGGCAAATTTTGGAAGTGAGGAGTGCCCTCAGTCATAAAGAAAATAAAACAAAGTTATTTACAGTAAACCAAAATATACACAATGTTGAAGGTCTTTTTACCTTTCACCTTAAAATACCTTTAAAAGGTTCCTCGGCAACGGCGCCAAAAACTTGATGGCTTGATCCAATGTGTATACACCCAAGTGCAGGCGGTCAAGCTGTAGTAATAATCCGGTTTGAGTCCGGAGTCGAATCCAGAGGGAACTTTTGATGATATTTCTTAGGCAAGCAGTGGTAGAGACCTTTTGATTGTAACTTTTGAGATTTGCTGTGAGTTATGAGTTTTCCTGGACAGGATATAAGATTCTTTCCAAGAGGATTTTCTTAACAAAATAGGGGATAGATGCTTAATTAAAAAGAGTCACTCTTTAGTGCAAGGATCTGGACATGTAGTCAGTTATCCGGTTTGTCATAATTGTGCTTGATAACTCAATTAACTCCCGTGTCAACAGCAAGTCAATCGGAAGATAAAGATGGATTGTGAGAATTAAGAACATGATTCCGATGTCTTTCTAGAAGTTTACAAGAATTGCCTGTGCCGAGACTTAACCCGTCTACAAACAAGCAAGTGTTTGTACAAGACATCCAATCATGCTATTAATATTCCATTCTTTCAATGAAGTACAATAAGGGGGAAGATTGAAGGGTAGTCATGAGGATCTAGCCGGGGTACTTGCCTTGAACTGATGAGTCTTTCTATGCAGGAGTCATCCATGTCATAGAAAGAGCTCACAGTTATACAAAGTACCTTAGCTTTGCTAGATGCAATCAATCATCCGATAACAAGAAGAAATAAACGTTAAGCATAAAAACATTGCACAAATATGATTCCCGGATAACTTATACATGCCCTTCTCCTCTTACTAAAGAGTGAATGAGAAACTACTCACTCTTCATGGCTTGGGTAAAGCTAGAAAAGTGAGTGATGCTCATCCCTCAAAGTGGAGAACTTTAAAAGATAAAGTAACAACAAACGCGGAGCCAATCTTTAACAAAGAATGGGTGAATCACGTTCCACCCTTCACGGCTTTAATAAAGCTCTAGAAAAGTGGAAGAGTTTCACTCTTCTAAGAAAGATAGAAGCTCAAGCAATAGAAGTGAAATGCATGAACAGTAAAAGTAGAAGAAAGCTAGTCACATTTGGAGGGTGGCTTCCTCAACCAAGAATTGGAGGGTTGCTTCCTCAACCAAAATGTGAGCTATCTCTCTTCTATGCATGAGAAATGAAAGCATAAACATAAGCATAAGCACAAAACTACTGTTATAACAAGCAAGAGATGTTGGACTAAAGCCAAACTAATATCTAAAATAAAGACTTCATACAAGGAAAAATGAGTTAAATCTACAATGAGAGTGGGAGTCTAAGCCTCCATCAACTTTCCTACCTCCTACTATGGCTCCTCTAGCTCTCCAACAAGGGGAGTATTTATAGGCAAGAGGAGGAGACAGGGGGGGGGGGGTGAAAGAATAGTGTTTGCCGCCCAAGTCCAAGTGAACAGTCAACAACTCTGCTGTCAGTCTGTGGATAACGTTCGAACGTGAGCTGGCGTTCGAACGTTATTTCTGTTTTTGCACTAAGGGCGTTCGAACGTTGACTGCCGTTCGAACGTTTCTTCTATTTTTGAACTGAGGGCGTTCGAACGCCAGATCTGCTCTGACCCCTTTCACTCGAGTGATCTGTTGGTCTTCTGTGAAGTTCAGTTCCAACTCTCTGCAGTGGTCTGGTCTTCCATCAACTCAAATGCACGTTCGAACGTGAGTTGGCGTTCGAACGTGACACTCAAGTATTTCAGAGCTCCAGTCTTCTTTCCTAACTGCAACACGCCTTCTCTTCAGCAGTTGAGTCTGCTACAGTGCAATATAGACGTTCGAACGTGAGTTGGCGTTCGAACGTTCTGGCTGTGCTCCAAGCTTCTCCAATTTTGGGCTCTAATGTACTGGTGCTGCATCCAAGTGTGGTACTTGTTGTTCTTGGGTCCTTGTTCAGTTTAGGGCCTGAAATGACATCACTTAAACTCCATTAAAGTACAATTAGTCTTAAAATGTCATAATAATATGTCAACTTTAAGTACTAATCACAATCCAAGTCCATCACAACAACCATACAAATGAGGAAACCAAAATATTCTCCATTCACCAACAATTCCAAATAACTACAAAATCCACAATTTCTCATTTTACAAGCATATCTCAAAATCCCCAAATTAAGCATGTGACATTTTCAATAACCAACCAAGAAAAATGCAAGAGATCACAACAATACCATTTTATTAATCAACACAAAACACTACGATTTTGAAATCAAGAATAAAGGAAGAGTTCAAGAAGAAAATCCATCACTCTTGAAAACTAGGGTTTTTCAAACAAAAGAGGGATTTCATGGGTATACAACCCTAACTTTGTGTAAAACTTGTTAACAATTGCAAGAGAACCAAGAAACAATGAACCCATAGCAAATACATATGATTAGGAGTCAAAACATATATATATAATAACCCTAACATCAATGAACAAGAATGGAAGAAAACCCCTACTTTTCTTCTTCCTATGTGTTCTTGAAAACTTGAAGTTTTGATCTTCTTCAAGGTGCAAATCCTCCTTTGATCTTGTGTTTTCCCTTTCTTTCCTCCTCTCTAAGTCTTCCTAGGGTTTGAAATGTTGAAAGGGGACTAATGGAGATGTCCTTATGTATTTATAGTGGAAGAAATGACATCCTGTGCGCGATTCTGAAGTTCAGAATTCGTAACTCACGTTCGAACGTCATTGGCGTTCGAACGTCACTAGTGCAAATTATTGATTCACGTTCGAACGTCACTTTGGCTTTCGAACGTTGGTTGCTCCCAGTACTTTTTCATTTCCATCAGAACTCTGCGGACACCAAAGTACTGGGACTCCCTCACGTTCGAACGTCAATTCACGTTCGAACGTCATCCCAGTTTCTGCTGAAACTTCCAGTGAAGTTTTGGCCTATTTAGAGATTGATTTGGAAAATTTTCGTGAAATACTCTTTTGTAGCCCTGGAAGTATGCTATCTACTGTCAAAAATTTCAGAGCCAACGGAAATTATAATAAAAAGTTATGATCAAAATACTAAAAAGTGTCCAAAATCCTTTCTACCCAAGTTTTCTCTTAAATGTGTCTTTACTCTAAAATACTTCCTAACTTCCAATACACCTCATATTACCTCTCCCAAGGTTGTTCGACCTTCCGGATTCAATGGACACCTTATTTGGACCTAAAAATATTTAGAAATTCATCTAATCACCCTTTCCAAGTTTAAACGTCATGAAAACTCCAACTTCCCAATCAATATGCATCTCTAGCATTTCTCCTACTATTACAATCTATATAGTTCATTCTTACATCATTCCACATATCCACATTTTTACAACAATTATTTACTATATATCTATATACATATATATAAAAGAAAATGCGAGGTGTTACAGATTTTGCGTACCTTTGTTTCGAATTTGTGAGAGCTATTGACACCTCGATGGAAGTAATCATTGTGGACAGGTGGGTCCCTTGGAGAGGAAGCCCTTCAATTGCCCATTTGGAAGGTAAACTTTGGAGCACAGTTCTTGGGCAGAGTGTCTTCCTTGTCATGTGGAAAGAAGTCTTTGCATTTAATGCTCGGATCCCCGAGCTTCTAATGCCATCCTTCTGAAGTCCGTCGAGCAATAAATGTGTCTCACCCTTCTAAAGAGTCATTTAATATTTCCTTGTGATGGCTGCGCACGCGTTGGGGCACCTTTGTCTATTGACTCCCAGTTCTATGCTTTGCACCTTGTGCATCACTATTATTGGTCACTAACATGCTTTTTCTGCCATTCTAACTGCCTTGGGAAGGGGAGTCAATGATTATTGACCAATTTCTTCTCCAAGTCACGATGACTGTCAATCCCGCCATTCATACCTCACCGGCGTGGGGGTTCTGCAGCCAAGGTGACGTGTCAGGTAGAGGATCTCGGGGCGTTTACATACACCGAGGACACGTGTCAAGCAGATGGAGCTCCAAGGGTCCTAGATGTCGAGGACACGTGTCAGATGCACAGGGCTCCGGGGGAGAATGCGTCAAGGGCACGTGTCACTCACAAATGGCCCCGAGGGGGACTGATGTCGAGGACGCTTGTCAGTTACTTCAACTTTAATATTGTATACCCAAGCACAGGTTGAGCGAAATAATATATTTCTCAGAAGACCGAGGTCGAATCCTTAGGAAATTGTGAAACAGTAGCAATCACACAAATACTATAACAAACTTATGAAGACAATTTATTTTAAAGATTGTTGACTTGAGAATATTGATTGAAGTAATTAAAACAGTATAATAAAAAAATACTAGAGCATCAAGTACTCCCTCTCAATTCCATATAATAATGATTAAATACTTAATTCTTAATTCTAGACGAGAGTCAAATGTCGGTTGATTCAAGTCACAAAATTAAGCAATAAAACCACAATTTATAATCAAAATATTATTCAGGAACCTGAATAACCATCCAATTATATTGTTCTGTGAAATAATGATAATTAACTTAAACGTGGAATAACCAGTTATTTACTCGCAGGGAAATTCAAGCAATCAATGTACGTGGCACAATGACTCAAGAATTTTTACAGAACAAAAACTTTGCTAAGAAATCAAAAGTTGAATTAACATAATATCCCATATCATTAAGTTCAAAGTCAATAACATTACCGTACTTCATTAAGAGGTTCTCCCCTAACCCTAGCTAAACCTTCTAGCCGGACATCATTGACGAAAGCAAAATAAAAATAGAAAAAGAATTATTTACAAAAGAAATTGATCCCCTTTACAAAATCTTCAACTCTTATTTATAACTTTATTGGGACAAATGACACGCGTCCAGACGCGTGTTTCTTTACCGTTTGGACACAACTTCCAGTGTATCCCTATTTCAACTTCCATCTTTCTGCCTCTCGCGTCCGGACGCGTGATCTTCACGATTGCATTTAGCTTATGCAACAAGCCTTTTAAACCCCTAGGTTACTCCTAGTGGACGAGTATAGTCTCGTGAAGGTTTCCAGAGATGATACCCACAAACATTAACCTGTGATCAAATATCTGAATAATAATTTTATAACACAAGTTGCTACCACAATATAATAATTCTAAGCTACAAACCTTTTTATAAGCACATGCAAAACAAAATATAGAATTCTATGCTATACAAATGTATGCACTTATCGTATTCACATATAAACTCGTGTGTAGTGTGAATTAACTATACCAAATCAATAACTTATCCGGCAATCACCTCTACAATTATCAACTATTCGTCTCAATGCCAAATCTCACCAGATAATTCACACATAAAAGATTCTCTCAGATTATAGTGACTATTATCTCAAATGTCACATGTGAGAAGAAGATATGTAAATCAAAACAAGATAATGCTCACATGTCTATTAAAATAATTGTAATCCAAAAGAAAAAGATTTGACATAGTCTCATGAAAAGAAATCAACACACAATAAACAAATAATCAACATTATCTTTCTTATTCACACAAGTCATGCATCCACCAATACACTCTCAAGATCAGATAGGTCTTTATTTAAGGTTATAATGGGGCCTTGGGATTAGGGTTTTGAAACGACAGATATTCAGGATTTGAAAAGACTATCCCGTGAGAATATTTACATTACACAACCAAACTTTTTTTCACAGTCTTTCACTCTCCATCCTTTAGAAGCACAATTTACAACACTTACTCATATTTTTTTCAAAACTCATGCTTGCTATTCTTTTCTATCTCCTTTTTTTGTTTTCAATCTGTTTTTTCACAGTTAGACATATTGTCATTCTTTTTTTTTTCAGCAAGACATCTAATGCAGTTATTCACAAGTATGCAAAACCCCCCTTTTTTTATCATCTTTTCTCAACCAACATCTCCCAAATTACATAAACAATAAAAATCTCAATCCCAGGATAACCAAGGGTAAAAGATATTATTTTTTTCATTGGCTTGGTTATTATATGTTTGGTATAAGAAATAATTTTTTTTTCAAAGGCTCAATCGTGGCTTCTAGGGATAATAATATTCAAAGAATAAGGCTTAAGCTCAAATAATGTCAAAGATGGCCTAAAATCAAATCTCAAGAGCTCTTGATAACACACTTCTCATGCAAATAATTTAAAGTCAAGCAATCATTCACAATATTGGTGCTGACCAAAACAAAAATAATGAGACTATTGAAGGAGATAAGTTGAATAAAAATATTCTTTATTGAGTAAATGTAAATAACCCTCCAAAAAAGATTGGATCAAAAAATCACCAGGGTTTTTATGCATCTCCACTCTATGTTTCAAGTTCTCAAGATAAAATACCTAACAAAATTTCAACTTGGTAAAGTCTAAAGTGCACAAATTATGAGTTTTTATAAGAACATGATATGAGATACAAAAATATAGAATAAAGTTCTATGTGATGCTTAAACATTTACAAATTTAAAGGTATGCAATTTATTTCTATATTGTGGTGTCAAATTATGCATAAAACTGTTATTTAGATATTTAATAACACATCTGAACAAAATATGCATTTCATATAATATTTGGAATTTCCGTACAATGCATATTTCAAAAGATAACAGAAATCAAGCTTAAACAAAAAGCTACCCAAAATAGGCTTTGATTTCTACAGATAACTAAAAGAAAAAAAAAACAACAAAGAAAAGATCATCCATATCCGGGACCTAGAAGAAACATGCTAAAATGAGGGGCCTGCCTGACTCTGTGAACTCTGCCCTAATCCCCTCATCTGAGCCCTCAACTCTCTCATCTATTTCCTCATCTCCCTCTGACCTCTCAGTAACTCAAAAAGTATCTGCCTGACATTCCTGTAATCAATGTCCTCATCTACTGGCAAATCAAAATCCTCATCGAAATTAAGGAACTGATCCCACTGCTCCTCCCCTAGCACCGTTCCCTCAGGTGCAGCTTGCTCACCACCTGGACCCCTCTCTCCTGGTACCGGCCTAGCCACACTCTTACTCTTCAAAAGGGAGCAAGAGTTTAATACTACTACTTTCTTGGCTCGCTCCATAGTGGCGTCGATCACCAGTCCTGCCTGCTCACACAATGCAGTGGCTAAGCCAGCAAAAGGGAGAGATGGTTTTTTCAAGTCCACGATAGCTCACCTCATTTCAGCAAAAATCAGTGAAAGAAGGTCAATGGATTTTCTGGTACCCATAGCGTACAAAAGACGAGCGCGGTCAGGATAAATGTGGTTGTTCCTCAACAAAGGATAAATATTTGATACCGAAATTAGATTCAATATCTTATATTTATTAGTCAAATCACCTTGCTGAAGATATCTAAGATTAGAAGTCCAAACAAATTCATCATCCTCCAGTAATTCCAGACCAACCTCATCTCCGGAATAATTATAGGGGTAGTCTAGATTGACCACCCGAGCCTGAGTCATTCCAATCAGCCTAGCAATGGCTGTAGCATCCACCCTAACATTTTTGCCACGAACATAGGTACGAATTAGACCGTTCCCACAGTCTTCGGCATTGATGTAGAACTCTCTAGCTAAAATGGGGATGCACAACCACTCTTTCCCTATAAAATCGGCCCACCTCCTAGATGTGATTATGTCCCGGGCCCCAAGTCTAGCAAAGTCTTCATGTTCAACCTTCCTTTCACATACAATGGGCTTGGTGGCATAATATTTAAAAAAAATTTACCCGTTTTTCTAAGATCTGAAACCAAATGGGATCAAATGTGGTGTCCTCCTCCTCCTGTTGCTCCTGAGTGCTAGGTCGGGGTCTCTTAGATGTGGAGGCCCGTGGTGGTGCCATAGTATGGACGTAATAAGGAAAACAAGTATAGAGTAGGTGGGAGAAGTTTGTATTTCGATTAAGAAGAGTGTAGAATAAGGAATTCGATCAGGCTCTGAGTATTTATAGTTTTTCACACGCGTCCGGACGCACCTCAACAACCGCCTTAATTAGCCTTAAAAAGCATGCATCCGAACGCATGATCAGGTCCCGTCCAGATGCGCCTCTGGAATTTGAAACGGTTGGGCTTCGTGTCCGGACGCGTGATGAAGTCCCGTCCTGACGCGTGTTCCAGAGAGTTCAACCTCTTTGGTCACGTCCGGACGCGCTTTCCAGTAAGTTTTGTTCTATGTTTTTGTGTCCGGAAGCATTTTCTAGTGAGTTGATCCTTCCATACTTAGAAAAAATTTCAATTATTCACCTATTTTCTCCCAAGTTGATACATTTTGATCCTAAAAACTCCTAAAACCAAAAAGTAACAAATTTTTTTTTTTAACAAAAGCTAATAAATATTGTAGATGCATGAGCACAGTGTATAATTAATAAAAAAAAATCGAGCATGCTCACCCCCCCACTCAAAAGCTTACATTGTCCTCAATGTATGAATAAGCATATAACTAAATATGGGAAAAGAAAAACATACCGGATGCGTTTATACTGTGCTTGTGAATCTGCAATATTTCCAAAAATAAAAGAAACACCATGCAATAATATACATTAAAATACACAGAATTGTTAGAGATAAATCATTCATAGTGGGGATACACCAGTTCGATAAAAAAAAATGTGGTAGCAACTTGTGTTATAAAATTATTATTCAGATATTTGATCATAGGTGATGTTTGTGGATATCATCTCTGGAAACCCTCACGAGACTATACTCGTCCACTAGGGAGAACCTAGGGGTTTAAAGGCTTATTGCATATGCTAAATGCAATCGTGAGTCCTATGAAAGTGGATTTGTGTTTTATTCTATTAGGTTATTTTATTTTTAGTTTTTAGATTTTGGGATCCATGTATTACTAGGAACTAATAATATTCAGGTTGGGGGGTGTGATTGACCATCAAAAGTGCTATTTTATTATATTTAATGATTGGTTAATTGCATATATTTGTGATTAAATGTGTTAAATTCCTTGATTTTCTAGTTGTTTGGTTTATTTTGCAGGTAAATTGGTTGATTTAAAGTAATAATGGATAATGCAGGTGAAGTAATCATTAGAGAAAGAATCATAACTGATAAGGATTGAAGAGTCAAGGTTCAGATAGGAAGGTTTGAAGATAAATCAGCAATTTTATCCTTATAAGAGTCCAAATTAGAAGAAAACTCATTTAAAGTTGGATTAGGAAAGTATCCTAGAAGATAAGGATTTGACACATCTTCAGTATTTTGGTCATAACTTTTGACTATGATATCGGATTTACCTGATTTTTATGGGGTTGGAAAGATGATTTCAAGGGCTATAGAAGTGTATTTCACGAAATTTTTGTGATTCAGCCTCTAAATATGCAAAATTCAAGATTGAAGTATGAACAGATTGTGTACCCGTGGACCCCAAGATTTTATGCACAAGATTTAACTTTAAAGACTTCTGTTTGAAAAGGAATTTCTCTCAAGCCAACCTTATATCTTCTACATGTACCTAGGATTTATTTTAGTATAAATAAAAGCTCTCATCTATTGAGAGAGAGAATTAGGATTTTGGGATTATTATTCTTTTTCCCATCTTTTTATTTTGATTTTAGTTCGTCATGTCTGGCTAAAAGGTTTAGCTAGGGCTAGGGGATGACCTCTCAATGAAGTATGGTAATGTTATTGACTCTGGGCTTAATGATATGTGATACTATGTTAATTTTGCTTTTGATTTATTAGCAAAGTTTTTGTTCTGTAAAAATCCTTGAGTCATTGTGCCATGTACATTGATTGCTTGAATTTCCCTGCGAGTAAATAACTGGTTATTCCACGCTTAAGTTAATTATTATTATTTCATAGAATAATATAATTGGATGATTATTCAAGTTCCTAAATAGTCATTTGATGATAAATTGTGATTTTCTTGCTTAATTCGGTGACTTGAATCAACCGACATTTGATTCTTGTCTAGAATTATGATTTAAGTCTTTAATCATTATTGTATGGAATTAAGAGGGAGTACCTGATGCTCTAGTATTTTTGTTATACTTTTTTAATTACTTCAATCAATATTCTCAACTCAACAATCTTTTAAATAAATTGTCTTCACAAGTTTGTTATAGTATTTGTGTGATTGCTGCTGTTTCACAATTCCCTAAGGGTTCGACCTCGGTCTTCCAAGAAATATATTACTTCGCTCAACCTGCGCTTGGGTTTACAATATTAAAGTTGAAGCAAGTTGCATGCTCAGTCAAAAATGCCTTCTTTTGCACATTTAATTTCTTTTTAACAGTGTATAACTCTTTCAAAAATTTTGCATAAGAAGGTATTTGTTTGATGGCATCCAACAAAGGAATGTTGATTTTCACCTGCTTAAAAATCTCTAACATATCATTTTGCATGTTCGGCTTGATAGAGGTAAGTAATCTCTCTGGGAATGGTGCAGGTATAACATACTTCTCAGGTTTATTGATTTCAGAATGGTCAAGTTTATCACCACTCTCCATAGGTTTTGAAATTTTCTTAGATTCTTGAATTTTTGTAGGAATAGTTTTGTCAATTTCTTTCCTACTACGGAGTGTGGTGATAGACTTTACCTGCTCATGAATAGTATCTAAAGTGCCTGTTTCATTGACATTAAATTGACCCTGTGGATTTGGTTGATGTTGGGCTGGGAACTTACCATTTTCCTGATGGCAATGGTCAGTGGTCAATTTAGTAATTGCACTCCTAATATCTTCAATAGCCTGTGTATTTGTAACGCCCCAAAACACACCCTGGACGGCTTTACATTCTAAGACCATTCACAACATGAGAGCACTAAGATAATTCCATCAATAAGAAAAATTTTCCATTCATCATCCATAAAATTTACAATATCATCCCAAAAGAATAAGCCAAGATATGGCATTTACATCTCAAATGATCAAACGTAACTTAGCAGCGGAATAACAAAAAAAAACTAAACTTCAAATGATTTCAAAATAAATTCTCAAGTCTATTACAAAGGAAGCTATGTCTCTACAGGTCCATCTCGGGATCCACATTCCCTCCTATAGGAGCTTCCCAATATTCCGGCTCGTCAGTTCCGAGCTCCTCCTCTATACCAAGACCTGAAATATGTTGTTTGTAGGGGGTGAGCACTAAGCTCTGTAGCAACATTCCTCCCAAACTCGAACAAGGTTTATAAAAGTATATAAAATGGCCGGTCTCATTTCACAAATAGCATATATAATCTTTGAAGTAAAACATGGACATTTTAAAATGGATCTCAAGTTTAAGTAGCGACAGTAATTTAAATGAACAGTAAAAGAAACCAAGATCCAAGACATACCCATTTTCCGAAATATAAACCGGTTTCCCACAAGACCTTGTGGAATCTCATACTCCCACAAGTTCTTATAGGAAACCATTTTCCACAATACTACAATAATTCATAACTTGACATTAATGGCCATAAACAATTCCCAACAATTCTTCCGGTAGGTGGCATACTTTAGAGCAACCTCCACCCCCATTCTTCCGGTAGGTGGCATACTTAAGAGCAACCTCCACCCCCATTTATTCCGGTAGGTGGCATACTTAAGAGCAACCTCCACCCCCATTTATTGATTCTCAAGCATCCTTACAAGGAACCTCTTGAGAATGGGTGAGCATTCTTACAAGAAACCTCTCACTCATTTGCATCACAAACAACCCAACCAAGAATATCATTCCAACAATTATGTCAATTTACAATCATCTATCCAAAATTCCCCAAAATGTATAACATGTAACAATTTCACAACCAACAAAGAAAATACATGAGATCACAATAACATCATTTTTCTACCCAACACAATGCACTAAGATTTAGAAAATCCATAATACGGAAAGCATTTAGGAAGGAAATACATCACTCTCCAAAAACTAGGGTTTTAAAACTAGAGAAGAGATTTCATGGGTATTAAACCCTAACTTTGTGTAAAACATGTAATCTTTGCCAAAAAGCCTAAGAGAGGATGATTTCATAGCATATATATACCATTGATAGTCAAAACATAAACATATAAATACCCTAGCCTCAATGTAAGTGAGTGAGAGAAAACCCCTACCTTGATGTTCTTGGAAATCTAGGGCTTTGATCTTGAATCAACCCTTTAATTCCTTGTTTTTCACCTTTGATCTTGTGTTTTTCTCTTCCCCTCTTTCTCTCTAATGTTTTCTAGGGTTTTAAGGTGTGTAATAAAGGCTAAGGAGGTGAGAGGATGTATTTATAGTGGGGGAAAAATCGAGGGTTCGCGAACTAAAAAAATTCGGATTTTTACAGTGGCTACCGGTAGCTCGGACACACTGGACCATTGGATACCGGTAGCTGATTTTGGCTACCGGTAGTCACTACCCAGATTTTCTACTTCCACTTCCAGTGTATTTTTTACCCATTTAGAGGTCGAATTGGAAAAGTTTCATGAGATACACTTTTGTAGCCCTAGATGTCTACTATCTACTGTCAAAATTTCAGGTCATTTTACATTAAGAATAAAAAGTTATGATCGAAATAGTAGACAGTGTCCAAAATCCTTTATACCCAAATTTTCTCTAAAATGTGTTTTAACTCCAAAATACTTCCTAACTTCTAATACACCCCATATCACCTCTCCCAAGGTTTTTCGACCTTCCGGACTCAATGGAAACCTTATTTTGACCTAAATCCATTTAGAAACTTACTTAATCCCTCTTCTCAAGCTTACACACCTTCAAAACTTCAACTTCCAAATTAATTTGCATCTCTAGTTTATTCCTACCATCACTACACATATCCACATTTTTACCACTATTATTTAATATATATCTATATACATATATAAACAAAAATGCGGGGTGTTACAATCCACCCCCCTTAAAGAAAGTTTCGTCCTCGAAACTTACCTCAAGTAGCAAACAAAAACGGGTACTTCTTCTGCATCTCTCTCTCTGGCTCCCAGGTAGCTTCCTCCATTCCGTGGTGTTGCCACACTACCTTCACGAGTCGGATGACTTTGTTGCGGAGCACCTTCTCTTTGGTATCAAAAATCTTCATCTGTTTTTTTTTTTTTTTTTTTTATACGTTGCTCCTTCTCGAATTTCAATATCTTCTAAATTTATGACGTGCATAGTATCCGACTGACACTTCCTCAACATCGACACATGAATTACATCGTGCACCCCTGCAAATTGAGCCGGTAACCGAAGTTGATAGGCCGCTTTGCCCACTGCTTTGCTCACTTCAAAGGGTCGGATGTACCTTGGAGCTAGTTTTCCTTTCTTGCCGACTCTAAGCACTCCCTTCTTAGGCGACACTTTGAGGAACACGTAGTCTCCCCAAATTTCACATCCAAATCCACATACATTTTTACAACGAAATTATTTTAAGAAAAATGACCATAATATCATCGGAAATACCCTTTTTATTGGTCAATACAAATCACTAGAGTATTGAATTCAATGAATAAGTAAATAATCAAGCTTTGGAATCAAGAATGAATGGCTATTAAGTTTGGGAATCAAAAACAATGGAACAAGCAAGGTTTGAAATCAATGACAAATGATTAATTAAGCTTTGTAATTCAAAATTAAAGAGTATCAAGTTTTGAACTCAAGAACAAAGAGTGACCAAGTATTGAAATCAATAGTAAACGAACGTCAAGTTTTGGAAACAAGAACAAAGGAACACTCAAGTGTTAAGATCCATAACGAACAAATGTTAAGCTTTGGAATCAAAGAACAATTGAGTATCAACGTTTGAATGCACTAACAATGGAATAATAAGTTTTGGGTCTCAAGAACAACTGAATAGCAAGGTTTAAAATCAAGGACAATGGAGAGATCAAGAGAAAATACATCCCCCCCTTAAAAACTAGAATTTCAAAGGCATACAAAGAGATTTGGTGGTTACCCAAGCATAACATAGTTTAGAACAAGATAATATTTAAGATTGGGAATCAAGAGCAAAAGGAGTAGCAAATATTGAAATCAAGAGCAATTAAACATCAAGTCTTGAAATCAAGAACCAATGAATATCAAGTATTGAATGGTAAGAATAAATGAATCACAAGGTTTAGAATCAATAACAATGTTTAGATATCAAGAACAAATGGATCATCAAGCTTGGGAAATTAAAAACAAAGGAATATCAAGTTTAAATCTCAAGAACGAGTGAATATCAAGGTTTGAGATTAATAACAAATGAATATCAAATTTAGCTATCAAGAGCAAATGAATCTTAAGCTTGGAAATCAAACACAACGGAACAATTACTTCTTGAAATCCATAACAACGAAATCAAGCTTAGACTCGAAAGAATGGAATAGTCGGATAGTGAAATCAATTACAAACGTCTATCAAGGTTTGACATCAAGAACACTTGAAGAAATCAAGAGAACACACAATTCCCTTGAAAACTAGGGTTTTGAAGAGAAGATTTAGGGTTCACCCAACCCTAATATATTTTAGCACAAGGTAATATTAACAAGAATGTCAAGACATGATGATTTCCTAGTAATTAAACATAAATTTAAAATCAAAGATTACTTATAAATAAATCCTACTGGTCTCCCCTTGTTGTCCCGTAGGCAAATTAACATATTTTGTAAGTTCGACTTCCTTGAAACCCAATCCCAATTCCACAGCGTACACAGTACGTATAAAAGAATGAGTCGCATAGGAATCTAATAAAATTCGGGTCCAAGAATGGTAGAGAAGAACAACACCTTCCTTGATTGGCGCCGCCGGGGGCTTGAGTTTGTATCGGTCACTGTGGTGCAGGCCTCGGTGGTGGTGGTTGGGTGGCTGGTACCTGTCTGGCGGTCTGAATAGGCCCCCGAGGTGGAAAAACTGGGCAATGCTTCCGAATATGTCCCCCTCCTCCGCATGCAAAGCAGGATCGTGGGGTACTACCAGCTCTAGTCTGAGTCACTTCATCTCCTCGAGCTGTTAGAAGTCTCTGTCCACCTGCCTGGTCTGGACTTCGGTATGGTGCTGCTCGCTGCACTTCACTGGTGCCAGGGTCCGTCCTGATCGGACCTCCTCTCGCGAAGCTCTGTCCCCGCTGGCTGTCCTCCATATCTCTCTCCACCAATGCAGCTCGGTCAACTAGGTCCCCATACTCCCGGATCTTGAGAGCCACCAGCTTCTCCCGGATAGCAGGCCTCAAGCCCTGCTCAAAGCGCTTGGCCCTGCTGGCCTCAGTAGAGATAAACTCTGTAGCATAACGGGATAGCTCATCGAAACTCCTTTCGTACTCGGTCACCGTCATGCTGCCCTGTCGGAGAGCAAGGAAATCGGCCTTCATTCTGTCTCTTACTGATTCCGGAAAGTACTTGTCTTGAAAAATTTGGTCAAATTCCTCCCAAGTGAGTGCATCTGTGGTCCTCCTTCTTTTCACTGAGTCCCACCAATGGTCGGCCTCCCCCTCGAATAGATAAGTTGCCAAGCCGACCCGAAGATCCTCGGCTATCCCCATGCCATCACATATCTTCTTCACTCGGCGGATCCATTTATCCGCATCCAAGGGGTTAGAGCTCCCTTGGAAAGTAGGCGGGTGTTGCCTCAGAAACTCTCGGAGAACTACCATTCTCCTATTCTCTTCTCCGTTGCCCGGTACTTGGGTTAGTGGAGGAGCCCCACCGTTATGGTTGTTCCCATTCTGGTGTTGTACCAGAGTGGTGAGCTCCCTCAAACACTGATAGATGCCATTAATTGCATCGGGAGGTGGTGGCGGTGGTGGGTTTGCTTGACCTCCACGACCACGACCTCGTCCACTTACACGTTCACCGTCCATCCTGCACATCAATATACAACTTAATTCATTGATGTACAAGATATCACACTATCACTTTAATCTAGAACATAGGACGTGTGAAAATCTAACTCAAGAATTTTTATCCAACCTAGTCCTAAGGCTCTAGTGGTGATCCATAACCTACAGCTCCCATGTAAGACCTAAAGCCTAGGCTCTGATACCAACTTTGTAACGCCCCAAAACACACCCTGGACGGCATTACATTCTAAGACCATTCACAACATGAGAGCACTAAGATAATTCCATCAATAAGAAAAATTTTCCATTCATCATCCATAAAATTTACAATATCATCCCAAAAGAATAAGCCAAGATATGACATTTACATCTCAAATGATCAAACGTAACTTAGCAGCGGAATAACAAAAAAAAAACTAAACTTCAAATGATTTCAAAATAAATTCTCAAGTCTATTACAAAGGAAGCTATGTCTCTACAGGTCCATCTCGGGATCCACATTCCCTCCTATAGGAGCTTCCCAATATTCCGGCTCGTCAGTTCCGAGCTCTTCCTCTATACCAAGACCTGAAATATGTTGTTTGTAGGGGGTGAGCACTAAGCTCTGTAGCAACATTCCTCCCAAACTCGAATAAGGTTTATAAAAGTATATAAAATGGCCGGTCTCATTTCACAAATAGCATATATAATCTTTGAAGTAAAACATGGACATTTTAAAATGGATCTCAAGTTTAAGTAGCGACAGTAATTTAAATGAACAGAAAAAAAAAACCAAGATCCAAGACATATCCATTTTCCGAAATATAAACCGGTTTCCCACAAGACCTTGTGGAATCTCATACTCCCACAAGTTCTTATAGGAAACCATTTTCCACAATACTACAATAATTCATAACTTGACATTAATGGCCATAAACAATTCCCAACAATTCTTCCGGTAGGTGGCATACTTTAGAGCAACCTTCACCCCCATTCTTCCGGTAGGTGGCATACTTAAGAGCAACCTCCACCCCCATTTATTCCGGTAGGTGGCATACTTAAGAGCAACCTCCACCCCCCTTTATTCCGGTAGGTGGCATACTTAAGAGCAACCTCCACCCCCATTTATTCCGGTAGGTGGCATACTTAAGAGCAACCTCCACCCCCATTTATTGATTCTCAAGCATCCTTACAAGGAACCTCTTGAGAATGGGTGAGCATTCTTACAAGAAACCTCTCACTCATTTGCATCACAAACAACCCAACCAAGAATATCATTCCAACAATTATGTCAATTTACAATCATCTATCCAAAATTCCCCAAAATGTATAACATGTAACAATTTCACAACCAACAAAGAAAATACATGAGATCACAATAACATCATTTTTCTACCCAACACAATGCACTAAGATTTAGAAAATCCATAATACGGAAAGCATTTAGGAAGGAAATACATCACTCTCCAAAAACTAGGGTTTTAAAACTAGAGAAGAGATTTCATGGGTATTAAACCCTAACTTTGTGTAAAACATGTAATCTTTGCCAAAAAGCCTAAGAGATGATGATTTCATAGCATATATATACCATTGATAGTCAAAACATAAACATATAAATACCCTAGCCTCAATGTAAGTGAGTGAGAGAAAACCCCTACCTTGATGTTCTTGGAAATCTAGGGCTTTGATCTTGAATCAACCCTTTAATTCCTTGTTTTTCACCTTTGATCTTGTGTTTTTCTCTTCCCCTCTTTCTCTCTAATGTTTTCTAGGGTTTTAAGGTGTGTAATGAAGGCTAAGGAGGTGAGAGGATGTATTTATAGTGGGGGAAAAATCGAGGGTTCGCGAACTAAAAAAATTCGAATTTTTACAGTGGCTACCGGTAGCTCGGACACACTGGACCATTGGATACCGGTAGCTGATTTTGGCTACCGGTAGTCACTACCCAGATTTTCTACTTCCACTTCCAGTGCATTTTTGACCCATTTAGAGGTCGAATTGGAAAATTTTCATGAGATACACTTTTGTAGCCCTAGATGTCTACTATCTACTGTCAAAATTTCAGGTCATTTTAAATTAAGAATAAAAAGTTATGATCGAAATAGTAGACAGTGTCCAAAATCCTTTATACCCAAATTTTCTCTAAAATGTGTTTTAACTCCAAAATACTTCCTAAATTCTAATACACCCCATATCACCTCTCCCAAGGTTTTTCGACCTTCCGGACTCAATGAAAACCTTATTTTGACCTAAATCCATTTAGAAACTTACTTAATCCCTCTTCTCAAGCTTACACACCTTCAAAACTTCAACTTCCAAATTAATTTGCATCTCTAGTTTATTCCTACCATCACTACACATATCCACATTTTTACCACTATTATTTAATATATATCTATATACATATATAAACGAAAATGCGGGGTGTTACAATATTTTGTTTGTTGTAATTAGTCTGACTTTGCATAAACTGTGACAATACTTCCTCAATATTTCTCTTTGGGGGTGGAACATAAGGTGTGAAATTAGAGGAATTTTGTTGAGGTACTTGTGATGCATGATTCTCATTCCTCCAACTAAAATTTGGATGATTTTTCCACCCCGGGTTGTATGTATTTGAATAAGGGTTGTTGTAAGGTTTTGAAAAAGTATTTGCAGCATTTGCTTGATCATGCAAGACTTCTTTTAAAATAGGCAGTGTTGGACATTCCTTCATGGGGTGTCCAAGGATCTCACAAAGACTACAAACCTCCTCAACAAGTACTGTTTCAATTTCATTAACCATTTTCAATTCCATGGCTTCTACCCTTCTAGCTAAGGTGGCAATTCTAGCCCCTAGGTCATCTTCCTCCCTCAGGTGGTATTTACCCCCACTTGATGATGGTTGTGTGGTCTTACCTTTAGGAGGTTCTTGAGAAGTAGTATCCCAAGATTGTGCACTTTCAGCTAACTGGTCTAAATAGTCAAAGGCCTTGTCTGGTTCCTTATTCATAAAATCACCATTACACCATCTCTACAAACTGACGTATTTGTGAGCTCAAACCCTCATAAAAAAAACTTATCACACGTCAGCTCTCATAACCGTGATGTGGACAAGATACAAGAAGGTCTTTAAATCTATCCCAACTTTGATAAAAAGTTTCAGACTCTTTTGAGAAAAAATCATTATTTGCCTTTTTAAAGAGTTTGTGCGATGTGTGGAAATTTTTTTTTTCAGAAATTCTTTTTGCATCTCTGGCCATGTGCCTATGGACCTAGATCTGAGTGAATGCAACCAAGTCTTAGCTTTTTCCTTTAGTGAAAAAGCAAAAAGTTTCAACCTGATTGTATTCACAGACACAATCTGATCATGAAATGTGGCACATACCTCCTCAAAATCTCTAATGTGCAAGTACGGGTTTTCAGATTCCATGCCATTAAATTTTGGAAATAATACAATCATGCCAGGTTTAAAAACAAAATTTGTGGCATTTAATGGAAAAACGATGCATGAGGGTGCAGTGTGACGTGTAGGTTGTAGAAAATCACACAAAGTCCGACCTTGATTAGCATTTAGATTATCCACATCATTCTCATCAGGATTACTTACCCTATCCTCATGATCCTCACGTTCAGGAAGATTATTTTGTCTATTGTTATTAGGATTAGCAACCATTGTACGCAACGAATGATTTGAATCAGATGAACTAAATAAATTTCCAAACAGAGTATCTAAATCTTCTCTTATCAAACGACCACTTAAGTCACGATGCTAAGAACTCAAAAAACAAATAAACAACCTAAATAACACAGAAATCTAAATTAAATAAAATAAAGAAAATAAATTACAATAAAATGACTAAATAAAAATTGGAACGAAGTTACCGGATCTCCGACGAATCGCAAATACCGAAAACCTCAACTGTTGTGGTGGCGGCTCCTTGTCTTTCAATTCCCCGGCAACGGCGCCAAAAACTTGCTTCAACTTTATTATTGTAAACCCAAGCCCAGGTTGAGCAAAGTAATATATTTCTCGGAAGACCGAGGTCGAACCCTTAGGGAATTGTGAAATAGCAGCAATCACACAAATACTATAACAAACTTGTGAAGACAATTTATTTTAAAGATTGTTGACTTGAGAATATTGATTGAAGTAATTAAAACAGTATAATAAAAAAAATACTAGAGCATCAGGTACTCCCTCTCAATTCCATACAATAATGATTAAAGACTTAATTCTTAATTCTAGATGAGAGTCAAATGTCGGTTGATTCAAGTCACAAAATTAAGCAATAAAACCACAATTTATAATCAAAAGATTATTCAGGAACCTGAATAACCATCCAATTATATTATTTTGTGAAATAATGATAATTAACTTAAACGTGGAATAACCAGTTATTTACTCGCAGGGAAATTCAAGCAATCAATGTACGTGGCACAATGACTCAAGGATTTTTACATAGCAAAAACTTTGCTAAGAAATCAAAAGTTGAATTAATATAATATCCCATATCATTAAGTCCAAAGTCAATAACATTACCGTACTTCATTGAGAGGTTCTCCCCTAGCCCTAGCTAAACCTTCTAGTCGGACATCATTGACGAAAGCAAAATAAAAATAGAAAAAGAATTCTTTACAAAAGAAATTGATCCCCTTTACCAAATCTTCAATTCTTATTTATAACTTTATTGGGACAAAGATTGAGTTGCACTGAAACTCCATTCTGGCGGTGGCAGACCAATGACACTCATCCGGACGCGTGTTTCTTTACCGTCTGGACGCAACTTCCAGTGTATCCCTATTTCAACTTCCATCTTTCTGCCTCTCGCGTCCGGACGCGTGATCTTCATCCATCCAGACACGTACTCCAGTGTGCTCCTCCACCAGCTATGCTCTTAACTTAACGTAATTTCCTGCAATTTATGACAATTATCTTGCAAAATAAACACAACCCATCTTTTATTAGCATAGCATCAATTCTTGGATAAATTACTATATTTATCAAACTTTCTTAACCAAATAATTAATCTTTCCCAATAATTTATGTAAATATTAGACCTTAATCATCAGTCCATGGTGTGCCCACGTCACCTTGGTCGAAGACACGTGTCCACTCCCTGTTGATTCTCAAAATTGTCCCATCATAGATCATTCTTCATGTTTCAATGAAATATCTATAATATAAAACAGAGTGGCTTCAACATCCAACGGTCTCAAATCAATTCATTCATCCAACGGCCACTAATTCTTCTTTCATTTCCCCCCAAACTCATCTCTTTCCGCTCATAACTTTTTTCAAAAATTTGATCAACTCCCTCTCTCTCTCTCTCTCTTTTTCTCACTCTCACTCCTTTCTCTCTCTCTATCTCTCTTCTCTGTTACACCCCCTCTCTCTCTCTCTTATCTATCTCTCTTTCTCTCTCAATACACTCCAGTGTCCCCCTTCTCCCTTTCTCTCTTCCCAGCTGCCATCAAGAAGTTCATTTCACTACTTGATCGAACTAGAACCGGTCACGCTCGATTTCGAAGAGGTCTGGTGACAAACCCACCTCAAAATCAACAACAACAGAAAATCATCACCGCAGTATCGGAGTCGATCGGTGAAGGTACCACCAACCACCATCAAGCGGTAGAGGAGAAGGCAATAATCTCTGGTGGTTCAGGTTCACTACTTGTCCGACGCCGATTCAACGCCCCCTCCTCTTCCTCACACCCACTATCTGTTTGTGAAAAATGGATCAATCGATAGCCACCGCAACCGACAAACCCAGGTATTTCTCCATCTTCTTTGTTTCTCTCTCTCTCTCACAAACAAAAAATACTCTCTCTGTAGTCACAACCACCGCTATAGCCACAACCACCGCCACCACTACAGCCACAAGCACAGCCACAAGCACAGCTCTTCAGGTGATTATTCAATTCGATCAATTTTTCTTGGGGTTGTGTTGGTGATGTTTTTTTAGTTTAGTGTGTTTCAATCTTTATGGTTTGTTTTTTCAGGTTGGTTCCTACTTTGTTCAACAGTACTATCAGGTTCTTCGACAACAACCCGAATTGGTTCATCAGTTCTACACCGATGCCAGTACTATGGTTCGGGTCGATGGGGAGTCGAGCGAGTCGGCTACAGGAATGCTGGTAATGCTTTGATTCTACATGAATCTTGGTGAATTTTGGTTTTTTCCTTTTGGCTTTTCATTCAGTCTGATGCGATTACGAGATTGGATCAGTAGTACTGAGAATATGTCTTCAACTGGATTTATGAATGCTATTTTTTTGGATTTATTTGATTTAGCGTGGCTGCATGATAAATTTTTATTGTGCTCACACCCAATCTGGCTAATAATCTTATATGCATCCATGCGTTAGTGGAGAATCTTTATTGTCTTCTGATTGGTAATGATGCATATGATTTTTATTTGCTTTTAGACAGTGATTTGGGTGTAAGAGTAGTGTTGGTGATTTGGGTGTGAGAGCAGTGTTACTGATTTGTGTGCTTGATCCTCTGAATCAGTGTGAGTTACCATGTCAAGAGTTACACCTATGCATCCCTGTTGTACCTATTGGAAAGAGAAAAAGGTATTGGCCTTGTTATGTTCGGTCTCATAGACATGAATAATCCACTGTTTAATGGATTAACATAATTTGGTGAAATTGTTTAATTTTATTTTTATCTTTATCGCTGCAATGCTCCAGCATAATACCGAATAAATGCTGACTTCCATGGGTGTAGTAGTGAACTATGTGTGTGAGTTTGACTTTGAGTTTGATATTGCAATTCTGTTTGTTTGAATTATAATTATTTAAATGGTTTTATGAATTTAACATCGAAATTTGGTTGAAACTATGGTTGTTTGTGTTTATGAACTGGGTTTTTAAAATACACACACATATATTTGCGCAAACACGCACTCTACACATCCCATAGAGCTATGGAACATCCAAGATTGCCTATATTGGGGTATTCACTTTCTTGATATTTTGGGTTTGATTTTTTTTTGTTTATATTTTATGGATTTTCAGATGTTTGCAAACGAGTGAACCTAATCTTCTCTTTTTTTGGTTCTATTTGAATTTTGTGATTTCAGCTAAGTGCTGCCCAAGAAAACTAAATGCAAGAGAAAGTTTAGGGGCTTATTGGTGAGACTTTGCTCTTCTCTATACTAATTTATTGAGATGTTAGGCACAAGTACAAGATCAATTGAACCAATCATCTTGATTTGTTTTAGTTTTATTTGGATTTGAGACTTTTGTTGTAACAATTTTTATATGGGAGCTGATATGAATGTTAATTAAATGTGTGCGTTTGGAATTGAGGGTTGGATTTGATATATGCAGAGATGGATATAGTTTAACTTTATTCTATTGTTGATATTATTATGTTGTTGCAGTAGTTGATAAATGTTTTGTTACGTTAGAATTGAGGTGTGATAGTGAATTTGATAAATGAATTGGATCTTGTTTTCTTTAAATTCACGTGTTTCTTAATAATAAGAAGATCTGGAGGTTGATATATTTTTTTTATGTGTTCTATTTTTAAAGAAAACTAGGTTTGCTACACATGATTAATGCTTGATTTTGTGTTACACAATGTCTTCAGGTAGGTAGTTGTCATGATTAGATACATTGACTTGATTTTTTGGGGTGCTCAATTTTTATATTGCACCGTGCCTTCAGGCACGGGTTATCTTTGTTATCTTTTCATAGACTGCTTACTGTTTCTTCAATTAAAGTTCTGATATGTAACATATGCTGGTTGGTTTGAGATTATTTAACTAGATTGACTTTTTATCTTTGTAATCATGCAACGATCTTTTCAGAATAACTCTTGGATTATTGACAGTGGAGCCACGAACCACAAGTGCTCCACACCTCGGTTGCTTCATACTATGTCGAACTACAACTCTTTCTAATGCTCTTTCTACAGCTCTTTCTAATGTTCTTTCTAATGTTCAGCTCAATTGGTTCAACTGCACCCATAACTCAAATTGGTGTCACTTCCATTAATTCATCCCTGCATTATTACCAACCGTTGTCTTTTTCAGAACCTCACCACGAAGAGAACTATTGGAGTGGGTAGTTGTTGGAACGGCCTTTACCAATTACCTTTTACATCCTTCCACCAGTCTTCATACCAGTGTGAAGCCCGAACTTTAGCATTACTTTTAATTTCTATCCCAAAAAAAAAAATTGCTCTGTTTTAAATCTCTAACTTGCTGATTCAAGCATACCCATTTCCTCAGGCTTTCATCTTCATGTGGCTTTCAAGGCTCTAGTTCTGGTACACATCCAAACACAGGTTAATAAATTCTCTCTCTCTCTTTGTTTTCTATCCCAAACTTTAGCATTAATTTTAATGGTGTTTGAAATGTGTATTTTTTTTTGTGTGATTTATGTCGTATATCCCTAACACAGGTTTTTAGCATCATGTTTGTAGACATACGCGGTACGTGAGCTTTGGCCATATAGGTTCCTCCATATCAGAGGAGCAAGTGAAACGCAACCATCAAGGTAAATTGACATTTATGTTTTTGGGAGGCATTGAATATGTTTGATGATTTGTGTTGTGATTATTTTTCTTGATATCTCTCTATTCGTATCAAAGTTGTTTGCTTTGTTGCTAGAGGTCGATTTCATATTGGTATATTTTGATGTGGTGTACTTAGTTATAGTGGAATTTTGTACTACTTATATTGCATTTAGGAGTTTTTCATCTGATTTCTTTATATGTTTGGTTTTGCTAAATTTTGATTTCTTTGTTAGTTTATGGACTGAATTTGTATCAGATTCTCTTTATATTCGGAGATCTCGCCCTTAAAAGTAAGTTTTTCATTAATTTATGTTATGAGTTTATTGTATTTTGAGTTGTTCTTTGGCATTTTATTTGATTTTTTCTTTCTTTCCTATGATGGGCTTGGTGTATTAGGATAGGATAGGGCGTTTAAGTTGTCAAATGAGGACTATGTGTTGCTTCACATAAGACAAGTTGTTTGAAATTCCATACTTACCAGCTGTTTTTCACGAAACATTGAGAAAGCATAGTCCTGTCCCAGTAATTCCCTACGATATGTGCACGAAGATACTCAATTAGGAGGTTACTATATCCCTGCTGGAAGCGAGGTTGTTACTCTGCCAACAATTTTAAATTTTTGACTATCTCTGTGTAGATTTCTATAAACATTTATGGATGTAACATGGACAAAAATGAGTGGGAGAATCCTGAGGAGTGGAACCCGTAGAGATTTCTAGATAGGAAGTACAATCACATGGATTTGCACAAGACGATGGCCTTTGGAGGGGGAAAGAGGGTATGTGCAGGTGCTTTTCAAGCAACCTCTATTTCTTGCACAGTAATTGGTAGACTTGATGTAATTGGTAGACTTCAAGCAACTCAGGCGTAGTGCAACATTGTAAGCAAAACCTCTATTTCGTAGTTGTTAGTTTAGTTTGTTGCTTAAGGTTTAGTTTTTTTTTATACAAACGTTTATTCATCGCGTTGACTTTTATTGGTATAGAAGCATAGTTCATGACCGAATACAAATATAAATTGCTTGCTGTGAATTTTGTAGAATATTTTTTTCTTTGAACTGAAATTATGACTTATTTGGTTGAAATTGGGAATGATTTAATATCAATTGAATTTTTTTTGCTTCAATTTAGATTACGACTTTAAAATTGGGAATGATTTATATCAATTACATTTGAGATTATTGCTCTATTAGACCTATAGTTCAATTTTTGATTTGTTCTGGAGTTGATGCTCTTGATTTTAACTTGGTGTCTTCATGGCCCTAACAAATTGTTTCACTTTTGAATCCATTGACTTCCTTTGATTGCCGATGATCATACGCTATTAGTTGGTGAATTCATGGTCAGGTCGTTATATCTTAGCTTTCTCACTTTGTTTGTATTAATTTATTTGATCGTGATCGTAATTTATGTGGCGTGATAATTAGATATAAATGTTCGAGTTCAGTGCTTGATTATTTCGTGCTCAAATTTAGTGCTCGATGTTTTTTGAATTGCACCGTGGTAGTGTTTGATTGAAAGGTTTGTTAGAGTTATTTTTATGAATGTTAGAGTGGTTTGGGTTATTTTGATTGAATGCTATAGTTTTGAAATTGAATGTTAGGATTTTGGTGATAATTCCATCTATATAATAAAACACATAGCAAGTTGAATTTTATTCCCTACATATTTTTCCTCTCATTTGTGTCTTATCACCTCTTTCTCAGTACTTGGGATAACCCTAAATTTGAGGAATTACTCGTAAATCTAGCAAATATAGTTTTTGAAAATCTCTTTGAGTCGACTTTGAGTAAATCTTTTTGAGCGGTACTATGAGTTATAATTAGGTATATAGTTTCAATCATATTAATTTTACGCGTTTTCAGTTTAAATTTATGGAACTTTATTAAAACTGGGTCATCTTTATCTCTTCAATGAAATTTGTCTTTGCGATAATCTTTATATAGGTAATACTTTGCATGTCTATGTTCATTGTTTGAGCATTGGGTGATTTGGTTGAGCTTAATGCATGTCTATGTTCATTGTTTGATTTCTTTTATGTGTCCACAATTAATATTCATTTTTTTTAATTGCACAGTATCTTCAGTCACGGATTATGGGGGCAGTTTATGCTTTTAACTTAGTACGCGTCTAAGTTCAGTGCTTGATTTTTTTTTAATTGCACCGTGCCCCCAATTTGAATCTTTTTTCCACTTCAAAATTTAATTCATTTGGGAAAGCACAATGACGGTGCAGATTCATTCTAATTTTAACTAAATGGTCTAGATTTTATCTAATTCTTCCAATTGGATCTAATGACCCACAATTCATCTCATTTTAAAAAAAATTATGCCCCAAATAGAACCCAACCCCAACACGCTACCCACCCCAACACTTAACCCAACCCTTGCACTCTACACCAACCCAACAACTTTTCTCTCTCTCTCTCTCTCTCTCTCTCTCTCTCTCATTTTCTTTTTTGGTAGAATCACCTTCATCACCCTCAGACCCAGTATTGTTTTCTAGCCTTGATCGAACTTTATGAATTTCAAATGCTCAGTCATTGATTGCATTAAAACTTGAATCACGTTGTGGAAAACTAAACTTAACATGTGAATATTGAAGCTGTTGATTTTGTTGTTGGGGCCTATACTTTTTATTTTAGTTAAAGTAATCTAATATTTGTTGTGTAGTCTTGGTATTTAAAGTAACTTAATAATGAAATTAGATAATTCTTCCTTTGGCAAATCTCAATGTGAAATTGTTTTAGGTGATGTCAATTTGATCATATAGGTGTTGATAATGCATAAAATGCTATGGAGCTTCAATCTCCTATGGAAAATTAAGACATGATTTCATGGGGAAGTAAGCTTTCTTTCATTTGAGGCTTTTTCGTATTTGATTTGCATTATTTCCTTTAGCTTTATAAAGTTAGATTAAGGTTTCTTCAATTGTTGTTCAAAATGGCGAATTTTTTGTACTACAAAGTGCCTTCAGACGTGGATTATATTGTTCTAGAATTCATCTTGACGTTAGTGACTTGAAATTAGTTGTTTGTACATGGTTTCTAGGTTTTTCCAATATGCAAATAAACTACAGTTTCCCTAAAAGCAGTTTCGTTCCTTTTTTTAACAATGGTTTTTACTTGGTTGACAGGGTAATTGTATTCATGGTACTCGACACGGAGTAGAACATTCCTTCCATTTGTGCTTAGTATTCATGGTTTTTGCCTTTCTGAATTATTGTTTTAGTGCGAAATGGATTTGTATTGTGTCATTAAGTTCCTAATTAAATTATTGTAACTTTGACTATTCTGAATTTTAGTAACAAGAAAAAACATACTATTTAAAAAAAAAATCATTGCCTGTGTGTTGTTAGTGGATTTTTGGTCTTGAAGTTGTTTGATTTGGGTCTACTTGAATAAGTTTGAGTGATGGGTCGACTTTGAATGGGCTAAAAATTGAAGTTAAGGTGAATTCAGCTTTCATTCTATGCATTTTATATGGATTTTAGGATGTGTATACTTACCACATGCAATTGTATTTTAAAACTTTGAGAGGTTTATGATTTTGTTGTGTTTGAGATGTTTGATGTTTACAGGTTGTAAATTGAAGGTTTATTCACATTTGAGAGGTTTATTCACATTTCGAAGTTGAAGTTAACTACAAGTTTTTGGGTACGAGTACAAAATATATAAATTGTGTAGGTTTTTTTTTTTTGTGAACTATTTGTAGAGGAAATTTTGCCAATTTTTTTTTTTAAAAAGTAGTGTCCTTAGATTAATTTTAAATCTTGATTCAATTGATACTCAATTTTCTTTGTGTTATAGTGCCTTCAGGCACGGGTTATTGATGATTGTAAGTTTTGTAGACAGGTTTAGATTTTTCTGGACTTCTATTTTTAAAAGAAACTCTGTCGAAATTTTTTGAAGGGACTAGCTTGATGTTTTGGTGGTTGGATATGTGTTGATGATTGGGTATGTATTAATTATTGTGGTGGTCTGGTGAATTATGATGATTGTTATGTCTGATTGTAAGTTCTATAGACAGGTTGTTTTAGGTTGCAAAGAGTCTTTAGGTAATGTAGTATTTTTCGAGTTTTAATCTAATTTTTCGTTACACCGTGCCTTCAGACACGGACAATTACTAGTCCACTTATATATAATGAATTTTACTTAAATTTATAACAGATAATTTATTGTTAAAAAATTAATATATATATATATATAACGAGATCTCACCCACGTGAATCAAATCATGAACTCGTTATTGAAGAGGAACGGTAAGACTCTAACCCCAAATCTCAACCAATGGCATGTTGTTTTAGTGTTCTTTCCTTTACCTTTTTCTTGAAAAAAAAAAAAGACCATGTCAAAGTTCAAAGTGAAAAATTCATTCTGAAAACAATGATTGTTAATCCATGGCATGTATGTTTACCACTTTGACGTTAAATAAATGACTCCAAAACATAGTCTTTATTGCTATTATAAAAGCTCTTGGTGATGTCTCATTTAATGTTAATGTGATTGCAATCTCAACGTTGTTACAAGTTTTGCTGATCCTGTATGTAGATGGTTGTTAGAGAAGGCTTTTTTTTTTTTTTTTTTTTACAGTTAGGGTTGTTCGGGTTAGCTTACGTGCACCTTTACTAATCATTTTCTCAGTCTAGTCAAAGACAGGTCATTCACACGGGAACTAGAGTATTCATTAGGGATAAATCCCTCATGAACTGACCCTAAAAGATTGCCAATAGTTAGAAAAGGCTTTGGCTTCACCTGAAGTATTCCTCCCGATGGTGTTGGACAAAGACGGATTCAAATCCAAGTCTATAAATTTTTTAATACTTGAGCGCTTATCATGTATTGGTGAGAGACTCACCTATATACTATTAGTTGTTGTGGCACAATCTATTCATGAACAGTTACAATTAATTGAGACGTGATCAGTAAAAATTGAGTGAAATAAAGACCCGAGCTCTATATGCGTACCCGATAATTTGGGAGATGTGTTTAGATATTGCTAATTACTAATAAATAGAAATAAAAGTTTTGCATGCACCATAACACATATGATTGTCCAATCTAATCATATGTTATGCTTGAACCAAAATGTCCATGAGCAAATAGAAGATTCCCCATTTTGGCTAAAATGATGGATTGTCTTTGAGACAACATTCAAGTGTGATGTAAAAGTTTATTCGATTATGAAAAGAGATTGAATAAGAAAAATATATGCGGCCGAAAATTAGTGCGAGAATGGCTGTAATAAGAAGTCTACTTTAAAAAAATCATAACTCTGCTTAAAATCATTCATCTTTTTAACTTTATAAAAGAAGAAAAGGCATAGTTATATTTTTGATGTTGTATTCAAGTTCAACTAACAAGGAAAACTAGTGGGATAGAGATATATCTCGAGCATTATGTTGGAGTTTTAGTACTAAAATTTTTGGGCCTTTTAAATGTGGGAGCCACAAGGTTGGTTTTGCAACCATTTTTCAAAGGGTAATGTTAAACTAATCAAAAAATAAGACCAAAAAAGGAAAAAAATGACATTGTACTAATATCGTGATCAAAGTTTGAATTGTTGTTGCTCCAAAATCTGTTGTTATCGATAGAGGGGACTCAACTAATGATGGGTTCAATTGTCATATTTCAAGACTTCCTTAGATGAAATTTGAAGCAGTAAACACACAAAATCATGAACTAATAAAAGAGAATCACTTTATTAATTCAATCGAAGGGTTTTTTAGTTACAAAATGACTGAATTAACTGCCTTGATTATAGCGGTAACTACTTTCTAAAAACTAACTTAACACTACTTGTAAAAATGCCCAGATCGTGGGTCTTGTGGGGGTTTGAATGTCTCCCTCTACTTCCTCCTTCTCTACTTTTTATAGCCACAATCCTCGACGGTTTTAGCTTCATCGATGGATATCTGACTTGTAACTCTCAGGCAGTTATTATTCTTTCAAATAAAGTTGTGTCTGGCCATCTCTCGTCTTTTATCAAATTCTGCCACATGACCTATTCTTTAATATCCCCCAATTCGCCAGGTATTGGTGCATCGAACATTCTTATGATTTTACATTTTAGGTCCAAATAATGTTGTAACATCCTAAAACCCACCCTTGAAGGCATTATTATCTATAAATCATCCATACCATGAGAATAACTAATAAAATCCATAAATAAAAGGAATTTGATTCATCATCCATAAAAACCAAAGCATAATCTAAAACAAATAGGCCAAACCCTGACAATTACATCTAAAAACCAAATATTATCTTGCACTGGAATAAATAAAATAGTATCATTAACATTGTCTCATAATTAACCTCCCAAGCTAGAGCATAAAGAAAACAACTCTAAACGTCCACTTTGAGATCCACATCTCCATCAGTTTGAACTTCTCAATTTATCTGCTCATCAAATCTGAACTCTTCCTCTAGACTATAATGTGAAAAAGATGTTTTGTAGGGGGTTAGCACTAAGCTCTATAGGAAAAATCCTCCAAAACTCGAACAAGGTTTTAAAAACATATAAAACAGGTTGGTCTCATTTTACAAAATATCATATATAACTTTTGAAATAAAATAGTGACAGTTCATCAGATTTCAAGTTTACATAGTAGCAATAAATTAAATGAATAAGCAAAACCAACTTTCAGACAACAAATCATTACCAACACTGTATCTCAGGTATGTAGTAAGACTTAGCATGAATACACACATTGAGAATATCTTGGCCCACACACACCCCCCCAATCTTCGCAAGGATACACAACTTTAAGAATGACGTATATCGACAGTTCATCAGATTTCAAGTTTACATAGTAGCAATAAATTAAATGAATAAGCAAAACCAACTTTCAGACAACAAATCATTACCAACACTGTATCTCAGGTATGTAGTAAGACTTAGCATGAATACACACATTGAGAATATCTTGGCCCACACACACCCCCCCAATCTTCGCAAGGATACACAACTTTAAGAATGACGTATATCGACGCATCGGTAGTGACGAATCCAACCCAGGAATAGTATACTAGCCCTCAACCTCGATACCTATGAGTGAATAGTAGTTTGGTCCTCGAAAGGCACCAACCCCACTACGAGTGGTACGGAACCTTCAAACCCACTCGGAGTAAGAAACGCATCTACCTGCTCTATGATACCCAGTCAACGACCACCCATGTTCATCAAAACATCCACACAAGAAATACTATACCAAACCAATTCACTAAATCACCAGTAAACCAAGAACTATAATTCCACAAGTATTTTTTTAATAGAACAACTCAAGAAAATATGCAAGAGACCATCAAGAAATATAGTTTTATTGTTCAAACAAAACACTAGAGTTTTTAAATCATGAACAATGAAATATCAAGGGTAAAACCTATCTTTTTTGAAAACTAGGGTTTTGATAACAAGAGTGAGAGTTTTTATGGCTATCAAACGATAACATCATTCAAGACATAATACGATTCGCAAAAAAACTAAGAAACAATAATTTCATAACATATACATATGATTTAGAATCAAAACATACATATATATATATTAACTCTACTCTCAATGAACAAGTTTAGGAAGAAACCCCTATCTTGATTGTAACATGTTTCGTTGCGATTACCCCCCCCCCCCCCCCAATTAATCCTTTAAGATTTAGCTTGTTCTTACTCATTTTCTTCTTCTCAAACTTTCTTAGGATTTTTGGGGTTGAAAAGATAGGTAAAGACACTTTAGATCGTGTCCCTATGGTATTTATAGATTGAAAAACGGAGAATTTCCATTTGGGCGCGGGTTACAGTTTGTCCCTGACTTCCAGATTAATTTTGACCTTGTTAGAGGCCGATTCACAAAATTTTCGTGAAATACACTTTTGTAGTCTTTGAAGTCTAGTTTCTATTGTAAAAAATTTTAAGTCAATCTGACATTGGCGTAAAAATTTATGATGTAAATACTAAGGTAGTATCAAATTTCATTCTACTCAAATCCTCTCCAAAATAGGCTTTAACTCCAGAATACTTCCAAACTTCTAGTACACCCTATATAACCTATATAACATCTCCCAAGGTTTTTTGACCTTCCGGATTCAAACTTCATAATCAATCTTTTAACAATGATTCTAAGTTTCTACCATCATTTTATTCATCTTAGGAGAATTTTTAAGAAAATATTATCCTTATTTAATTTTAATATAGGGTCTTACAAATGCCCCCCTCATTTAACTGCGTTTATTCTTAATTAACCCAGATAAATGAACAGTCATAATCGTTGATCTCTTTAGATTACCTATTCAGAATACTTCTGAATGGCTGAACCATACAGTCAAGTAACAACTCAGGCAATCTTTCTTAACATTGCCTCGAGTAATTTCTCTTCACTTTTCTTCATAACCCTTGATCCTTTCAATGGCATCCAAACAAAAGGCAGACCAACCCCCACATGTTGATCCTCCTCTAGATACATATGTTGTTCTTTGCTTCTCTGCTAGCCTTAGATACCCCATCCAAGAATCAGTTGATGATAGAATCCTAATCCCTTCTGTAGACTTTGGATCAAACCTTGCACTGGGTCCTGCCTTTAAATCAGGCATTTTTCCTGCACTATACAAATGTTATCCCATTGCGCAAACAGAAATCTTGATGCTTCATCGTCCCCATCTTCGGTGGAAATTCTGGGACCAAGTAATCACTCCTCTAAAGACCTAGGTTGATCCAGACCAACAGTAGTCTGACTGGGTAGAATGAATGGAGACATATTTTTCTGACCAATGGAAGGAGCAGAAGATTAATGAATTAATCTAGCTCTCAACAAGCCCACTGCATATAAATCATTGGCTCATAGGCGCAGCTAGTTGTTTCTGGTCAAAGTCGTGCAATGCCATGCTCCTTTCTCCTAGCATATGTCCCCATCAGTTCTTGACGTGGTGCACTTAATTGGGCTCCCATTAACTGGGATTGAAGTGACTACAATCCTAAAGCCCGATCGCATTCTGATAGATATCCCAACCAATTTTGACCATTCTGACCACACCTTCTTAAACAAACCATACTCTAGTTCTCCGTACAAAGAGCACATAGCCTTTCTCCTTCACTGGCTCTACCACTTTTTTCTTTGCGTGCCCATTCTTAAAGTCACCACCGAGTGCAATAACATTACCATTCTATTGGCAGACCAAAAGGTATCGGTCTTAGCCCCCTTTGTTTTGGGAGCTCTTTACAGAGGTCTCTTCGATATGGCGGAAAGGGGAATCGACAGCCGATATGGGGGCCCCTTTTGGTTGTTTCATGCATGGTTATATGCTTATTACTCTGAGATATCTCCCTTTGCCAAAATTTTGTTCCATCAATTATGCTCACTGCTTCTTTATACCAGTGTCTTCATCCCTTCACAAGGGTTTCAAATTCTATTTCAAAGTCTTTCATGACCTAGAGTTCGACATGTATCCCCCTCTTTTCTTATCCTTTTCTAAATGCCTCTACTCTTCATTGCATTTAATGGATTTCTTTGATGGCTCCATCAATCCTACTAATGAGAAAGTCAACCACCTTCACACCTTTTGGGATAGTGTCCACCTTCACACCCAGGGAATTCCTATACCTTTCATACATCCCCTTGTTGATAAGCATGTAAACCGAAGGGATTAGAGATCCTTATCAAGTTCATCTTATCTCCTCAGCCTATAACAAGGCTTTGAAGAACTTTCGCTTTGAACATCTTCATGGGTAACTGATGAGCACAAAATATTGTATATTTCATGGCATCATTACATGCATTTTAACTCAACTTTTGCATCTAAGTACTTAGAGTTAGCCGATTTTATGAATAATGTTGAATTCTCGAGGTTGCATGTTTTTATAGCTTAAATCATGTATTTTAGGACCTTGCAACTATGATGGATGTGTGGTGAGGGCATGTACACATTACATGAAGATTTGGAGGCTTAAAAGTGAAGAAATCAAGGAGGTATTGGTGTTTGGGAACAAAAGCGCCAGCAGCCACACCACTGGGTTGAAGAGCCTCGGTTTTACTCCATTTTTACCATGATCCACTTCGAATCTGAAAAAGTTCAAAACATGAAAGTTGTAGATCTGGATGTCTTCTGTATTTTGTCAAAATTTCAGCTCAATCGGACGGTTGGATCAAAAGTTATGCCAATTCTACGAAGACTGGTCCGGAGCAGAAAAACCATACCGGTACGCCGTACCGGTACTCAGTACCGGTACGCCGAAGCTACTGGTGTACGAACAGCCCAAAAACGCCTGCAACTCATCTCCACTTGCTTGGGGTCCCACCTACACTTCTCCCACTTGCCCCCCAACATTTTCTTACACATTTCCATGCCTCCCTTACACAATTAAAAGACTTTGGAGGTCATTGCATTAATGAGGATGGGAGAGAAGGGGTAGCCTGGGGGAGGCTTGTCCTAGCCTGCAACACCCATCCATTCAGCCCCCTATTGATGGAGGCCTTTCACACAGCTAGGGGGGACCACCATGCACGAAATTTGAAGGCTCACACTCCATATACTCAGCATTATTCAGCATTGTATTGAGGGTGGCTACCTAAGCTTAGTTTTAGTTCCATGTAGAAGATGATGAATAGTGTAATGTAAGTTTATGTTTTTGCATTTTCCTTTCCATTTCAATTGTTGTAAGCTTTAAACCTCTTGTAATCTTCATTCCTTACACTTTAATCTAAGTTGTTTCAAGTTTATTCCAAGTTTACTTGCATGTTCTTCATTTCACCATTGTTGCTTCAAGTTTTCTTCATTTCATCTTTTAAAATGGGTATTGCATATTTTCCTTCATAGCTTTAGATTTATTGTTTCAAGTTAAGTTTCATGCTTTAAATCTTCATTTCTCTACAATGTCTTTCATTTACATTATGCTTGTCTTTCTTTTATGCATGAGTAACTAGCTTTTAAGTTGGTTAATCCAAGAGAGAATTCCTCTTGGGTGTGCCACTTCAACTCATTTTCATTCCTCCTCTCAGAGTACGATGGCTCGGTTTGACTGGGTTGGGGTGAGGACATGGTTGTGAGTTCTTGATACACCGTAGGCATTGTCACGGGGTATGCTTGAATCCTCACCTCCATTTTAGTCCCGAGCTTCCCACGAATCAATCGTACTTCTAGGCTCTATTGGAGGAAGGCTTGAGTTGATTTGGTATTCCCATTGGAATGACCTTTTTGGATTAGCCAACAATTGTTTTCTTGCATTTCCATTCACAAACACAACCACAAAACTCAAACAAAGGATTTTTCACTTTCTTTACCTTTTGCAAAATCACCTTCACACAACTTGAACTTTCCTTCCCTGAGGAGACAACCTTTGGAATATTTTTCCAAGTAAAACACCGACACACAAAAGACTCTTTGCGATTGGGGAGCACTTTTGTTCACACACCCACATTTCATTTCACATTTTGTTCATTCCATTTTCCACCAAGCCGTTGTTGCCTAATCTCTTGCATCACCCCGAGGGAGCGTGACACTCCCTTTCACACATAAGCCATATACACATGTCAAATGGTGATGTTTAGGGGTTAGGAAACAACAACGTTTTTCATCAATCAGTAACCATCTGTCTCTTCTTCATTCATAAACTGGTGGCAAGGTGCTTCAGCCTTGATCTTCGATGACCACCTAGATGTTTATATATCCAGGCTATGCTCTACCAATCAAAAGCCCAACAACCTGTCCTTTCTACCATCAAACTTACTTAGTGAACTCCAAGCAGAATCATCTGTGCTTCGTTCTTTACTAATGAAGGCCACCTTGTGACGGATCCGTTTGTCAACCCTGCCACTGGGAATGATTTGTCTCAAAGAAAGAAGTCCAAACAACAAGCAAAAATTGAAGAACAAGACGTCTCTTCCTCCGCGCAAGCCATACAAATGGCAGGTGAAACAACAACAACTAAAGTTGACTCAACCTCTTCCCCAGCCCATCAAGGGACTACTATCTAAGAATGCCTGCCTTTGATGTAACCTTTTCTGAACTAGAGATCTCTTCAGACTCTTCCTAGATCAGTGCAAAACCCAAGAAAACTTTTAGCCAACAAATGGCTTCTAGACATGCTTGTCATTTTATTTCCCTATAATTTTATTTACTTTGTCTTATGTAATGGCCAACCTTTATGTGGCCCTCTTTACTTGTAAGTAACTCCTGTGAATGCAAATCTTTCTTCTCTGCATCTATTTTATGTCTTTTGTAGTTGCTTTTTTATTTTTGTTTGTTTCTATGCATTTTCTAGAATCTCTACAGCTATTCCTAGTGGCCTTTTCACAAACTTTACCTCAACCCATATTGTAAGAATCCTACATGGTTGGATAACATTTATTTAAATGCCTCCCATTGATGGGTTTCCTATGCCATTCTCCCTCGAGGGACTGCAAGTGGTAAGCCCCACCTTGCAGCACTTTCCCCACCTTAAAAGTCCCTCCTAAGTAGGGGACCACTTGTCATATTCCTTATCTTTACTTCTCAAAGGTAAGATAGTTTTCTAAACCAAATCCTCTTCAAAGAAGATTTTAAACTTGACTTTCTTATTATAAGTCCTTTCTATTCTCTTCTTCTGAACTTGGATATGATCCAGCACCTCCAATCGACTTTCCTCCAAATCTTCCAACCCAATGAATATTGCTTGAGTGTAAATATCCGTCGACATATCTTGGTGCTCTGCCATCCTCCTTGATCTTACGGTTATTTTCATAAGTATAATAGCATCATACCCATACACCAGCTAAAATGGTGTTGTTCCTATGTTGGTCTTCTTAGAAGTTCTATATGCCCGTAAGACCTTTGGTAGCAACTCATGTCATTGCCTTGGGTTGTCTTCTATAGTCTTTTCCAAAATCAACTTCAATGTCTTATTACTCGACTATGCTTGCCCAGTAGCTTGGGCATTATAGGGTGATGAGTTTAGCATCTATGTCACTTCTGTTCCTACAAATATAGTGCCTTGATCAACAGTAATTGTCTGGAGCAAACCAAATCTATAAATAATGTGCTTCTTGATGAAGCCAATCACCTTCTGTTGATCTACAACTTTCATAGGCACTATGTCTGCCCATTTTGTGAAATAATCAGTAGCCACTAAGATGTAGGAATGATGCTTCGATGAAAAAGGGTGGATCTGGCCAACCAAGTCCATTGCCCAAACCCTAAATGACCATGGTTTTACAATTGAATGTAATTCAATAGCAGGGACCCTTTGGATTGGTCCATGCTTCTGGCAAGCTTGACATCTCTTCGCATAGGTGATGTAATCTTTTCTCATAGTTGGCCAATATTGTCCATACTTATGAAGTAACCATCTTATCTTTTCACCTGACTGGTGGGATCCACAAATCCCCTCATGGATTTCTGCCATAACCTTCATAGCATCTAGCTTGCTAATACATAGCAGTATCAAACCTTCTAGAGTTCTTTTGAATATTTATTCTTCCAAGAGGACATAGTGCACTGCTCGATTTCTAACAAATCTCTTTGTTATCTAAGATGGATCCTGCAGATATTTAATGATGAAAAATCTCCAGTCTGACTCTTCCATCTCAACAGCCAAAACACTGACTGGCCATGCCACCACTATTGGCAAATGCCTTTTTTGTAACTTAATTACCCTTTCATCCATTCCTTCTAGAATCCTGAGTCTAAAGGCAGCTTGGGCCATTTCATTAGCTTTTCCATTATAGAGCCTCATAACATGTTCAAATTGAACATCCTCAAAACCTTGAATGAGAGCTTGCACCATGGTGATATATTTTTCTAGTTTATGGTGATTGCATTTGTACCAACCCCGCATCTGTCGAATCACCAATTACCAGAAGATTCTTGATTCCCATGTCTAAATCTATTTCTAGGCCTATGATTAAAGCCTCATAAATAGTGTCTAATCTAATTGGTAAGCAAACTGGAACATCCTTTCTTCTGGTGATAATATAACAACTCCAACTTATACTCCTTCATCATTCTTGGACCCATCAAACATTAGCTTCCAAGGTATTGTTTCTATGCAACCTACTTCAAATGTATCCTTTTCAATAAAGATACATCGATGGTCTGCTAGAAAATCAGCCAAAGCTTGGCCTTTAACTGCCCTTTGTGGCACATATTGAAAACAATTTTCTGTTAGGGCGAGTATCCATTTTTCTGACCTCCCTCTTAGTAAGGGTCATGTGAGCATGTACTTGACTACATTAGTCTAAGCAATAACGCACACAGTAAATGGAAGTAGGTAATACCTCAGTTTTATTGCGGTAAAATACAAGGCCAAACAAAGTTTTTCTATAGAAGAGTAATTACATTATTTAACTTTCTACTTAAATAATAAATTGTTTGTTCATGGCCTTGTTCATTATCCCGTGCCAATAAAATGTCAATAGACTTATCCCCTGCTGAAATATATAGTTTTAATGACTTGCCTACTTTTGGTGGCATCAACATTGGAGGTTTTGTCAAGTATTCTTTGATTTTCTCAAAAACCTTCTGGTGCACTTCTTCCTATTTGAAATTAGCCTCTAACTTAAGTTTCAAAAATGATGAAAAATCCATTTTTTCCGTGCAAGGTTAGAGATGAACCTCCTTAGGAAGTTTACTTGGCCTAGAAACCTCTACAATTTCTTCTTGTTGGCTGGTGCCTGAGCTTCCAAAATAGCCCTGGCTTTGCTTTTCTCCATTTTGATTCCCCTTTGATATACCAAAAAACCTAAGAAATTGCCAGCAGAAATGCCAAATGCACATATCAAAGGATTCATTTTTAACTTATGCATTCTCATCCTCTAGAAGGCCTTTCTTAGGCTCTCCAAGTGTGACTCTTGGTCATCCGACTTAATGACCACATCATCGATATATATTTTAATCAATTTCCCAATCATATCATGGAAAATTAGATTCATTGCTCTTTGGTAGGTGGCCCCTGCATTTTTAAGGCCAAATGGCATCACCACCCACTCATATGTCCCTAACGCACCTGAGCATCTAAAAGTAGTTTTATGAATATCTTTTTCTACTATGAATATTTGATTATAACCAGCATGTCCATCCATAAAGGTCAAAATAGCATGTCTGGCTATAGAATCAATCAAGATATCTGCCACAAGCTTTGGATACTCGTTCATAGAGGTTGCAATGTTTAGATTCCTGAAATCTATACAGACCCTAATTTTTCCAATTTTCTTCATTGCGGGAACAATGTTAGAGAGTCATTCCATGTATCTAGAAATTCTAATGAATCCTTCACACAACAACCTCTCAATCTCCTTTTTCACCAATAACGTAACCTCAATAGTCATTCTCTTGGTTGGCTACTTGTGAGGATGAAAGCTCTGCTTGATTGGTAGCTTGTGTTCCGCCAATGACTTGTCCAAACCCCATGCAAAAAAAATTTTTAACTCCTTCGATAGTTCAATCATCTGCTATTTAAAGTAAGCTCCAAGAGTTACATTAGTGTAGATAGGCCTTTTATTAGCCTCATCCCCTAAATTTACTTCCTTTAGGTGATCCTGAACATCTACTCTTACATCATCCAGATTAGCAGGTGCAGACTGGAGATCCTCCACTCCTATCTCTTAGTTTACCTAGTCTCAGTCACCTTCTAGCACGCACTCAGCCCAATCAACAGAGGCATCCCCTATTGCCCTCACTCTTTCTTCCCATATGTATGTAAAAAACTTGGTTAATGTGACTTTAATGGCAGTCATCTTGCCACTCTAAAGCCCCTTACAAGCTCTATCCATCGACATCTTTGACTCCTTCTATCTCAAGCCTTGGCTGTAGGAAACCAAGCCTGGCCATGTAATGACAGATCTAATGCAAACTCTCTTCAAAATCCTTATCTAGTAGGCTTGCACAATTGCTTTGCGCAATTGAGATCAGGTCCTTATGATAAAAATAGGCTTTCACATTGTGTGTATCTACATGAAATGGGTTAGCATCTGCCCAATGCACTTCCATCCATTTCCTACCTTCATTATCATTCTCTAATAAGAAAATCAGAGCTTGATGCAAGGATGATGGCATGTAACCATTTGCATGTATCGAATCCCTTCTAAGAAGAGCATTGAAGTTAGATGAGGAATCTACCACAAAGAAAATTGATGTGGTGTTCATGTTGCCTACTTGTAGCTGCACAGGTAGAATTCCCTTTGCAGAAAAGGATTCTCCTGCAAAATTACAGACTGTGATGTCAGCGTGCAGTAAATACATTTCCCCTTTATTTAGGACTTTCAGCATCATTGAAGGCAAAATATTAACCACTGCCCCATTGTTGACCAATATTTTGCTGACTGGTTGACCATTGATATGAGCTTGTATGTACAGTGACCTTAGATGCTTGGATAATTCCTTCTTAGAAGGGTGCAAATGACTCTATCTGCCCTAGTCTCCTTGCTTTATGTTTATAAACCTTCTATTTGGTCTGAATTGCTTCATAGTTTCTGCAAACACTGATACTGACTTAGTGTTGTCTTCAACATCTCCTACCAATTGACTTGGTTGTCCTAGCTTGGCCTTGAATACCTCAGGCAGAGCCAATATCATATTGCATGCATCATCATACTTAAGGAAACTATATCCTTAAAGTCCATTATTTCCTCATCTGAAAGCATGGCCTTGTCTTCTTCCATCTTCTCTTTTCCTTTTGCTGATAAATCTGGTGACACCCTTTCTGTATCTCCCTCATACAGATCGAGTATCTGCTTGAACTTAACAATCTTATGATCTAGGAGATCTTGTTTAATTTGGACTTCTTTGATCTCCTTTTGTTTTTCTCTTGTCCATGTGGGATTTTTCTTTTTCGTTGATGGACTTGGCCCTGAATAGGCCTCAAGAGGAGTTGGATTTTGCCTGCTCATCTAGGTAGCAAACTTCCTTTGATCTCTCCTCTTTTGAGTTCTGTTGAGTGGCTAGCAGCATGCCCTAGATGGGAATTTTTGGTGTTAAATATGGTGTCAATTTTCATCATAAACCTCAGGAAAATTCACTATTCTAGACCCAACTCTTGCGATGATTTCAAAGCTCCCTTTCCTCTTCTGGGTTTGCTGCTCCTGGCCTTGTCAGGAAATAATGGGGACCAGGCTGGTACATTTCCTTTACCTGAAAGATGCCTAGGTCTGCACCATCAAATATCTTTTCATAACCATTATAGATATGCAAATCTCCTTCACCTCTGGTTTTGAACTGAAGCCTATTGTCAGTGAATTCCCTTACCACATCATCAAGTGGTATTGCATTTGGTTTGACTATTTCTTTAGCACATTTGAAGCACATCACCATTGGCTCCTCCTCTCTAGGACCAAGCCTACTGTGGACGGGCATTCGCATTCTGGGGACAATCCTTCATGTGCCAACTAACGAACTGACAACCTTCTTGTCTCCCTGCACAATAGAAGAAATCATATTAACATTTACTTCTTTAGGGAAATGATCTTTATCTATTCCCATGGTTTCTTCTTCCTTTGTGGCATAATTAAGCATTCTTTTTTGGATTAAGTATTGCACACGATTTTTGAAGGTGATGCAATTTTTGGAAGAATGCCTAAATAAATTATGTCATTTGCAGTATTTTTTTCATTTCCTCTCTTTTCTGGTGGCATACTATGTCCCTAAGACAAGGTTATGAACTTTTGATTGATCATCTCATCAAAGAGAGTATCAACCATCAACAAGTCGAATGAATACTGCCTAGAGCTTGGAGGTGCATCCTTTTTAAAAGGATGACTAGATGGCATATCAATAGGGTCTTCAATCTTTTTTAGGGTGTCACACATTGTAACACCCCAAAATCCACCCTGGACGGCATTACTATCTAAGACCATTCACAACATGAGAGCGACTAAATAAATTCCATCAATAAAGAAATTTCATTCATCATATATATCATGTCCATAGCATTATCCCAAAAGAATAAGTCAAATCATGACCATTACATCCCAAAAGAATTAAACGTAACTTAGCAGCGGAATAACAAAAGATTATATTTTACATGATTCCAAAATAACCCTTCAATCTAATACAAAGAAGGACCGTCGAGATATCCCCCTCCGGATCCCCCTACCCGTCTTCTAATCGATCATCTTTTACAGCATCACCTGAAAAATGTGTTGGTTTGTAGGGGGTGAGCACTAAGCTCTGTAGGAAAATCCTCCCAAACTCAAACAAGGTTTAGAAAACATGTAAAGCAAGTCGGTCTCATTTCACAAATATCATATATAACTTTTGAAGTAAAACCAGGACATTTAAATAGATCTCAAGTTTAAGGAACAACAGTAATTGAATGAATAAGTGGGAGCACTATACAATTAACAAACCATATCCAAATATAATCCAATCCACCATACACTGTTTCCAACAAGTTCTCGCGGAATCCCATACTTCCGGAAACTCTTGTCGAAACCATTTCTGGTACAATGCACGATAACCCACACTGTATGTCCGACACAACCCACGTTACTAATCCGTAATCATTAGTGATAGGAAAAGTTCGTACCCACACGGCGTACAAAGACGTCTACCCACTCCATGTGGTAGGAAAAGTTCATACCCGCGTGGCATACAAAGACGTCTACCCACTACATGATACCCAGTCAATAGTAATCCATGTTCGTATCGTACAACCACGCAAGAAATAAAATACCAACAATCACACAAGTCCCCAATTCCCAACAATTCTTTCGGTAGGTGGCATACTTTGTGGTAACCTCCACCCCCTTTTAGATCATCTTTGATTCTCAAGCATCCTTACCGAGAACCTCTTGAGAAGAGATGAGCATCCTTACAAGGAACCTCTCACTCATATTCCTCCAAACAACCAAACAACCAAACAAAAAATACGATATCCACAATTTCCTCCATTAACAAACAATTCCATAAACCCCCAATTTTCTCAAGTAGTTGTACAAAGAGCAATATAAGAAAATGTACAAGAGATCATCATAAATACCATTTTATTTTTCAATATGAAACACTAAAGTTTTGAAATCAAGAACCTATGAGTAATCCAACTTTGGAATCATTACAAATGAATATTAAGCTTGGAGTAAAAAGAATAAAGGCGCACCAAGCTTGAAAATCATGGACAAAGGAGAAATTAAGATTTAACGGAACAATCATGTATGGAAATAAATAACAAACGACTATCAAGGTGTGAAATCAAGAACAAATGATTATGAAGCTTAGAAATCAAGACCAAAAGAACACTCAAGTCTTGGAACCAAGAATAAAGAATATCAAGTATTGAATATCAAGCTTAGAATTCAAAATAAAGGAACAATCATGTATTGAAATCAATAACAAAGGAGAAGTCAAGAGAAAAACACATTTCCCTTGAAGACTAGGGTTTGGTAGCAAGCAAGGAGATTTAAGGGTTACCCAACCATCACAATATTTTCCACATGGCATTAATTGCAAGAATAGCAAGAATTAAGGATTGGATAGCATACATATAACATTTAGAGTGAAGAGATACATATAAATAAACCTAGCCTCAATGTAAAAGAATGGAAGAAAACCCCTACCTTGGTGTTCTTGAAATCTAGGGTTTGATCTTGAATCACTGTTAAATCCTTTGTTTTCCCCTTTTGATCTTGTGTTTTCTCCTTCTTTATTCTTTTCTAAGACTCTCTCTAGGATTCCAAGAGGTGTGGGTAAGGGTGTAGTGAAAGTGTAGAAGAAGAGAGTAGAAGAATGGTGTTCTTGAGGAATTTCGGTTTTGATCTCTATAAGGGGTAACTCAAGATCTTTGTGTTTTTCTCTCCTTTTCTCTTCTCTTAGGGCTTTAAGATGTTTGGGGTGAGAGTGAGATGGAAGAATGGGGCAAATGAGGGCTTGAGGTGGTGTTTTAAACCCAAAAATCCCGACTTTTTAACTGTTCGGCGAGTGTCAGAGAAAATCGTACCGGTACTCCAAAGCTACTGGAGTCGGGCGTACCGGTACGGTATCGTACCGGTACGGTTTGACAGATTTTTTCTCCGAATTCCAGGGCAGTTTTGACTCATTTAGAGGTCGAATTGAAAAATTTTCATCAGATACACTTTTGTAGCCCTAGATGTTTACTATCTACTGTCAAAATTTCAGATCAATTGGACATCAGGATAAAAAGTTATGACTTAAATACTAGAAGGTGTCCCAACTCCTTTTTACCCAAATTTTCTCTAAGTGTGTTTTCACTCCGGAATACTTCCTAGCTTCCAATACACTCAACATTACCTCTCCTGATGTTTTTCAACCTTCCGGATTCAATGGAGAACTTATTTTGACCTAACAATATTTTGAAACTTCTATAATCCCTCTTCTCAAGTTTACACACCTTCGAAACTTAACTTCCCAATCAATTTGTATCTCTAGTTTTTGCTTTTATTTCTACCGTCACTACACATCCACATTTTTTTACAACAATTATGTACTATATATCTATATACATATATAAAATAAAATGCGGGGTGTTACACACATGATTGGTATCTTCCCTATAATTTATGCTACATCTATTTCCACCTCGCCATCGAAGTCTTGAAAATAAGTTCCTAATGAACTGCTATTTCTCTACTACTCTTCTCTAAACAAAATTTCATATCTAGTGGCTCTGGTCGAGAGTTCAAAAAGATACCCGAACTCCATTCCTTCGAATTTTTTTTTTAATTCGAAGTCTAAACCATTCTATGTCAATTTTACCAATTCTACTTTAGGCAAGTAAACATGACATTTGTTTCTAGCCTTCTTGAATCTATTGATGTATTGTTTTACAAATTCGTTCAATCTGTGCCTTAATCTTGATAATCTGTCATTGATACTGTACAACCCGAGAAAATTTGAACTTTTTCTGAAAAAGGGCAAAATAGTAATTTGCCACTATAATGTGGATTTAGAATACGTATTTCTCTAAAGCTTGGATGACGAAACAGATCTCACTGTTGTATTCGTCTCGCAAAACCAAGTTACCCAAACAATTTTCGTCGAATTCCGAAATAGTCAAATTTTGTGCGTTTTACGAGAGGACTGTGTCGAATGACCTCACAAAGGTCCCCAAAAATGGAAATTATAAAATTTTCTTATAATTGAATTAAAGTTCAAATAAAATTAATTTGAACTTAAACCGGAATGAAATTAATCGTTTCGGGGCGAAAACGGACCCGGACATGGGGGGCGTGCGGCGCGACATGGACCAAGTGTTAAGGGTTATAAATATCAACAAAAATCTGATTTTTGGGAGAATACTCAGCTGATTCCAGTGTGTAAACGTGTGAGGGAGAGAGGAGAGGAAAAGGAGAAGAAATGCATAAGTTCAAGGCTTTTCTCGACGATTCACGGAGTTCCGTCGCTCGAATCAACTCGAACCCAGAATCAAAGTTGATCTCCTCGATGAGGGTTACGCTTACGTACCAAGAACGAAGGATTTCACCGAAGATCCAAAGGGAAGATTTTGGGAAAATCAAAGGTTTGAGGTTAGGGTTGATGTTCTTGAAGTTCTACACTTCATTTTACGCTTCAAGAGGTAGGGTTCCTTCCTACTTTAGTTATTTACAACCTATGATGTCCATAGGAAATGATTAGGGGTATAGAACTACTTATGCCTTGTCTTTTGTTATGGAAAATAGTACATTGTTATGGAAAAGAGGAAATGGGTATAGAAATGGCTTGAATCAATTTCTAGCTTAAACTTGAGGTGTGGAAGTTACCTGTGTAATTTCTTGAAATTTGGTATTACATGGGCATGCTACGTGTTTATATTGTGCTCTTGTGAGGGAAGTGTGTTTTGGACATAAATTGTGTAATAACATGCTTGTTATGATTGTTGATATATCTTCATTGATATGTTGACATTGTGATGGATAATGGTGATTATATGCATATGATATAAATTGTCATGGTACATGTTGATATGTGGAAATTGCTCACTTGGCATGCATTGCAATTTGGGCATAGAATTGGCATCACATTCATGGGCATGAGTCATGAGTGTGGGTGTGTGTGTGCATGGTTGATCAACACCATACTTGGTAATTGATAAGTGGTCTCGGAAAGGTTGGATCGAAGATCTCCTTGAGTCGCATGGTTGCATGGAAAACTTGTGTCGAGTATAGCAAGAAGGGCTAGATTCTCCCTCGGGTGCAAGGCCCGGCCACATGGTTCATACACTTACCGGCGGTGAAATTCCAGAAAAGTGTAACGGTGTACGGAACTGGCGGTGAGACTCCGAGAATCCGATACCCAACAAAGACACTTGATTTTGTTTTATAACATACTCATTCAATGGGTATCATCCAACAATGATTTGATTTATTAACAAATAATTTTTTATTCAAAACGATCATTAGATGAATTTTCGTCAATGACGGAATTACTTCACAAGTGCATTGCATTGTGTCGTGAGAGTCGATGAGGACTCGGGGTTGAAGTTGTATGAGTGAGTTTCATCTCAATTCATAGCATGACATGGAAATTCCTATCATGGGATTGCATTTCTTAATTGAAAAGAATGTAGCTCGAAAATTGTTGCATGTGAACATTCCATGTGCATCTAGATTGAGGAGTAGCCTATGTAGGAGATACACTATTGAGCGTAGCTCACCCTATACGGAAAAGCATTCCAGGCGCGAGATTCACACCGGGGGATGACGCTTACTCGGGGCCCCAAGGATGAAGAGAGGCCGATATGTGGCTTACTTTGGGTTTTTTTGTAAACTAATCATGAAAACTTAGTTTATGACATGTAAATGTGTACAAGTGATTGTAATAGAACTTATACGTATCATGTTTTATGTGGAAAACTTTATTAAACATGTGTTGGATGATTGTGGAAAGGTTTGGAATGGATTGGAAATGAAAAACAGGTGAAACAGGCAAAATTGGGCACGGCGTACCGATACAGTGTACCGGTACAACGGGGTCCAGTAGGCCCAGCGTACCGGTATGCCGGTACAGCGTACCGGTACACTGTGGTCCAGTAGGCAAGGCGTACCAGTACGCCGTACCGGTACACTTTCCAAAAATCAGAAATTTTAAAACTGTTTTGCCAAGCTTTTGGGCTATGAGTTCCTTCCCTCAAATGTTATAAATGGACAATAATAGAGTACCAATGGTGGTATGTTGGACCTCGGAAGGGTCAATCAATCAAAAGCATATAGACTTTATATTTTTCTTAAATCCCAGTAAGGGGATGTGGTGCCGCGGTGTCGGGTTAACCGGCATCCATGGGTATTTCCGCGGGTTGATGGATGATCAACGGACTTATAAATGACCCCCGGTTATAGGGGTGTCACAACTTGGTATTAGAGTGTATTGATATCTTAGTTTAATTCGAGTTAATCATGGGTTAATTACGAACACCCGGTTTTTGGGGTGTCACAGATACTTCAGGCTCATTTCAAAAAAACTGAGCATGGAATTGCTCTCCCATCTCTTGCCACATTTGAATTGAGTTAGCAGACAATTTTATGAACCAGGCAAAGGTTATCCTTGTTAGTGACTGTGGAAACAACTTCATTTTTAAATTCCCATTGTTTTTAACTTCTCCACATTGGAAAGTGAATTTTTCTTTGTGTTCTATCGTTGACTGATTCTCTTCTCTAGAGAAGAGATGGAATTCTGGGATCTTATATTCCCTTAGGAATTCCTCATTATCAATCCAAGGTGGGTAAGGTTTTTTGAACGTAGGCCTCTTTATTTTTCTAAGGCCAGGACCATAAAGATCTTGAATCATTTACACAAACTGGTTTCTGTTGAAAGCCATGTTCTAGTGGCCTTCAATATGCTTAGCCTAGTCGAAGGGTTGCCCCTTATTCTTAGATTGAATTCCTCTATGGGTTTCATTGGAGGCATGAAATGTCTCTCACGACCTCTTCTAGTGAACTCAAGGGCCATCCTTGGCTCATTCCTTCCCCTAGGAATTCTCTTTGGGAAGAAATTCAGGAATACTTCGATAGGTTCCCTATCAAACACCATGTCAAAATGGTTTCGGTGTGATATGCCTAGTCTTTCATTAACAACTACTAGTGTTGGTCTTTGGTTTTTCACAGGAACCACCACAGGACCGGTGTTTTCTTCCTCCACCACTTGGTTCCTAATTGCAGTATTTGATTTATGATTAGTTGGTCCTGAGATTGGTGTCTAGACATTCATTAAAGCATGCATGGAATTAATAACTCTTACCTAATGCCAGAATTGGGATTGCGCAATACCTATTTTAATTAACTCTAGCATCTGCAAACTATCATAGCCATTGAATTGACGATTCCTAGGATTCGCAGGCTCCTATGGATTGGTACTCGAACTTGCTTCATGATTGCTACTTGTTGGCGTCATTTTTATAGTTTCGTTTGTTCCAAAAACAATCTCGTCTTGTTTCCTTGCTCTCATCAGTTTCCTTGATCCAAGTTAGGAATGTTGTCCCACTAGAAGTGTCAAAAGATTGTTGCTCCAAAATCTGTTATTATCGACAGATAGTTTTCAAGCGATTGCTAGTGATGGGTTCAATTGTTTTGTTTCATAATTTTCTTGGATGAAATTTAAAGCAGTAAACATATAGAATCATGAACTAATAAAAGAGAATCCCTTTATTAATTCAATCAAATGGTTTTTTAGTTACAGAAAGGCTGAATTAACGGTCTTGATTACAGCAGTTACTGCTTCCTAAAAACTAACTTAACACAACTCCTAAAAATGCCTAGATCATGCATCTTGTGGGGTTTTGAATGTCTCCCTCAACTTCCTCCTTTTCTAGCTTTTTATAACCATAATCTTCAACGATTTCACCTCCATCGACAGTTATCTGATGTGAAACTCCCAAGCAGTTATTCTTCTTTCAAATAAAGTTATGTCTGACCATCTCCCACCTTTCAAATAAGGTTTTGAATATCCCCCAATTCACCAAGTGTTGGTGCTTCGAATATTCTTATAATTATACACTTTAGGTCCAAACAATTGTAAATGAGCAAAATTGGAGCCAAAGGGACTCCCATGTTAGTGCCACATTACTATTTTTAGTTTTACTTTTTTGTTGGTCTAGCATTATCCTTTTTCAAAGCATTATACTTAATTCCCAGACTTTTATTAGGGCATGTGTGGTACGAGTATAATATGAAATGGGATTTAATAATTAATTTATTCCATTCTAATCTGTAGTGGTGGCAATAATTGATCAACTATTTTATCATATGCCCATTATATTATGTTCAAATCAAGATTTGGATAAGGTGTGGGCTTATTGTTCTAATACCAATATCATGTTTGGATAAAGTATTAGTTTATGATATTAAGTACAAAAAGACAAAAATACCCTATATTAATGCATAACTCTCTAAGCCTATAGAAGTACTCTTATTATTTTGAATATTAATTTCAATCATGTCTCATTTAGTACCCCTATAATCAGGGACACAACCAGAATTTTAACGTAAGGGGGGGCAAACACGAATAATTATGTAGTCAAAAAATTTAATTCATAAGATCAATCATGTTATTGTTAATATCAAATTTTTAGTTGTATAAAATTTATCAAAATAAATTGTTATACTATATCATAAAAAAATTGACCAACGGACCTTTAGTCAAATGGTACTCCTTGTCCTATAAAGGCTTTGCCTTTTTGAGGTCAATGGTTCAAGTTCCCCTCCTATATATATATCATAATCATCATCATCATCAAAAAATTAGTTTGGATCATAATATCTAAAAACATATTCGTACTTACAATCATAAAAATTAATATGTGACAATATCAAGATCCACTTATTCTTTTACTTATGACATGGTGTAGTGATTACAAATAAATTATCTTAAGTATTAGTTTTACATGATACTTTTGACAAATTAATCGTTAGTGCATTGTTTATTATATAACCAACTTTCTTTCTTTTTTTCGGTCATCAAAATAATTTTAGCAAATATCTTTGTCCATAAAAGAAGCACTCATCTATTTGATTAGCATTAACCATTTGGTTATTAAAGGCCATTTATTTTATTTGAATATAATAGATATATAAAAAATTATGAAAATTTAAGGGGAAAATATTAAAAGTTTTTTGAAACCTAAAGGAATAAAAAGTATTTTTGAAAATTTGAGGGGGGACCATGGCCCCCTTAGGCCCCCATTTGGTTTTGTCTCTGTCTATAATATAATTTACTAATTGGTGCACACAAGCGTTGCACACGAATCATTTTGAGCATGAAAATTGTCAACATAAGTGTTCTTTAATCATATAAACCCTCAATTTTCTGTGTGATCTTATAGATATTCATCAAAAAATTTATAGGAAATTTTCTTGTCTATTTTGTCATGACTAAGATAGTGTTTGCAAATCTTGTTTAGATATCAATATGGCATTTTTCATTGTTAAATATTGATCTAAAAATAATAATTTTACAAAGCTCATTGTTTCTCCTTAAGCTAACAAAGAGAACATGACCAAAACATATAGCCACATTTTTTTAATCATAATTTGTTGTTAACAAACCAAATCTTTATTGTTAGGACCTTGAACTGTTTACATGGAGAATAGTACTCAATGATGTGTTTCACCTCGTAGCAAGTTATTATCCACAAGACAAATAAGATTGGCACCATTCAGTATATATTTTAAAATTGACAGAGAGATCGCCTAAATCATCTAGCTTTATTGAAACAAAATTTATCTCATGTTTATAGATGCTAGACGGTTAATTTTTATTAATATTTTTATATAATTCAAATTTTCATTTATTAAAAAAAACCATCATCATATATGAATGTTTACTTAAGGTACTAATTTTGTTCCTAAACCAATTCTTAGGCTTTTTTTTTCTTTGAAAAACTATTTTACTGTCTCTAAAATATTTATTGACTTAAATTTTTTCTTCAAGTAGATTTATAATTCTAGCTAGACATACAAAAATCATAAGTAGATTTTTGTCATCTGAACTAAACACCAAATAATGTTTATACTATATATTTTTCATATAACGTAAAGCTCGGGTAAATTTGAACTTTTACGAAAAAAGGGCAAAACGGTAATTTATCACTTCAATACAGGTTGAAAACTCAAATTTTTCTAAAACTCGGATAATGAAATGGACCTCACCATTAAATTCATCTAGCAAAATCTAGTTACCCAATCAAATTTCGTCGAATTTCGAGATAGTCGGATTTTTTGCGTTTTACGAAGCGGTCAGGTCTCGGGTGACCCAAAAACGAAATTTTTAATAAAATTTAAAAATTTGGAAAATAATTTAAATCAATTAGAAATAAAAATATTTTGAACTTGAACCGGGGCAAAAACGGACCCAGGAAAAAGGAGGACGTGTGGCGCATTGTGAGCCAAGTGTTTGGAGACTATAAAAGGGGAAGAAAAATCAGATTTCTTCCCCACATTCTGTTGGTCTTCAACGTTGGAGAGAAAGAGAGGAAAAAAGAGAGAAATCCAACTTTCTCTCTACGATCTACGACCCTACGGTGCTCGAATCAACACGAGCCAAGAATTAAAGTTGTTCTACTCGACGAGGGCTACGCCTACGTACCAAAAAGAGCTAATTTCACCGAAGTTCAAGAAATAGGATTTTGGGAAATCAAATGCTAAGAACTGGGTAGTGTTCTTGAAGCTTCCTACGGATATTTTACGCTTCAAGAGGTAGAGTTTTCTCCATAATTAGGTTTATTTCCAACCTAGGGTGAATATATGGAATGGGTAGGTTGTTAGAAATTATTAACACTTGCCTATTGTGATGAAATAGGTTTTGGAAATGAATAGAAATTAATCCTAGTGTGAATTGATAATTAGAAATTGCTAAGCATGTAATTTCTTGGACAAATGTGATGTGTGGGCATGTTATGTGTTTACATGATGCCTTAATGATTTTAGTGTGTTGATATCATGATTATGTGATAACATGCTTAGAAATTGTGTTTTACGAAATGTTGATATATACATACTTGTGATTTGTTGTTGGGTATAAAATGTTAATATATGTTTATTGATATATTGACATTGAAATTGATAATGGTGATTATATGCTTGGGATATAAATTGCCATGGAGTATGTTGATGTGTGGTTAATTGGGCCATATAGCATTTATAGCATATTGGATATGATTGTTGTATTGCAAATGTACATTACATTGCATTATGCACGGAGGCATCACATTCATGAACATTGAGCATGAGTGGGGGTGTGTATGCATGGTTGTAATCAAACACCACATATGGTGAATGATGGGTGGGCTCGGGAAGGTTGGATTGAAGATCCGACTGAGTCGCACAGTTTCCATGGTAAATAGGGTCGGGGTTAGCAAGAAGGGTTAGAAGATCTCTCGGGTGCAAGACCTGGTAGTTGGGGTACACACTCCCTTGGTTCAGTCCATAAAGTGTGCAGGTGTACACGGAACCCTCGGTGGAAGTTCATAAATTCTGTGTGGGTTGGGTTACCCTTGGTGTAAGTCCATAAATACTCACCCCAAGAAAGACCCGAAGATTTTAAAATGGTCATTGGATGTACAACATCTATGGCGAGGCTTGGAATGTCCGATTTTAAATACATGACATGGCATGTATTATGGGAGCCAGTGAGGGCTCGGGTTGAAGTTGCATGAGTGAGTCTCATCTCATTTCATGGAATGACATGGTAATTCGTATCATTGAATTTCATATTCTTGATTCGAATGGTTGTTGCTTGTTAAATGTTGCATGTGAACATTTCATATGCATCTAGGTTGGGGAGTAGCCTCTTTAGGAGATACCCTATTGAGCGTGGCTCACCCTTTATGGGAAAACATTTCAAGCGCGAGATACACATCGGCAGACGGCTCTCAATCGAGCCCCCATGGTTGAATAAAAGCCGACATGTGGCTTTTAAATCTTATTTTTGTAAAACTTCATGTAAATTCGTTTTGGACAAGTAATTATATGTAAAAGAATTGTAATCGTAGTCATATGGACTATTTTAATGTAGTATTGCATGTTATTATATGAGTATGGATAAATGGACCCAGTGTAGTCAATGTCTACTCATAAATGGACCCAGTGTGGTCAATGTTATATGATTGCACATGTTATGTTTTTTGGTAGAGCTCCCCGTACAAAGGAGACTCTGCCCGAATTTTATTAAATTAAAGACCCCCGATTTTTGGGGCATCACAGCTTGGTATCAGAGCTTAGGTATACGATTTACCTAGGGCTTGAGGGGCATGGGTTTAGACCATTGCATCCATTGTGCATTTCATGTTGTGTGCTTTACTTTTTACATGTCATGTGCTATATGCTATGTGGATTTTATGCATGGTAAGATGTATATGGAAATGGACACACTAGGGTTAGAAAATATAACCTTAGGGGTCGGAAAACAAATGAACGGGGTGATTCACGGGGTAGATGTCTACTAGTGGTTGGCATATGCTCTACTAGTTAGACAAGGAGGTAAATCTCAATGTTTGAACTTTGATCCCTACTTTGGGATACTAAGTAAATGCTCTATTGCTATTTGACATGTGTGTAGATGGCAAATAGAGGAAGAGGACGCGACCGAGACAGTGGGCGGAACAACAACCAACCACCACCGGATTTTGACCAACAAGCCTTCATGGAGGCTATTGGCACGATGGCAGCCACCATTGCACAGGCTAGTGCAAATGCGGAGCAAGAAGGCTCAAGTAACCTCCAAAGGTTCAAGGCACAAAAACCTCTGACTTTTCTGGGAGGGGCGGATCCGATGGTGGCCGACCGTTGGTTCCAACAAGTGGACATGATTTTAGAGGCTATGGAGATCACCTCCGATGCCACGAAGATAAGGCTAGCTGCATTCTAGCTAGAGGGAAAAGCCCATCTATGGTGGGATTGGGCAAAGGCCTCGAAGAACTTGGAAGCGATGACATGGGGAAAGTTCCGTGAGCTCTTCATGGCAAATATTTCCCGGTGGCTGTCCGACAAGCTAAAGCTCGGGAGTTTTTAGACTTGAGGCAAGGGACTATGACGATGATGGAGTACGTGGCTAAGTTCACCGAGTTAGCCCGTTTCGCCGACGATTATGTGGCCACCGACTTGGCCAAAGTGAGGAGGTTTGAGGATGGTCTGAAATTATCCATCCGGGGAAAGATTGTGGGCCACCGTTTACAGGATTTGGACTCGATGGTCGAGACAGCAATAGCCATTGAGTGAGAGGTGGATGACGCAAGGAGCATCCGAGAGTCGGGTGCTCAGGACAAGAAGAAGGAGGGCCAATCCTCTTATTCTAGTTCGAGAAAAAGGCAAAGGACTTCTACCCCACAGGGACATCAGGGACAGGGCCGCGGCAATCAAGGCCAAGGCCAAGGTCGATCCTCCCAAGGCGGGGGAAACTTCAGGACCACCTATCAGGCGGATCAGAGGACTTGCTACTTATGTCACCAGCCGGGACACGTAAGGCGGGATTGTCCTCAGAGGCAGGGATCTCAGGGTTATGGGGCATCACAGTCCCAGTCATTAGTGGGACAGCCACAGACATATTTTCTTCCTCCCTACCCCACCACAGGCCAGGGAAGTCAGTATTAGTTCCAGGGTACTACTCAAGCCCCTACCACTTTCCGAGCGGGGACTCCACAGTCAGGCCAGATGGGCCAAGGTATGGGCCGAGGTCGAGGACAGGGCATACAAGTTGGGACTTCCGGGACACAAGGGCGAGTCTATGCCATCACACCCCAGATTGAGCCAGTGGATCAGCCGGTTATTCAGGGTACATTTTTACTCTCTCGCTTATGGGCAAGGTTATTATTTGACTCTGGTGCATCTCACTCCTTTATTTCTACATCATGTGTGAGAGATTTGAGCTTAGAGGTTGAGACATTGGAAGAGCCTTTGTATGTGAATTCACGCCTAGGAGCTAGGGTGTGTTGATCAGTTATGTCGGGTTGTGAGTTAGAGATCTCGGGAGTTCTACTCACCGTGGACCTTAGGGTCATGGACATGTCAGAGTTCGATGTCATCCTTGGGATGGACTGGTTGGTGGCACATCGGGTCATCATTGATTGTGATCAGAAGAGGGTAACTGCCTACACACCGAACGGTGTTTGTTTTAAGTTTTAGGGGGAAAAAATGATACTTTGCCCCAAGCCTTATATGACTCTCGATGGCACGGACAGTTGATGGGTTGGCTTGCGAGCCTTACTCTGGAGGACGAGGCAAGACAGGAGTTGGGTCTACCTCGGGTGGTTTGTGAGTTTGAAGATGTTTTTCCAGATGAACTTCCGGGATTACCTCCGCATAGAGATGTAGACTTTAACATTGAGTTGCATCCCGGAACATCGCCAATTTCTATGACTCCACATAGGATGGCACCAGCTGAGTTGCAAGAACTCAAGGTCAAATTACAAGAGTTGTTGGATAGAGGCTTTATTAGACCGAGCACTTCACCTTGGGGTGCTCCGTTGTTGTTCGCCAAGAAAAAGGACGAGACCCTTCAGCTATGCATAGACTACCGGAAGTTGAATAGGGTGTTTATCAAGAATAGGTACCATTTGCCGAGGATTGATGACTTATTTGATCAACTAAGAGGAGCGCAGGTCGACTCCAAGATAGATCTCCGCACGGGGTACCATCAGTTGAGGATTAGGGAGGCGGATATCCCTAAGATAGCGTTTAGGACGCAGTATGGGCACTTCGAGTTCACTGTGATGCCTTTTGGATTAACGAATACCCCGGCGGCATTCATGGATCTCATGTATAAGGTGTTCCAACCCTACCTAGATCAGTTTGTAGTGGTCTTCGTTGACGACATTTTGATCTACTCCAAGTCTGAGGATGATCATAAGGGTCACTTGAGGGTTGTTCTCCAGACGTTGAGGGACCACCAGTTGTACGCCAAGTTCAGCAAATGTGAGTTTTGACTGACGGAGGTGAAATTTTTGGGACATGTGGTGTCGGCTTCAGGTGTGTTAGTTGACCCGGAGAAAGTTGAGGCAGTCATGAGTTGGGAGAGACCGAAGTCAGCCTTTGAGATACGCAGTTTCTTGGGATTGGCAAGGTATTACAGGAGGTTCATTGAAGACTTTTCCCGACTAGCTGCACCTATGATGAGATTTACCCGGAAGGAGGTCAAGTTTTAGTGGGATGATTCGTGCGAGAAGGCATTCCAAGAGTTGAAGAGGAGGCTTACTTCAGCTCCTATTCTGATAGTCCCGGAGAAGGGACAGAGGTACACAGTGTATTGTGATGCCTCCAAGGACGGACTTGGTTGCATTTTGATATAGTCCGGGAGGGTGGTGGCTTATGGTTCTCGGCAGTTAAAGAACCACGAGCAGAATTACCCCACACATGACATGGAGTTGGCGGCCATTGTCTTTGCCTTGAAGGCTTGGCACCACTATTTATATGGTGAGCAATTTGAGGTGTTTTCAGACCACAAGAGTCTGAAGTACATCTTTACATAGCGGGACCTCAATATGAGGCAACGCGGGTGGATGGAGTATTTGGAGGACTATGACTTCACTTTGTATTACCACTCTGGTAAGGCAAATGTGGTGGTTGATGCACTCAGTCGGAAGTCACGGGGATTCTTGGCTAGTGTGGCTTCTCGGGAATGGCAGATGCTCGAGACTGTGGGACAGTTCGGGCTACATTACAGGGGTCAAGCTCATAGCACTTTGAGAAGTTTGGTGGCTATGCCTTCCCTACTGAGCAGAGTGATTGAGTCCCAAGGGCAGGACACGGAGATATTGTCCATCAGGGACCGGGTACGGTCGGGTACATATGACGAGGGCTGGGCCATTCACTCTGATGGTAGTCTTCGATTTAGGGGAAGGATTGTGGTTCCCTAGTCGACGGATGTGAGAGAGGAGATCTTCAGGGAGTTCCATTGCTCCCATTTTGCGGTTCATCTAGGCGACACGAAGATGTATCATGATCTCCATCGCCAATACTATTCGAGTGGAATGAAGAGGCACGTTGGAGACTTTGTCAGTAGATGTCTCACGTGTCAATAGGTGAAGGCTGAGCACCAGAGACCAGCAGGATTGCTCTAGGCTTTGGAGGTGGCTGAGTGGAAGTGGGAGCACATCATGATGGATTTTGTGACTCACTTGCCACGAACATCACGGGGGCATGACGCAGTGTGGGTGATAGTGGACCGGCTTTCCAAGTCGGCACACTTTTTGGTGGTGCAGATGACCTTCAAGCTAGAGGAGTTCTGCAGGTTGTATATACGGGAGATAGTCCGGTTGCATGGGGTGCCCGTATATATAGTATCGGATTGGGACCCCAGGTTTATGGCTCACTTTTGGGAGAGCTTCCAGCGGGCCATGGGGATACAGTTGACGACAGTCTTTCAACCCCAGATGGACAGTCAGTCGGAGAGGACCATCCAAGTTTTAGAGGACATGCTGCGAGCATGCGTCCTAGATCTCAAGGGTAGTTGGGAAGAGCATTTATCCTTAGTGGAGTTCGCCTACAACAACAGTTATCAGGCGAGCATACAAATGGCACCCTATGAGGCGTTATATGGGAGGTCTTGTCGTTCTCCGGTGTGTTGGACGGAGGTGGGAGAGAGACCCTCCACGGGTCCAGATCTGATTAGAGATACCTCGGAGAAGGTGGACTTAATTCGGAAGCGTCTTCTCACGGCTCAGAGCCGGCAGAAGAGCTATGCTGACAGATGGAGGCGACCTCTGGAATTTGAGGTTGGTGATCATGTTTTCTTAAAGGTGACGCCTAAGAGAGGAGTGGTCAGATTCGAAAAGTAGGGGAAGCTGTCGCTGAGGTTTATCGGGTCCTTTGAGGTACTCGAGAAGGTTGGTACAGTTGCTTACAGGTTGGCTTTACCGTCAAATCTATCGGGTGTTCACACAGTGTTCCATGTCTCCATGCTCCGGAAATATACTCCATATCTGGCGCATGTAGTGGATTGGGGTGAGCTGATTATTGACGCGGACGGGACCTTCGAGGAGGGACCGGTGTGTATCATGGATAGCCGGGAGCAGGTTTTACGAGGTAAGACCGTGAGGCTAGTGAAGGTGATGTGGCAGCACTTAGGTGTGGAAGAGGCGACATGGGAGCGTGAGGACTCTATGTGTACCAGTTATCCGTTCTTGTTCGAGGATGGAGGTACATTTTCATAATCATAAGTACTGCATTACTTGTAACATATGCATGTGGTTGAATGTATGTGTGTGAATTTCGGGGACGAAATTCTTTTAAGGGGGAAGAATGTAAAATCCGGGTAAATTTAAACTTTTACAAAAAAAGGCAAAACGGTAATTTATCACTTCGGTATAGGTTGAAAACTCAATTTTTTCTAAAACTCGAATGATGAAGCGGACCTCACCATTGGATTCGTCTCGTGAAATCTAGTTACCCTATCAAATTTCGTCGAATTCCGAGATAGTCGGATTCTTCACGTTTTACGAAGCGGTCAAGTTTCGGGTGACCCAAAAACGAAATTTTTAATAAAATTTCAAAATTTGGAAAATAATTTAAAGCAAGTTGAAATAAAAATATTTTGAACTTGAATTGGGACAAAATTTAATTGTTTCGGGAAAAAAACGGACCCAGGGAAAAGGAGGACGTGTGGCGCATTGTGAGCCAAGTGTTTGGAGACTATAAAAGGGGACGAAAAATCAGATTTCTTCCCCACATTCTGTTGGTCTTCGACGTTGGAGAGAAAGAGAGGAAAAAAGAGAGAAATCCAACTTTCTCTCTACGATCTACGACCCTACGGTGCTCGAATCAACACGAGCCAAGAATTAAAGTTGTTCTACTCGACGAGGGCTACGCCTACGTACCAAAAAGAGCTAATTTCACCGAAGTTCAAGAAACGGGATTTTTGGGAAATCAAAGGCTAAGAACTGGGTAGTGTTCTTGAAGCTTCCTATGGATATTTTACGCTTCAAGAGGTAGGGTTTTCTCCCTAATTAGGTTTATTTCCAACCTAGGGTGAATATATGAAATGGGTAGGTTGTTAGAAATTATTAACACTTGCCTATTGTGATGAAATAGGTTTTGGAAATGAATAGAAATTAATCCTAGTGTGAATTGATAATTAGAAATTGCTAAGCATGTAATTTCTTGGACAAATGTGATGTGTGGGCATGTTATGTGTTTACATGATGCCTTAATGATTTTAGTGTGTTGATATCATGATTATGTGATAACATGCTTGGAAATTGTGTTGTACAAAATGTTGATATATACATACTTGTGATTTTGTTGTTGGGTATAAAATGTTAATATATGTTTATTGATATATTGACATTGAAATGGATAATAGTGATTATATGCTTGGGATATAAATTTACATGGAGTATGTTGATGTGTAGTTAATTGGGCCATATAGCATTTATAGCATATTGGACATGATTGTTGTATTGCAAATGTACATTGCATTGCATTATGCACGGAGACATCACATTCATGAACATTGAGCATGAGTGGGGGTGTGTGTGTATGGTTGTAATCAAACACCACATATGGTGAATAATGGGTGGGCTCAGGAAGGTTGGATTGAAGATCCGACTGAGTCGCACGGTTTGCATGGTAAATAGGGTCGGGGTTAGCAAGAAGGGTTAGAAGTTCCCTCGGGTGCAAGACCTGGTAGTTGGGGTACGCACTCCCTTGGTTCGGTCCATAAAGTGTGTGGGTATACGCGGAACCCTCGGTGGAAGTCCATAAATTCCGTGTGGGTTGGATTACCCTTGGTGTAAGTCCATAAAAACTCATCCCAAGAAAGACCCGGAGATTTTAAAATGGTCATTGGATGTACAACATCTATGGCAAGGCATGGAATGTCCAGTTTTAAATACATGGCATGGCATGTGTTGTGAGAGCTAGTGAGGGCTCAGGTTGAAGTTGCATGAGTGAGTCTCATCTCATTTCATGGCATGATATGGTAATTCCTATCATTGAATTACATATTTTTGATTGGAATGGTTGTTGCTTGTTAAATGTTGCATGTGAACATTTCATATGCATTTAGGTTGGAGAGTAGCCTCTTTAGGAGATACCCTATTGAGCGTGGTTCACCCTTTATGGGAAAACATTTCAGGTGCAGGATACGCGTCAGCAGACGGCTCTTAATCGGGCCCCCATGGTTGAAGAAAAGTCGACATGTGGCTTTTAAATCTTATTTTTGTAAAACTTCATGTAAATTCGTTTTGGACAAATAATTGTATGTAAAAGAATTGTAATTGAAGTCATATGGACTATTTTAATGTAGCATTACATGTTATTATATGAGTATGGATAAATGGACCCAGTTCGGTCAATGTTTACTCATAAATGGACCCGGTGTGGTCAATGTTATATGATTGCACATGTTGTGTTTTTGGGTAGGTATTATTTTTCCTCACCCCATTGAAAATGTTTTTCTGAAGCTCCAGTATATGAAATTTCATCTGAAGAGGTGGAACAAAGAGACTTTTGGGAATGTGATTGAGAAGATTAAGCTATGTGAAAGTAAACTGCTGCAAGCAGAATTGCAAATGGAAAGGAATGACTCTAATGCAAGTTACCAGAATTTAGAGAAAGCTAAGAAAGAGCTGGATGATGCATTGCGGATAGAGGAGATCTTCTGGAAGCAAAGAACAAATATGAGATGGACTGTGGAGGGTGAGAGAAATACCAAACTCTATCATGCTATTGCTAAGGGTAAATCTAGTAGAAACAAGATAGCAAGGATTAAGAATGCCCAAGGAGATTGGATTAATGATGAGGATGGAATTGCTAGATGTGCTGAGATTTTTTCTCTCGCTTATTCTCACCTGAAATGCACTCTTTAGATGAGGGTTTGTTTGAGGTTATTCCCATGCTAATCACTACAGGGGATAACACTATGCTTACAGCTCCTACATCCTTGGAAGAGCTTATGGACACTGTTTTTGGCATGTCAGAGCAGAGTGCACCAGGGCCAGATGGATTTTCTAGTAAGTTCTTCCATGCTGCATGGGATATTATCAAACTTGATTTGTTGGAAGTTGCTAATTTTTTCCTTCAAGGATGAATTGTGCCAAGGTCAGTTAATGTAACCTTGTTATCTCTCATCCCAAAGGTAGAAAATCCCTTTTCTTTCGCTGATTTTAGGCCAATAAGTTTATGCAATTTTCTATATAAGATTTTTACTAAGTTGCTAGCTGCTAGACTAAGTAAAATACTGCCTAAGATTGTCTTTGAGGAACAGCATGGTTTTGTCAAGGGTAGAAATGTGGGGGATAGCATTGCTTTAGCACAGTTTATGGTTAATGAGTTGGATAGGAAGGTTGTGGCTGGGAATGCTATTTTGAAGTTGTACATGATGAAGGCCTTTGATAGAATGGACTAGGACTTTTTGTAGCAAACTCTTAGAAGTTTTGAATTCTCAGAGGAGTTTGTGCTAATTGTCTCTAATTGTCCAAACAATGTATCTGTGACTGTTAATGGTGTTAGGCTTGGATTCTTCCCCAGCTCCAGAGGCTTAAGTCAAGGAGATCCATTGTCTCCTAGTCTTTTTATTCTGGCAGAAGAAGTTATTTGCAGAGGTCTTAAGCAATGTTTTCAGAATGGTCTTGTACAGAGTTTTCACACAGGGAGAGGTTCTACACTACTTAGTCATCTATTGTTTGCAAATGATACTCTTATTTTTCTTTAAAGGAAATAAGAGCTCAATGAAGAATCTTCTTGCTTTTGTGGCTAGGTATGAAGCATCTTCGGGCCAGAGAGTTAATAAACATAAGAGCTCTTTGTACTGCTTTGCAAAAATATCTTTGGCAAGAAGGAATATGTTGTCTCATATTTCCAGCATTCCTTTTAAATTATGTCCTTTCACTTTATCTGGGGTGTCCTATTATCAAGGGCAGAGTGAAGTTAATATATTTTGAGGATTTAATAAGGAAATTTCAAGTGAAATTAGAGGGATGGTATTCTAAGTTGTTGTCAAACATGGGTAGAGTGGTTCTAATTCAGTCAGTCTTGAACTCTATACCTGTTCACTTGTTTACATCCTTAAATCTCCCCAAAGGAGTCATAGCAAGATTGAACTCAATAATGGCTTCTTTCTAATGATCTAGTAAGCTGGAAGTGAAGAAGAGACATTGGTGTTCTTGGGGAGCTGTCACTATGCCAAAGAGTGAATGGGGTTTGGGAATCAGGAAATTTGAAGAAGTTCAGCAATCCTTCAGAATGAAACGAAGTGCGGCATTTGTTAAATGGTAATACTCTGTGGTCTTCCATTTTTTCTTCTAAATATCTAAAGAATCAGCACCTGCTCAGGAATTTAAGACAAGGGCAAGCTCAATGCTTCAAGGCTTTAGCTCCTTGGTTTGAAACAGTGGTAAGCAACTCTCAGATCATGGTGGGAACAGGTAGGTCTGTGGATTTCTGGTGTGATAATTGGACTGGGTTTGGCCCATTAATTTTGCGGAATTCAATTGCTCCTATCTTATTTCCAAAATTATCAGATTTACTGGATGATGGACATTTGGTTTTGGGTGATATAGCTCAGGTGTTGGATCCTTAGCTTTGTCAAGAGGTTAATTCATGTAATGTTTCACTGTTTGATAAAGAGGATAAGATGATCTGGCAACTCACATCTAATGACAGTTTTTCAGTTATCTGCTTGGGAGTTCATTAGGCATAAAGGACAACCATCTGCTCTAGCAACTGCTATTTGGAAGCAGGCTGCTCCACCTAGTGCTCATTTAGTTTGTTGGAAGATTTATAAAAATTCTTTGCCTATTGATTGTACTTTCAGGAACATGGGAGTGGCAGTGGTAAGCAGATGTCCTATATGCTATGGTGCTACTAAAACTGTGGATCATGTTTTTTGTAGCTGCAATTTTTCAAAGGCTGTATGGGTTAGATTATCCAGTTTATTGGGATTTCAGCTTGTTGATAGTGAGGCTCCTCTTACAAGGTTCACTTGAAATATTTAGAAGAAAGAAAGGGATACAAACCAATTGTAGAGCCCCCGTATATATAGTCAAAAATAAAGGTACAATAAGGGTAAAATAAGGAAAACCCTAACAAACTAGGAAATAACTCCAAACTAGGTAAAATAAGGAAAACCCTAACAAATAAGGAAATAACTCCAACACTCCCCCTCAAGCTAGGCGCAAAAATGTCAATTAAGTCAAGCTTGACAACGGAGTCCCGAAGAATGGATAAAGTGACAGGTTTGGTAAAAACATCTGCAACCTGATCACTGATCCCCACAAACGATGGAGTGACAATACTACTGCTAACCTTCTCTCGAAGAAATTAGGTAAAATACTAGCATGCAAGCTAGGAACAGATAAAGACAAATTCATCTCTCTCATGTCCCCGGATAATAATTCTCCTGGTACTCATGTCCTGTAGTGGTGGCAGTAGCAGAAGTCGGACCCTGAAAAGTCAAAGTGGATATAAGTATATCCAATCGGGATGTGATAGCATCCATATCACTCTGCCAAGGAGGAACAGTAGGAGCAGTAACAGGAACAACGATAGTAGGTGGTGGTATCTCAGCAATAGCAGTAGTAGCAGCAGTACGGCCGCGAGGAGACGGCTTAAGCTCCGGATGGAGCTTCCAACAAGTAGCCCTGAGATATCCCCTGATAATAATCCTCCTGTCTGCACTAGTCTGGGGCACCCTAACAGCGCTGGTCAAACATAAAGGTGGAAGTACCAATAGAGGTCTCAACGGTAAAGGTGTCAATAGTAGGGGTCTCAAATCCCTCAGTAGTGCTCATAGCAACAATAATACTAGGGCACCCGTGACAAAAAAAACAGCTCTAAAATAAATAGAGAGATAAAATAAGGGAGAACAATATACCTCCAATCGACCAATAGCGACAAATAAAGAAGGTCCAGAAAGCTCTCAAATAATTAGATCACGGTGCCCAGAAAAACAACTCTAAAATAAATAGAGAGATAAAATAAGGGAGAACAATATACCAACTTGTCCAGAAAGCTCCCGTAAATATAAATAATGGATCTACTGCATCAAGAGCAGATCAACGGAGAAGAGGATTCAACCCCTCTTAAAAGTCTAGAAGCTGCGACACTACGACAAAGAGCGCGAAGCACGAAGACGCACGAAGGCAAAGAACCAACAAATTGGGGTTTTAACGAAAACAGTTGCTAAATCAGATTTCAGCAACTAGACAACCCAAATTCCATAACTTTCAAAAGAACAACCTAGTCAAACAATCCAAAGTTCGTCACAAATCAACTCAATAACTTTGCAAATCAAATACCTATAACAGTCAAATTCGGCACTGTTCACAGTGCGTGAACAGTAACTTCGACACTGTTCACAGCGCATAAACAGTAACTTCGGCACTGTTCACAGCGCGTGAACAGTACTTCGGTACTGTTCACATCGCGTGAACGGTACTTCAGCACTGTTCACAGCCCTTAGAACCTCAAAAAATCAGTAACCCTAATCCAAGAATATTTTATTTCTCCAACTAAATTACTGTGGTGCTACAATATATTTTGGATCGAAACCATGCTCTGATACCAACTTGAAATATTTAGAAGAAAGAAAGTGATACAAACCAATTGTAGAGCCCCCGTATATATAGTCAAAAATAAAGGTACAATAAGGGTAAAATAAGGAAAACCCTAACAAACTAGAAAATAACTCCAAACTAGATAAAATAAGGAAAACCCTAACAAACTAGGAAATAACTCCAACAGGTTGAAAAGGCTTCTCAGAGTTTTCAAACACTCCTGTGTCACTCATTCCTTAATGAGTTAAACCTAAGTCTATGGATTCTGCTTAAGACCAAGTATTACTTAGTTCTTTGAATGTGTTTCCACTCTGTCAGATTCAAATGAAGGTCAGGTGAATTAAGTGGAGGCTTCCATTAGAGGGTTGGTTGAAATTAAATACTGATGGTTCATCTCAATGCAACCCAGGCAATTCAAGAGGAGTGGTCTTGCGTAATCACTGGGGGAATCTTGTCTTAGATGGATCCTATTTTTATGGGACTTGTACCGATATGCAGGCAGAGACTTGAGCACTATTACATGGGTCAAGATTGTTGCATGAGTTTGCATTGGAGCCTTATCCTCTTCTCATTGAAACTGATTCTCTGGTTTTAGTGGATATGGTGAAGCAAAAAATATCTCCTTCTTGGAAATTCTGGGCTTCTTTGGATCAGATTTTTTCTGTTCTTAGAGGATTTAATTTTCAAATCTCTCAAACCTTCAGGGAGGGTAATGCTGTGGCCGACTCTCTGGCGAAGAAAGGGGTAGCAGATAGGCAGGGCCGGCCCAAGCCTTAGACAACTTAGTTGTTTGCCTAGGGCCCCAAATTTTAGAGGGTCCCACAATATTTATCTCTTTAGTATAGTAGGTCTAATTTTTTATGTTTTATTTTATATTTTAGATATGATTAATATTTTTAGGGCCCAAATTTTATTAGTTCAAATCATTATCTAATTTTATTAAGTCCAAAATTACTCTCTACTTGGTTAAGCCCAAATTTTAGAGGCCTCCATAAAATTTATAACTTTAGTATAATAGTCTTTTTTATTTTTATTTTTTGTATTTTAGATATGATTCAAATTTTTAGAGCTCAAATTTTTAGAGTTCAAATCAATATCTAATTTTTTTTGGGTTCAAAATTACTCCTTCGTGTGAGCTTTGATTTAAATTTTTCTAAATATTTTGGGTGTGTTCATAGTTGTATTTCATTCACTCACATAGAAAATTTATATTCATTATTTTTTGTGGTGAAAATCTATAAAATTGGTTCCTTTTTTGTCTTAATATAAATTTTCAGTCCAAATAATTTATACTTAAATTGTATATGTTATTAAAGTTTTGTATTTCATGTGTGCACATTACTCATGGATAAAGAATGATTTTTTGTTCACATATTCTATTATTAAATTACTTGTTGAAAACTTAAATTGATGAAATTTTATTTACAATCAACTAAGAGTGAATGAATTAACAATATTATCTATTAAAAAAAATTATTGTCAAAACTTGAGTATAAAAACTTGATCAATATTTTAAATTTTTTTTAAAAATAAAAAATAATTTTTTAAAACATAAAAAAATATAATAATTAAAAATAAAATATAGTAATAGACAAAATATTTATAGAGCCTCATATAAAAATTTTGCCTAGGCCCGCTTGACCTTGGGCCGCCCCTGCCTTAGGCGCCCACCTAAGTCACCTAATTCTGAACCGGCCCTACAGAAATGGGGAAAATGTGCAGAAATAATTGATTACTGGAGAAAAAATAATGATTAATGGAGCAAAAAATAATAAAGCATACAACAAAACAAACTTGGTTACTGAAGAGGAAGTATTCGGTAGTTACAGAACAAACCTAATCTCGTAGTGTTCAATTGATTATATGAGATACCAACTATACTTCGTCCACAAGTTCATTAACTTATTGGGGCCTTAGACTGGCGTATAAGCAAAATAAAGATTCTATATAGATTGAAGGATATGCTTGTAACCTGAAAAACAAAAAAGGCAATTTAACCTAATTTCCCACGTCCATCAGATACTCTCTTGAACTTCAACTGAAAACTCAACAAAATGTACAAAAGCATCTTCAACAGTGCTTTCTATTTTAGCAAGTATTTTTTTCTAAAATGGAGGGCATCCTTAATAAAAAATGACAATAGAGAATAGCTGAAAGGGTTAGTAAGATTTTGGGTTAGGGTTAGGCATTTTTGCTCTCCTAAATTAGGGTAATGTGACCTTTCACATGCCTGAGAAAATGGAGCACTAAAAGACATTGCTCTTTGCAGAGATCAGATTACTTTGCGTATGAGTTGGCAAACGTATGTGATATGGCGTCAAATGACATTTATGCAATTTTACATGTTTAGCAAAATATTAGGCTACCATGCATGGGCATTTTGGTCTATTCAACAATTCTGTCACTTCCATTTCTTAAAGATTACTAACAAGGGGTATCGGTGTTATTTAGCATACTAAAGGGGGTCCATCTAATTTAGTGACAAACTTCAAGGGGTCTCATTGTAATTCTCCCAAAAAATTATAATGTGACCCAGACCCAAGCAGTCATGCACTTTTTCTTCTTAAAATGCAACTTATTGGCATGTTTGCACCACTTATTCCAATGGAAAAGTGAACGACAGTTTTGGTTTGGGTTACATTACAATTTTTTGTGACATTAAAGATACAATTTGAGAACTAAAATTTTTTAGGGAAAAAATTGAGAATTCGATATTTTCAGGGTGCAAAGTGAGATTAACCCTAAATGTTTTGTCAATTGACATTTAACATTCCACAGACTTGATCTGTGACTTTGTTTTTGTAGGGCGAATAGAAAATTTTAAATTCTTTTAGGGACCAAGTGAAATCACTCCATCTTAAATAAACCAAATGTGTTCAATTGTTGTTATAACACAGTGTTATCATTTTGATAAATTCATGGTGCAACGTAAGACTTTGAATCTTTGAGGAGTAAAGTGATAATTTAAAAATCCCAACAATTTAAATTGGAGTTGGGAGGGAATTAGAAGTGTCATTCGTTGTTCATCATGTGTCTATATATATGCTTATCCCTTTCATTTCTCATCACAATCATCTCTCTCCCTCCCTTTGTTGGCTACTAGAACCAGTGATCGTAACAATCGCGACAAGTAAACTCGCTTGCTCTCACACTATGTATGTTTATGTATGGATTTATATCTATGTGTTGTCTTCAAGTTCAAATATTGATGGCATTTGCTTGAGATTTGTTGTTGTCCAAGATATTTGTTAATTGTTACTTAGATTGGTTTTTTTTTTTTGCTTTTATCTTGGTAGATTTGATCTTGGACGCTTAGGGATTCTAGGGTTTGTTATTGGTTAGATGATATAAAAGGCATTTTTAGGTTTAATGAGAGTTACCCTAATATGAAAAAGCTTGCCCATACATATAAATTTCATATTTAGAGTCAACTTGGTGCGTGAATTTTTATACCTTTAAATGCCTTTAAATTACAATAGGATTTTCTATTCTTATCATTTTATCATTTTATGTTTTTTCCTTTTTTCACACTAAATTTGACCTCCCCTCATATTTTTCCTCCATTATTTAAATAAAATACGTTTATTCTAAATGTCTTGGATTAAAAGACATATATATTTTTTCTATTCCAAAAAAATAAAGTAGAAAGTGAATTTGATTCTTCAAATGTAAAGAGTTAATTGGAGAAAAAATATTAAGAGTTGACTCTTTATAATAAAGAATTGAGTGAGAATAAAGAGTCTATTGAAGATGCTCTAAGGGGAATAAGTAAATTTGATTCTTTTGTTGTTAAGAGATTAAACGAGAACCACCTAATTAAAGGGACTGTAAGATATTTATATTTTTAGGTAGCAAAGAATATCTACTTTTCTAATAAACAGGATGTACTGAACTCATAATTCATGAGATACTTTTTATGAATGTCGATCAAGTATTATGCTTCGGAGGTCACTGTAGTGTGGCCGAACATAGAACAGTCCGCCGTTATAGCCTTTGCCTTTGATCAATAGATTATTTATATCTTCTGTATATAAATGCAATAGCAAAAAATGCTCAGATACCCGTGAAAGGCCTATTTGTTGCATTACCACATAAAAAAACTAGGGACAAATTCCTCCTCAACCATGACCGCAAAAAGGATTCAGTGACCTCGAAAGAATTGAAAGGGAAGCCGTATGAGGAGAAAACACTAATGCAACATTCAGAGCTACAATGCATGCAGTTCACCAGAGCATAGTAGTGAATTCAGTAACCCACCATTTTCCAACTGGTGTAGCACATGATTAACTTAACTACATGGGTTAAATAAACAGAGCAATGTTACATAAATTTCGGGCAATCACCTCACTCAATCCTACAGCGGAAACTCGAGTCTGAGGCATCCAAGATATGACAATCAACAATAACTCATTTCACATGACCAGAATAACTTGGACAATAAGGCCAACAGAGAAGCCTCTTCCCAACAAGCTGGACACCATAGCAGATATCCAGTCATCAATGTCTATTACCATGGGATAAAAAAATGTCCCCTCTTTATCAGCCTCACAGTTAGTGTCTAGACTTCAGACCCGTACATCAGACATTTGCTCGATAATATATAAACCTACACTAAAAACATACAACAATACTAGAGTGATCAAACAGCTCTGCCTCTATTATTTGCCTAATCCATGTAAGCACAGCAATGGGCTGAAGAACCAGGGGAACCACACAATAACCTGTTGCCATGAAACATGTAGTCCTGACAAGTTAGTTGTTTGAACACCATTCCGAAGTTAACTGTTCCTCGTGTTCCAGATAAGGCTTCCATCATCCACGAAGTCAAGTGCTCCATCTTTATCGAATGATCTAAGAACTAATGAAACAAGTCACTGGCTATCAGGTTCACCTGGGCACTGTCGGCTCCAACCACCCGAACCAGCTCTGCGGTCCCCTCGTTTTCGTTTGTTTTTAGGAAAACGGAACTCTGAGGCTAAACATGATTTCAGAGTTGATTGCCCTTGAGACGTGTTACTTTTTGATACCGGGTCAGGTTCTGATGATGGAAGGAGTGGATTTGTGCTTTCTTCTTCTCCACTATCTTCTAGGTCTTGATGATTCTCCGTAGCTTGTTTCTGGTTCTTCTCGAAAATGTGCAGCTCTAATTCAGCTGCTTGATTATGTATAAAAATATTATCCACGATCTGCAGATATTAATGCTAAAAGAAATAAGGTACCAGATTCTCTATTGTTTAGAGGAGGAAGGTACATAATTGTGAAAGAAATAGCAGCTGAAATGCCCTCTGGTGGGAAGACAGCAGCTGAAAGTGTGTGCATAGGCTTGTATTGTATTGTAATTATCCTTGACTCTTCTAGAGTCTTTTCTTGAAATGCCCTCTTGATGATTGATAATCTCTTATTTTTCAATCATAACATGATTTGCAAGTCGAAAGTGCCTATTAAGGTGCAGGTTTTTGCTTGGATAATAGCTCTTGATCAAATTATTGTCTTTCCCCTAATGGTGCATTATGTGTAAAAGATGCAGTGAAAGTGTGGATCTTCTATTTCTCCATTGCCCGGTGGAACTGAAACTGTGGTATAGAGCTTTGGGTGAATATTTGATTTTGATATTTTCAAGAGGATTGCTTATCTCTATTCGAAGCCAACTATGCTGTTTTCGGGAAGGGGTGTAGAGTATGTATCCGGTGGAAATGTGTGATTATGTCAATTTTTTGGGTGGAGTGGTTGGAAAAGAATAGCAGAATTTTTTAAGGAGAAGAAGAATTGGTGTAGTTTCTTTGGGATAGAGCAAATTTTTTGACTTCTCTTTGGGCGTCAAGAGTTTAAGGACGTGCCATTTTTTCTTTTAGTATTGATACGATTGCAGTGTGTAACTAGGATTATCTCCTATTTTACAGGGATGTAATGTTTTCAAAGTATTTCCTCTTTTATTTCCCTCAAAGGGTGGATTTCTTGTCCACCTCTTTGTACATTTTACTTTATTTAATGAATTTTTTTCCCTATCAAAAAAAAATATTACTTACTACAAGTAAGATTGCAAACAATAATTGAAATTTGTCACGTTACTTGTAAAGAATTTCAGATCAATTCATCAAATTAAACCAATAAATCACTTGATACAGTTGTGCCTCGTAGATTTCAGGTTGTGTATGTTTGTGATTTCATGAAAAACAGGTGTTTTCTCTACGATCGTTACCACACATATTGAGAGAGAGAGAGAGAGAGAGAGAGAGAGAGAGAGAGAGAGTCCACAAAATGAATCAATGTAAGGTTTATTTATCCAATCATTGTCAGTAAACCCAATCTTAGAGAGAGAGAGAGAGAGAGTCCCCAAAATGAATCAATGTAAGGTTTATTTATCCAATCATTGTCAGTAAACCCAGTCTTAGATTAGTAACAGGTGAGTGAAAAGGTCAAATACATTGCCGCATATTTTGAGGCATGAGGGATGGAATGCAAGATTGATACCTTTTGAAATATTTGGTTGGATATCTTATAGAATATCTTATTAAGAATGTAAGACATAAGAATCTGAGATTTTTGGTGCCAATGAGTTTGGTTTTTGCAAAAACCTACAAGAGTTATATCACAACCATTGTTGGGAAAAAAAAGAAGGACGAGATAAATTTATTATGTGCAGATTTGTTTACGATTTGAAGCTTGTACAACTAAAGATAGTCCGAAAAAAGAATGTTAGGAATATATTATTATGTACAAATTTGTTTATGATTTGAGCATGTCCATCTAAAACATAGTCCATCTAAAACATAGTCCCAAAAGACTCGGCTAAAAGAAGCGGTGGAAAATCAATTTATGTTAGAAATGAAGTATATATTTGGTCCCACTACAAAAAAAAAATCCCCACATCAGCAACTATTTATATACATTACAATCTATCACTTGTTGAGCATAGAATTAAGATCCATTACATCGGGTTACAAGATCCTAAAGTTCATTATGAGTAGTATTTCTTGTATTCACTATCCTATCTAGTATATCAAACAGGTTGCAAAGTTAACCATCAATTTGTACAGAACAAATACCTTTTTTTTCCAACCATTATTTGATCAAGAGTTGTTGCTTTTGAAACCAGAGAGATGTGCAGTGATGGGCTGGAAAAATGTGTAGAGTTGGGGAATACTAAAGCCAGGTCTATGTTGGATTTGGCCTATAACCCATCTTCTAAAATATATGACCCGACTATGTGTTTAAAGAAGAATCGTGTCTTCTCTCACATTAGGGCCAATGTATTGAGAGGTGCAATAAGGGAGAGAGTGCTGGGGGCTAGCGGAATTCTCAATCGATGAGGTGCAAATGTGATTGTGCTTGCAGCTAAGAATGGTGAGGAGGTACAAGGGAGTTTCGAGAAAGGAAAAGGGAGTGTGAAGATGAATGTGATGGCAGAGACTGACGTGGATGATGATGAAGTGGAGAGAGAGATGATCAAAGCTAATTCTGGATTTTTCGAGCAACAATTGAGGGCAGATAAGATAGGTGAAGTAATGTTTGAAGCCAACAAACTTCAGCTCTTCTCCAGATGAAGCATCAGAGGATGAAGAAGATATGGCTGGAATTCAAGAAGATGAATCTTTGAGAACTGATGATGAATCTAAAGGTAGTCAATCCATGGTTGGTGTTGAGGACCTGTTTGACGAATTAAAGGATAGATTTTATGCGAAGTATGATGTTTTCAACCGAAATGCCAATATTACTTCAGAAGAGATTGGTGTGATTGTTCCTTTCAAACAATCAATTGAGTAATGTGTTTGTTTTGAGCCTAAGCCCGATAGATCTCTCTCTTCCGAGAAAAAACTGTTACTGGAAAAATCATCTGAGATAGTGGGGGGTTATGGTTTGGGGTTTGGGGTATTCAGAGTTTGTTTTAAATTCTGAAGTTATCTTTGTTTTTGCACCTTGTCCTGCTATCTACTCTGATGAGTTAGATCTCTGTATCTCTAAGTCTTCTCCCAATTTTGCGCATGATAATCATCAAGCTGTTTGAGGATGTGGTTCTTATTTAATTTTAATGCCAAACTGTCATGAGAAGGAGCATTCTAAAGGGTTGATCTTAGACCAATTTCGTATTGAGGATAGTGGGTCTGGTAGTGTTAATGACAGTAAGATTTGGTAGATCTTGGGTCTATGAGACTGGGGGAAGATGAGAGGGGTAAGATTAAGAGTTGGTTGGAAGACTTTTAACTGTGTGTTTCCTTTAATGTAATGGTATGAATCTATCACTAGTGAAGAAGAGAGGAGGAAAAAAAATACAAAGGTGTGCCATGTTTAGGTGTTGGTGGAGACAAGAGAAGGAAATCTAAAGAGAGTGCTAGTAGAAGGGGTATTAGGGAACTTAAGAATCTTAGGTCTGGTATTAATTATAAAGGTGTATCGGTAGCTGCTCTTGGGGATAGTTTGGTAAAGCCGTGAAAATTGTGAGTTGGAATGTTAGAGGAATGAGGTCTAGGAGAAAGAGAGTGTGTCAAAGAGATTCTGGAGAAGATTTGTCCTGCCATTGTAGTATTCTAGGAAACGAAGGTTGAAAGGATTAGTAGAAAATTTATTCCGAGTGTTTGGGAGGTCAGATTTAGGAAATGGGCTTTTTATCTTCTTTTAGAAGATCTGGGGGGTGTTAATTATTTGGAATAAGAGAGTTGTTATGGGTGTGGATATAGTGGTGGGAGTCTTTTCAATATCGATTAAGTTTAAGACTTTGATATGCTAGGGAGTGATGGTTCACTGGTGTTTATGGTCCTAATTGTCCAAGGATTAGCGTGGATATGTGGGAGAAACACTCAATTTTTTTTGGCCAGTGTTGTCCTAATTGGTGTATGAGTGGAGATTTTAATGTTATTAGAGTTGTTTCGGAAAAGATAGGGAGAAGTAGGGTTACTAGGAGCATGAGAGACTTCATCACTTTATTCGAAGTTGTGGATCAGTTGATCCAGCATTGGCAAATGCTAGGTTAGGTTTACGTGGTCAAATATTCAGGAGAATGCAGTATGTAAAAGACTAAAGACGGTAGATTTTTTATGTTTGATGTGTGGGTTGATATGTACCCTAATGTGAGGCAAGAAGCTTTCTCGAGAGCTGTGTCTGATCATCATCCACCAGTCATTGAGAGTTGTCCGTTTAGGTGGGGCCCAACTCCATTTAGATTTGAAAGTATGTGGTTGGAGCATCATTCATTTAGCAAATATTGAGAAGTGGTGGAATGAGATTAGTGTCCAAGGTTGGGAAGTTTTTAAGTTCATGAAAAAGCTTAAGTTGATAAAGAAAAAATAAAAATTTGGGAATACAAAGGTTTTTGGGAATACTAAAGAGATGAAACAAATGATTCTAAAAAGGACCTATGAATTGGATAAGGAGGAGATGGTGGGTGGATTGAATGGGATCTTAGAATGGAGAGATTAGACCTAAAGAACAAATTTGAATGTTTATAGAGATGAGATTTTCTGGAAGCAAAAGGCTAAAGTAAAATGGATGAAGGAAGGGGATAATAACTCAAAATTGTTTCATAGGGTTGCAAATGGAAAGATGAAAAAACAAATTCATTAAAAGAATTGAAAAAGGAGATGGGTTAATAGTAGAGGAGGATAGTCAAATTAAGGGTGAGATGATTAATTTTTTCTCTAAATTATATTCATCCTGTAGTGTTAGTGATGTAGGACAACTTTGTAAAATAAAAATAGGGGCTGTGAACAGTACTCATGAACAGTAATTTTGGCTAAGAATCACTCCTAAGGTTTTGTAGGCATCACACCTAGAGTTAGATTTGCATCACACAACTCAAGAAGCATATAATTGCTGAAATTTCTGAAATATCTCTCTCTCTATCTATTATTAAAAGTAACACTAACTATATATAGAGTTCTAAGTAATCCTAATCCCAAAAGATTAGGATTCCAAAATCTCTAGAACTTCAAAGACACTAGGTCCCTACAAATTAGAAAACTAAAATTAACTAGAACTAGGACTTTAAATTCTAGAATATTCAATACTAGAATTTGACCCAAAAATATGACATATTCCAGAAATTCTGGAAATTACAAAAATACCCTTGACACTAAAAATATTAAAAAGACATATAAAATACTAATACTAGCAAATTGACTTAAAATAAGATTTAAAATACAATAATGCAAGGTTCCATATGAATCTTTGTCTTGATGGAAAGCCAATTCTATTATCTTTCACATCTTCGAATTTGCGTTTTCTTGAACATCTTATGAATTGCATCAGTTAGTAGGCCAAAGATTGTGGGGTTCAATTGGTGCCCAATGGAGCAGAGTAGAGCTAGATGCTTAAAAAACCATTTGAGATGGAAGAAGTTGGAAGGGCAATGTTTAACTGTAGTAGAGATAAATCATCGGGAATCGATGGTTTTTCTATCACTGTTTTTCAAGATTGTTAGAAAATGATTAAGATGGATATCATGAAAGTATTTGGTGCATTTTTTTATATAAGGGGATTGTTAATGCTTGCACCAATGCTTCTTTTATAAGTCTTATTCACAGAAGATTTCTTTAAAGTTGAGTGATTTCAGGTCAATTAGTTTGGTAACTTCCTTGTATAAAATCTTTGGTAACTTCGTTGTATAAAGTCTTAGACAAAGTGTTGGCTAGGAGGTTGAGAGAGGTTTTGAGTGGTACAATTTCGAAGTGTCAAAGTGCTTTTGTGAAGGGAAGGTAAGTTGTAGTTAATAAAGTTGTGGAGGAGTACAGAGCCAATGATAAGGAAGGGATGATTTTTAAAATTGACTTTGAAAAAACATGTTCATATGGACTAGGGTTTTTAGATTTGGTGCACGAAAAGAAAGGGTTTTGGGGGGTAGATGGAGAAAATGGATTCGTGGTTGTTTAAGTTCTATGAATTTTTTAGTTACAATTAATGAAAAGCCAAGGAAATGTTTCTCCTCTTTGAGTAGATTGGTTGAAAGACCAAAGAATTGTAACTTAGTGGAGGGTTTTGTGGTTGGATGGGATGAAATTCAGTTTCTCACCTTCAGGTTGTTGATGATACTATTTTTTTCCTATAAGGTGATGAAAAAAAATTTCATTATTTGTACCCCATAGTGCAAATTTTTTAGATTGTTTCGGGTTTGAAGGTTAATTTGAGTAAATGCTCTATAGTGGGAACTAATTCATAGCAAGGCAAGATTAATTCCCAGAGTAGAGTTTTGAGGTATGAGATTGAAGAATGGTCCTTGATATATCTTGGGTTACCCTTAAGGGGTAATCCTAGGTTTGAAATTTTTGGGATCCTATGATTGGGAAAATTAGTAAGAGAGGGTGGAAAAGAGCTTTGTTGTCAAAGTATTCCATATTACATGTTCTTATTTAGGGGTCCTTCGAAAGTGGCAAAAATGATAAAGAGATTGACAAGAGATTTTTTGTGGGAGGCTAATGGGGAAGGGAAAAAGGATCACTTGGTGAAGTGGGACATGGTTTCATGATAATGGTTGGGATTCTCATGTGTTTAATTTGGGGTTCGTTTGGAGTCCATGGAAATACATTTCTTAGGGTTGGACTTCTTCAAGTACATTATTTTCATTGTGGGTAATGGGGTTAAGATTCGGTTTTAGGAAGATGCTTGGACATGTTTTAGTTCTCTTCTTTATTTCCTCATTTCTATAGTCTTCTCAATCTTATAATGTATCAATTGTTTCTATGGTTTCTTGTGCTTCGTTCCCTATTAGTTGGAATTTTAACTTCCGTAGAAATATCAATGATAGTGAGGCTGTAGAGCTGCGTTCTTTATTGTCGTTGTTGGATGGTGTAGTGTTTAACCAAGATATTATCGATAGGAGCGGATGGCCTATTCATTCATCAAGGGAATTTTATTGAAACCTTGATTGACGATCCTTTGATACCACAGTTTGAACCCTCTAGCTAGGTGTGTGCAAGAATCCAAAAATCTGACTTTGTCTCCAATTCCGGTCCGCCGCCTTTGTCTGAATCAGAGTTTTTAGGAGTCGGAGGTGGAGTTAGAGAAAAATTACAAAATCCAATCGAAGTTGAGGTCGGAATCTAAAGACCTTTCCGAAAAACTCTAACTTTTATTAATAAATAATTTTATATAAATTATATAATATATTATTATATATCTAAAATGGTACTACTGCATATAAAAAACAAATCCTTTAAAAAATGGACGATTTGGGATGATACTTTGATTCTAATTGGACCATAGGATTAGATCTTCATTTTAATCCCTATCATATAATCTTTTTCCTTCCAACGCCTTCTCTCTCTCCTCATCCGTCATCCCACCCTCTTTCTCTCTCTACCTCACGCTATCGATGCCTGCCTCACCCCTCTCTCTCACACATTCTGAAAACCTGAAACTCCATCAAGATGCTCTATAGAGAAGAAATCCATGGCTAAAACTCTCTCTACCTCTCTTAATTAGAGATTGAAGAACACTCAGATCTCAGATCTGGGTCCAAATCTCAAATTTGGGTCCAGATCTCTTTTATGAATTTTTCGACAGTAGCTCCTCTCAATTGACGATTGAAGCCCAGATTACATCTCAACCACTCCGATTGAAGCTCTCAGCCGCTCAACTGGTATGGGCTCAGACAGTATTTCTCTCTCTCTCTTTCTATATATATACGTCTCAATTTTCATGTCTCTGATGGTATTTTAGATTTTTTTGGATTATGTTCAGTTCCGAAACTCCGCTCCGACTCCGATTAGTGGAGGTGGATACGGAGACGGAGTCAATGTATTGCGGAGTCGGAGTCGGAGGGGAAATTTCACTCCAACTAGAGTTGGAGTCAGAGTTCCAATTTATGCTTTCCGACTCCGTTAGAGTCGAAGCCCACCCCTACCCCTCAAGCATGATTTGGGAAGCAAAAGTGTTTAAGTTTTCTCTCGGAAGAGAATTAATACTAATAATTTGGCTTAAACCGAAGACCTTACTTATCTTTGCTTCCGCAGTGATGCATTATGTGTAAGGAAATGAAGAGAGTCCTGATCATCTCTTTCTTAATTGCCTATTTGCTTACTCTTTATGGAGTATATTGTTTGATTTGGTAGAGATGTGTTGTATTGCGCCCGATTTGTGTAGGGAGATGTTTGAAATTGAATTTTGGGGCTTTGGAAGGAATAAAAATGCTAAATCTTTGTGGAGATGTGCAACTATAGCTATTTTTTGCGGGATGTGGCTTAGGAAAAAAGCAAGAATTTTTGAAGATGAGTGTGAAGAATGTAAGAATTTTTGAAGACTAGTGTGAAGAGGTGGAATGCATATGGGAAAGAATTTACTTTTTGGCGTCATTCTGGGTTTCCGAGTGCCCTCACTTTTCTGGAATACCTTTATCCTCAATTAGGGCAGATTGGAAAGCTATTTGCAGATTGTATTTTTTTTGTTTTAGTACTTATGTTTACTTATGCTTATTTTAATTTATGTATTAGTGAAGGACTTCCCATCCCTCATGTAAAATTTTTCATTATCAATGAAAAGCTTTTGTTGATTATCGAAAAAAAATCTGATTAAACCTTACCAAATTATTGAATACATAAATTTCATAATTTCAGTAGAGACAAAGATGGCTTACATTTTCACATGAATCTCCAATTTGTGGCTGATGCTGGGTGACATCAACAGAGGACAAGAGTCCCGCAGTGCTTTCAGTTATATCCGGAATACAAAAAGCATCTCCATAGCTTGAAACTGCAGTTTCAGGCATAACTAATTCTCCCATATCATACTCTGGTACATGCTGAACTGCAGTGTATAAACCTCCCACCGACAGTGTGTCGGCATTGGCAGAGAAAGTGGGGCTCTGGACAGAGCTTGTCTGTGCATCACAGGGCACTAGATGGCTCAAATTCTCAGACGAAGAGAACTTTCCAGCATTTTTCGACATTACCAGGTCAAGCTGAGCCTTCAACTTGTGAACTCGAGAGTCTATTGTTTCAATCTTCCGAAGGATATGCTCCAGGAACTTATCGCTAACTTCAAGCAATGACAAATCATCATTATTGCCAAAATCATCATGGCTAGATGTATTTTGTTCTGTAGACACTGCCCAAAACATTAGCAAATCAATGAACAGCAGTCAACATCAACATCAACCTTCAAAGGAAGATAGTTTATAGCTAAAGCAAACACAGTGACAAGTGGAGATATGCATTGGAACAAGGAAGGAAATCATCATTTAGAATAAGAAGAAGAAAATGATGCATTGGCCAACGAGATACAGAAAGTGTATCCCCCCCCCCCCCCCCCCCGAAAAAAAAAAGTCCCACGTGCCCTTAAGGTACATAAACACTTGGAACATTTTATAAGGAACTATTTTGATTTCTTTTCAACTACCTCTCTCTCTCTCTCTCGTATGGTCATTCACACAAAAAAACACAGACACATGGAAGGTATACCATACGTACAGGGGGAGATTTATAATGAGATGTTTTGCTTTCTCTCCTAACCTTACGTTTTCACGATAGCTGAAGACTGAAGTGTACTAGAATAACGTGACTATCACAAGGTTGCTTTTGCAATAGATTGGCAGCATCCAGAACACTGATAGCTGTAGTTGATTACCATGTAGTGGAAGTATTAGCAACACTAGAGGTGAGGTGGTGTTGTCAGTAAAAAAGACATAGCACTAATGGTGGCTTAATTAAGAAGAATTTGATCAAAATAAAACGAAATATGTGAGCTGACAATAAACTGTTTGTTAAGGAAGAAATAACACTGTCAAACAAATGGTAATATGGGAAACAAAAAATTGACCCAGCTTTATCAACAAATTGCTTGGACAATATATGTTAAAACAACAAGGGTTAACTAAATCATTTGTACCCCCATGAAAATGAAAACGTTCAGGTACAAGAGACAACTAATCCGTTCCCCTTACGTGGAAGTTTTAGTTTTAGAAGATCCTTCACAAATCAAAAGCCAGAAAGAAACAAGAAAGGAAAATCAGTTCTTATCAAACCAAAGAGTTGCAACCCATAAGAATACAGCTTTTTCTTTAATTCATCTTCCCTTAATCTAACCAAAGAGTTGGCTTTAAGATCAAAGAAATTCAGAAGCTCCACCATGTCATACATAAAGATATTAGCAAACACTTAGAACAAATAAAATGTAGGACTCCATATCTAAAAGAAATCTGAACCATAAAGACAGGAGATGTGCCATTAAGAAAAAAGTCACAGATTGACTAAAGGCAGTGTTCAAAGAATATATACTTGTTTGGGATCATTTAGATCAAAGAGATATTAGGCAGCCGGCCAATGCGAAGATCCTTTACAAATCAAAAGCCAGAAAGCAACGAGAAAACAAAATCAATTGTTATGAAAATCCCATGAATTTGCAACCCATACAAATACAACATTTCCTTTCATTCATATGTGCTTAATCTAACCAAATAGTTGGTTTAAGATCAAAGAAACCGAGAAGCTCTAAAAACTCATACACAAATATTGACAAACACTGAAAGAAATAAAATGTAGGACTCCTATTTACAAGAACTCTCAACCACAAAGACTGGAGAAGTGCCACGAAGAAATATGTCACAGATTGAATAAGGTTTTTGGTTAAAGAACATATAAATTCAGGGACGGAGCCAGGAATTTTCATTAGGGTGAGCACTTTAATTATATCTTCTAATTTTTTTCCTCTTAACCAATCACAATAAAATGATACATATGACTAAGTATCACCATTGTAAAAATGTGAGGTTAATTGTTATTGTGTAATTAAAAAGCTACCAGTTATCTATTGACCTCCATTACATTTATTCGATGAACTTTTTTCCAAACATTATCGCTGAGATATTAGAATAGTAAAGTCATTCAACTAAAATTTAAGAACCATACATAATAAAAAATTTAAAATTCAATTGACACATATAATAAACACTACAATCAACACATATAATAAACACTACAATCAATTTGTCAAACAAAAATAAACACAAGTTCTCGCAGAAAAATAAAAATCAATTAAACGTCAATTGCAAGTATTTTCACTTTCAAATTAACAAAACAAAACTAAAAATTCATAAATATGAATATTTAGGTCGCCTGTGGAAAGTCTTAAAACAATAAAAACTACTAAATAATTGAAGTAAAAAAGATATAGGCTTGGCACAAGTAAAAAGTATTTGTATAATTATTAGAATATATAAATATAGACATACATATATTATTTTTTTTTAAAATTGAGGGTGAGCAATATATAAATATAGACATGCGTATAATTTTTTGAAAAAAAAATTAAAGGTGGGCAACTAGACCCTATGTAGCTCTGCCAGTGCATATAATTGTTTGGAATCATCCAAATGTAAGATACTGGAAAGTCAAAAGTGTGATAAAGTCTACTAACACATTATGCAGATGAAAAAAACTCTAAACATAAAAATAAAAAAATAAACAATTTCAGTAGAATCTAATACTAAATGACTCAAACTACGAAATTCCTCTTGTGTCCTACCTAATCAATCAATAGTTAAGCACCCATTCTGAAGCTTAAGACAAAAAAGGAGACACAAAATTTCACTCTGATCACTTGAGGACAACTTCGAATTAGAGCATCTTAAATTCCTAATGATCACAAAAAATAAGGTTATTTGTGCCACGAGGAAGGATCAACATGCCAACCATTAAGCCAAAATCTAAATGGTTTGCCATTACCACCACAAAACAAGCCTATGGTCCAAATTCAAACACCTTAAAGAGCTTCTACCAGTGTAATTACCAATGTCATGTAACTCAACTTCTTGAATATCAATTAATTTGTTATCCCATATTTTCTTCTTTGTTTACTTGTCCTCTACAAAAATGTCAGTTCACTCACTTTCAATCCAAAAATATCTTCTCATTATGATTCTATACCACAAAGAATATTGCACCATCAAGGATCAAAATTTCGTTTAAAAACGTCCGAAACGTTTCCGTTTTCAAGAAGACCGAATCGAATCAATAATGGAGTCGAAATTCTAATACTTTCAGGTGTTTCATAATGTTTCGATGAATTTGCACAATTGTTTTAGAATGTTTTCTAGGTATTTAAAGATACTTTAGTATATTTCAACCAATGTTTTGAAAAAATAATTCTTAATTTTTCTATTTTTTTTTATTCTGTTTCCAAAATGGATCGAAACATTTCCGAAATTCATAGAAACGTTTCCGTTTCCTAGATGACAGAAACGAAGCATCAAAACGAAATTTTGATCCTTGCGCACCACAAAGTCAGTCACTTATACAAAGTTTTCTTTAATCCCAGGTTTGGTTCAAGCTTATGACATCTCGTGATCATCATATTACCACTCATAAATGTCAATTTTAATTGTCAATTGTGTATGTCCTTAAAATAACAATGAAAGCCAGACGCATAAAAAAACAAAAAAGTATCTTTTGCTAATGTTTTGTTTCTCTCGAGAGTTTACAATAATAAAAAACAAAAGAACCTATTTTAAATGGCATATGCCAGTGGGACATCATTTTCATTATTTATGTCAGAAGATTAGTGGCGTAATCTGTATTGATTGAAAAACAAATTTGTGAATTATGCCAAATGTTCTTTGGATTTCTTTTTTAGACTTTACCCTTCATAGTTACTCACCGGTCACCATATATTAGTCATTTGACAATAGGCTCGCATTTTACCTATAACTCTTACAAGTTCTCTTCCAAAAATAACTATGATATTGTATGAGTGCTAAGGTTATATTCAATTGTTTGTTGCCCTCGCATGAATCATTCATGAAGAAATTAACATAAGAGAGAGAGATCCGCTCCAGGTGGAGTGCAGATCTTCTAACCAATGATCTTCCTGCATCATGACCACCACAAATTATAGGGCAATGATGCAAAAGAATTAAATGAGAGAGATTTTCCACAGGAATGTCCAAGGTAACCAACAGCCAACAGCCAAGTCTACTTTTTTCCATTTTGATGAGGACACCAGATGTGCATTCGACAAATTTTGCCAAGTTAGAAGAAAAACATTACATGGATATGATTCTACGACGCTCAAGCTTTCATCACCCCTGTGTGCATGTGCTTCAAATACTATCACAACACTTCCAACCTTAATATGATGCCCCCATAATTGTACAAAAACTCTAGAACTAGAAGCTTAGCAAGACTATAGTTCAAGTTAAGTGTGGATATAATCAGATTGGGGTCTGACGATTAATTATTGCATTTGCAAGAATAGTTTTTTTTTTAAGCAGAACTTGTTCAAGCTAACTTCTCAACGTATGAAAATAATTTTTTCAATGCATAGTTGCTTGTGTAAGTCAATATTATCCTATGATATTCTATCCAAGATGCCAACGTAGAATAATTGCTTTCACATCACATAGGAATCTAAGGGAAAGGCCATATTGACCATGGGGAGAGTGGCTGCGCCACTCTTTTTTAAGTATTCACTACACACACCCCTATATACATGCGCATGCGCATGTGCACACGCACACACACATATACATATATGTGTATATATATATGTGTATAATATATAAAGAGAAAGGAGGGAGAAAGAGAAAATAGGTGGGCCTTGATGCACCGGTGTGATATATATATTATTTTATTACATAAAATATAATAATAATAAAACGGAGCTCATTTTGAATTCCACAACTTAGAAAAGTACAACAACGGTTGAGATTGATTTAAGCTCCATTCAATTTCATCCAACAATGTAAAATTCATCCCAAAAAACTTTATCCAGCCCCAATTTTAACACCCCCCATACCCCCTCTCTCTCTTTCTCTCTCTCCCCAACTAAGCGACCCTTTCTCTTCTCTCTTTTTTCTCTGGTCCTCTCTCCTACATCTTTTTCCTCACCCAGCGGCGATCCCCCACCAGTGATGACACCATGGAGCCACAGGCAGCGACCCACCACCAACAACACCCAAATTCAGGCATCCGCCTCTCTCTCTCTCCCCCTCCCACTCCCATTGTCTTCATCTTTCTCTCCCTCACTCTACCTCCTCTCTAGCGCATACAATTCCCTCTCTCTACCTCCGGCCATGACCACCCTCTGCCGCCATTACCCCATTCACCATTAACACACACCCCCCTCCCCCCAAAAGCTCTGTCACCACCATCTGCCCCACCCCACATCCCCAAGCCACCACTACCTTCTGCCACCAGTCCCACCCCATTCATCATACCATTGCCACAGCCACCCCATCATTGCTAACCACAGCCCCACACCCTTTCTACACATAACATTTTTGTTGAAATGTCTCAATGGTTTCTTCAATATTTGTTGAAGCCATTGATGTGTTTTGCCTCAATGTTTGATGGTTTGCTATGGGGAATTGAATTTGTATAAATGTTTTTTTGCTAAAACCTTTGGTCAATTTTGCTTCAATTTTTGTAGTCTTACTGCAAGGATTTTAACTAAATTCAGCGTCTTCGATCTTAATATTCTACTGTGTTCATTGGGTGACTAATTCATTGTTGTTTTGCAACAAATCTTATACCAAAATTAGACATTGAATGATGAAGTCTTCCATATGAAAACCAATCTTTTAGGTCCCTACAAGTTAGATATGCATACCATTACGTAGTTGATGGGTGGTTCAAAAAAAAAACTTACTTGGTGGAGGGTAAATGAAGCTAGCAAAATGACAGTTGGATAGACAATTTATTTGAATAATAAAATGTTTAGGTCCTTACAAGTGGCAGTTCTTTTTATTGCTATTTTGGTCAAGAAATGCATTGGTTACACAAGGTGTAGTGGTCATGTTGAGGCTTTTGTTTCCTAATTTTTTGTTTATTCAATTATGTGTAGTTTTTTCTTTGTAGAATTATGAACTACTTGAGCATTATTTCAGTTCAGCAAAATGGGCAAGTATGCATAAGTGCGTTTTTATTCTTTGTTTAGTGAATGTGAACACAGTTCATACGTTGTTTTTAGGATTTCTTTGGTCTTATTAGAATTGTTAATTGTTTTGGTTGTGAAGTTTGGAATGCTGTATTTGGGTTATTGAAGGAAAGCTATGGACAAATTAAAGAAAAAGTGTTCACTCGCCACTTCGGTAGGTTCCATAAATTCAAGTAATTACTTGATTTTTAGTTTGGTTTCATTTGTATAATATTGAGTTCTAAATTTTTAGTTTAAAGGCTACATGTATTCATTTGCTCACCGATATCCATTAATGATGATATCCATTAATGATGATATCCATGTCTGCACATGTACCATAGTTCTCCTTTGTCCATTGGTAAGGGCATTGAGTACAGTAAAGTGACTGTTCGCTTGCATGTTTACATGTTTGTTTTCATATTAGTTTATTGAAGTAAACCAGATAAAAAATTGACCAGTAATCATGATGGGTTTTCTAGAATAAGCTTCCCTCGTATATACATGCACATAAATAAATTCTAATTTTATTGTGTGGAAAATTCTTCTTTGAAACAACTTTTGGTTTGGGATAAGAAATCTACCGGGAAGTCAAGGTACTTGTTCTTCTTTCTCTTAACTACATATATGATTTAATTTGTGTGATTCTAACCTTAATTTGGATGTTGCCTAGATTTTCTGTACAAAGCCAATCGAAACTCATTTCTTGAACGCGAGACGACAAGTGAATATTTGTTTCTATTTGATTCTTGTCCACTCTTTCTGATTATTGTACTTGTTACTATTTTTAATACAATGCGTTGTTTCTTATCAAAAATCTTATCAAAAATCTGTAGTTGATTTTTTTTGTAAGTTATCCAAAAAAACTACCTCGCGTACGATTCATCTCTGACATGTTTCAATCTAATGGTTATTTTGTTGTTCTTACCTTTTTTAGGAGAGATTGAGCTGATTTGTTTTGGGTTTTGGAATTGAATTGTGTTAATATTGAGAATTCATTATTGTGAAAGTGTGAATTTTCTAACTTCAAATAGTGGATGATTATTGTGGTTGGATTTGTTATATATTCTTAGATTTAATCATGAGTAGGCGAGAACTTTGGGCGTTATTTTTTTCCTTTGGTATTTTTTAATATATGATTTTCATTTTGGACATTGTTCATATACGATATTTTGGACATGTGACAATAGTTGGTAATTGGTCGTATAGAAGTAGGACAGTGGCGTGATGGTACACTCAGTAATGGGTTTGGACCATGTTTTCTTAAGAATAACCAAACCTTTAACAATTACGAGCCTTTCATGGTATGGCTATAAATCTTATCTAGATAGGTTGATGTTTTTATGCGGTCCTCTTTTTTGAGCAAATGTTGTCAAAATGTTTTGAAAAATATTGGTCTTAAACTTTTTACACAATATCTTTAGTCACGGGTATTAGCTAGTGTATATATATATATATATATATATATATATATATATTAGACAATCAACTAATAAAAAAATTTATGCTTTGATCGTCTTCCTCCTTAAAATGTTTAGGTCCCTTCAAGTGGTGGTGCTTTTTATTGCTATTTTGGTCAAGAAATATGCACTGGTTACACAAGGAGTAGTGGTCATGTTGAGGCTTTTGCTTCCTAATTTTTTAATTATTCAATTATGTGTAGTTTTTTCTCTGAGGAATTATGAACTACTTTAGCATTATTTCGGTTCAATAAAATGGGCAGGTATGCATAAGTGCAATCTTGAAATTCCTTGGACATTGATGTCCAAAAAGAAGCCAAAAAATAGATCTTTTCCCATAAACCTTCAAAATCTTTGCATTTATCCTCAAAAATCCTCACATTCCTTTCCTTCCAAATTACCCATATAATAGAAAAGAAAGCACTATGCCAAATGATTTCCCATTTTCTATTCCCCCTAAAACCCACATCTTCCAGACCAAGCATAGATGTCATAGTCCTTGGAGCAGCCCACACAATACCCATAAAGTCAAAAAGCTTGTTCCATAATGCATGTGCCAACGGACAATGCAAAAATAAATGATCCACATCCTCACTATCACCTGTACACATAACACCATTGCAGTTGGAGACAGATTTGGTCTCCTCTTTTTAAGTACCTCATTTGTGCTAATTTTTCCATGAGACGAACCTTTTCAAACAATTTCAAGAGAACTTCCACAAAAAATATAAGAGAGGAAAGACAAAGGAACTTAAGGCAGTCACAATTTAAAGCATTCCAACCTCGAAGATGCTTTATGCGCTACATAGTTAACTCAAATGTTACCTTGGTTGACTAAATCATCCAGCATAGAGGTTCCATCTAGATCAGACCTCCTAATTTCTGCAATAGGTCAAAGGCCAGAGTTACAAGTTGCATTAGGAAGGCCAGACGGAAAAGAAGAGAAAATTAATAACACATGCAGAAGAATAAAGATGGCAAATGTACCACGATAGGAGAAAAGATTATGATGTGAAATATATGATTTTATATCAGTTGTATCTTCAGCTCTCTTTCTTTTCCTCCTCTTCATGGCCTTTTTTCCGTGGCTTTGGAAAGCAAATGGCAATGACCTTGAACCAGACTCTATTAGTGTAAATTGATCCAGTGCTAAATGTTTTTTCCTATCATGTGCTGCAATCTCTCTGGAATACTTTGATGCTTGCAACTCAAATTCCTTTATTCTCAATTCTGTCCATTTGCATCGCCACATAAGAGGACGTATAAAGCTCCTCCAGTGACTAGTCAACTTCTTCTTCCTAAAAAAGGAACTACAGTCAGTTGAGATACACTCAATACAATATATAGAAATATCAAATATGCGAATTTAGAATGCAAATTGCCATTGGCTTTGCCAAATTGATGTTATCTCTTCTTAATCTGAATAATATTATTTCTTTTATATATAAAAAAAAGACAATGAAAACAACAAAACTAAAGAAAATTTCAAGAAATTTGACTGATTGAGTAATGGCATGATATTTAATGCACAATACTAAAAAACAATTAATCACAAACCTTGAGAAAATTCATGCCGTCAAATTTCATAAATCGAAGAGTCTCCGACATTGACTTCAAAAGTTTATTTCATCACCAAAGTTTTGGTTTAGAATCAGGTTTTACCATGGGATATTGTAGTCCGCATATTTTCAATAATTCATTTATTTGGGTTATGATGTTTTACTGATAAAAATGACAATAATGCGTAGTTTACTTAGCTTAAAATAATTTACTTAGTATCTTCCCATTATGAAATTTTCGCTTAGAATGTTCATTCAGATGATAGCCAAAACATAAAAATATCATACTCTAGGAGGACTAATGATGTTCGAAACCATTTAATGGCCAGCCTTCCCCCGTTACCTTACCTTACTTCCAGAAGACCAGCTTGTGCGTCAACTTTTGCTCCTTGGATGTGCGGCAAACAATATGCTAATATCAAATTTCTACTTGTTTAAGATCAATCACTTCAGTTGCAATATTTTGCAAGCTTCAACAATTCCTCCAAGTTGCTTACACTTCTCCGAATGTCCAAGAGCCAAAAGCATATTTTCTCCATGATTGTTGGAAAGTAGTCAAACATGACTTAGTAAAGGTTTTTAGGAAATTTTACAAGCATGGTGAGGTGAATGTGAAAAATAATGAAACTTCCATTTGCATGATATCAAAAAAACATAATTCATTGAATGTGGTTTTAGACTAATCAATGTAGTCACTAATTTGTATAAGTTTTTAGCACAGGGATTGTCCATAAGATTGAGGGTGATTTGGGGGATACAATATCTATGTCAGTGCATTGGCTATGGGGAGGCAAATCTTAGTGCTTTAGTGGCAAATGAAGTGGTTGAGGAGTATAGAATGAAAGGTAAAGAAGCGGCTGTTTTTAAAATTGACTTTGACTAGGCATATGATCACGTGCATTGGGGATTCTGTGGATTTCATTTTCAAACTTAAAGGATTTGGGATTAGGTCGAGAAGATGGATTAGGAGATACTTATCATCAACAAACTTTCCAGTGGTATTAAATGGAAAGCCATGAGGGAAATTTGATGCTTCCGAGGGTTTGAAGTAGGGGACCCACTCTCGGCATTTTTTTTCTTTTACTTTGGTGGATAGGGAAATGGAGTATAGCTTAGTGGAAGATTGTCTAGCGGGGTGGAATAGGGGTTAGTGTGCTCGCCTTCAGTTGCCGGGTAATATCATTTTTTCCTTGTCAGAAATTTCAAATTTTAGTTGATATTGCTAGAGTTTTTATTTTGGTATCGAGTTGATGGTGAACATATTCAAGAGTTTAGTTGCACGAATTAGTGCTTCTAGGAGTAAGATTGAAGGTTTAGCAAGGCGTTAAAGTTTGAAGACAGTGAGTGAACATCAATAGATTTGGGTCTCCCTTTGGGGAGTAATCCTTTATCTCGAAACTGTTGAAATTCGATTGTGAAGAGAGAGGAAACAAGAGTGCATGGTTGGAAGACATGTTGTTTGTCTGAGCAAGAAAGCTTACTTTGATCCAAATAGTATTGGGTAATATTTCAAAGCATATTATGTCTCTTTTTAATATCCCAGAAAGGTTGCCAAGTTTTTGGACAAGAAAATGAGGATTTTTTATGGAAAGGTGGCGAGAAAGGAAAGAAAGATCATCTTGTTAGGAGGAAAGTTGTGTCAAAATCTAAAGCAAAACGGGGGTTGGCAGTTGCCAACTTGGTTAAAGAGGAATGTAGTTTTTGTTGGGGAAGTGACTTTTGAAGTTTCCATTTAAGCCGGATTCTTTGTGGCATTCAATTATCACAAGTAAAGATCTAATCCATTCCAATGGATGGAACTCCAATGTGGTGAGTACAGATTTCTTTCGCAATCCTAGGAAATTTGTTTCTCGAAGTTTGGATGATTTTAGAAAGGGCTGTACTTTGAGAATGGGGAATGGGGAAAGAGTTTATTTTTGGGAGGATATTTTGACTGATGAATCATCTTTTGCTTTATTATTTCCTCGTCCTTATAGATTGCCAGGATCTCACAATATTCCTGTCGCAATTGTTTTTGTACTTCTCCTTCTTCTCAAGGGGTTCGACTTTAATCTTAACTCGTAACCTAAATAATCGAGAACGCTTGGAGTTTTCATCCCTTCTTCCTTTGCTTGACTCAATTTCTTTGGACTAATCAGTCAATGATAAAGGATTTTGATCTCTTGATTCTTCTAGAAATTTCTCCTATGGTACATACTCTCAAATTTTGATTAATGTTCCTAACTATTCCATCTTGGAACCCCACTTGACGATTTAGGGGGCCAAAGTGCCTATTAAGGTATAGGTATTTGCTTGGATGATTGCTCATGGTAAGCTGAATACTTGTGGCTTGATGCAAGAGAGAACGCCTAATACTTATATTTCGACTCCTTGGCGTACATTCTATAAGGAATGTTGTGCAAGTACCGATCAATTGTTCCTTCATTGTCCCATTGTTATTTTCTTGTGGCACAAGTATCGAGATATCTTGGAATTTCCATTTCTTCTTCCTTTCCTTGACTCGGTTTCTTCAGACTAGTCAGTTAGAGATAAAAGATTTGCTTTCTTGATTCTTTTGGAAATTTCTCCTATGGTATGTATTTTAAATGTTTGATTGATGTTCCTAAATTTTGTATCTTTAAACTTCACTTGATGACTCAGAAGGCTAGAGGTCCTATTAAGGTATAGGGGCTTACTTGGATAACAACTCACAGTAAGTTGAATAATTGTAACTTGCTGCAAAAGAGAAGACCCGATTGGTGGGGGGTATTGGGTAAGGAATGTGGTGAAAGTATCGATCACTAGTTCCTCCATTGTCCCATGCTATTTTCTTGTAGAATAAGCTTTTATAGGAGGCGGATTTAGTGTGGATCACACCTCGCAATTGAGTTTCTCTTTTTGTGGTTTGTTCAGAGGGGTTTGGGAGTGAACAAAAAGCTTCCACATTATGGTGATGTGCAATGTTAACCCTTGTTTAAGAGGTGTGAAGGGAGAAGAACTACATAATTTTTGAAGAAAATGAGGAGGATAGGAGTTGTTAGTGATAAAGAGAAGTTTTTGGCATCTCTCAGTGCTATGGTATCTAATGAGTTTTGAGTGTCTAGTGACACTCCTTTATCGTTCAACACAATTGGGAAGTCATTTGTAGTTGATAGTCTCTTTCCTTTCCTTTAATTTTTTTTTTCTCTTTTCAGCAAACTCTTATGCACTATATATATAAATCTTTATCTTCTTATGAAATGAAAGTTTTTTCTTCAAAAAAAAAAAAAAAAGGAGACATGCTTCAAAAAAGGGACATATTAGAAGAATTGTCTTCTATCTTCCAATATGAGTCCTTTTGAATCTTTATTTTGAAGTTCAAAAGAAAAAATAGGCAATTTGTCTGGACTTTGTCGTGTTTGTGAACATATGGCACATATGAGAAGATAGGGAGTTGGGGAGGGTACAGTTGTAGTGTCATTGGGTGTAGTTAAGAAACACTAAGATCCATGGTCTCAATTTGGATGTGGACTTTCAAAAAAAAATTCGAAAATTGGGGGAATGGTATCAGAAGAATTTGAATCTTTCTTTTGAAGTTCTAAAGGGAAAAAAAGGAAATTTGTATGGACTTTGCGTGTTTGTCAACACATGGCACATAAAGAAACACAAAGATTCATGGTCTCAATTTGGATGTGGACTATCTTTCAAAAATGTTATCAAAGACTAGGGGAATGTTATCAAAAGAAGTGTGTGTTATCTTCCAATATGAGCCCTTTTGAATCTTTATTAGGAGGTTCTAAAGAAAAATAAACAATTTGTATGGACCTTGTCGTGTTTTGAACATATGGCACAAATGAGGAGATAAGGAAGATGGAGAGGGTACAATATTAGTGTCTTTGGGGGTAGTTAAGAAACACTATGATCCACTATCTCAATTTGGATGTGGATTGTGACTCTCTTTCAAAAATGTTTTCAAAGTTTCGGGAAATGCTATCATGTTCCATGCTCTGATATCTACTACTTATAGACATTGATACCAGCCTCAAGCGAATCAGTTAAGGATTATAGTGGCAGTCATGCTTTAGGAGTTCCACAATAAATTAAACCCACGAAAGTATAGATATCAAGAAAAGAATATAATATTTGTCTTTCAAGCATTGCATAGAAGTTGGAAGGACAGAAGGAGATATTCTAATTGAGATAGCACAACACTCTAGAAAAGATAGCTCCATTGTGAAGTCAAAAGAGGAAGAGTGTCATCTATAAAGCATGGATACTTCGTTAAGGTAAATATCTGGATATTTTGCCGGCCAATACAAATAATGCATATGCCCTAGATATGAAAGTGCATATACAGATCAATATGTATCCAAGGTTGTCAAAACGTGTATCGAAACATGTATTGTTTTTCAAAAATAATGTATTTACCGTAACGTATGGTGTATTGTAAGATATGCTCAATTTAAAAAATTGTGTACACACACACCCTATAAATATGTAGTGTCTGAAGTAATATAAATACTATTTCAACTCACTCATCATTTTGTGTGATGTATGTGTCCAATAGAAATCAAAAGAGAGACAATTGTTTGTCTTCACAACAGAGATCGAAAATATAGTTATGTTTTTATCTGTTTTTATTTGTTTAAATAAGAAGACAAAAAATAAGATGCTGGAGAAACAAAAGATGATCTCAAGACAAGAAGATGATCGAGCGCTGCTTTTGTCTGTGATCAAACCAAAAAAGAAAAAATAACGTATAGGAAAACGTTATTTCCCTGTTTATGGTAAAAAAAAAAACCTTGTGAAAACGATGTCGTTTTGATATTATGCGAATTGTTTTTCATTGTATCGAAACATATTATAAGATACGTATCGTTTGGGTACTGTATCGAAACGTATCGTAAGATACATATTGCGTATCGTAAGATACTGAGAACTATGTATGTATAACATTTAATGTCAACCTTTGTCTTTTCCTCTCAAATTCACATATAATAGAAACAATACATAAAGGAAAATCCATGCAAGTTTGAAGAAACATGGGTATTTCTTAAGTATTATCTAATATCACGTCAAAAGAGTATAAAATAAGGTAATTACACCATCTCTCTTGGCAACAAGAATTTTTAAGCAAACCAAATAGTTAAATCTTGGTTCTAATTTCTTTAGTTAGTAATGTTCACTTTATGAATGTACGATAATGAGATGATCAATATGTTCTTGAAAGTAAAAATTATTAATTTTTCTATATTATGGTGAGTGAACTTCTTCGGAATTACAATCATCGAGAAACAGCCACCATTCCTAAATGTTACAATTTGCTCAATTCTTAAATGTTAGGAATTTTTGTTGTGAACGAAAAACAACACACTTGAGATGTATGGTAGAAAAAAAAAAAGTACATACCTCAATGGAAAGACACTGCTAAATCCATCAAATGCAGATGCCAAACTGTTCTCATCATAGAATTGTGACTCGGCTTCAGCATCACTCAACTCAGAACAGTTCTCATTTCCAGATGTAGTGTAAGCAAAGGAGCTGGAATATTCTGTTGAATCTGGATCCTCTGTTGCAGCTACCCTGATGTCACTGGTCCTCTTAAATTCAATAACATCAACTGGCAGATCCTCCACTTCCTCTGGAGCCTCAGTTTGTCCATCCAACAGATCTTCCATTTGAAAGATGGAGTCCTCAGAATTAACATGCACCTCAAACCCTTCCTGTAGGAATTTGCCAATGTACTCCTATTCTCCTTACCAACGACAATTTTTGAGCTGAAAGTTAGTTACCACGCATCCAGAGCAACCTCCACTAACAGTCAAGCAGAAGCCATGGACACAAAATTTCCCAAATTCAGCTCACTCTCTTGAGACATCACACTTGAAACAACTCCTCCACAATTACCTGAATCTATATCCAGCCAGCTCATATTTGTGAATCAATGCAATTAGTCAATATCATTTAGTCAAGAAATAACATCCAAGTTTATTCAACATTAGAAGAGTCTGTGAGTACATGTGCTGCTCGGCATGACAAGGGCAAGGTAGGGGGTTACAACTTGTAAGGGATTGGTCTGGAGATATATGAACCTACACATAGGATGAGCTGAAAAATGCAATAATTGCATATGGAAGCTTTATTAAAATACTAATTTTTTTGGCAATTTGAGGAAAAAATACATAATGAATATCTTATGGCAGTAAAAACTTCTTTAAGAACCACAAAGTTGTAGGATCTCCTACTCTTCAAATATCCATTAGCTTATCGATGTAACTCCTTTAGGGGTATAAAAACAGTCCAAGAAGTATGCACCTATGCGATGATAAAATCAAAAAAAATAGAATCTTGCTTAGTCAATTTGTCAAGTTCAAATAACTAAGAATGAGGAAGCTGGGCAAAAAACCTCAACTATCACTGTTATTGCGGCAAAAGTGTAAGATGATGCATGATCAAATCAGATTTCCTCCAATAGCTAAAGTTCCATTTAGATATCTCATATCTACAACTATGGAGATAGAATTCTATTACAATATTTCCAATTATTCGCAACCATGCAAGTCTAAACTTCTGTGGCACTCGATATGCATGCAAATTATAGGCATGAAACAAGGTTTTTAAAATCGGAATCCTACCTTAGATTGATGTAGAGGCTAAAAAAACAAAAATTAAACACAGTAAACAAGAATATATACAAAATGAGACAGAAATTTATGTAATAATCCAAAATTCTTAAAAACAAAAATTAAACACAATAAACAAGAATATATACAAGCCCGCAGACTAGCATTACGATGCATTAGATACCCAGTTAAGAAACAATAAATATTACACGATCAAAACCATAAATACAACGACAAGGATTATATTTTTCTTTTCTTTTTTTATTTCTTTTCTTTTTTTATTTCTTTTTTTTTAATTTTTTTTTTGTAGTCCTCCATCACATACACCCCAGAGAGATGACAAAGCAAACACAGAAAATTCACAAGTATGCATGTCAACCAGTACGCACTCTGATACTCCGCAACTTACGCTAGACGAAATGAAGATCAAGACTAGAACAAATACACAATTACAAAAAAAAGTACAAATTTCTACCAAAACTAAGACAGAGAACAAGAACCAGAATTGAGTATTGTTACAGGGAGCTGAACAAAGAACAGCTTAAAATTTTAAGCCATCTAGAGAAGAAGCCCAGTTCAAGATGAAAAAAAAATCCCGGAATGCATGCACATAGAGAGAGAGAGAGAGAGAGAGAGAGAGAGAGAGAGAGAGTACCAGTAAGTGGAATATGAGGAGGCTCGGCGGCTACAACAAACAGGGTTGTGTGTGTATGTGAGTGACGAAGTTAACGTTATAACCTAAATTATACAACCTTTTTTCTTACGTACGCTTCCCGCTTCTAAATGCGGTACTAGGAGAGCTGTCAATTTCCAATTCTATCCTTCCTAACATGTTTGCGCCTGTACTTGGGTCATCGTTTTGGGGGAAAAGTCCCTGAAATATTTGACGTGCTCAAATTCAGATTAGATCTAAGCTCCGTTTATGAATTAAATTTAAATCATCAAAACGTAGATTAAACTTAGTTTATAGCCTCGGTTCAATTCAAAGTCTAAGAGTTCAGGAAGGGTCAACGCACGTGGAAGAACAATCATCGGAATAGTTATTAATTTAAGATAGTGTTTATCCCTAATTATAACTATCCTCCCAGATAAACTAGTACATTGACCCTCACGTCACCGTCTCAGCTAAAGCTCTGTGCCTATAAATTATAAACCCCCCATACATGGGGGCAGATGACACATACCTCACCTTGAGCATACTCTTGCGCTCTCTCTCTCTCTCCCTCTCTCCTTCTACCTTACACTCTCTCATTAAATAGAGTTATTTGGCCACCGTTGCCTCCTTCAGTAGTTAGGTCCCCAGACCCAACCACCTAATCTTTGTCTCTTATTATTGATGGTTTCATTAATTGTTTCACAACACACACTCGACTGATTGATTGTGCATAAAACCACTTTTGTGCATCATCAATATTTGTACCCTAGTGTTCAAAAGTCCAAAAAAAAATAGAGGATAAATCCTAATGACATCACTACAATTACTGATAATTATAGTCATGCAAGTATAATTTCTAAAATGACACGATACTCTCTTGCAGTTTAAGTTTGTATTTTACAACATACACCTCCATTATTCAACATTGCCTATCTTCAAAATACATATTCTACCCTTATAAAACAAAACAAAAACTTAAAAACTCAACATTTTTGGGAGAAAAATCATAATCTTCAATTGTTGACTAAGCCCTGCCTTTTTAAACGATGTAAACCCCCCACCCCTACCCCTTCCCCACACCACCAAGGAACTCTTAAGTTCCCCACCCCATCGACATGACCCCCGAAAGCCTGCCTCCCCAACCCACATCGCCCATTACAACTCCTAGAGCCCCAAATTCAAAACACTCATCTCCTTCTTCTGGTTGCAATGCCCTCACCCCAAACCTAACTCCTAGTTCCCACCCTCTAGAACCTAAATTCGAAACTTAACTTGCCTTTACCCATGTTACAACTCCCCCAACCTAAAAAACACCTCCCATCTGCCCCCCTCCTAGCAACAATTTCCCCCAACCCTCAAACTCAGCTCCTCTACCCATCCACCAAAGAAACAATATCACGTTACCCTCAAAAGTCCCACCAATCATAAAACTTCCACATCTATCCCCACTTCACACCCGAACAATACCTAACCAAAACTAGCCACCTCTCACTTTGCCTCCCACACCACCACACAAATATGCTAATTATAACCACCACAAAAGGAGATATATGCACAAACATAGACAAGGAGATTGGCGTTGTGGAGTTATTTCGACTGGTTGTTTTTGTAGTATAGGTCATACCTTGGATTTTTTGATCTTGTAGGTTTTTGGTGAGTATAACTTAGAACTTTAATCTCGAATTCTACATTAATTTTGAGCCATTGTGGGTTATTTTTAGATGAATAGCAAATACATTTTCAATAAAGTTTCAGCCATACATGGTGCATCTCAAAACCATTTTAAAATCAAGAAGTTATGAAGCTTTAATGAGAACTAAAAAGGAGTCCATGTGCAAGGTACGCTAGTTAGAGCCCATTTTTTGTGGGATAATAAATTTTTTTAGATTACTATAAATGCATTTGGATAGAAACTTATAGATTATTGGATGCACTAAGTTGTATATGTGACGCCCCAAAATCCGGGGGTCCTGTATTAACCGTTGACAACCCGTCAACCCGCGAAAATACCTGTGGATGTCGCTTAACCCGACACCGCGGCACCACATTCCCTTTACCGAGATAAAAGAAAATACAAGTCCAATTTCTTTCGGTTGGTTGACCCATCCGAGACCCAATATACCACCATTGGTATCCCTTTATTATCCATTTGTAACATTAGGAGGGAGGAAAACATAGCCCAAGAACTTGGCAAAAGAAAAAGAAAATAAAAAAAAATTCTGAAGTTTGGTGAGCGTACCGGTACGCGTACCGGTACACTACGCCCTCTGGACCAGATCGTACCGGTACGCTACACCTTCTGGACCTGATTGTACCGGTACGCTACACCTTCTGGACCCTAGTGTACCGGTACGCCTGGCCCCGAATTCCTCTTTTTACCTGTTTTTCGTTTCCAAGCCATTCCAAACCTCCCAAAACTCATCCAACACATGTTTAATGAGATTTTCCATATAATACATAACTTATACAAGTTCCATTACAATTAATTCCATAATTTACACATCAAAATGGAATTTATACAAAAAATTTTACAAAAACTCTAGCTAAGGCCACAAGTCGGCCCCCCTTCATGCTTGATGCTCTCCAAGTGAGCCATCCGCCGGTGCAAACCCCACACCTGAAATGTTTCCCGTATAGGGTGAGCCAATGCCCAGTAAAGTAAACCTTACCAGGGCTATTCTCCCCCTAGATGCCCATGCTCATGCAACATTCATTTATCAAAAGGACATGCATTCTAAGTTGGAATGCAACATACCATGCCATGAAATGAGATGTCACTCACTCATGCATTTTAACCCGAGTTCTCACCGACTCTTACAACACGATGCAATGCCAAAGTGTTTCATTCCGTCATTTATGTTTACATCAAATGACATTTTCAAAACTAGGGTCATTCTTGGGATCGGACTTCTTTATGGACTTAACCAATGGTCTTCCACACCCGTACACTTTATGGACTCTTATACCAACGGAGTGCACCCTCCAAATCACCGGGTCTTTCACCCGAGAGGTCGTCATGCCTCTTCTTGCTCATCCCGACCCAATTTATCATGCAATCAAGCGGCTTAGCTAGGTCTTCGACCCAACCTTTCCCAAGCCATACTGTCAATCCCCAAGTGTGGTATTGACATCAACCATGCACACACACCCATGTAATGAGATGCATATGCAATGTCATGTTCCATTGCATACAACATAATGCTCAATATATATCCATGGCAATTCATATCAAAGCATATAAATACCATATTCTCATGAAGCTAACACATTAGCAACATATGCAATCAACACAAGACTTAAGCATGCTATACATAGTCATGTGTCACACACTATAACATACAAAAGGCATTTAACAACACCTTCAAGGCAACCATCATGTTATCACATAATCATTTCATTCCTATGACAAGGCTCAATGTACACAAATAGCACCTCATCATATAAACACATAGCATATCACTATATACCAAACTTCCGAGAATGACACAAGGAACCTCTATATATCGAGTTCAAACTAGAACTTGAATTCAACCATTTTTACCTCCCTTTCCATAACCATAGGTAAGTAAACCCTATAGTTCTATACACACCTACCCACCCACATGACAACATAGGTGAAAAATAGTCCCAAGTAGGAGAAACCCTACCTCTTGAAGCGTAATTCACCCGAAGGAAGCTTCAAGAACACTTTCCAAGCCCAAGACTAGATTTCCCCCAAATCTCCTCTTTTGGATCTTCGGTGAAATCCCTTGCTCTTGGTGTGGTTGCGTAGCCCTCGTCGATGTGATCGACTTTAGTTCTTGGCTCGACGGAATCCGAGCGACGGAACTCCGAGAATCGACGGAGGAAGCTTGGAGTTTTAGGTTTTCTCTCTTCTCTCTTCTCTCTTCTCTCTTCTCTCTCTCTCGGCCGGCCAAACAAGAACACAAGGGGAAAGAAAATCTGATTTTCCAGATATTTACCCCTATTTATAGTTTTAAATACCCGGCCCACGTCGCGCCACGAGTCCCTCGCTTAATCGGGTCCGATTTCGTCCCGAAACGATTCGTTTGACCTCGGTTTAAGTTCAAATTAATTTTATTTGAACTTTAACTTAATTTTAAGGAAATTTTATAAAATTCATTTATGGGGACGTTCGTGAGGTCATTCGCCACGCAGTTGCCTCGAACGACGTGCAAAATCCGACTACTTCGGAATTCGACGAAATTTGACAAAGTGACTCGTTTTCGCGATACGAATTCAACAGCGAACTCTGTTTCCTCATCCGAGGTCTAGAACATGAGTATTTTAAATACGCATTATAGTGACAAATTACTATTTTGCCGTTTTTGGAAAAAAATTCAAATTTCCCGGGTTTTACAGTATAATAATATAAAGGTGGCGCTTATTGTATAATAATATAAAGTTGGCACTTAGGTATGAGAGATTTTCTAAGATTGACATAATATATCACATTATGATTTAACAAAGAAAAATAAACGTGATAATATGTTGATTGCACATTCAAAATAGTACCATCAAACATTTTGATCCATGAGTATGCCTATTGTTCTTAACTTCCAACCAAGCTCTTTTTTAGTTTTCTCGTTTGATGCATAAACAGTTGTTCTCAGCCTTTTGGGACACAATTTGATAGAGATTTTTTGGGAAAAAAGGGGAAATATTATCAAGTCATAAACTAATTATGTAGAAAATAATATAATCATCCATATATTTTGTATGAAAAGCTTCCTAAGTGTAACAAAATAACTATATGTCAAATCTATAATATGGATGTTGTTGATCCCAAAAGCTGCACCAATGAATTATAGGGTGACCTGACATTTGCCAGTAAGTTCCTACAAGGAAGTCGAAGACCGAAGGGACTCCACTGTTGACCCTCCTATGATTAAGTCAATAAACATGTAGAGAATTGAATGGAATTTAGCTGGGAAGAATTACTTCCCTGGTTCATGGCTAACCCATCCTCTTTATAGGCTGGACCCATTGTACCGTTGAAGTCCCTCATATACTTTTTGAATGGGGCGGCAAAGAAAATGGAACATCCTTCAAGAGTATTGTAACTAGTTTGAGCTAATCTCATGGGATTCGGGTGAGCAAGCTGATATGCAGTTGTTGGAGCCCTTCGCAGAGGGAGCATGCGCTGAGCTAAGTCCTACACCTTGGCTCACGTGCTCGCCTTGTGATTATCTTCATCACATGTCCAGCCTTTTTGCATGTGCTCGCCTTATGGCTAATTCTCATGTATAACACATACCTAGTGTAGTTGAAATGTAGAAAAATGAGTATAAAAACATTCTAAAACCAATTCTTATATGATTTGGTATGATGAAATTGCTTGGCTTTGACTTTCATGAAAAATGTGTTGTTGGGCATGCTATGTGTTTACATTTGTACCTTGAAGGTGTTTGATAAAAATGCCTATGGATGATTTAGTGTGTTATTTGAATGGAAGATGTGATAACATGCTTAGTGGTGTTAGGAAATATTATTATATATTTTATGATATAATTGACATTTTAGAAACTGAGAATGTTTGTGGAAATGAAATATGTTCATAATATGCTCATAATATGATGAACGTGATATTTTAAATTGTAATTGTACATTACATTTGCATATGCACGGGTAGCATCGCATTTGTGGGCATTCAACATGAGTGTGGGTATGTGTCCATGGTTTTGATCAAACACCATCCTTGGTGGGTTGATACGTAGGCTCAGAAATGTTAGACTTAGGTTCGACTAAGTCGCACGAGTTGCATTGAAAATATGTGTCTGGGTTAGCAAGAAGGGCTAGATTCTCCCTCAGGTGCAAGAACCGGTAATTTTGGATACTCAGTCCCGTTGGTATTGAGTCCATAAAGTGTGTCAGTGTACGTGAAATCGTTGGTTCAAGTCCATAGATGTCGTGTCGGTTGGGTACCCGTTAGTGGAAGTCCATAAATACCCACCTCAAGAAAGACACAAGATTTTATAAAATAGTCATTGGATGTGTAACATCAATGGCGGGGGATTGGAATATCTGGATGCATACGCATGACATGGCATGTGTTATAGGAGCCGGTGGAGGGCTCAGGTTTGTATTGCATGTGTGAGTTCCACCTCATGACATGACATGAAAAGGGTAGCATTCATTTATGAAATGTATTTTCTTGAATGGATGCTAGGTGTGATGAATTGCATGTGACATTTTATATGCATCTAGGTTAGGGAGTAACCTCCTTAGGAGATATCTTATTGAGCCTGACTCACCCTTTATGGGGACATATTTCAGGTGTTGGACAAGTTTAAGCAGATAGCCCTCACTTGGGCCCGTGTTGAAGAAAGAGTCGAGTTGTGGCTCTCAAAATTGCATTTTGTAATCAACTATGTAATTTTGTTTTGGCCTCGTATTAATAATGTACAAACTTGTATTTTGACTAAGTCATGTAATGGGACAGTATTTTTTTTGTAAAATAAATGGATGGAATAGATGTTGTATGAATTATTGGGCTAAAAGTTGAGTTTTTTATGAATTTGGGAAAATTTGGGCTCCAGGTATCGGTAACCCGATGGACAGTTGGCTCAGGTATTGGTACTTATACTCACAGGTACCGATCCCCCCACAGACAGTGGGCCCAAGTGCCGGTACCAATGCTTATATGTACCAGTACCAAAAAAACAAAAGGCCCAGGTACCAGTCACTTGTCCGAGGTACCAATACCTCTTCCAAAAACTTAAAAAATTGAAATGTAACATCACCGAGCCTTCACATCTTGAGCACACTTCTATGGATGATGTAAATAGATAATAATAAGGTTAAATTCTGAGATGTGGACCTTGGAATGGTCGTATGGTTAATACGTGTACATGTTATGTGTTAAATAGTGTTCATGTAGAAAGGAGACTCTGCCCAAATTTTGCTTTGGTTATGATCCTGGTGGATGGGGTGTAATGACGTAATATCGGGTTATATGGTACTCACGGGTATTTTCACGAGTTGATGGGTGATCAACGGGTTGAGAAAGGACCCTCGAATTTTGGGGCGTCACAAGATTTCTCTTTTTTCAAACCTAGCGAGGATGTGGCACCGGTGGCTGCTAAAGATAAGAGGGAAGGTGATAGTGAGGGAGTGAACAACTTGTCTCTATTAGAGGTGAGGGAAGAGCTGACTTTGACTTGCATCAAGGGCCCTCCTAATGCAACTAGGGGACCTGCGGAGGTGTTGGCTCATCCTTCAGAAGAGGCAAGTTATACTTCCTTAGCTCTACCACTAGGAGAAACATCTTAATACACTACTCCGTTTTTCTTGTAACCCTCTAGATATTTTCATAGAAAGCTTGTTTATAGTTTTTGTTTCTTCCTTATCCCAATTGGGACGCTTCTGGGCTTGAATCCGAATGACTTCACGGCTAACCCATGCCATGTTGGAGATCCAAAGAAAATAAAAAAGAAGCTTAGGCTGGATTTACTAATGGGCCCATATTTGTGGAGGACACCAACTCATATCTCCTTAATGATACTTGAAACGACGCATGGTGATAGTTGCACTCTGCCTTAACTGTCATGCCGTCAAGAAAAATGACTGATGTTGTTTCATCTCCACCATGCCTTGAACATAATACATCCATTTTTCCAAATGCGAATACTATGAATTTAAAATCATTTAAGGAAAAGAATAACCGCTACTATTTAAGCATTTTCAGAACTCTACATGTTTCACCATCTTCCTTAACTACTCTATTCACATCTTGCATTTTCATTCTTCTTTTCCTCATGGATGCTCAGAACAAACATAACAGAACTTTCAGAAGATGAGCTCGTCTTCACATGGAACCATCATAGGCTGACCTCCTGGTCCCTAGTGTTATGACAATGGTCCAACTGTTGGTGCTTTGAGAGCACTATGGCTTCCCTGTCGGGATTCGAGTTCGTGTCCCTAGACCCGACTCCCCCTACAACACCATCTCTCCATAGGTTTGCTTTTTTGAGCATGCCTTTGAGGCTAGTCTTTGATTCCCCCTTCCTTCCTTTATAAGGGCATTTCTCCGTTACTTCAATTTATGCCCTACTCACATCTCCATGGAGGGGTGGGGCATTTTAGTTGGAGTGATGGCGATATGGCAGCTGGTTGGGTTGGGCCTCTCTTCATCAGTGGTTGAGTTTATCAACCTCTTTCGTCTAGGAGCTTGTTTTCAAACTCCTCTATCCTTCTCTTGGCCCGGAAGGGAGATTTTTTTGATATCTGCAGAGATGGTTGGGAGTTTCAAGGAACTGTAGAAGCCGGTCCTCACATTCCTCTACTCTAGTACCCTCCCTCCAACATGAGTAAGTTTTGCCTACCATTCTTTTTGAGTAAGTTTCGCCTACTTTGTTTTTGTAGTGGAGAGGCCTAGATTGAGCCCACATGGGCAGCTAGAATAAACAGGGCCACTGAAGGAGGTCCAAGGCCTCTTAGGAGTTTGATTACTCCTAAGAGGCTTGCTTTCCTAGGACTTGGTCCTACTCTTGCTATTGCGGAGAAGATCCCTTATGATGACAAGGGGCCAATGTCGCTTAAAATGATGATGATGTAGGACCAGCTGAAGAGCCAATGGCTGAGTCTATTTCCTCTCACAAACGGAGCTAGGAAGAGAGGTCCTCTTCGTCTGGGAAGCGGGAGAGAGGAGCTGGTTGAGTTTCACCCATTTTTACTTCTTTTTTGTTTTTCCTTTTCAAAAAAATTGCAAAGTTTTTTGCATCAATGAAACGAGAACTTTTATCTAACTTGCTCCTTTGTCCTCTGCCCCCTTGACTTTTGGAGGGGTGATAGTCTTGTGAAAGTCACTGTTAAGTCAAGTAGACTTAATCCAAGCTAGGTGAGGTGCTAAAAATCTCTTAACTTGGCTTTTGTTGAGTCAAATAGACTCAGTTTGAGCTAGGCGAGGAGCTTGAAAGCTCTAACTTTGTGTCTGTGGAGGCAAGTAGACTCAATCCGAGATAGGCGAGGAGCTTGAAAGCTCTAACTTTGCTTCTGTTGAGTCAAGTAGACTCAATCCGAGCTAGGTGAGGAACTTGAAAGCTTTAACTTGGCTTCTGTTGAGTCAAATAGACTTAATCTGAGTTAGGTGAGGAGCTTAAAAGCTATAATTTTGCTTTTGTTGAGTCAAATAGATTCAATCCGAGCTAGGCGAGGAGCTTGAAAGCTCTAACTTTGCTTCTATTGAGTCAAGTAGACTCAATCTCCGAGCTAGGCGAGGAGCTTGAAAGCTCTAACTTTGCTTCTATTTAGTCAAATAGCCTCAATCTGAGCTAGGCGAGGAGCTTGAAAGCTCTAACTTTGCTTATGTTGAGTCAAGTAGACTTAATTTGAGTTGGGAAAAGAGCTTGAAAGCTCTAACTTGGCTTCTATTAAGTCCAATAGACTCAATCCGAACTAGGAAAAGAGCTTGAAAGCTCTAACTTGGCTTCTATTGAATCAAATAGACTCAATTTAAGCTAGGCGAGGAGATTGAAAGCTCTAACTTGACTTCTGTTGAGTCAAATAGACTCAATCAGAGCTATGAGAGGAGTTTGAAAGCTCTAACTTGACTTCTATTGAGTCAAATAGACTCAATCCGAGATAAGCGAGGAGCTTTGAAAGCTCCAAACTTCTATACTTTGTCATCATTGTTAAAAAATGCTTCATTCTTTTATTGAAAAGGAGTAACTGTAATACACAGTTTTATTTAAACCAAGTACATGGAAATGGAGGTTTCTGAAGGTTACTGATAGAATTTCTTTAGGTGCTCAACATTCCACGAATGGGGCAACTTGGTTCCTTCTAGGATTTCCAAATGATAAGTCCCTGGTCTTAGTATCTTTACAACTATGTAGGGTCCTTCCCATGTTGCCTCTAGTTTCCCTTCTCCTAGATTTTAGATTGCTTGGGTGAATTTTTTGAATATCAGGTTATTAACCATAAACTGCCTTGACTTTACCCGAGCATTGTAGTATCTGGAGACTTTATTTTGATATACCGCCATCCTTATTTGGGACTCTTCTCTTTTTTTCTTGAGCCAATCGAGGTTATTTGCGAGCAACTGGTCATTCACGCTAATATCCAACTCTTTGGTCCGATGGGTTGCCATCCCTATCACTGCTGGTATAATTGCTTTCGTCTCGAAGGTTAACGAGAACTATGTTTCCCCTGTTGGTACCCTTACTGTGGTCCTATATGCCCACAGGATACTTGAAAGCTGCTCCACCCAAATACCCTTTGACTGTTCTAATCTAGTTTTTATGTTTCGCAGTAAAGTTCGATTAGTTACCCCCGCCTGCCCATTTTCTTGTGGGTGATTAGGGGAAGAGTAATGATTTTGAATCCCGATCTTAGAGCATAATTCCCTAAAATTGTCGCTGTCGAATTGCTTGCCATTATCACTTATTATGATATCTGGTTTGCCGAATATGCAAATAATTGAATTCCACACAAAATTCTGGATCTTCTGCTCCGTTATTGTTGCCAGTGGTTCTGCTTCCACCCACTTGGTAAAGTAGTCTAGTACAACCACGACAAACTTCTTCTGGCCCTTCTCTATTGGAAGTGGTCCCACAATTCGTTTCCCTATTGAGTAAACAACCTTGGGCTCATGATTGGGGTAAGTTTCTCCACTAGGAGCCTTGGGACTGAGGCAAACTTCTGGAATTTTTGTACATAGCTTAAAGCATCCTTCTTCATGGTAGGCCAGAAGTAGCATTGCCTGAGAATCTTCTGAGCCAAGGAATAACCCCTTGAGTAGTTTCCACATATTCCTTCATGGACTTCTTCCAAGACATAAGCTAATTCGCCTGGACTTAGGAACCTTAAATATGGAAGTGAGTACCCTATTTTGTAGAGTACCTGGTTCAAGATTACATATCTTGAGGCTCTTCTTCGCAGTTTCCAAGATTTCTAAATCTCTTGAGGGAGTACTATGTGCTACAAATATGCCATTATTTTATCCATCCAGCTTGGCTCCTACTTAACTGGATTGGCGCTAGTACAACAAGTACTTGGTTCTAGTAGAAATTCTACCAATATGGTTCTAGTTAGACTATTAGAAAGTTTCGAGGCCAGTCGCGCTAATGAGTCCAGGTGGGAGTTTTGCGACCGTGGGACTTGGGTAATCTCGAAGTGCTCAAAACGTGCAATCTTCTCTATTGCAATTTTCAAATAGGAGCTCATCTATGGATCTCGAGCTTCATAATCACCCTGAAGCTGTCTGACCACAAGCTATGAGTCACTTGATTAGCACAATATATTGTATGATTCACATGTGCAAATCAATGTTAATTGAATGGTTTTTATAATTAAAAGATGGAGTTTTACTTCATAATTTCTCAATTTAACATTTGATGATTGCAGGGTAAAAGTGCGCAACATAACCATCTTGAGGCTTCTCAAATACATCAAGATGAATAAGGGTGAAGGAAAACCAAAGGCAAGCTCAACAGGGGAGGACAGGAAGAAATTCAGGAAAAAAAGGGGCTAGCGTACCGGTACGCGTACCGGTACGCCCGAAGGAATTTTGCCCAAATTCTGCGAACTTGTCTCAGCCGATTTTTGTGGACCCCACCATGTCTTCCCCCACCTGCCTCCTGCAAGCCCACAACACTATTCATTGTGTTCACACCTCTTTTGGACTATTGATTGCAAGAGAACATTGATGAGAGGAGTGAGAAGTTGAGCTGCTGGGTCTTGAGGAGTGCCCTGCCATGCCCTGTCCAAGCCATCACCTGCAACCTATTGATGGTGGCTCTGCACACAGCTTGTGGGGACCACCATGCACAAAAATTGAAAGCTCACACTCCATATACTCAGCATTTTTCAGCATTGCAGAGGGGGTTGGCTACCTAAGCTTAGGATTAGTTTTTTGGAGCTCCAAGGAGGAAGATGATGAATAGTGACGTTTTTGCATTCTCTTCTCCATTCAAGTTGTAGAAATCTTTTTTAATCTCTTGTAAGGATCTTCTAAGTTTAATTTATTGTCTTTAATCCCATTCCTTTCAAGTACATTGCAACTTTAGTTACATGTTCTGTAACACCCCAAAACACACCCTGGACGGCATTACATTCTAAGACCATTCACAACATGAGAGCACTAATATAATTTCATCAATAAGAAAATTCTCCATTCATCATCCATAAAATTTACATCATTATCCCAAAAGAATAGACCCATTTTGGCCTTTACATTTCAAAAATCAACTAATGTAGCACAACGGAAATAACAAAAGAAAACTAGACTTTACAAGGTTTACAATGAATATCCTAGTCTAGAGCAAAAGTCAGCGACATCTCTAGATGTCCCACTCGGGATCCAAGTATCCCTCTAGTGAAGCCTCTCCATGGCCCGGCTCATGAGCACCGAGCTCATCCTCTGGCACAAAATCTGAAAAGAAATATTCAACGGTAGGGGGTGAGCACGAAGCTCTGTAGAAAGATCCTCCCAAACCCAAACAAGGTTTAGCAAAGTATATAAAACGGTCGGTCTCATTTCACAAATAACATATATAACATTTGAAGTAAAATGAGGACATTTAACAGATCTCAAGTTTAGATAGCAACAGTAATTGAAATGAATAAATAAACAAAATATACCATTGATAATCCATTCTACCATAAACCGTTTCCAACAAGTTCTCGCGGAATCCCATACTTCCCGAAACTCTTGTCGAAACCATTTTTGGTACAATGCACGATAACCCACACTGTATGTCCGACACAACCCACGTTACTACACCGTTATCATTAGTGCTAGGAAATGTTCGTACCCACACGGCGTACAAAGACGTCTACCCACACCATGTGGTAGGAAAAGTTCATACCCGCGTGGCATACAAAGCCGTCTACCCACTACATGACACCCGGTCAATAGTAAACCATGGTAGTATCGTACAACTACGCAAGATATAACATATCAACAAACATCTCACATTACCCACAATACCATAAATCCCCAATTTCTCAAGCAAGTTTTCATAAAATTCCACACATCCAACATGAGGCAATTTCCATAGAACAATGAAGGAAAATACAAGAGATCATCATAAATACCATTTGGTTGTTCAATATGAAACACTAAAGTTTTTAAATCAAGAATAAAGGAAGAGTTCAAAAAGGAAAACCCATCACTCTTGAAAACTAGGGTTTTTCAAACAAGAGAGGGATTTCATGGGTATACAACCCTACTTTGTGTAAAACATAAAATCTTTGTCAAAAAGCCCAAGAGAAGATGATTTCCTAGCATATATATATACCATTGATAGCCAAAACATACATACATAAATACCCTAGCCTCAATGTAAGAGAGTGAGAGGAAACCCCTACCTTAATGTTCTTGGAAAAATTAGGGCTTTGATCTTGAATCAACCCTTCAATCCCTTATTTTCTCTTGATCTTGTGTTTCTCTCTTTCTCTCTTCCTCTCTTATGTTTTCTAGGGTGTGGAGTGGTGTAAGGAAGGCTAAGGAGGTGACAAAATGTATTTATAGTGGAGGAAAAATCGAGGGTTCGCGAACAGAAAAAATTCGGATTTTTACAGTGGCTACCGGTAGCTGATTTTGGCTACCGGTAGCTCGGACACACGGGACCCTCGACTACCGGTTGGCTACCGGTAGCTGATTTTTACTGGACCATCGGCTACCGGTAGCTGATTTTGGCTACCGGTAGTCACTACCCAGATTTTTTTCTACTTCCACTTCCAATGCATTTTTGACCCATTTAGAGGTCGAATTGAAAAATTTTCATTAGATACACTTTTGTAGCTCTAGATGTATACTATCTACTGTCCAAATTTCAGGTCATTTGGAATTAAGAATAAAAATTTATGATCGAAATAGTAGACAGTGTCCAAAATCCATTACACCCAAATTTTCTCAAAAATGTATTTTAACTCCAAAATACTTCCTACCTTCCAATACACCTCATATTACCTCTCCCAAGGTTGTTCGACCTTCCGGATTCAATGGACACCTTATTTTGACCTAAAGATGTTTAGAAATTCATCTAATCACCCTTTCTAAGTTTAAACGTCTTGGAAACTCCAACTTCCCAATCAATATGCATCTCTAGCATTTCTCCTACTATTACAATCTATATAGATCATTCTTACATCATTACACATAGATAAATTTTCACAACATTTATTTACTATATATTTATATATACATATATATAAAAGAAAATGTGGGGTGTTACATGTTCTAGCTTTCACCATTGTTGTATGAGTCTTTCCACTTCAAGCTTTTCTTAAAATGGGTATTGAATGTTTTTCTTCGTAGTTTTAGATTTATTGATTCAAGTTAAGTTTCATGCTTTAATCTCCATTTCCTTTATATGTCTATTTACATTATGCTTGTCTTTCATTTATGCATAAGTAGCTAGCTTTTAAGTTGGTTAGTCCAAGGGTGAATTCCATTTGGGGATTCCATTCCAACTCTCTTTCATTCCTTCTCTCGGTGTATGTTGGCTCGGTTTGATTGGGTTGAGGGTGGATAAATTGGTGAGTCTTTGATATTCCGTAGGCCTAGTCACGGTTTATGCTTGGATACTCACCATTTTATCCCTAGCTTCCCATGAATCAATCGTACTTCTAGGCACCATTGGAGGAAGGCTTTGAGTTGGCTTGATATTCCCATTGGAATGAACCTCTTGGATTAGCCAACACTTGCTTTCTTGCATTTTCATTTTGAACAAAACTCAACAAAACACAAATACAAGATTTTACACTTTCTTTTCTCTTTTTGCAAAATCACTTTCACAAAACTCCCTTTCCTTCCCTGAGGAGACGACCTTGGAATACTTTTCCAAGTAAAACACCGACAACAAGAGACTCCTTACGATTGGGGAGCACTTTTGTTCACACGCATTCCATTCCACATTTCATTCCATACATTTTGTTCATTCCACATTTCCATTCACATTTGTTGTTGCTCCTATATCTCTTGCATTATCCGGAGGGAGAGTGACACTCCCCCATCACTATAAGCCACATACACACATTGAGGGTGAGGGTGATGTTTAGAGGTTAGGAAAGACATAGTTTCCAATCAATCATTTTGGCGCCGTTGCCGGGGAAGGTAAAGCGTTGAGTTCAAAGAGGTGATTTTGGGACGGCATAAGGTAAGTCTTGTGATTTTCATCACGGGCCAAGGTATGTCGTCTAACTTGTAAATATTTTTGTTTTAGTTTGTGTTTTGTATTATGTCTTATAATTTTTATAAAAATGTATATAGTGCCCCACATTTTCAAAATGTGTGTAAGATTTGTGATGAGTATGGGCATATTACTAGTGAGTGCCCAAGAATGGCCTCTTATTTTGAAAACGTATGCAAGATTTGTGGTGAGTATGGACACATCACTAGTGAGTGCCCAATAAATGCCCCTTATTTTGAATACGTTTGCGAAATTTGTGGTGAGAATGGACACCTCACTAGTGAATGTCCAATAAATGATCCGGTTCAAGACTTTGCATGCGAAAACTTTTACCCCAACCATTATGTTTCACCGAGTTATCCGAGTTATGGTTGGGAGAATGAACCTCATGATTTTTCATCCAATCTCACACCACCAAATGAATTCTCCCACTATCCAACATATGGGAACTCAACCGAAGAAGAATTGGAAAATATTTTGTGCGATTTTATGCAATACCAAATGGAATTCAATGCCCAAGTAGCCCAACAAATTTCTGAAATTGGAGATCAACTTAATACATTGACTCATGCTATAATTGCTATGGATGAAGAACAACACCTTGAGCATAGTCAATGTATTGAGGTTGATCCCCCCAATGAAATGCATATTGATGTTGAATCTCCCACCACTCTAGATTGTGAAACATTTAATGAAGTTATTATCTCACATGTAACGCCCCAAATACCACCCTGGACGGCATTACATTCTAAAACCATTTATACCATGAGAGAAACTAATAAAAACCCATAAATAACAGGAGGTCCTTAATTTAAGAAAATTTGGGCAGAGTCTCCTTTGTTCGGGGAGCTCTACCCAAAACACAACCTGTGCAATTATACTACATTGACCACACCGGGTCCATTGATTCATAAAAATACTTACAACATTATCCAAAAGAATATGCCAAACAATGACATCTACATCCCAAAAGAATTAAACTACACTTGGCAGCGGAAACATAAAAATAATGTTAGACTTTACATTGTCTCAAAAAGAACTTCCTAGTTTATCACAAAAGAAAATAGAACACTAAGCATCTCCCTCGGGATCTACGTTCCCTTCTATGGGAGCTTTCCAATGTCCCGACTCGTCAGTTCCGAGCTCCTCCTCTAGACAAGACCTGAAATATGTTGTTTGTAGGGGGTGAGCACTAGGCTCTGTAGCAACATTCCTCCCAAACTTGAACAAGGTTTTAGAAAAACATAGAAAAGCGGTCGGTCTCATTTTACAAATAGCATATGTAATTTTTGAAGTAAAACCTGGACATTTTAAACAGATCTCAAGTTTACGAACAACAATAAAGTTAAACGGAGAGGTGAAACCAATTACCAACCATGAGCCATACAATTTCCAAAAGTAAACCAATAACCCACATCGGATATAATATTGTCCTTTTTGGCATGAGCATCCTTATAAGGAACCTCTCACCCTCAAGGTCTTGTTTCTTTGGTATGAGCATCCTTACAAGGAACCTCTCACCCTCAATGTTATGAGCATCCTTACAAGGAACCTTTCACCCTCAATGTTTTGTTTCTCAAGCATCCTTACAAGGAACCTCTTGAGAAGGAATGAGCATCCTTACAAGGAACCTCTCACTCATGTTCATCCAAACACCATACAAGAAATACCATACCAACAATTTTCTCAAATAACAAACAATTCCACAAATCCCCCAATTTATCACAATTTCCCCAAATCCACAATTCTCACAAGTGATATTTCGATAGAGCAATTGAAGAAAACACATACGAGAGATCATTCACAATATCATTTTAATTCCCAACACCAAGCACTAGAGTTTTCAAAACCAAGATTGAGTGAATATAGAGAGGAAAATCCATATTTCTCAAAAATTAGGATTGAGAGCAAAAACAAGAGATTTAGTAGTTACCCAACCATAACATTGTTTAAAACATGATAATATTTGCATAGACATCAAGAATCAAAGGTTTCCTAACATACATCTAGGATTTTAAGTCAAAAGATACATATACACACACAGAGATATATATATATATATATAGCCCTAGCCTCAATGAACAAGAGTGAGAGAAAACCCCTACCTTGAAATCAAGAATTTCAAACCAAAGCCCAAGCTTTAGAGACTCTCTTTCTCCCTTTTCTTCTTCCCTTTACCTTCTCCTAGGACTCTCAGAGATGTGGGTTGAGAGTGAAATGTATGAAATAAGAGAAAATGTAGTGTAAATGGGGTTTTAAACCCAGCTGCCCCGAATTTTACTGTTCATGGGCTGTTTTGACATCGTTTCGTTATCTGGGCATAACTCTCTCATCCGAGCTCCGATTGAGATGATTCAAGATGATATGGAACGCTAAGAAAGAGTTCTACAACTTTCATGATTTGAGTTTTGAGAGATATTGACTGCATCAAGGTCGAAATCGAGCTTGAAGTTGCAGCCAGTGCACAGTTCACGTGCACTGTTCACAGCTGTTTCATCCCCCTTTTTTTTTTTATTTCCAATCCATTCCTAAGCCAACCAAATCCATCCCAAATCTCTCCAACACATATTTCTACACCAAACCTATTTAATACAAGTTATGGGACCTAAAATTTCATATTTTCACTTATTAAAACTAAATTTCAACTATTATTTCAACTAACATTTTAAATCTTTACTTTTCCAATCTATCAAATTCAAACACACATCACTACACATATCCACATTTTTACAATAAATATTTATTATATATCTATATACATATATAAAAGAAAATGCGGGGTGTTACGTCACATGAGGCTAATGAGCCCAAGGTCATTTTGCCATCTATGAGTGGTGTTGAGATTCACATTTTTCAATTTGGGGAGGGCATTGAGATGGAGTCAAGTGTAGAAATTCTTAAAGAAAAATTGTATACTCCATTGTTGGGATTGCATAAACTTGCCTACACATCTTTTTGGTTGAGAATTTTGAATCAACATCATTTATATGTTTGGATAGATGGTTTAAGAAGGGCATTTATACAACAAAAAAATTTTAAAACCAAAAAAATCCATGGGCGCAAGCTCATATCCGAATTGAAGCCGGATTAACATGAGCCCTTGTTGTTTTATTTCCATGTATATAGTAGTTAGATTTCTTTTAATTGTCATATTTTCCTTTTCTTGTCATTGTAGTATAGTGTTGAATATTGTTATATTTTTATTTTCATAATGTTGTAGTGTAGAAGTTGTTTACCTCTTCCTAATTTGGACTCATATCATTTTGAGCATCATCATAGCGAATCTTATTGAATATCATGTGCGAGTTTAAGTTGGGGGGTGTAAATAAACTTGTTTTTTTTTTCCTTTAATGTTTATATCAAAAAAAAAAAAAAGGGGGGGGGTATCTTATTTCCCATATTACTTTCATTTTTCTCATTGCATGATTCCTTGTGCATTGAGGACAATGCATAGTTCAAGTTGGGGGGTGAGGTGCACCATTCACATGTTCCACCACTTTTTGTATAGAATAATGGAAAATGTGGAAATTTTGAAAAATTTTGGTTCCAATATTGAACTATATTCCCCTATCCTAATGGTTATGGGATTTGTGATTACTTGATCTTCATTTTGAACTTTGAATACATGAGCACATCATAGAAGTTTATCCTATTGTCAAGAGTATCACATACTTGTTTATTTTTGAACTCAACCATAAGTGCACCATGAACTTGTAATTTTGGCAATTTACGGATTGAGTTCACATTTTAGTGCTTGACATGAATAGTGGAGATGAGTAAGAACCCATGTGAGCTTTAGTGCCAATCCTTGTTTGAGGGAACTTACAATTACTCAAGGAACAATTTTTCAAACTCCACATTTGTTCAATAATCTCATTTTGCTTGCTTTGGTTAGGTGCATTTGGGTAGCCAATTGACTTTGTCTTGATATGTACAATGCTCCCCTATGCCTATCTAGAGATGATCTTAGGCCATTTTTGAATGCTTTGAGCCTTAGCCTTTTTCTTGGAAAAATTTATCCCTAGTGCCATGATTGAGCCTTACTTGAATTCGTTTCTATGCCATACATTTGACCAAGCCAATGCAAAATGATAAATACTTACCTTACCTTGGTTGTTCCTAGAGCTAAATTTGAGTGATCGTTAAAGCGAAGGAAGTATGGTGTGGAAATTCAAACAAAAGGGATGAAGGATGTTGAAACTCAAAAGAGTTCAATGGAAAAAGAATGAAAATCCAAGAAAAGGAGAGAAAGGGAGTGAAAAAGGAGAAAAAGAATGAGAAAAAGAAAAGGGAAAAATGTAAAGGAAAAGAAAGAAAAGAAACAAAGGGTGTGGTGATGGTGTGAAAATCAAAATCCCATAAAAGGGAAGTGTTTTTCTAAGATTAAGGTCATTCACCCGGAACAACCCTCTTTGTTATCCTATATCCTTCGTTTCCCTTACCACAACATCACCCCAAGGCCTCATTACAACCCATGAAAGTCCTAAAAGATCTAGAGAAGCATGGGGGATGCATACGTTTAAAAGAACAAGAGAAGTTGATTTTGCTATCTAATGCCCTAGCATTCCTTTCATGAGATTATGCCAAGATTGTGTTCATTTTTATGCATACTTCATTTTTGGATTATATGTGAGCATATTTTGTTTTGAACATAATATTCTATCTCACATATACACATGGAGAGCATGCCAAGATAACCATAGCGTGATTCATTGTGAGAGAACACCCTTCGTGAGTTTTTGCATCGAAGCTTAATGTGGATGGCCAAAGTAAATGTGAACTCCATTGTGTAAATGTTTAAATTACATGTTCATTTCACACACACACGAGTTTTGAAAGGAAATGTGTAGGTGGATACTCTAGAATAGCATTTACGGCTATGATATGTCTCATGTGTGATTTGTTCGGGTGTTTGAACCAAGTTGTTTTTAGTATCCCATTGCTAATTAAGATAAGGGAATATATTTTAAATATTGGATACTATGAAAAGAAGTTTGTAGGTACCTTCACTGGAAACCTTCACGAGACAAAACTCGTCCACTAGGGATCACCTAGGGGTTTAAAGGCTTGTTGCATGTGCTAAATGCAATATCGGAATTAGTATAATTTTATTTTTTGTTTTCTTGCTTTTTACATTTTGTTTGCTAGGGACTAGCAAAGCTTAGGTTGGGGGGTGTGATTAGCACAATATATTGTATGATTCACATGTGGAAATCAATGTTAATTGAATGGTTTTTATAATTAAAAGATGGAGTTTTACTTCATAATTTCTCAATTTAACATTTGATGATTGCAGGGTAAAAGTGCGCAACATAACCATCTTGAGGCTTCTCAAATACATCAAGATGAATAAGGGTGAAGGAAAACCAAAGGCAAGCTCAACAAGGGAGGACAGGAAGAAATTCAGGAAAAAAAGGGGCTAGCGTACCGGTACGCGTACCGGTACGCTGACCCTACTGGAGTGCTGCGTACCGGTACGCCCGAAGGAATTTTGCCCAAATTCTGCGAACTTGTCTCAGCCGATTTTTGTGGACCCCACCATGTCTTCCCCCACCTGCCTCCTGCAAGCCCACAATACTATTCATTGTGTTCACACCTCTTTTGTACTATTGATTGCAAGAGAGCATTGATGAGAGGAGTGAGAAGTTGAGCTGCTGGGTCTTGAGGAGTGCCCTGCCATGCCCTGTCCAAGCCATCACCTGCAACCTATTGATGGTGGCTCTGCACACAGCTTGTGGGGACCACCATGCACGAAAATTGAAGGCTCACACTCCATATACTCAGCATTTTTCAGCATTGCAGAGGGGGTTGGCTACCTAAGCTTAGGATTAGTTTTTTGGAGCTCCAAGGAGGAAGATGATGAATAGTGACATTTTTGCATTCTCTTCTCCATTCAAGTTGTAGAAATCTTTTTTAATCTCTTGTAAGGATCTTCTAAGTTTAATTTATTGTCTTTAATCCCATTCCTTTCAAGTACATTGCAACTTTAGTTACATGTTCTAGCTTTCACCATTGTTGTATGAGTCTTTCCACTTCAAGCTTTTCTTAAAATGGGTATTGAATGTTTTTCTTCATAGTTTTAGATTTATTGCTTCAAGTTAAGTTTCATGCTTTAATCTCCATTTCCTTTATATGTCTATTTACATTATGCTTGTCTTTCATTTATGCATAAGTAGCTAGCTTTTAAGTTGGTTAGTCTAAGGGTGAATTCCATTTGGGGATTCCATTCCAACTCTCTTCCATTCCTTCTCTCGGTGTATGTTGGCTCGGTTTGATTGGGTTGAGGGTGGATAAATTGGTGAGTCTTTGATATTCCGTAGGCCTAGTCACGGTTTATGCTTGGATACTCACCATTTTATCCCTAGCTTCCCATGAATCAATCGTACTTCTAGGCACCATTGGAGGAAGACTTTGAGTTGGCTTGATATTCCCATTGGAATGAACCTCTTGGATTAGCCAACACTTGCTTTCTTGCATTTTCATTTTGAACAAAACTCAAAAAAACACAAATACAAGATTTTACACTTTCTTTTCTCTTTTTGCAAAATCACTTTCACAAAACTCCCTTTCCTTCCCTGAGGAGACGACCTTGGAATACTTTTCCAAGTAAAACACCGACAACAAGAGACTCCTTACGATTGGGGAGCACTTTTGTTCACACGCATTCCATTCCACATTTCATTCCATACATTTTGTTCATTCCACATTTCCATTCACATTTGTTGTTGCTCCTATATCTCTTGTATTATCCGGAGGGAGAGTGACACTCCCCCATCACTATAAGCCACATACACACATTGAGGGTGAGGGTGATGTTTAGAGGTTAGGAAAGACATAGTTTCCAATCAATCATCACTGTACGTCTTTAGGCTCTTCACCCCTAGGGCCTTAATCAATTACATCCCAACGATGAGAGCTTCATACTCTACCTCATTATTTGAGGCCTTAAATCCAAACAGCAGAGCAGACTTAGTTTTATCTTCAGTTGAAGAGATAAGAATTAATCCAATCCCTCATCCTTCTGAATTGGAGGACCCATCGACATACATCTTTCATTCCCCTATTTGAGTGGCGGCATCATTGAGCTCTAGCACTTCAAGGCTGAACTCTGCTAGAAGGTCAATAATTACTTGTCCCTTAACAGTTGTCCAAGGGACGTATTAGATGTCGAACTCTCCGAGCTCAATGGACCACTTTTCCAATTGGCCAGAAATTTTTTATTTCTGTAATCAATATAATGGGATAAGATTGAAAATAAGGTCTTAGCTTCCTAGACGCAGTTACCAATGCGAAGGCAGCCTTCTCCATTGTTGGGCATCTCACCTCCGTTCCTCTTAGCATTCTGCTAATGTAGTAGATGGGATGTTGGATCCTTTTAGCATTCTGAGGTCCACTCGAAGGCCTTTTTGAGTACTTTAAAGAAAGGGAGACACTTGTCGCTAGCCTTGGAGATGAATCTATTCAAGCCTGCTACCCTACCCATTAGTACCTGGACCTCTTTGATATTCCGCGGGGACCTCATTCCAAGAGTGCTTTGATTTTTTTTGGTTGGCCTTTATTCCTTTTTGAGTTAACATGAATCTCAAGAATTTTCCTGAGGACACGCTGAAGGCACACTTAGCCGGATTGAGCTTTATGTTATATTTCCTAAGAGTGTCGAGGGTCTTCTTCAAATGTTCAATATTCTCAATGGTTCAAAGGCTTTTGACAAGAATGTCATCAACATACACTTCCATTAAGTGGCCAATGAGTTCCTTGAACATATGATTTACCAGTCTCTGGTAAGTAGCACTTGCATTTTTCAAACCAAATGACATGACCTTATAATTGTAGGTTCTTTCCTCTGTTATGAAAGATGTCTTTTCCTGATCCGGCTCATGCATCATGATCTGATTGTATCCTGAGAACGCGCTCATAAAGGAAATTAGTTCATATCCAGCAACGGTGTTGACTAGAATATCGATCCTTGGTAATGGGAAGTAGTCCTTTAAGCATGCCTTGTTTAAGTCGGTAAAATCTACATAAAGTATCCACTTCCCGTTTGTCTTCTTAACCAGCACTACATTGGCTAGCCATAGTGGTATTACACCTCCCTTACAGACTTGGCATCCAAGAGTTTCGCTACTTCTTCCTTGATCGCTCGATTTCGCTCAAGGGCAAAGCTTTGGCATTTCTGTCAGATTGATTTGGAGCTTGGATTGATATTTAGCTTGTGTAAAGTTATGGTGGGGTCTATTCCACTCATATCAGACTGTCTCCAAGCAAAGACGTCCTTATTAGAGTTTAGGAACTCTATTAATGAAGCTCTGAGGTTTTCTTCGAGCATCCTTTTGATAATGGTGACTTGTTCAGGGCCATCTCCTATCTGGATAGGTTTCAAGTCCTCTATCGGTTGTAGGCGCTCCAGCTCTCCTCTATGATCTAGAGAATCAAATTGAAGAGCCTCTTGTTGCTGTTTCCCCCTCATGGAGGATACATAACACTCACGGGTGCTACTTGATCCCTACGCACTTCTCCAACTCCTTCCTTAGTTGGGAACCACATAAGGAGATGATATGTTGAGGGTACTGCCCTCATGGAATTGAGGCTTGGACGACCCAGAATAACATTGTATGCTAATGGGCAGTCTAGCACTAGGAAATTCGTCATAATCATCGTTTGTCGTGGTGCCAGGACAATGGCTCCTAAGGGATGAGCCTTTTCTCCTAAAAAATCAATAAGTGGAGCAGTTACTGGTGTTAACCTCTCTCTTTCGATATTCAATTTGTCGAAGGCTGGGGTGAATATAATGTCCGCTAAGCTCCCACTATTTAACAGAACTCTCTTCACAGAGTAATTAGCAATTGTTAAGGTGACAATTAACGAGTTATCATGTGGGTGCTGAACACCACTCAAATCTTTCTTCGAGAAAGTAATTGGGGGATCCAACTGGGACCTTTTCCTTGGATTAATCGAGCTCACCTCTAATCAGATTTTGTTTTGCGAACATGGGCTCGCCTAGCGAAGCTGCTTTCTCCGCCTTCTACAAAGCCACCAAAGATTACTGTGACTTCTCCAATCAGCTGTTGATGCTGAACCTCCTCGCGGTAGGGTTGAATGTCATTTTCTCCTATCGCCGACGTTCTATATGCCTCTCGAGATGCCCCTTTTGGATCAGGTCCTCTATCTGGTCGGTCAGACCTGGCAATCCTCTATGTTATGACCATGATCTCTGTGAAAATGACAATACTTGTCTCTAGACCTCTTGTTGGGATGAGACCTCATATTCCGAGGCCATTTGAGGATCCTGAATCTAGAAGAGGATTTGCTCCATGGAGGTGTTCATTGAATTATATTTTTGAGCCAGCTCATTAGGGGTGCGAGGACCTAAACGATCCCTCACACTGACCCTTTTGATGATTCTTCTTTGGGCTACTTGCCCTTTCTTTCTTGCTTGACAGACCTCTCCTTCTCTTGTCCTCTCATCGATCTTCGAGCTTGTCCTCCTAGTTTCTTTGAGCTAGAAGGGTATCTTCAGCATTCATATAGCTCTGGGCCCTTTCTAAGAGCTTGGCCATAGATGAAGGTGGCTCTTTAGATAGGGAAAATAGGAACTAAGAAGACTGCAACCCACTCATGGAGGCATTCAAAGCTACCTTATCGTCCATATTGTCAATCTGCAGGGACTTTGTAGTCAAGTGATTGACATACTCTCGCAATGTTTCACCCCTGGTCTGCTTGATGTTGAGGAGGTAGGTTGGGGGTTGCTAGTGAGCTCGGCCCCCAATAAAGTGCGAGATGAAGAAGGTGCTCAACTCTCCAAATAGGCTAATTGAATTTGGCTTCAACTTTTTGAACCAGTGCCAAGCAGTTCCCTTAAGCGTGGTGGTAAAGGCTCGACACATTATTTGATTTGGGACACTATGGAGCATCATTAGAGACCTGTAAGTCTCTAGTTGGTCCGATGGGTCCTTTGTCCCATCAAATGTCTCAATTGTTGACATCTTAAACCTCTCTGGTAGAGGGTAGTTTGATACGTCCTGGGAGAATGGTGATTTGGTGTGCTGAACTGGGGTCTCGATAGCTTTTGGAACTTTGGCTTTCACCGTATTTATAACATTTTCCAATTTTTCATTTACCTCCTAAAACTTTCGCTCCTACTGGTCATTGATTTTGGGGCGAAGAACTTCATTCTGGCTTTGAACAACCTCCTGGTTATCCCCCCGCATATTCTCTAGTTTGAGATTGATCTTGCTCCAAGAGCTGGAGGATTTGTTGATTCTGTCGTTTCAACTCCTCGATCGCCTTTTCTATTCTCTTGACCTTTGCTGACTCCTTTTCTGGAGGTGGCACGACCCTTCGTCCTAGTGGGTGGGTATTGGGACATTCATGAGTTTGATCAATTGCAGGTTCTTTTGATGCTCTAGTTATCGCCATGAGATTGTAGTTTTGTTACTGGAAATCAAGTCAATTCCTACAGACGGCGCCAACTATTGATCTCAAAAGCTGCACCAATGAATTATAGGGTGACTTGACACTAGTCGATAAGTTCCTACAAGGAAGTCAAAGATCGAAGGGACTCTGGTGTCGACCCTCCGATGATTAAGTTAGTAAAGGTGTAGATAACTGAATGGTATTTAGTTAGGAGGAATTAATTTCCTGGTTCATGGCTAACTCATCCTCTTTATAGGCTGAGCCCATTGTACCATTGAAGTCCCTCAGCTACTTTTTGAATGGGGCTGCAAGGAAAGTGGAACATCCTCAAAGAGTATTGTAACTGGTTTAAGCTACTGATTAACCCTAATTAGTGCGTAATCGTGTTAGTTTAATCAGTTAATTATGTTAGTTAAAAGAGTTAAAAGAGTCAATGTATGTTAGATTAGGGTTAGTGCGTAAATTAGGGTTAATGCGTGAAATGTTGTTAATTTCAGGGTTTTGTGCGTAAAAGCTGCAAACTAAAGATGAAGCAACTGTCAAAGCTTAAACCAAAGGGGATTCAAGTGTCAAGTGATCAAGGCACCTCACCACCAAAATCTAGAGGATTAGGGGTATCCTGATGGTGGTGGTGGCATCTGGACGGTCCCCCTTAGCCGCCTTAAGCTCCTTGCTCTCCTAATGGTTGAATTGTGCAACAAAAGTTCTGATTAGGCCTTCCCTATTCTGTCGCGTTAAACCCTCTATAAATAGGGCCCTTTAGCTTCATTTCTAGCATATTCGGAGGGAGAGAAGTCCAAAGAGAGTGGAGAGAATCCAGGAGTGTCAGGGTCAGTCAGAAAACCACTAGAAATAGTCAGTGAGTAAGAGTGAGTCAGAAATAGTGTGGTGTAGCCCTATCGATCCAATTCCAACCAGCTTTCCAGCTTATCTCTAGCCAAAGCTTTTCTTATTTTCTACATTTCTGTTATACCTTTCTACTTGGAGGGTTGAACCTCTACCACTTTTGTGCCCTAGCCGGTATTAAGGGTGGTCGTGTTTCAGCTATTCCTCGGGGAAGGAGTGTATGTATTTTATTTAGTGTTGTAATGGAACTGTCTTGCACTTCTTGCTTATATGTAGCAATGGGGTGTGAGTAGTCCACTTTTACTCTTTAGTGAAGGGTGAACATGTGTGAGATATTGTTCGAGTTATTGGAATGCCAATGTTATAACTACGCTTTATTGTTATATATACCTCCCATACTGATGGATGGTTACATTTATAGTATGCTCATGGTTATGAACACCGAGCGGTACTTAATGCTATATACCATACTAATGGGACTCTTTAGAGAATCAACAGGGAGTCGACACGTGTCCTCAGCACCAAGGGCATCTCCAACATTCTGATGAAGACACGTGTCCTCGACACCGAGGACACTTCTACCAGTCAGATGAAGACACGTGTCCTTGGCACCGAGGACACTTTAGTATTCTGAGGGGACACGTGTCATTGGCACCGAGGACACTTCTACCAGTCTGATGAAGACATGTGTCCTCGATTTTGAGGACACCCCAGTATTCTAAGGGGACACATGCGCTCGGCACCGACACCCTCTGCCCATCAGCCTTTGACACGTGTCCTTAGTGTATGTGCTCTCGGAGTGATTAAACCCCGAGAACTATTTTGGCCACGTCACCTCGACCTAGGATGGATTATTGACGGTTGCTGCCCATCAATCTCAGAGTTTGACAGTGAATCATTGGCTTGCCTTCCCAATGAAGTTAGAACGACAAAAAGGACATGACCAGCAACCAAAGGGAAGTGAACGCATGGCACTAGTGGCAGAATTGAAGACCAATGGACACGAATGCCCCTAATGGTGCGTAGCCATTCTAGAAGAGCATTTAATGATCCTTCAGGAGGATGGGATGTATTTATTGATCAGAGGACCTTGGAGAAAGAACATTGAATGCTCGGGCGCCCGAGCACTTAATGATGAGTTGACCTCCCACATGAGGCAGAAGACGTTTTGCCCAAAGACTGGTCACCCCACTTGCTGCCTCCCAGAGGGGCCAATGGGGTCCCTTCCAAGAAAGACCCACTTGCCAGCAATGATGACCTTCATGGATGGTATAAATATCACTGACAAATTTGAGGCAAGGGTACGCAATCTCACCCCAGAACACAAAAATAATGCTTTCTCTTTCCCATCTCTCACAAACTAACTTGACTGTCAGAGGAGATACGCCGAAAAACACTCCGGCACCCTTCTAACCCTTCTTTTGAATACCAAGAAGCCCCTTCAGCTCGCCGAAATCAATCGAACAACTGCAAAAACAATTCATCACCACTCCTTAGACCCTTTCTGGGGTTCCTTTGCCATGGGATCGTCGACTTTCGCGGTAAATATGAGTTCACCAAGGGAGAGAGTTGTCTTTTTATTTACTATGCGAAAATCACCGCGCACAGTTTGGTGCCGTCTGTGGGAAATGACCAAACTTTCCTAAGAACAGTGACCATGGTGAATACTCGTCAAAAGGGGAAGGGTCCTCAACAAAGGAACACAGATTTTCTGGCTCCCTCTATGTCGAGAATGGAGGATCACGTCAAAAGTGTCAACAAGGAACTCTTCGTTCATTCTAGAGAAAGGACCCGCCAAACTAATCTGAGCATCGGGGCTGAAAGGGGTGTCCCCTTAGCCCGTCAACTTGCTGATTTGATTGAGGAACGGTTGGGAGATCGACTACGGCAATTGGAGGAGGGCAATGTGACCGTCCTCAATCGGCTAGACGAATTTGCACTTTTCGGCGGGGGATCTCGAGACTTGCTGCAGTCGAGGGAGCCCTCCGATAGGGAGGTGGGAGGCGAGGAATAGGGGAACCGCCTGAGTGGCGGAGCAGGGAGCTCTAGGGCTCCAAAGTGCCCAAGGGCCAAGGGACATCCCCCGGAGGTCCCAGCCAAGAAAACTAAATCATTGGCTTGGAATGACCTTCGCCGAAAACTGTCTAGGCGAGGGGGCGTGGAGAAGTCCGAGGAGGGGTCAACCCTCTCCGTACGAAATGCCAAAATTGTGGAGGATGTTGACTGACGCCGATGAGCTGGAGAAATGCATCTCAAGCAAAGGGGAAACCTCAGGGTACGGTTGGATTCCATGATAAGGGATAAGGCTACACCAGAGGACGACACAGATGACGAAGTAATCCAGTCACCCTTCACTAGGGATATCGTGGAGATGGAGGTGCCAAAAAAGTTTGTGGTACCAAGGTTCAAAGTTTATGATAGACGCTCTGATCCAGAGGCTCACCTCTGACAATACAAATAGATGATGTCCTTATACCACTCAGATCACCGACTGTTATGTCGGGTGTTCCCAATGAGCCTGGGGGATACTACCATGAAATGGTTCGAAACCCTTCCACCCAACAACATAGAGTCTTGGAAGGAGCTGACCAAATAATTTTCTACCCGGTTCATCACAAGAAGCAAAGGCCCTAAGGATGTTGGGTCATTGCTGACTCTTAGGCGGAAGGAGGGTGAAACACTTTGCCAGTACGCCACTCGCTACTGGGAGGAAGTGAATGAGGTGGAGGGATGTTCTGAAGTCATGACAACAACCTCCTTTAGACGTGGCCTCTCTTGGGACACAGACCTCTATAGGTCCTTAACAAAGAGAAAGATGGTAGGCATGGGGGAGCTAATGGCCCAAATCAATAAGTATTCCCGGATAGAGGATGAGATGGTGGGGGGCAAAGGGAAGTCTCAGACCCCAAAGAAGAAGGAAAAGGAGAAAGAAGGGGCCCCACCCTAGAGGGGATTGGTGCTTGCATTAGGGAATTCTTTCAAAGGGGTCCATACTATGTTTAAGGATCCCATTTATAAACTACTATACAAGATCAAGAAGGAATCTTTCTTCAAATGGCCGACCAAGATGCAAGGCAATCCGTCCACCAGGAGCCAGAAGGTGAGATGTTTGTATCACTAGGACGTGGGAAATCTCACCGAAGATTGCATAGTCTACAAGTTCTTCATGGAGAAGTTGGTGCAAGAGGGACACCTGAAGGAATATATTAAGGAAACAATGCCAATGGAGATCCATGGTGTCGATAATCAAGCCATTGTCCGTGACAATGTCATTGACGTCATCCACATCTGCCCACTAGAGCGCCCAACGACCAATACCCTCAGGTTTGACCTTAAGAGGGTAGCTTTTGCAAGGAAGGTGGATGAAAGAGATGGGGGCCGGCCTAGCAAGAGGCCCCAGACGGATCAGGAAGGTATCACTTTCTCTCATGCCGACCTGGCAGGCGTGGTCCTCCCCCTTGAGGACGCCTTAATCCTAACTTTAAAGATTGGTGGTTTTGATGTCAAGAGAGTCCTGGTGGACTCCGGGAGCTCCTCGGAGGTGATGTACTTCGAAGTCTTGAAACGCATGGGCCTTGGTTCCAAAGATCTCACCAAAGTCTGGACGCCCCTTATCGGGTTCAACGGCTCGTTTGCCTTACCCTTGGGTAAGATCACGCTGCCGGTTACCACGGGACCCGTTAGGACTGACACGGAGTTCGTGGTGATTGATTCTGATTCGCCCTACAATATAATCATGGGGCGGACCTGGTTGCATGTGTGACACCCCAAAAATCGGGGGTCCTTAATTTAATAAAATTCGGGCAGAGTCTCCTTTGTACGGGGAGCTCTACCAAAAACACAACTTGTGCAATCATATAACATTGACCACACCGGGTCCATTTATCCATACTCATATAATAACATGCAATGCCACATCAAAATAGTCCATATGACTTCAATTACAATTCTTTTACATACAATTACTTGTCCAAAATGAATTTACATAAAATTTTACAAAAATAAGATTTAAAAGCCACATGTCGGCTTTTCTTCAACCATGGGGGCCCGATTGAGAGCCGTCTGCCGATGCATATCCCGCACCTGAAATATTTTCCCATAAAGGGTGAGTCACGCTCAATAGGGTATCTCCTAAGAAGGCTACTCCCCAACCTAGATGCATATGAAATGTTCATACGCAACATTTAACAAGCAACAACCATTCCAATCAAGAATATGCAATTCAATGATAAGAATTACTATGTCATGCCATGAAATGAGATGAGACTCACTCATACAACTTCACCCCGAGCTCTCACTGGCTCTCACAACACATGCCATGTCATGTATTTAAAACCGGACATTCCAAGCCCCGCCATAGATGTTGTACATCCAATAGCCATTTTAAAATCTCCAGGTCTTTCTTGGGGTGGGTATTTATGGACTTACACCAAGGGTAACCCAACCCACATGAAATTTATGGACTTCCACCGAGGGTTCTGCGTACACCCACACACTTTATGGACCGAACCAAGGGAGTGCATACCCCAACTACCGGGTCTTGCACCCGAGGGATCTTCTGGCCCTTCTTGCTAACCCCGACCCTATTTACCATGCAAACTGTATGACTCAGTCGGATCTTCAATCCAACACTCCCGAGCCTACCCATCATTCACCATATGTGGTGTTTGATTACAACCATGCATACACACCCCCACTCATGCTCAATGTTCATGAATGTGATGCCTCCGTGCATAATGCAATGTAATGTACATTTGCAATACAACAATCATGCCCAATATGCTATAAATGCTATATGGCCCAATTAACCACACATCAACATACTCCATGACAATTTATATCCCAAGCATATAATCACCATTATCCATTTCAATGTCAATATATCAATAAACATATATTAACATTTTATACCCAACAACAAATCACATGTATATATCAACATTTCGTATAACACAATTTCCAAGCATATAATTTCCACACTTATCATAATGCTAACATATCATAAGGCATATATTAATATCACACCCATAACAAGTCCCTAGCATGTTATCACATTGTCTATGCAAACATACTTGATTTCACATTTGCACTTATTTCAAACACCTTAAAGGCATCCAATCATGTCATCACATAATTTGCCCAATTAATCACACAACTTAAGAATCACATTAGGTAATTTCCACATACCTAATTCATGATAAAAATTATTCTACCCATTCTCAACACCCATTTCCTCAATTTTTACAATAATAGGCAAGTGATACAACTTTTATCAACCTACCCATTTCCAATACCCATTTCACCAAATTCTAAACAATAGGCAAGTGTTAAAATTCTCTAACAACCTACCCATTCCATATAACCATTCTAGGTTGAAAATACACCTAATTAGGGAGAAAACCCTATCTCTTGAAGCATAAAATATCTGTAGGAAGCTTCAAGAACACAACGCAAGTTCTTAGCCTTTGATTTTCCAAAATCCTGTTTCTTGAATTTTGGTGAAATTTGCTCTTTTTGGTACGTAGGCGTAGCCCTCGTCGAGTAGAACAACTTTAATTCTTGGCTCGTGTTGATTCGAGCACCATAGGGTCGTAGATCGTAGCGAGAAGGTTGAGTTTCTTTTTTTTTTCCTCTCTTTCTCTCCAACGTTGAAGACCAGCAGAGAATCCAGCAGAAAGATCTCTGAAAAATCAGATTTTTGACCCCCTATTTATAGTTTTAAAGCTTGGCCCACGTCGCGCCACACGCTCCCCCTTTCCCAGGTCCGTTTTCGTCTCGAAACGATTAAATTTCGTACCGTTTTAAGCTCAAAATGTTTTATATGAACTTTATTTAAATTATTTCCCAACTTTCACAATTTTAATAAAAATTTCGTTTTTGGGGTCACCCGAGACCCGACCACCTCGTAAAACGCAAAAAATCCGTCTATCTCGGAATTCGACGAAATTTGTCTGGGTAACTAGATTTCGCGAGATGAATCCAATGGTGAGGCCCGTTTCATCATCCGAGCTCTAGAAAAATTCAGGTTTGTAACTCGTACCGTAGTGACAAATTACCGTTTTGCCCATTTTTCATAAAAGTTTAAATTTACCCGGTTTTTACAGCATGCACTTAGGGCGGTACACTCCACCTATCATCAGAAGTTGAAGTTCCCCACCCCAGGAGGAGTAATGGAAATATGTGGGGACTAGGTATCCGCAAAAAATTGTTTCTATGTAGTGGTGAAGATGAGGGTTGCCTTCAAGGAGAAGGACCGAGCCTTGGAGGAGGTGCTGAACAAATAGCAATTACAGTCCAGGCGGTTGGGAGTCGACGAGCCGCGGATTGATCCGGCAGATCGCTCGGTGGAGGATCTCTAGAAAGTACTCTTGGTGGAAGGAAACGAAGAAAGGTACTTCCTGGTCGGCTTCACCATGTCCCCAGCCGAACAGGAAGAGATGGCTAATTTCTTGAGGAAGAACGTAGATGTATTTGCATGGGGATGCCACGGAGATGAAAGGCATAAGTCCCTATGTCATAACACATAGACTCCATGTTGATCCCACCCATAGACATGTAAAGCGAAAAACTTGGCGTACTACGCCAAATTACGCCCAGGCGATAAATAAATAAGTAGAGAGGTTCCTGGAGGCCAATGCTATTCGGGAGGTGCAGTTCCCGAAATGGCTATCGAATACGGTTTGCGCAAAGAAGAAGAGCGGGAAATGGCGTGTTTGCATAGACTTCACTGACTTAAACAAGGCTTGTCCTAAGGATGACTTTCCCCTCCCAAAGGTGGACCAGTTGGTGGATGCCACAATAGGGCACGAGCGCATGAGCTTCCTGGATGCCAAGGCTGGCTACCATCAGATTCCCCTCCATTCGTTGGACCAGGAGAAGACTGCCTTCATCACTCCAAGGGGGGTTTGTTGTTGCATGGTCATGCCATTCGGTCTAAAGAATGTAGGAGCTACGTTCCAGAGACTCATGAACCGAATGTTCAAGCGACAAATAGGGAACACCATGAAGGTGTATATTGATGATATGCTGGTCAAGAGCAGGAGAAGGAACGATCACATTACAGACCTGGAAGACACCTTCTCCACTCTCTGGGAGTACGGACTGAAACTAAACGCGACAAAATATGTCTTTGGAGTTGGTTCTGGGAAGTTCCTTGGGTACTTAGTAATTCGGTGCGGTGTCAAAGCCAACCCAGAGTAGATACAAGCTATTTTAGACGTACGAAGCCCCCAGACAGTCCAGGAAGTCCAGAGACTCACAGGAATGTTAGCTGCACTAAATCGCTTCATCTCTCGGTCATCGGACAAGTGCAGGCCCTTCTTTGGGGCTATCAGGAGGTTCGGGAAGGATGCTTGGAATTAGGAATGTGAGAACGCACTCGAAGAGATCAAGGAGTACCTTAGGGTCCTCCCAACTCTGTTCGTCCCAGAAATGGCCAAGTAAAGAAACAACATCTCCCCCCTTTCTGGTGGGTCAGGCTCTGAGTACATCGGCACACTTTTTTGGAATTGCACCTCCGGTCAAGTGAGTGAACAAAGTAATCGGGCCTTGTACCCGAGGGAGAATCTATCCCTTCCTGCTATACCCGACATAAGTTTCCTATGTAATGTTCCGTGCGACTCAATTGGACCTTGATCCAAACTTTTCGAGCCCACCCATCAATTCACCATGTGGTGATTGACCAACCCATGCACCCATGCACTCATACACTCACACTCATGCTAGTGCCCATGAATGTAGTGCAACCCGTACATATGCATTGTAATGTACATTTTTCATTTCCAATTCATCATAATGCTAACAATGACATATGAGCGTATGACAATACTTCATAAACATCAAATGTCCATTATATCATGAAGCATATAACAACATTTCGTAACATCACTAAGCATGTTATAGCATTTTCCATTCAAATAACACACTTGAACATCCATAGGCATTTTATCAAACCTTTAAGGCACAAATGTAAAACACATGGCATGCCAACACATTTTACATATAATTCACATATTCAAGCCCAAATCAAGTAGACTTGAGCATCATATGTTCATCAAATTAGCCAAGCATCTAATTAGTTACACTAGCTACATAATAGCTATGTAAATATTCTATATAGACACACCCATACCATATACATAATTGAAATTGAAAGTAATCCTAAATAGGAGGAAATCCTCACCTATTGAACTTAATCAAGGAAGAGTTTCTTCAAGAATACTAAAGAAAATCTCCTCCAAGCCCTAGCTTCCAGTGCCTTGATTTTCAAAAATGGTAGAAAGTGGGCTTTGTTGGTGTTGATGCGTAAGCCTCGTCGAGTAGAACAACCTTTGTTCTTAGCCCGAAGAGATTCGACGGTTGGATCTTCGTAGATCGGAGGAAGAAGAAGAAGAGGGAGAGCTTTTTCTCTTTTTTCCCTCTCTCTTTTCTGGAAAATGCAAGATGAAGAATGGGGGAAACATCTGATTTCCCCCTTTAAATACCCCTTGAATACTTGGCTCATAATGTGCTGCACGTCCCTCTTTGATTGGTCTAATTTTATCCCGAATCAATTAAATCTCATCCCATGTTAATTTTAGTGTATTTTTATTGAAATAAATTTAAATTATTTACCAAGTTTCAATAAATTCTAATCGCATTTATTTTAGTTGCGCGACATCTAATCGCATTGTAAAACGTGAAAAATCCGGCTGTCTCAGATTTGACAAAAATTAACTAGGTAACTATATTTCTCAAGATGAATCTAATGGTAAGGTCCATTTCATCATCCAAGTTCTAGAAAAACTCAAGTTTTTAACTCTTACCATAACGGTTAATTATCGTTTTGCCCTTTTTTAATAAAATTTAAATTTTTTTGTGTTTTACATGGATCCTCTTTACCGATGGTTCATTAAATGCCAATGGAGGAGGGGCAGGAGTAATCTTGGTTTCCCTGGATCAACTTAGGATAGAGTATACCTTTTGATTTAGGTTTGGAGCTTCAAATAATGAGGCAGAATACGAAGATCTGCTCGTTGGATTGAGATTAGCATTGTCACATGGAGTTAAAAACCTCTTTGTAAAGGTAGATTCCTAGTTAATTGTTAAATAGATCAAAGGAGAATACGTGGCCAAAGATACCAGGATGGCTGCATACTTAGCCAAGGTTGCTGAATGTATATCCCATTTGGAAGCCTTCAACATCGAGTAGATTTCCACAGTTGAAAACACTCATGCTGATTCTTTAGCTCGCTTGGCTTCATCATTCCACAATGAGTTCCCAAGTGTAATCCCTTTGGAGCTCCTTCCTAAACCTAGCATCGACGAGGTCGAAGCAGAGGTCAATGTCGCCCACCAAGAGAAGGGGTGGACCTTTCCTATCGTTCAGTATTTAACAGATGGAGTAATCCCCAAGGAGAGGATTGAGGCACAGAAGCTCCATCGAAAAGCTACAAGGTATGTTGTTATAGGCAGAGTTTTATATAAAAGAGGTTTCTCACTCCTTATTTACATTGTCTTGAAAAAGAGGAAGCTCAATATGTTCTTAGAGATATTCATGAAGGAGAATGTGGGAATCACCTAGGGGAGAGAGGTTTGGCCTACAAAGCATTCCACCAGGGGTACTATTGGCCAACCATATAGAAGGATGTCATGCAGTTTACGAAAACTTGTGATAGTTGTTCGAGGTTTGCCAACATATCAAAGAATCCTTCACATGAGCTTTCTCCTATGACAAGTCCATAGCCGTTTGCTCAATGAGGCATTGACATAGTCGAACCTCTGCCAGTTGGAAAGGGGCAAAACCTATTTGTAGTTATGGCGATCGATTACTTCACAAAGTGGGCCAAGGTAGAACCCTTAACTACTATCATAGAGAAGAGACTTCGAGATTTCTTTTGAAAGTCCATACTTTGTTGATTTGGGGTACCTCATGTTTGGTTTTAGATAATCGAAAGTAGTTTGACAATGATTCATTCAGAGAATTCTACTCTGAATATGGAGTTCACAATCATTACTCCTCCCCAGGCCACCCGCAAGCTAATGGCCAAGTAGATGTGACCATCAGGACACTCATGTAAGGAATCAAAACATGTTTGAATGAGTCAAAGGGCCCATGAGTAGAGGAATTAACCCAAATCCTATGGGCATATCGCATGATGATCAGTACTCCAACGGGGGGAAACACCATTCTGCCTAGCCTATGGAATAGAGGCAGTAATCCCAACCGAAATGGAGATGTAAACTTTTAGAGTCCAGCATTATAATGGAGAGGAAAATGAAGAACAACTCTGCACTAACATTGATCTCTTGGAAGAAAAAAGGGAGCAATCTCAAATCAAACTGGTAGCTTACCAGGCCCAAACAACCCAATACTACGACAAAAAGGTCAAGGTCCGCGAGTTTGACCCAGGAGACCTGGTCCTGAAGAAGGTAACCCAAGCCTCCAAGGATCCTAAGCATAGAAAGCTGGGACCGAACTGGGAAGGGCCCTATCAAGTTACTCAGATGATAAGGCCTGGAACTTATGAGCTGTAGACATTGAATGGAAGAAAGTTGACACATGTTTGGACTGCCGAGCACCTTAAGAAAAACTATTAGTGAGACTGGCTTTCTAAAAGCATAAATAAGGATGGTAGTTCATCTTTCTCACTTTGATTTCTTTATTTCATTTTTTAATAAGCCTTATGGAAAACTTTTCTTATAAGAAGAGTTATCAATAAAGGGTAATTGTTTCACCTCTTAGAAATCATTTGTTTGAATCTCATGTCAAAAACCTCGAGAAAGCTCAATCTTGAGGAAACTAGGCTTTCAAAAAGAAGGCACCTTGTTTAAAAATGTTGGAAAGAGAAGAACACCTCTAAAGGCACCTATCTCTAATATAAAAAAAAGGGAAAGCTAAGAGGACTTCCATTCACTGGATCAAAAAGACTTCGCCTAGGCTTGTTGGGGACCAACTTGGTTAACCACCAATTGAATAGTTGGAGTAAAAAATGTGTCCAACTATTCTGAAAGCTATTGAGGCTGATCTAGGCCTGGCTACACCTTTTCCCAAGCTTTGGGTGAGGTTTTTGACGGTTGTGGTACTTGAAAAGAAAGTTAGAGACCGAATGGGTGCTTTGGGGGTCGACCCTCCGATGCTTAAGTTAGTATTTGAGAATTTTAAAGTGCAACAATTTAATTAGGCTTAGTGTACTTACATGGGTCTTACCCCAGAGGTCCCCTTTTATAGTATTTTGATTGGTGTCCTAGGGAGAGTGGACTCTAGGCTCTCCTAGTAGTTTGAATTTGCCTAATCTCTTTTCGGTTGAGGAGTCTTGACTTCTATGGAATTTATCCCTTGTTGGGATAACCATCCAGAGTCCTAGCTGTGCTTGGAGTCCGATTGATCAAGCAGATAAGGCTTGCCTAGGGTATGGTCTTAACCTTATCCCTTGACCGCCTTATATTACCTATAATATTTAAATGAATCCACCATTTGAGTGGGTCTTTGGTAGAAAAAGGTTCCTAAAAATTCGGGATAAGCTTTGTCATCCTTCTGGTTTCTATCGGGCTAGGAAAAGCTGATTATCAGAGCACATTACTCCTCCAGCTTTCATTTCTTACGAACAGGTCAGCCAACAGTTACATTTCTAAAGGTAGTGCCAACTAGGACCTTTCCCTTAGTTGAGATTAAATTCTTCCCATCAGTTGCCCCTAATCAGGTTTCCCAAGTAGGTGGAGATTTCCTCCCGATAGAAATCTGACTATTACCTCCCTCCAATTTTTGAAGCGCATTAATTGCGCATATTTTAGCTGGGTTGTTATAACCACCATTTCTCGACCTATTTAAAGGGCAGTTAGGGCCTTTGGTTTTGGCAAACTTTTCTTTCACTCTTTGATCTCTCTCCATAGAAACAAACTATCTTATTCTTTTTAGGGTTTCCCAAGTCAAAAACACCTTCCTAAGTCAGAAACAAGCCTCCTTCTCTACTTAAGAGGCGGAGATAGAAGAGTTTGGGCTTGTGGAGTGATTAACCCTAATTAGTGCGTTAATGAATTAGATTAAAAGGTTAATTATGATAGTTAAATAAGTTAAAATAGTCGAAGTAAGTGAAATTAGGGTTAGTGTGTAAATTAGGGTTAAGGCGTTAATTGTCTTATTTTTCAGGGTTTTGTGCGTAAATACTACAAAGTAAAGGGGAGCAAACTGTCAAAGTCAAATCAGCAGGGGGATCAAAGTGTAATATCATCAAGTCATTCAGGATCAAAACTACACCAATTCTAGATGGTTAGCACCGTCTGGACGGTGGTTGAGGCGTCTGTACGGTGGGCAAACCACCTTAAGTCATCATTGCCTCCCATTGGTCAGTTTATTCAGCAAGGCCTCTGATTGGCCAATTCCAGCTACTGTTGCCTCAAGTGCCCCTTCCAGCTTCTATAAACAGAAGCCTCCTGTTTCATTTTCAACATTCAGCGAAGGGGAAATCCAGAGAGAGTGGAGGGAAGTAAAGAGAGTTCAGAGCATCGCCAGTAAATTTAGAGAGTCAGAAACAGCCAGTGAGTGAGAGAGAGTCAGAAACAGTACAGAGAAACATTGCCAAACTACTTCCAGCTGAAGCTTTTCTTTCTTCTACATTTATGTTATTCCTTTTTACTTGGAGGGTTGAACCTCTTCCACTTTTGTGCCCTAATCGGTATTAAAAGTTGTCGTGTTTCAACTATTCCTCGCGGAAGGAGTGTTTGTATTTTGTTTTGTATTGTAATAGAACTATATCGCACCTCTTGCTCGTCTACAGCAATGGGCGTGAGTAGTCCACTTTTACCCTTCGGTGAAGGGTGAACATTTGTACTTTATTGTTTGAGTTATGGAAATGTCGATGTTATAACTATACTTTAATATTATATATACTTCCCATATTGATGGATGGTTACATTTATACTATGCTCATGGTTATGAACACCGAGCGATACCTAATGCTATATACCGTAGTATCTATTAATTACGTACTTCATGCATGATACAGTGATGTGCGTGATTGGGCTTTATGTAACAGTTGATTGATTGGTTATAGACGGGTTAAGTCTTGGCATAGCCAATGCTTATGATTCAATGCATAAACCGGAATCTCGTCATTAGTGAATCATCAACCTGCTGGTTGAATAACTATAGTATTCCTTCTGAATGGCTTGCCTTCTAGTTTACTATAGTTGTTTAACTGATGCATGGTACAGAGATACCGATTGAGTAATTCAAGTATTCCTCATCAATGACTTGCCTTCTGGTTTACTTGGATTATTTGATTTTTGCATTGAATATATACCTGCCGGCTAACCTAATCAATTGCTGGACACAGTTTAATATACATCATACCTATTGGTTGACTTTCTAGTAAAATGGGGGTTAATTGTTGTAAGGTGGCATTTTCAGAACTTAGCCAATATAATGTATATGGAATCCCCGAACTAAAGGGTATCTTTTAATTATCGCATTTCCATAGTTTTAATTAAGTTTGTTTTAATTGTTCTAAGCTCACACCACAAGCTATTTCTATTACATTTTGTACCTGTAACAACTTCACCGTTTCTGTTTTGATTTCCAATATTAGCCCCCTGTGGGTTCGACCTCGGACTTAAATTGAGTATTATATTGCAATTTTGACCACTTATACTTGGGTGTATACCACTATTCAGATCGAATGTGAGTCAAGATTTCTGGCGCCGTTGCCGGGGAGTTACAGTGATTTCAAAATCAAACAGGGAAGTTGTTTAGTTTGTATTATATGTATAATTATTGTCTGTTGCATTTTCATTGTTTATGTCTGTTAAGTCATTAGTAGAGTTTGTAAATCAGTCTAATCCTTCATCTCCATCATCTTTATCTTCGTCACAAGCATCATTTGAATTAAGCATACCACATAATAATCAACGAGAACAAGAGGTAGTTTAGAATGTCTGACCATTTAGAGAACATCTGCATCCTGCACGCACTAGTGTCCCATCATGCTTTGCTTTTCCCACAAATGCTCCAAATTTTAACATTAAGGCAAAGACAATACAGTTGTTACCACAGTTTCATGGTCTGGAGTTTGAAAACCCATAGTTGCATGTTAAAGAATTTGAGGAAGTTTGTGGAGCCTTGCAAGATAATTCTGAAATGGCCAGGTTGAAACTTTTTCCTTTGTCTTTGAAGGACAAAGCTAAACATTGGCAAAATTCTTTAAAAGCCCAGTATATTCCGAGTTGGCAAGTTTTGCAAACTGAATTTTTCAAAAAGTTCTTTCCTGTGCATCGCACTAATGAATTGAGATGTCAAATCATGAATTTTTCTGTTAAAGAAAGGAGAAACTTTTTATCAATGTTGGGAGAGATTTAAGGATCTTCTCCAAGCTTGCCCACATCATGCATTTGAGAGTTGGACTCTCGTAGGTTTTTCTATGACGCCATCCCGTCTACATTACGTTAGTTTGTTGAAATTATAGCTCAGGGAGAATTCATGAGTAAAATTCCCGCAGAGGCATTCGAGTTCTTTGATACCAGTTCTGAGAGTTCCCAAATGTGGGACTCGGCCTCTCAAAACATCGTTGAAACTAAGCCATCTACATCCTAAGGAGAGAAGTATCTGTTAAAAGAAGATGATGACCTAAGGGCTAGAATGACTGCTTTGTCCCGAAAGCTTGAAGCTTTAGAAATGAAAAAAATGAAGGAAGTGTCTGTAGTGTCTACCACTGAGCAGTCATGTGAAATCTGTGCATTGTCAGGACATCCCACGGAGGAATGTCCAACCATTCCTGCATTCAAAGAGGTCTTAATGGAACAGTCCAATGCCATTTCTAACTTTAGCAAGCCCTATTCCAATCCTTATTCTGAAGCCTATAACACAGGGTGGCGGAATCACCCAAATTTCAGTTGGAAAAATACACAGCCTTTAAATCAACCACAAGGTCCTGATCAAAAAAAAAAAACCACAAGGTCCACTTTCAAGGCAGCCCCAAACTCAACAGTCATATCAGCCATATCAACCCCCATACAAAAGGAGTCTAGAGGACATCATGAACCAGTTCATTTAGAGTTGCTTCAACTTTAAAAGTGTAAACCCAATCGCAGGTTGAGCAAAGTAATATATTCTCGGAAGTCCGAGGTCGATCCCACGAGGAATTGTAACAAGGAACAATCACACAAACAACAAAAGTAATTTGAAAGGAAAAGGATTTGTTTGGAAAGTTGTTGATTGGAGAAAAGTGATTTTTGGTAATTAAAACAGTAATAAATAAAATACTAGAGCGTCAGGTACTCCCTCTCAACTTCATACAATAATAGTTAAAGACTCAAAGCTTGACTTGAAAGAGGAATTAAATGTCAGTTAACCCAATTAACAAATCAAGTGATAAATCCAATGGTTATAATCAAAAGACTATCAGGAACCTGAATAATCATTCAATCATATTATTTTATGAAATAATGTTAATCCTTCCAGCGTGGAATAACCAGTGATTTACACGCAGGGAAAATCAAGCAATTGATGTACGTGGCACAACAACTCAAGAGTTTATACATCATAAACACTTTGCTAAAAGATTTGGGATTAAATTAACACAATAACATAAATCCTTAAGTACAAGAGTCAATAAGAATACCGTACTCCGTTGAGAGATTTTCCCCTAGCCCTAGCTTAGCCTTCTAGCCAGACATGGTAAAAGGATCTCAAAACAGACTAATGAAAAAGAACTCCCCTTTACAAGGTCCTAGGTTCGTATTTATAAATTACATTCCAAAGAGATTGCATCCCACTAGGATTCTAAATTCGGCAGCAGAAGCTTGACACGCGTCCGGACGCGCCTCTCTCAACCGTCCGGACGCAACTTCCAGAATGGTCCTTCCTCCGTTTATCAACTTTCTGCCAATCGCGTCCGGACGCGTACACTTCATCCGTCCGGACGCGTGTTCCAGTGTGATCCGTCCTGAGCTATGCTTCCTTTCTTCTCATAACTTCACTCCAATTTTTGCACTATTAGCCTGCAAAACAACACAACTCATCTTTCATTCTCATAGCCTTAATCTTCAATTAAATCAACATAAATATCACACTTTCACAATAAAATGATCAATATTACCTCTGACAAATGTAAATATTAGACCTGAATCACACCCCCCCACTTAGACCTTGCTAGTCCCTAGTAAGGCAAGCAAATAAACATATAATACTAACTACAAACAAAACAAAACCACTCTCGTAGGATTCACGATTGCATTTAGCATATGCAACAAGCCTTTAAACCCCTAGGTTTCCCCTAGTGGACGAGTATAGTCTCGTGAGGGTTTCCAGAGATGATACCCACAAACATCACCTTGTGCTCAAACATCTGAATAACACTTTTATAATATAAATTGCTACCGCACTATTGAAATTCTAAGACACAAACTTTTTATAAGCGCATGCAAAACAACATATAGAACTATGCAGTATATAACTGTATGCACTTATCATATTCTCATATAAACTCGTGTGTAGTGTGGGTTAACTATACCAAGTCAATAATTTATCCGGTAATCACCTCTACAACTATCAACTATTCGTCTCAATGCCGAATCTCACTAGATAATTCACTCATGAATAATTCTCTCAGATTATAGTAATTATAACCTCACGTATCACATGTGAGTGGGGGATATTTAAATCAACACGAAATAGTGCTCACATGTTCCATAAAGAATAACGTAATCCAAGAGAAATAGGATTTAACATAATCTCATGAAAGGAAATCAACACACAATAAACAAATAATCGCTATTCTCCTCCTTATTCACACAAGTCATGCATCCTCAATACATTCTTGAGATCAGATAGGACTTTATTTATGGTTGTAATGGGGCCTTGGGATTAGGGTTTTGAAACGAAGGATATACAGGAATTCAAAAGACTATCCCGAGAGAACCTGTACATTACACAACCAAATGTCTTTCCATAGCCTTTCACTCTCCATCCTTTAGAAGCACAATTTACATCACTTGCTCATATTATTTTTTTTCTTTTCAAAACACATGCTTGCTATTTTTTTCTCTCTTTTTTTTTTTTCACAGCTAGACATATTGTCTTTCTCTCTTTTTTTTTTTTTTAGCAAGACATCTAATGCCAATATTCACAAGTATGCAAAACTTTTTTTTTTTTTTTTTTCATCTTTTCTCAGCCAACATCTCTCAAATTACATAAACAATAAAAGTTCAATCTCGGGATAACCAAGGGTAAAAGATTTTTTTTTTTTTTTTGGCTTGGTTATTATATGTTGGGCATAAGAAATAAAATTTTGCTTCAAAGGCTCAATCATGGCTTCTAGGGATAATAATATTCAAAGAATAAGGTTTAGGCTCAAATAATGACAAAGATGGCCTAAAATCATATCTCAAGAGCTTTTGGTAACACACTTCTCATGCAAATAATTCAAAGTCAAGCAATCATTCACAATATTGGTGTTAACCAAAACAAAAATAATGAGACTATTGAAGGAGATTAGCTGAATAAAAATATTTTTTATTGAGTAAATGTAAATAACCCTCCAAGAAAGATTGGAACAAAAATCACTAGGGTTTTTATGCATCTCCACTATATGTTTCAAGTTCTCAAAGTAAAATACCTAACACATTTTCAACTTGGTAAAGTCTAAAGGTGCACAATTTGTGAGTTTTTATAAGAACATGATACGAGATACAAAAATATAAAATAAAGTTCTCTGTGATGCTTAAACAGTTGCAAATTTAAAGTTAAGCAAATTATTTCAACTATGTGGTATTAACTTATTCATAACAACGTTATTTAGATATTTGCTACCACACCAAACAAAATATGCATTTTATATAATACTGAGAATTCAAGTACAATGCATATTCAAAAGATAAAAGAAATCAAGCCTAACAAAAACTACCCAAAATAGGCTTTGATTTCTACATAAAACTGGAAAAGAAAATAAAAGAAATGATTTTAAAACCACCGGGACCTAGAAGAAATCATCCTAAGATGAGGGGCTTGCCTGATTCTGAGAATTCTGCCCTAGCCCCCTCATCTGTGCCCTCAACTCTCTCATCTCCTTCCTCATCTCTCTCTGCCCTCTCAGCAGCTCAAACAAAATCTGCCTGTCAGTCCTGGGATCAGTGTCCTCATCCACTGGTACCTCAAAGTCCTCATCGATATTGAGGAACTGATCCCAATCCTCTACCGGCACATCACCCTCAGCTGCAACCTCCCCCTGACCTGGACCCCTCTCCCCTGGCACTGGCCTGGCTACACTTTGACTTTTCAAAAGAGTGTTAGAGTTGAGTGCCACCATTTTCTTTGCCCGCTCCATAGTGGCGTCGATGACCACCCCTGCCTGCTCGCACATCGCGGTGGCCAGACCAGCAAAAGGGAGAGATGGTTTCTTCGGATCGACGATGGCTCGTCTCATCTCCGAAAAAATCAATGATGGGAGGTCGATGGACTTTCCGGTTCCCATAGCATATAGAAGTCGGGCTCTGTCAGGGTAGATGTGATTATTCCTCAGCAAAGGAAAAATGTTGGAGACTGAAATCAGATTGAGAATCTTGTACTTGTTGGTCAAGTCTCCCTGCTGAAGGAATTTCACTCCGCCCGTCCACACAAAATCACCATCCCCCAGTAACTCTCTACCCACCTCATCACCACCAAAATTCTGGGGGTATTCAGGGATAGCCACCCGGGCTTGAGTCATTCCAGTCAGTTGGGCAATGGCTGTGGCATCTACACTGATGTGCTTACCTCGAACATAGGTGGTCAGCTGACCATTCCCAAGGTCATCAGCGTTGCTGTAGAACTCCCTTGCCAAGATGGGGATACACACCCACTCCTTACCCATGAAACCTGCCCAATGTCTAGCGGTGATGATATCTCGGACTCCCAATCGAGCGAAGTCCTCGTATTCAATTTTTCTCTCACAGATTACAGGTTTTTGGGCGTAATATTTGAAAAATCTTACCCGTGCATCCAAAATTTGGAAACGAACGGGGTCAAAGGTGGTATCCTCCTCCTCCTCCTGAGTATTTACTCGGAGTCTCTTCGAACTAGAAGCTCTAGGTGGTGCCATGGCAAATGAGAAACTGATATAGGAGAAGAAGAAGGAAAGTATTCTGGTTTTTAAAAGTTTGCAGTGCAAGAAATTCTGATCGGGCAGTCAGTATTTATAATTTTTCACACGCGTCCGGACGCATGGGGGTTAAACCGTCCGGACGCGCCTTAACTGCCGCCTTAATTAGCCTTAAAGATCACGCGTCCAGACGCATGGAGTTAACCCGTCCGGACGCGTACTCTGAATTTCAAACGTTTGGCTTTCCCGTCCGGACGCATGTTGGTATTCCGTCCGGACGCGAAGTCCAGAGAGTTCAGGCTCTTGGATCACGTCCGGACGCAACTTCCAGTAGGTTTTTCTCTATATCCTTGCGTCCGGACGCGTGTTCCAGTGAGTTGTTTATCAACACTTAGAAAAATTTTCATATTTTCACATTTTTAACACCTTTTCCTCCCAGATGGCTCCATTCTACTCATAAAAATTCCTAAGTCCCCTAAAAAAACAATACTACTTGACTATCTAAAAAAAAATAAACACATAAACACAGTTGCATGTGCACACGGCTCAAATTCAAAATCCAATATACTTTGTATTATCAAGTGAATGCTCCACCCCCCCACTCAAAAATTTGCATTGTCCTCAATGTATGGATCCAGAGAGTAAGATCAAATAAGGGATAGAAAGACATACCGGATGCGCGTAAAGTGTGCTCATGCATCTGTAGAAAATTAAAGAGAAAACAACATACACTAATATACAACAATATACAGAAAATGGTTAGAGATGGATCATTCATAGTGGGGATCCACCAATTCGATGGATTCCACTTCCACAATACCCTCCTCCAAGAATGGTTTCAATCTTTGCCCATTAACCTTAAAAATGTTCCCATTACTTGGGTTTTCAATCTCCACTGTTCCATATGTGAATACTTCCTTGACAACGTACGGGCCACTCCATCTAGTCCGAAGTTTTCCCTTAAATATGTGAAGCCTAGAATTATAAAGAAGAACTTTCTGCGCAGGTGTAAAGGTTTTACGCACAATATTCTTATCATGAAACACCTTCATGCGTTCTTTACTGATTCTAGAGTTCTCATATGCCTCATTTCGGATCTCATCAAGCTCATTTAGTTGTAATTTCCGTGCGGTGCCGGCTTGGTCAAAACTAAAGTTGAACATTTTAATGGCCCAATATGCTTTATGCTCTAATTCCACAGGCAAGTGACAAGCTTTTCCATAAATCAATCTATATGGAGACATACCAATCGGGGATTTATATGCAGTTCGGTATGCCCATAATGCATCGAGTAGTCGTAACGACCAATCTTTACGATCTGGATTCACCGTTTTTTCCAAAATGTAAGAAATTTCCCGATTGGCAAGCTCTACTTGACCACTTGTCTGTGGGTGATAGGGAGTTGCAACTTTATGTGTTACACCATATTTTTTCATCAAATTCTCAAAAGGCCTATTACAGAAATGCAATCCCCCATCACTGATAATGGCTCGAGGTATACCAAATCTGGACAAAATATTTTCTTTTAAAAATTTCAAAACAACTTTATGATCATTTGTCCGACATGGTATAGCTTCAACCCACTTAGAGACATAATCTATTCCCACTAAAATGTACATATACCCAAAAGATGGGGGGAAAGGACCCATGAAATCTATTCCCCAGCAGTCAAAAATTTCTATGATCAAAATCGGGTTTAGGAGCATCATGTTCCTACGGGTCAATCCCCCCAGTTTTTGACATCGCTCACACACTTTACAAAAATTATGAGCATCCTTAAAAATTGTAGGCCAATAAAAACCGCACTGCAAAACTTTTGCAGCGGTCTTTTTCATAGAAAAATGGCCTCCACAAGCTCCCGAATGACAAAACGATAGAAGACTACTTACCTCATCATCAGGTACACATCTCCGGATAATCTGATCTGGGCAATATTTGAAAAGGTATGGGTCATCCCAGAAGAAACTCTTTACTTCGACTAAAAATTTCCTCTTATCCAAAGCAGTCCAAGCCGGTGGCATGTTATCTGTAACAAGAAAATTCACAATGTTAGCAAACCATGGTAACGAGGAAACTGCCAATAACTGTTCATCCGGGAAAGTATCTTTAATCGGCATTGTCTCAAAGGGAACCTCACTCACAAGTCTAGACAAATGGTCAGCCACTACATTTTCTACCCCTTTTTTATCCTTAATAGTAATATCAAATTCTTGGAGTAGTAGGATCCACCTCAACAGTCTCGGTTTTGCATTTTTTTTAGTTAATAAGTATTTGAGAGCTGCATGGTCTGTGAAGATGACAATGGGGAAACCTACTAAGTATGACCTGAATTTGTCTAATGCAAATACTACAGCCAGTAATTCTTTTTCTGTGGTAGAATAGTTCATCTGCGCACTATTTAAAGTTCTACTGGCATAGTAGATGACATGAGGCTTTTTGTCATTCCTTTGTCCTAAAACTGCCCCTACAGCATAGTCACTGGCATCACACATGATTTCGAAAGGACTACTCCAATCTGGGGGTTGCATGATTGGAGCAATGACAAGCATGCCCTTTAACTTATCAAAAGCTTCTTGGCATGCATTATCCCACTCAAAAGGTGTGTCTTTCCCTAGGAGATTACAGAGTGGTCTAGATATGGAACTAAAATCCTTTATAAATCTCCTATAAAAACCAGCATGACCCAAGAAAGATCTAACATCCTTAAGGGCTTTCGGACTAGGTAAATTAGCAATTAATTCAATTTTTGCCTTATCTACCTGAATTCCCTCAGAAGAGACAATGTGACCAAGAACAATTCCCTTTCTAACCATGAAGTGGCATTTTTCCCAGTTAAGTACAAGGTTCTTTTCTTCACATCTTACAAGTACCTTCTCCAGATTAGCTAAGCAGTCATTATAGGAATCACCAAAAACAGTAAAATCATCCATAAAGACTTCAAGAAAATGCTCAACCATATCACTGAAAATACTAAGCATACACCTTTGAAAAGTCGCAGGCGCATTGCATAGTCCAAAAGGCATCCTTCTATAAGCAAAGGTGCCAAAAAGGCAAGTAAATGTGGTCTTCTCTTGGTCTTCTAGGGCAATTTCAATCTGGTTATATCCTGAATGACCATCTAAAAAACAATAGTACAAGTGTGAAGCTACCCTTTCTAAAATTTGATCCATAAAAGGCAAAGGGAAGTGATCTTTTCTAGTAACAGCATTAAGTCTCCTGTAGTCTATGCACATTCTCCAACCAGTAACTGTCCTAGTTGGCACAAATTCATTATTCTCATTAGCAACTACAGTGACTCCAGATTTCTTAGGAACTACCTGTGTGGGGCTTACCCATTTACTGTCTGCAATAGGGTAAATAATTCCTACATCTAATAGCTTCAACACCTCTTTTTTCACAACTTCTTTCATATGTGGATTTAGCCTACGTTGCATCTCCCTAGATGTTTTTGCATTGTCTTCCAAATAAATCTTATGAGTGCAAACCAAAGGGCTAATTCCTTTTATATCAGCTAAAGTCCAACCAATTGCATTCTTATGTTCCTTAAGAAGGTGTAACAACATACCTTCCTGTGCTGAATTCAATCGAGAAGAAATTATTACCGGATAAGTTTCATCATCTCCTAAAAATGCATATTTCAAATCTACCGGTAATTGCTTGAGGTCTAACTTGGGAGCTTTATCCTTGGATGGTATTGGTGGATCAGTTCTTGGTGGGAGCTCCTCAAATCTCTGTCTCAACTCTCTCATTTGAGATACCTGCAAAGAGTTTAACATATCAGTTGAAACAGAAATTTCAGAATTCCTCTCATCTATCTCTAACTCAGCATATTGTTCAAGCAAATACGCTTCAAGTGGATCAAACAAGGAAGAATCATATACTCTGCTTGGAACAATAGATTCAATCATGTTAACTTCATGCACATCTTTATCAACATTCCCAGGTTGTTTGCACACATTAAAAATGTTGAGCTCTAATGTCATATTCCCAAAGGTCAATTTCATCACACCATTCCTGCAATTAATTAGAGCATTTGAAGTTGCTAGGAATGGTCTGCCTAAAATGACGGGAATTTGAGCACTAGTATTTAATACAGGTTGAGTGTCCAAAATTATGAAATCCACAGGAAAATAAAATTTATCAACCTGTACTAAAACATCCTCCACTATACCCCTTTGGTATCTTTACTGATCGGTCAGCTAATTGAAGTGTAACCGAAGTGGGTTTTAACTCCCCCAACCCTAATTGTTCATATACTGAATAAGGAAGCAAATTCACACTAGCTCCTAAATCCAGTAATGCTTGTTCAATTTTATGGTTGCCTATAACACAAGAAATAGTAGGACAACCTGGGTCTTTATACTTTGGTGGAGTTCTGTGCTGTATAATGGAGGATACTTGCTCAGTCAAAAATGCCTTCTTTTGCACATTTAATTTCCTTTTAACAGTGCATAACTCTTTCAAAAATTTTGCATAAGAATGTATTTGTTTAATGGCATCCAACAAGGGAATATTGATTTTCACCTGCTTGAAAATCTCTAACATATCATTATGCACAATAGGCCTGGTAGAAGTGAGCAGTCTCTGTGGGAATGGTGCAGGTGGGACATACTTTTCAGACTTATTGATTTCAGACTGGCTAATCTTATCATCACTCTCCGTGGGTTGAGAAATCTTTTCAGAATCTTGAGTTTCCAAAGAAATAGTTTTATTAATTTCTTTCCCGCTGCGGAGTGTAGTGATAGACTTTACTTGCTCGTGAACAGTCTCAGAAGTGCAAGTCTCATTCACAACAAATTGACCCTGTGGGTTCGGTTGTGGTTGTGCTGGAAGCCTACCTTTTTCCTGATGGCAAGGGTCAATGGTCAATTTAGTGATTGCACTCCTCATATCCTCCATAGCCTGAGTTGTTTGTCTATTGTATGTTTGCTGACTCTGCATAAATTGTGACAACACCTCCTCAATGTCTCTTTTCGGGCGTGGAATGTAAGGTGCAACATTTGAAGAGTTTTGTTGGGGTGATTGTGATGCATGATTGTCATTCCTCTAACTAAAGTTTGGATGATTCTTCCACCCCGGATTGTATGTGTTCGAGTACGGATTATTGTAAGGCTTTGAAAAAGTGTTTACAATATTTGCTTGGTCATACACTTCTTTTAACGCAGGTAATGATGGACACTCCATCACAGGGTGTCCAGGGATTTCACAGATACTGCATATTCCCTCAACTTGAACTGTGTCAACCTGGTTAACCTTTTTGTACTCCATAGCCTTTACCCGTCTTGTTAAGGTGGCTATCCTAGCTCCTAGGTCATCCTCTTCCCTCAACTGGTATTTACCCCCACTAGATGATGATGATTGTGCAGTTTTACCCTTAGATGGTTCCTGGGATGTAGTATCCCAAGATTGTGCACTCTCGGCTAATTGGTCTAAATAGTCAAAAGCATCATCTGGTTCCTTATTCATAAAATCACCATTACACATCATTTCAATAAATTGATGCAGCTGTGGGCCTAAACCCTCATAAAAAAAATTTACTATGCGCCAGCTTTCATAACCATGATGTGGACAAGATGCAAGAAGGTCTTTAAATCTTTCCCAACTTTGATAAAAATTTTCAGACTCCTTTTGAGAAAAATTCATTATTTGTCTGTTCAAAGAGTTTGTGCGATGTGTGGGAAAAAATTTCTTTAAAAATTGTTTCTGCATCTCCTGCCATGTTCCTATAGACCTAGATCTCAACGAATATAACCAAGTTTTAGCTTTTTCCTTTAATGAAAAAGGGAATAACTTCAGCCTGACTATATCCATTGCAACATTCTGGTCATGGAACGTAGCACATACATCCCCAAATTCTCTGATGTGCAAATATGGGTTTTCTTCACCTATACCCAGGAATTTTGGAAGTAATTGAATCATGCCAGGTTTGAAAACAAAATTAATGGCATTCAATGGAAAAATTATGCATGACGGTTCAGTGAGAAGTACAGGTTGTAGATACTCACGCAAAGTCCTACCCTGATTAACATTATCCACCTCATTCTCATCATGATTACTTATTCTATCAACATGATCCTCCCGTTCGGGAAGATCATTCTGCCTATGGTCATTAGGATTAGCAGCCATTGTGTGCAAGAAGTGATTCGACACAGATAAATCAAATAAATTTCCAAACAGAGTATCTGAATCTTCTCTTGTTAAACGTCCACTTAAATCACGATGCCAAAAGCTCATAAAACAAATAAATAACCTAAATAAATTCTAAATTTAACTAACATAAAAAATAACTAAAATAAATAAACTAAAAATTAGAACGAAGTTACCGAATTTCCGAAGACTCGCAAATACCGCAAACCTCAATGATGTGATGGCTCCTTGTCCTTCAAGTTCCCCGGCAACGGCGCCAAAAACTTGCTTCAACTTTAAAAGTGTAAACCCAAGCGCAGGTTGAGCAAAGTAATATATTCTCGGAAGTCCGAGGTCGATCCCACGAGGAATTGTAACAAGGAACAATCACACAAACAACAAAAGTAATTTGAAGGGAAAAGGATTTGTTTGGAAAGTTGTTGATTGGAGAAAAGTGATTTTTGGTAATTAAAACAGTAATAAATAAAATACTAGAGCGTCAGGTACTCCCTCTCAACTTCATACAATAATAGTTAAAGACTCAAAGCTTGACTTGAAAGAGGAATTAAATGTCAGTTAACCCAATTAACAAATCAAGTGATAAATCCAATGGTTATAATCAAAAGACTACCAGGAACCTGAATAATCATTCAATCATATTATTTTATGAAATAATGTTAATCCTTCCAGCGTGGAATAACCAGTGATTTACACGCAGGGAAAATCAAGCAATTGATGTACGTGGCACAACAACTCAAGAGTTTATACATCATAAACACTTTGCTAAAAGATTTGGGATTAAATTAACACAATAACATAAATCCTTAAGTACAAGAGTCAATAAGAATACCGTACTCCGTTGAGAGATTTTCCCCTAGCCCTAGCTTAGCCTTCTAGCCAGACATGGTAAAAGGATCTCAAAACAGACTAATGAAAAAGAACTCCCCTTTACAAGGTCCTAGGTTCGTATTTATAAATTACATTCCAAAGAGATTGCATCCCACTAGGATTCTAAATTCGGCAGCAGAAGCTTGACACGCGTCCGGACGCGCCTCTCTCAACCGTCCGGACGCAACTTCCAGAATGGTCCTTCCTCCGTTTATCAACTTTCTGCCAATCGCGTCCGGACGCGTACACTTCATCCGTCCGGACGCGTGTTCCAGTGTGATCCGTCCTGAGCTATGCTTCCTTTCTTCTCATAACTTCACTCCAATTTTTGCACTATTAGCCTGCAAAACAACACAACTCATCTTTCATTCTCATAGCCTTAATCTTCAATTAAATCAACATAAATATCACACTTTCACAATAAAATGATCAATATTACCTCTGACAAATGTAAATATTAGACCTGAATCAAGAGTCAAATGAGTTTCAATACTCAGCATACTCATGCATTTAATGATTTCAAAGCACAAACTTCACAAAGTATTGAAGACATCAAGAGTCACCTAGCTAAGTTGACCCAGTCCTTGAGTACATCAGAGAAGGAAAAATTCCCATCTCAACCAAAACCCCCACAAAGTCAAAACTAGGCTAATATTGTGTCTATCGAACCATCTCTGAGTCAGGTCCAAGCAATTACCACATTGAGAAGTGGTAAAGTGATAGACAAAACCATTAGGGACATGTTAATTCCTAAGCCAAAACCTAAGTCAATCCCAGTCAATGAACCAGTTGAGCCTGAACATGTGACTGAAAAGGAATCAGAACCCCTAAAGGAAAAAGAACCTTCATGTCCTATCCCATTACCTTTTCCTCATGCAGTCAAGAAACCTAAATCTCCAGCCAATCATTCTGAAATCTTTGAGTTGATCAAGGAAGTAAAGATTAACATTCTCCTGTTGGATGCAATCAAACAAGTCCCATCTTATGCCAAGTTTTTGAAGGACCTTTACACAGTCAAAAGAAAGATCAAAGCCCCTCTTAAGTACAAAGATCCTAGAAGTCCTATAGTGTCATGAATAATCAAAAAATTTCAGATTGAGCAAGCTATGCTTGATCTGGGAGCCAGTGTTAATTTACTTCCATACTCAGTCTATAAATAGTTAGGGTTGGGTGAGTTGAAACCCACCAATGTCACATTGCAATTGACAGAATGATCTGTGAAAATCCCATGAGGAGTTGTGGAGGATGTGTTAGTTCAAGTTGATAAATTCCATTTTCAAGTGAATTTCATTGTTTTAGATACTCAGCCAGTTCTAAATGCTTCTACATACATTCCTATCATTCTAGGTCAACCATTCCTTGCTACATCAAATGCATTGATTAATTGTAGGAATGTAATCATGAAACTTTCATATGGAAATATGACTTTGGAATTGAATGTGTTTAACATGACAAAACAACCCAGAGAAGAGGAAGTGATGAATGAAGTAAACTGTGTCGAGTTGTTAACTCAGAGTTTGTTTGAAAAAGAGTGTATAAAGAAGGAGTCACATGCATTAGAGTCTATACATAATGATGAGTCTGTAGATGTGTCAGTCATTGAAACATGGAATCCAAATTTTGAAAATTACTGCCTTCTGAACCCAAGTCTGTAATGCCCAGTGTTGAAGTTATTAAGCCAGAATTGAAACCTCTCCTGACTGACTTGAAATATATCTTCTTGGATGAGGATGAAACTCATTCAGTGATAATATCTTCGAAGTTGTCAACAGTCCAGGAAAATAAATTGATTGAAGTCATAAAGAATCACAAAAGTGCTATCGGTTGGTCAATAGAAGATATATAAAGGGAATAAGTCCTCTTCTATGTACTCATTGCATATACTTAGAAGAAGATTCTAAACCATCCCGACAGCCACAAAGAAGATTGAACCCACATTTGAAAGAAATAGTCTAGGCTGAAGTGCTTAAACTGTTAGATGCTGATATTATCTATCCTATATCTGATAGTAAATGGGTCAGCCCCACATAGGTAGTGCCAAAAAAATCTAGTGTTATTGTCATACAGAATCAAGAAAATGAATTAGTCCCTATGTGTATAGTCACTGATTGGCGTATGTGTATTGACTATCGAAAGTTGAATTCACTCACTAGAAAAAATCATTTTCCTTTACCATTCTTAGATCAAGTATTAGAGAGAATAACTGGTCATGTATATTATTGTTTCTTAGATGGATATTTCGGTTATAACCAGATTGAGATTGCAATTGATGATCAAGAGAAAATCACTTTTACATGTCCGTTTGGTACTTTTGCCTATAAAAGAATGCCTTTTGGATTATGTTACGCTCTAGCTACTTTTCAGCGTTGTATGTTAAGTATTTTCAGTGATATGGTGGAGCGGTTTTTAGAAGTCTTCATGGATGATTTTTCGGTGTATGCTGATTTATTTGAATTATGTTTGGAAAATCTTGAAAAAGTTCTTACCTGATGTGAAGAAACAAATTTTGTGTTGAATTGAGAAAAATGTCATTTCATGGTCACACAGGGTATTGTTTTAGGTCATGTAGTTTTTGTAGAGGGAATTGAAGTTGATAAGTCTAAGATTGATTTGATAGCCAATCTCCCTCCACTCAAGACTGTAAAAGATGTCCGATCCTTTTTAGGTCATGCAGGATTCTACAGAAGATTCATTAAAAATTTTAGTTCGATATCTCGGCCCATGTGTAATCTCTTATGTTAGGATGTACCATTTGATTGGAATGATGCATGCCAATTAGCCTTTAATAAACTGAAAAACATGCTTATTTCTGCTCCAATTATGCAACCTACTGACTGGTGTTTACCTTTTGAATTAATGTGTGATGCTAGTGATTATGCAGTAGCAGCTATGTTAGGCTAGAGAAAAGATAAGAAACCATATGTAATTTATTATGCACACAAGACTTTGAATGATGCACAAATAAATTATTCTATCACAGAAAAATAATTGCTTGTTGTTGTGTTTGCATTAGATAAATTTCGTTCATATTTAGTTGGATCCTCAATCGTTGTTTTTACTAATCATGCAGCCTTGAAATATTTGCTCACCAAGAAGGATGCTAAACCACGTCTCCTATGTTGGATACTGTTACTTCAAGAATTTGATCTGATTATCAAATACAAGAAGGGAGTTGAAAATTTGGTAGTTGATCATTTGTCAAGACTGATGTATGATACAAAGGAGGAATCAATGCCAATTAAAGAAACTTTTCCAGATGAGCAATTGTTTGCAATAACAGAAGTACCATGATATGTTGATATAGCCAATTATTTAGCCTCAGGTACTATTCCTTTTCACTATAACTGGACCGACAGAAAGAAATTTTTGAGAGAGGTACACAATTTCTTTTGGGATGATCCCTATGTGTTTAAGTATTTTAAAGATCAAATAATAAGGCGCTGTGTACCTAGTCATGAAATCAGTCAGGTCATCTCATTTTTTCATTTCGAAGCTTATAGAGGGCATTTTTCTTCAAAGAAAATCGCTGCTAAAATTCTACAGTGTGAATTTTATTGGCCCACTCTTTTTAAATATGTGCATGTCTTTTGTCTAAATTGTGACAGATGTCAGATAATGGGGAATATTTCAAAAAGAAACATGATGCCTTTAAAACCTATTTTGATTATTGAGATTTTTGATTGTTGGCGCATTGATTTTATGGGACCATTTCCCCCATCCTTTGGTTATCTGTATATTTTGGTTGCCGTTGATTATGTTTCCAAATAGGTAAAGGCTTTCCCATGTTGGAATAATGATCATCGCACAGTGGTCAAGTTTTTAAAAGAAAATATTTTGTCAAGATTTGGAATTCCTAGAGCCATTATCAGTGATGGGGGAACACATTTTTGCAATAAATTTTTTGAAAATCTCATGAGAAAATATTTGATTTCTTACAAAATATCCACCCCTTATCATCCCCAGACGAGTGGACAAGTTGAATTGGCCAATAGGGAGATAAAATACATTTTAGAAAAAATAGTGAATCTGGACTGCAAGGATTGGTCTTTGAGACTGACTGATGCGCTTTGGACTTACCGTACTACATACAAAACTATTTTGGGAATGTCTCCTTATCGGTTAGTTTATGGTAAACCATGTCATTTGCCTGTGGAATTGGAACATCGAGCATACTGGGCAATCAAAATGATGAATTTTGATATTGACAAAGCAAGTGCATCCCGCAAACTTCAGATTAATGAATTAGAAGAGCTAAGAAATGAAGCATATGAGAATGCTAAGATTGCTAAATCCAGAATAAAAATTTTTCATGATAAGAATATAGTGCGGAAGTCTTTTGAGCCTTCTCAGAAAGTCCTGTTATATAATTCAAGACTCAGGCTATTTCCTGGTAAGTTAAGGTCAAGATGGATAGGCCCCTACATTGTTAAGCAAGTTTTTGAACATAGGGCAGTTGAAATCGAGAATCCATTGTCTGGAAATATCTTTAAAGAAAATGGTTAAAGGCTTAAGCCGTATCATGATAATTTTGTTCAATATGTGAGTTCCATGCAGCTAATGGAACCGGTGTATGTGCTTTAAAAAGTTTTTATAAGTGTTTGATTGTAAATAGTAGTCCTAATCGTTTGTTGTTTGTCTTACAGATTAGGTTTTGCACTATGGATTTGTCTCGCCTCCAGATCTTATTAGCAATTGTCTAATATTTTATTTCATTATGCTATACATTGAGGACAATGTTTAATTTAGGTTGGGGGGAGAGAACAATCCATATTCGTCTTTGTGACTAGCAGACGTTAAAGAACCGGATAGCGAGTCAATTTTCGAGTCAATTTTAAAAAATTCAAAAATTTTCAAAATTTTCAACAGCGCAATTGTTTTAGTTTAGTCTGAGCATCATGCACATTTTTCCAAAAGATATAAATTCTTTGATCATAGCAAAAGCAAGGGTCGTTAGAAAGTTAGAAATTGTCAACAGTCAAGCAAAACCCTTGTGCGGAAAGAGTTCCTTTGCCAAACGCCAACGAGTGAATCATCTCGGTGGTTGTGTGAAGTGTGGTCGTTTAATGCATTTGAGAGAATACAATCAGTGTGCAGAACCAATTTCTGGTCGAGCGTTAGATCGTCTTGATTGGATTAGGCATGAAATTAACCAAGTCACTGGTGTAATTGATTTGGAAGATTCGGATTAAATTAAGGAATGTGTGAAATCAATTTTGTGTAAATATGGTTGTTAGAATAATTGTAGAATAGTAGTTAATGAGGAATGTAGTGTAATGTGGAATGATAGTAGTTTAATGTGTATTTGTGGAATTAAACTGATAATTGAAACTGCAGGAAAATAACTGAAGCACTACGAGTAGAATCAGAGAGATCTTGAGGCTACTCAGAGGACATTTCGGTGGAGGCCCATCTACTTCCTGATTAGAGACATTTCAAGAGATTCCACATTATCACTTATACTACTATCTTTCTTGAACACTTTTATTTTATGCATTTTCATTTCAGTCTTTACATTTTGAATGTTGTTTTGAATTTGGTTTTTGAATTAATCTAGTTTATGTTTTTGGTTAAATTTTTTTAAGTTGGAATGCATATTTTATGTGATTCACATTACAATTAGGTATTATTCTTATGCTTTGCAGGGATACCCTTAACCCGATTGCACGGGATTTTCATATAGTAGTTGTGCACTATCCTAATATTTTCCTAGAAACTCATTATTCTGAACACGTAAAATTCCTTATTTTTAGAAATTTTTTGAAATATTACACTCCTTTATTTAGCTTACATATGTAGTGGAGATGAAAAACCTATTGTAGATTTCGAGCCAATCCTCCTTGGAGAGATATTTTACAATTACTCAAGTAAGAATTTTCGATTCAGCGATAAATTTCATTGAATAATCTCATTATTTTCGTTTTGATTAGCACTCATTGAATTACATGGTTAGCATTTTCCTTAAATTTTTAATTCGTAACTATGCAGGTGTATGATTTCTGGAAAATGATCTTAGGCCATCTTTGATTTAATTTTGAGCATTAGCCATTTCTTTTACAAAATTATATCCCTAGTTAGCCATGATTGAGCCTAAAAATTATAATTTCTTTTTCATAAAACCCGTAAGTAAACCGAGCCATAGAAAAAATATATTTGACATATCCTTGCTATCTAATTTTCTTGCACCCTCTTTTGAAGTCAATGTGATACGAAAAGCAAGAGCAAAAGAAAAGGAAGAAAAGAGCAAAGAAAAGAAGATGGTGATTACTGTTCAAAGAAATAAAAAAATTCTATGGAAGAAAGCAAGACAAAGAAAGAGAAAGAAAGAAAGAAAAGAGCCAAGAAAGTGAAAAATGAGAAAAAAAATAAAAGAATGGAAATACCATGTATGCGAAAGTTTTGAAAAAGGAAAGAGGTGTGCCACAATACACAAGAAATGATAGTTTTTGAATACCATTGACGTCGTTTCTTAAACCTTAAACCCATGGCCACGATATAACCCTATTAAAGTCCTTTTTGATTCCAGAAGTCATGCATGTGTATTATTTCCACCTATTCATGGGAAAGGGGAAGTGTTGATTCTGTGTTTGATGTTGTGTTAATATTCTTTCATGAGATTATGCCAAATTCTAGTTTATTCAAATAACCGTTCTTTTGATATATTACAAGTGAAATTATTTGCTTTGTTAACAATATTCTTATCACATGTGATTTTTGAGTGATAGTCACTATAACAAGAGTGTGTTTTTGTCGAGTGATTTCCAGGAAATGATTGACATCGAGGCGAAGTCTTGTACAACAAAGTAAAGGGTGGTGATATTTTTTAAGTGATTTTTGAGATAATGGAATCATTGCACACACACATGAGTTTTTCTGAAAATATATGGATAATGTCACATCTAATGTGTTACTCTTATAGTGATCAGGGAAAAGAGGTATTCTGGAAAATCAGAGGAATGGTGATTTAATTTTATCTGTGAAAAATATGAATTGAAGTTTGTAGGTAGCTTCACTGAAAACATTCATGAGACAAAACTCGTCCACTAGGGATTACCTAGGGGTTTAACAGCTTGTTGCATATGCTAAATGCAATCGTGAATTCTACAAAAGTGATTTTGTTCTATTATTTATTTTGATTACTAGGGACTAGTAATGTTTAGGTTGGGGGTGTGATTAACCCTAATTAGTGCATTAATGAATTAGATTAAAAGGTTCATTATGATAGTTAAATACGTTAAAATAGTCGAAGTAAGTGAAATTAAGGTTAGTGCGTAAATTAGTGTTAATGCGTTAATTGTCTTATTTTTCAGGGTTTTGTGCATAAATACCTCAAAGTAAAGGGGAGCAAATTGTCAAAGTCAAATCAACAGGGGGTCAAAGTGTAATATCATCAAGGATCAAATCCACACTAATTCGAGAGGGTTAGCACCGTCCGGACGGTGGGCAAACCGCCTTAAGTTATCCTTGCCTCCTATTGGCCAGTTTATGTAGCAAGGCCTCTGATTGGCCAGTTCTAGCTTCTGCTACCTCAAGTGCCCCTTCCAGCTTCTATAAATAACAGCCTCCTGTTTCATTTTCAGCATTCGTCGAAGGGGAAATCCAAAGAGAGTGGAGGGAAGTCAGGAGAGTTCAGAGCATCGCCAGTAAATTCAGAGAGTCAGAAACAGTCAGTGAGTGAGAGAGAGTCAGAAACAGTACATAGAAGCCCTGCCAAACTACTTCCAACCAGCTTTCTAGCCGAAGCTTTTCTTTCTTCTACATTTATGTTATTCCTTTTTACTTGGAGGGTTGAACCTCTTCCACTTTTGTGCCCTAATCGGTATTAAGAGTGGCTGTGTTTCAACTATTCCTCGGGGAATGAGTGTTTGTATTTTGTTTTGTATTGTAATAGAACTATATTGCACCTCTTGCTTGTCTATAGCAATGGGCGTGAGTAGTCCACTTTTACCCTTCAGTGAAGGGTGAACTTATGCACTTTATTGTTTGAGTTATGAAAATGCCGATGTTATAACTATACTTTAATGTTATATATACTTCCCATATTGATGGATGGTTTACATTTATAACATGCTCATGGTTATGAACACCGAGCGGTACCTAATGCTATATACCATACTATCTATTAATTACGTACTTCATGCATGATACAGTGATGTACGTGATTGGGCTTTATGTAACAGTTGATTGATTGGTTATAAACGGGTTAAGTCTCGGCATAGCCAATGCTTTCGATTCAATGCATAAACCAGAATCTCATCATCAGTGAATCATCAACCTGCTGGTTGAATAATTGTAGTATTCCTTCTGAATGGCTTGCCTTCTGGTTTACTATAGTTGTTTAACTGATGCATGGTACAGAGATGCTGATTGAGTAATTCAAGTATTCCTCATGAATGGCTTGCCTTCTGGTTTACTTGGATTATTTGATTGTTGCATTGAATATATACCTGCCGGCTAACCTAATCAGTTACTGGATACGGTTTAATATACATCATACCTACCGGTTGACTTTCCAGTAAAATGGGGGTTAATTGTTGTTAGGTGGCATTTCCAGAACTTAGCCAATATAATGCATATGGAATCCCTGAACTGAAGAGTATCTTTTAAGTATCGCATTTCCACAGTTTTAATTAATTTTGTTTTAATTGTTCTAAGCTCACACCACAAGCTATTTCTACTACATTTTGTACATGTAACAACTTCACCGTTTCTGTTTTGATTTCCAATATTAGCTCCCTGTGGGTTCGACCTCGGACTTAAACCGAGTATTATATTGCAATTTTGACCACTTATACTTGAGTGTATACAACTATTCAGATCGAATGTGAGTCATGGAGGTCACTCAAGAAGAAGCCCTTGAACCCCCTAGCTATTTTGCCCAGGGGATCTACAATACCTTTACCGATGCTGATATTTCTTGACTTCACTCCAAATTCTGCATCCCTAACTTCATCTTACTGAGAACCCCTAGTGGCAACGAAATAGCTTGCAATTATTGTGAAGGGAAGGTCTGCATGTATGAAGCATCCTTAAATTCTGGATTAAGATTTTCTTTTCTTCCTTACAATCGTCAATTCTTGTCTTTCTTGAATATTGCTCTTGCCCAACTCACCCCAAATATTTGGAGGTCTCTAATTGGCCTTGGTGCCTTGTGGAGCTCTACCCATGGCATTGGAGAGGTCCTCCATTCCTTTCAAATTAAGTTGGGTACTGGACCAAGTTTGGGCTGGTACAATTTAACGAAGAAGGCTGGCAGCACTGATCTGCTGCCTAAAATTCCTTCCCCCGCCAAAGAATGAAAGGATTGTTTCTTCTTCATTTCTGGTTTTGGATGGGAATTCGATCCCTCTGAACCTCTAGTTGCGAACTCTGCAATGTTTCTCTACAAATGGGGCGTTATGCCTTCCTCTGCCTTTGGTAAGGTTCTTACCTCGTCTTCTTGAATTCCTTTTTAAATTCAAGATACCAAGAATTAAGAGATTCTAGTCTTTGTAGTTAACATCTCTTATTTGGGTGAAGAGATTCTTAACAGAGTTGCTGTGGCTCAAAGCCACAATCTTAAAGAATTCGAAAGCTCAGTTTTAGAGGCCAATCTGCATAAATTGAAGATGAGACCTAAACCTCCCGCTCTTGCTGTCGTTCCTCTAAAAAGTAAATTCTCTATTTTATCTGTTTATGTCTTTGCTATGTTTCAAATTTTCCTCTCATCTTGTGAGATTTCTACGGCAGGCTTGGCTTCCCAGCTTGAAAAAAAAGCTAGATAGAGAGGCTCTCAGGAGTGTGAGAGCCAAGCAGAAGGAAGGATTCATCAGCCATCCTTTGCAAATTTCAAAGAGGCTAATGTCCAGAGATTCCCCTGCTTCCTAGTTGTCTCTAGCAGTTTCTAGCTCCAAGGAACCCAACAATTTGGAGTCTTCCCCAGATGTTCCTTTAACCAAGAAAAGGAAGACTATTGAGGGCAAATTGCATGCCTATGCTCCTGGCGACATTTCAGCTCTTGAGACCAAAGCCACTACCTCGTTAGTCTAGAGCGGTAAAGAATTCGCTGTGAAGTGGTTTCAATATGTTATCCTAGGGGCTGAGTTGGAGAAGATAGTGAATATGAGGTCCTTGAAAGTCTTTGAGTCCATGGCTCATCACTTTGGGAATGCAGTACTTATCTCCCCTATTTTCCTTATCCTTCCATGTTCTTATCCTAATAGGTACTCTCTTTATTTTAGCTGGCTCTTCTTGGTTCAGCAATGAGCTATCTGACTTTTATGAAAGAGGATCCCATCAAGAAGCAGGTGGAGAAAACTCTTTCTGAGACTCTGTCTTCGAAACAGATTCTTTATTCTCATGAAAAGGAGTTTGGGTTTGTACAAGCTGACTTAGATAATATCAAAAACTCCTTAGAGATTGAGAAAGCTATGAAGAGTGGTCTGGTGGAGGCTTTAAGGAGGGCCCAGGAAGAAGCTAAGAAGGTCAAGAATGCTGAAAAGGATAATGGCCAACCAGCTTTGCTCCCTGAATGATGACGCCAAAGCTGCCATAAAGAAAGCTGTTGATGAAGCAGTAGAGAATTTCAAGAAGTCTTCTGAATTCTCAAGCTTGGGATGAGCTATTGGGATGCTGGTTTTGAAGATTTTCGCCAGCAAGCTATGGTGCTTTACCCCAATATATGTTTTTCCATCATTCAACTTAACTCCTATGTCCTAGCTTCTACTCTGCTGTTCTTCCAGCTGCCTCCTTTGCTACCCCCTTGTTGAGGAGGGTGAAGGTGATTTTGATAAAGAAGATTCCTCGCCAAAGGATGACAAGAATTAGCTTTATGAGAGACTGTTCTACTTTCTCTTTTTTTTTTTTGACTTACGAGTTTTCTGTACATAAAATTTTAACTCAGTAATGAAAGTAGCTTAGTAGTTTCTGAAAATTGCTCTTTCTTTATATTGCTTTTATTTCGGCTATTTTTGTTTAGTTAATTTTTGGGCTTTTTAATTGCCTTTATTCCGAGGTCAAGCTTATCGGGTTTCCCACCCTGGCAATTTTCCTCTGTACTCTGTATCGAGAGTATTTTGCTGATTTTGAAGTATTGTGAACTATTTGATAGGTGGTTAACCAAGTTAGTCTCCCGTAAACCTAGGCGAGGCTAGGTCTTTTTGATCCAGTGAATGGAAGGCCTCTTAGCTTTCCTATTTCTTTTTCTTTTTCTTTGTTTGAGATAGACATTTTTTCAGAGGTGCTATTCTCTTTCTAACCTTTTTAACTAAGGTGCCTTCTTTCTGAAAGCCTGGTTTCCTCAAGATCGAACTTTCTTGAGGTTTTTTTTTTTTGACATGAGATTCGCTCAAAGGATTTCCAAACATACATCCTTTATTGATAACTTTCCTTACAAGAATTTTTTTGCCACAAGGCTTATTACAAAAGAAATCAAAGTAAGAAAGTTGAGCTATCATGCTTTATTTATGCTTTTAGAAAGCTATCCTCACTGATAGTACTTCTTAAGATGTTCGGTATTGCAAGCATGTGTTAGCTTCCTTCCATCCAATGTTTGTAGCTCATAAGTTTTGGGCCTTATCATTTGAGTAACTTGATAGGGCCCTTCCCAATTTGTACCCAGTTTTCCATGCTTAGGATCCTTGGAGGATTGGGTTACCTTCTTCAGGACCAGGTCTCCTTAGGCAAACTTACGGATTTTGACCTTTCTGTTGTAATAGCAGGCAATTTGGGCCTGGTAAGCTGCCAATTTGATTTGAGTTACTCCTTTCTTTCTTCCAAGAGATCTAGGTTATTGCGAAGCTGTTCTTCATTCTCCTCCCCATTGCAATGTTGAATTCTAAAAGTTCTTATCTCCATTTCGGTTGGGATTACTACCTCTGTTTTGTAGGCGAGGCAAAATGATGTTTTCCATGTTAAAGTTCTAACTGTCGTGCGATATGCCCATAGGATTCGGGGTAGTTCCTCTACCCATAGTCCCTTTGACTCCTTCAAGCGGGTTTTGGTTCCTTGCACGAGTGTTCTGATGGTCACCTTTGTTTGGCCATTAGTTTGAGGGTGGCCTGGGGAGGAGTAATGATTGCTGACTCCATATTCGGAGCAGAATTCTATGAATGGATCATTATCAAACTGTTGCCCATTATCCGGCACCAAAAAATGAGGTATCCCAAATCGGCAAAGTATAGGCTTCCAAAAGAAATCTTGAAGTCTCTTCTCTATGATAGTGGTCAAGGGTTTTGCCTCGGCCATTTGGTGAAATAATCGATCGCCACAGCTACAGATCGATTTTGCCCCTTCCCGACTAGTAAAGGTCCAACTATGTCAATGCCCCCTTAGGCAAATGGCTAAGGACTTGTCATAGGAGAAAACTCATGTGAAGGTTTCTTTGACACGTTGGCAAATCTCTGACAACTATCATTGGTTTTTGTAAATTGTATGGCATCCTTCTGCATGGTTGGCCAATAGTACACTTGACAGAGTGTTTTGTAAGCCAGAGCTCGCCCCCCTAGGTGATTCTCACATTCTCCTTCTTGAATATCTCCAAGAACATACTAAGCTTCCTCTTTCTCCAAACAACATAAATAAGGAGCAAGGAAACCTCTTTTATATAAAAATTCGTCCATAACAGAGTACCTTGTAGGTTTTTGGTGGAGCTTCTGTGCCTTAGTCCTCTCATAGGGGATTATCCCATTTGTTAATACTGAACGATAAGGAAGGTCCACCCCTTCTCTTATTGGGTGACATTGACCTCTGCCTCAACCTCGTCGATGCTAGGTTTAGGAAGGAGCTCCACAGGGATTACACTTGGGAGCTCATTATGAAATGATGAAGCCAAGCGAGCTAAAGAATCAGCATGAGCATTTTCAACTCTGGGAATCTGCTTGATGTTAAAGGCTTCTAGATGAGATATACACTTAGTAACCTTGGCTAAGTATGCAGCCATCCTGGTATCTTTGGTCGCGTACTCTCCTTTAATCTATTTAACAATTAGTTGGGAATCTACCTTTACTAGGAGGTTTTTGACTCCATGTGACAATGCCAACCTCAATCCAGCGAACAGAGCTTCATATTTTGCCTCATTATTTGAAGCTCCAAACCCGAATCTTAAGGCATACTCTATTCTGAATTGATCCAGGGAAACTAGGATTACTCCTGGCCCTACTCCCTCGGCATTTGATGAACCATCGGTAAAGTGGATCTAGCTCTTTTGTCTCAAGCTTTTTGACAACTGGACCCCTTGATAGCTGTTCTTGGCTGATAATTTATATCAAACTCACCCAACTCAATGTCCTATTTAGCGAGCCTTCCAGAGATTTCTAGTTGCTATAAAACTTGCCAGATTGGAGAGTTAGTCATGACAACGATTAGGTGAGCTTGGAAGTATGGGCGCCTCTTTTGTGATACAGTGATCAGTGCCAAAGCTACTTTCTCTAGCCATGAATACATGACTTCTGCTCCTTTCAGGACATGGCTAGTATAGTACACTGAATTCTAAACTCTTTGTTCTTCTCTTATCAGAGCAGAATTGATGGCTTCATCTAAAACAGCTAGTTAGAGCTACATAATCTTTTTTTCAACTGGCGTTGATAATAATGGGGGTGCCCCCAAATATTGCTTTAGCTTTCTGAAAGTTGCAGCACATTCAAGAGTCCATTCGAAAGGTTTCTTCAACGTTTTAAAGAAAGACAAACATTTATCACTGGCCCACGATACATACCTATTAAGTGCTGCTACATGTCTAGTAAGACACCACATTTCCTTAATATTTTGAGGTGGGTGCATATCCATCAGAGCTTAGATTTTTTTTTGGATTTGCCTTAATTCCCCTTTGAGACACCATGAAATTTTCCTGAGGATACCCCAAAAGCCCGTTTCACGGGGTTCAACTTTATCTTGTGCTTCCTTAAGACCTAGAAAGCTTCCTGCAACTTGTTTACATGGTCCTAGCTTCTTGGATTTTTACCAACATGTCATCAACATAAACCTCCATGCTTTTCCCAATAAGGTTCTTGAGAATGTGATTGACCAAACGTTGATAAGTAGCATCGGCATTCTTTAGGCCAAAAGACATGACCTGGTAGCAATACAACCCCTGCTTTGTGACAAATGAGGTCTTCTCTTGGTCGTCTGGGTGCAAGCGGATTTGATTACCCTTAGAATGCATCCATAAAGTTGAGAAGTTGGAAACCTCTTGTTGTATCTACCAAGAGGTCAATCCTGGGAAGTGGAAGCAGTCCTTCAGGCACGCCTTATTCAGGTCCGTGAAATTTATGCAAAGCCTCCATTTTTCATTGTGTTTCTTTACGAGCAAATCCTTGGCTATCCATTCTGGATAGTGGACTTCCTGAATTGACTTTGCTTGTTGGATTTTTTGCACTTCCTCAACAATTGTCTTGGCCCTTTTAGGGGTAAAAACTCTTCTCTTCTGCTTAAATGAGGGATCCACATTGAGTTTGTGGACTATCACCTGTAGATCTATGCTTGGCATATCCTCATGACCCCAAGAAAAGACATCTTCATTCTCTTGCAAGAGCTTCTCCACCTCATTTTTAATATGAGGGGAAAGTTTGGAACTCACATACGTAATTTGGTCAGGTTCCCCTCTCGAGATCACTGGAACCAGCTGTTCATTAGGGCGTGCTCTCTCTGGGTCTTCCAGATCTCTAGGATCTAGGTTATCCACCTGGCAAGTTTCAGAAACCTGGGAGGACCTTGCTGATGCGACATAACATTTCCTTGCTATGGTCTGATCTCCTTGGACCTCTCCAATACCTTGACTTGTTGGGAATCATAAGAGAATGTGATAAGTTGACGGTACTATTTTGAGGGCATTAAGGGTTGGCCACCCCAATATCATGTTATAGGCTAAAGGGCAATCCATTACTATGAAATTTACTATGAGCGTCTGCTAGTAGGGAGATTTCACTAAAGTAACAGGACTTAAAATTGGCCGTTCTAGATAGGCTCTTTCTCCAAAGAAACCTACCAAAAGGGCCTTGAGAGGGTGGAGCTTTGAATTCCTTTGCCCAATTAAAGGAAGATGATGTCTACAGAACTGACACTGTCTACCAGGACTTTTTGAACCGTATGATTAGAAACAACTACAAAGATCACCAGAGGATCATCGTGTGGAGTGGGGACTCCCTTGAGATCTTCATATGTGAATGTGATGGGAGGATTTCTACGGGAAATCTTTCCTAGTTGAACAAGGTTGATTTCTTCCTCCGATACCTGAGCTTTCTAGGTGTAAGATTTCCTTGCCGAGTGCTTTACCCCCTGAAACAAATCCTCTAGAGATTACCTTGATTCCCCCCATTAGTTGCTGATGTTCTCGAGGCTCTTAAGGGGCTCTTTCTTCTCGGTGGTTCCTTTCTACAAATCTTCCAAGGTACCCCTTCTGGATCAGATCCTCAATCTAATTTCAAAGGGTGAAACAATCTTCGGTATCATGCCTGTGGTCATGGTGAAAATGGCAATACTTATCTCTGTCTCATTTTTTGGGAGGTATTCTGAGCTTTCCAGGACATTTCAGGAGGTTTTCATTTTGCATGTGAAAGAGGATTTGTTCAACTAAAGCGTTCAGAGGAGTGTACGCCTAGGCCCTTGCTGTAGGTAAGCGGGGGCCTAACCTATCCCTGGATGGGACACGATCAGCTTTCCCATTCTTCAAAGTACCTAATTTGTTTGACTTTTCTTGGCCCTTTATCTTCTTCTTAGAGGTAGAGCCTTTCACACCTTTCATCTCATTGACTCCTCCGCATTTATATGGATCTGTGCTCTAGAAAAGAGCTCCACCATAGTTCTAGGGGAATGTTTATGCATAGAGAAATAGAACCTAGAAGACCTGAGTCCGCTTATAAAGGTTGTCAAAGCCATCTTGTCATCGACATCACCTATTTGGAGGGACTCTTCCATAAAGCCTTGCTATGTACTGCATGAGAGTCTCTTATTTCGTCTATTTGATGTTGAGGAGAGAAGTGGCATATTTCTTGTGAGTCCTTCCTCCATTGAAATGGAAAATAAAGGATTTGTTGAGCACCAAGAAGGATCCAATAGACTTGGTAGAGAGCCTATTGAACCAAAGATGAGTTGTTCCCTTCAATGTGGTAGGGAAAGCTTTGCACATAATGACATTGGGGACGTTGTGCAATAACATGAGAGATTTTTATGTTTCCAAATGATCCAAAGGATCCTTCTTACCATCGAAAGTTTTGATAGTCAGTTTCTTGAACTTGGATGGGAAAGGGCAGTTGGTGACATCCTGAGAGAAAGATGACTCGAGCCTTTGAACCTGTGTTTCCACTATTTCTTAAGCTTGAGCTTTCTCGGTGTTCAACACATCTCCAATTTGATCGTTCACCTCCTTGAAATTTTGATTCAAAGAAATGACTTCTTCAATACATTGTAGAGAATCATTTTGACAACACTCATCCACCAAGTTTGGTTCATAGCTGGGGTAAGCCCCTTTAGAATGAAGATACTTATTTCCTTGTTGATTTTGAGGACCAACAAGGCTTTGCAAAAGTTTTTGAATTTCTTGGGTTTGTTGAGCCATGCCTCCAATGGCTTGTTTTATCTAATCCATATTCCTTTTAAGATTGAGAGTCCATTGGACCTCCTGATGCCTATTGAGGTGAGGAGGGCCTGGTTCTGAGATTTTAACCCCAACATTCCCTTGAGTAGGCTGTTCTTTGGTATGGTTGTCTTGATTGGCATTCATGGCTCTGGTTGACATCATCCACTGGTGTATATCAAAATCGAGAAACAACTTCGGTTATCAAGCCGTTTCCCATAGAGGCTGCCAAACCGTTCGAGTAAAAAATGTGTCCAACTATTCTGAAAGCTTTTGAGGCTGATCTAGGCCTGGCTACACCTTTCCCGAGCTCTGTGTGAGGTTTTCGATTACTGTGGTACCTGAAAAGAAAGTCAGAGACCGGAGGGGTGCTCCGGGGGTCGACCCTCCGATACTTAAGTCAGTATTTGAGAATTTTAAGGTGCAACAATTTAACTGCGCTTAGTGTGCTTACCTTGGTCTTACTCCAGGGGTCCCATTTTATAGTATTTGAGAGGTGTTCCAGGGCGAGTGGACTCTAGGATCTCATAGTAGTTTGAATTTGACTGATCTCCTTTCGGTTGAGGAGTCTTGGCTTCTATGGACTTTATCCCTTGTTGGGATAACCATCCAGAGTGCTAGTTGTGCTTGGAGTCCGTTTGATCAAGCGGATAAGGCTTGTTGAGGGTATGGTCTTATCCTTATCCCTTGACCGCCTTATATTCCCCATAATAGTTAAACAAATCTACAATTTTAGTGGGTCTTTGGCTGATAAGGTTCCTAAAAATTCAGGATAAGCTTTACCATCCTTCTAGTTTCCACCAGGTTGGGGAAAACTGATTATCTAAGTTCATTACTCCTCCAGCTTTCCTTTCTTGCTAATAGGTCAACCAACGACTACATTTATAAAGGTAATGCCAGCTAGGACCTTTCCCTTAGTTGAGATTAAATTCTCCCCATCACACTTGCCACAAGAGTAGAGAGGCAAACTACCTGGGTGGAAAACCCGATAAGCTTGACCTCCAAATAAAGGCAATTAAAAATCCAAAAAATCAGCAAGGAAAAAAGTAGCCAAAGCAAGAGTGCTATAAAGAAAGAGCAGTTTATAGAAACTATCAAACTACTTTCATTACTGAGTTAAAATTTTGTTTACAAAAAAAAATCAGAAATCTAAAAAAGAGAGTAGAACAACCTCTTATAAGCCAAATCCTCGCCATCCTTTGGTGAGGAATCCTCCTTATCAGAATCGCCTTCACATTCCTCAATAGAAATAGTAGAAAGGGGGGTAGCAAAGGAGGTAGTTGGAAGAGCAGCAAAAGTAGAAGCTGGGACAGAGGGGTCAATCTGGATGCTGGAAAAATTAATATTGGGGTAAAGCGTCATAGCTTGTTGGCAAAAATCTTCAAAGCCAACATCCCAGTAGCTTATGCCAAGCTCGAGAAATTCAGAAGACTTTTTGAAATTCTCTATTGCTTCATCAACAGCTTTCTTCATGGCAGCTTTGGTTTCATCATTCATAGAGGAAAGCTGGTTGGCCATATCCTTCTCAGTTTTTCTAGCCTTCTTGGCATCTTCTTGGTTCTTCCTCAAAGCCACCTCCAGACCACTCTTGGCAGATTTCTAGATCTCTAAGGAGTTTTTGATATTATCTAAGTTAGCTTGCACAAACACTAACTCCTTCTCGCTAGAATAAAGAATATGCTTCAAAGAAAAAGTCTTAGAAAGAGCTTTCTCCAGCTGCTCCTTAATGGGGTCTTCTTTCATAAAAGTCAGATAGCTCATTGCAAAACCAAGAATGACCAGCTAAAACAAAGAAAGTCCATTTTAGAATAAGAGCATGGAAGAATAGGGAGAAGAAGGGAGATATGTACTACATTTCCAAAGTGACGAGCCATGGACTCAAAAACTTTCAAAGATCCCATCTTCACTATCTTTTCCATCTCTGACCCTGGGAAAATATCTTGAAACCACTTCACAACAAATTCTTTGTCACTCCAGACTGTAAGAACTGAAGTAGGGGCATGCAGCTTGCCCTCAATAGTCTTCCTTTTCTTGATTAAAGGAATATTTGGGGAAGACTCTACATCGATGGGCTCCTTGGAGCTAGAAACTGCTAGGGGTGACTTGGAAGCAGGGGAGTCACTAGACCTCAGTCTCTTTGAAATTGGCAAAGGAGAGGTGCTGAATCTTTCCTTCTGCTTGGCTCTCACACTCCTAAGAGCCACTCTATCCAGCTTTATATCAAGTTGAGGAGCTAAGCCTGCAATAGAAATCTCACAAGATGAGAGAAAAAATTGAGACAACGCGTAAACACGAACAGATAAAATAAAGAACTTACTTTTCAAAGGTACAACAACAAGAGCGGGAGGTTTAGGTCCCATCTTTAATTTATGCAGATTGGCTTCTGTAACCAAGCTGCTGAATTCTTTAAAATTGTGGCTTTGAGCCACCACAACTCTGTCAAGAATCTCTTTACCCAGGTATGATAATTTAATTCCAAAGACTAGAATCGTTTACTACTTGGTTTCTTGAAATAAAAAGGAAATTCAAGAAAACAAAGCTAGAAACTTACCAGAGGTAGAGGAAGGCATTACGCCCCATTTGTAGAGAACCCTCGCAGGGTTTGCAACCAGAGGTTCAGAGGGATCGAAATCCCATCCAGAACCAAAAATGAAGAAGAAGAGATCTTTCCATTCTTTGGCAAGGGAAGGAATTTTGGTCAGCAAATCAGCACTGCCAGCCTTCTTCATCAAATAGTACCAGCCCAAGCTTGGGCTAGTACCCACCTTAATTTGAAAGAAGTAGAGAATCTCTCCAACATTGGAAAAAATGCCAACGCCATGAGTAGAGTTCCATGAGGAACCAAGCCAAATCAACACCCTCCAACTAATTGGGGGTGAGTTGGGCAGGAGCAATGTTCAAGAAAGACAAGAATTTGTGAACATAAGGAAGAAAAGGAAATATGAATCTAGAATTAAAGGCTACTCCATACATATAGACCTCCTCTTCATGATAATCGTAAGCTCTTTCATCCCCACCAGGCGCTCTTAGTAGGATGGAATAAAAAATGAAAAATTTAGAGCGAAGGTATGAAAGATTAGTGTCGATAATGGAACTACAAACCCCATGGAAAAGTAACTAGGGGTCTCAAGGGCCTCTCCTCGAATATCCTCCATAAGTCTAGCTTATTCTATTCCCGCCTCTTGAGCCAAGAAGGAGGGAATTTCTGATGATGATTTTTCAGAAGCCATAGAAAGCAAGAATAACAAGGAAGGGAAAAAAGGTAAGTGTTTTTGATTTGGGAAAACCTAAAAGGAGAATAGATAGCTCATTTTTTAGGAGAGAGATCAAAGAGGAAATGAAAACTTTGTCTATCCAAAGGCCCTAATTGCCCTTTAAATAGGCCAAGAGATGGCGGTTACAAAAACCCTGCTTACCTCATCTGAAGAGACACACAATTAATGCGCTTAAAAAATCGGAGGTAACAATTAGATTTTCAACAGGAGGAAATCTCCACCAGCTTGGAAAATCTAATTAGGGGCAATTGATGGGGGAAAATTTAATCTCAACTAAGAGAAAGGTCCTAGTTTGCACTACCTTTAGAAATGTAACCATTGACTGATATGTTAGTAAGAAATGAAAGTTGGAGTAATGAGCTAAGATAATCAGTTTTTCCCAACCCGGTGGAAACCAGAAGGATAACAAAGCTTATTCCTAATTTTTAGAAACCTTATCTTCCAAAGAATCATTCAAATAGCGTATTCGTTTAGATACTATGAGGAAGAAAAGGTAGCCAAGGGATAAGGATAAGATCAAACCCTCGGCAAGTCTCATCCACATGATCAAACAAACTCCTAGCACAGCTAGGACTCTGGATGGTTATCCCAACAAAGGATAAAGTCCATAGAAGCCAAGACTCTTCAGCCGAAAGGAGATCTGGCAAATTCAAACTTCCAAGAGTGCCAAGAGTCCACTCTCTCTAGAACACCTATCAAAATACTATAAAGGGGGACCTTCGGGGTAAGACCCAGGTAAGCACACTGAGCCCAGTTTAATTGCTGCACCTTAATTTCCCAAATATTGACTTGAGCATCGAAGGGTCGACCCCTAAAGCACCCCTCTGGTCTTCGACTTTCTTTTCAAGTACCATAACTGCCGAAAACCTCACCTAGAGCATGGGAAAAGGTGTAGCCAGGCCCAGATCAACCTCAAACAACTTTGAGAACAGTTGGACACAATTTTTACTCCAATAACAAGTATGATGAATGTGGGTTCTTATATGATGATTGTGTTGATGTTCACTTTTTTTTTGGTTAGGAGTGGACCTGGGGAAATGTGGGAAGCCTGTTATAACAAGCATTCATCATCATTTGTTTTTTCAGATGCATTATTCATTTTAGGCACAGGTTTTGTAAGCAAGAATGTGTTGTTCTGTGCGTTTCTCCTATGTCATGTGTGCACCTTGTGTCTGGGTAGCTAGTGTTGATGATCACAGAAGAGGGAAAAGTTAGGGTTTATATTGGTAATTTATTTACGGTATATGTGGATCAAGATTTGGGAGTAATGTGATGGAAGGGTGCTCGATAAAAGATGACATAACCTTTCTGGTGAAACAGGCAGTTCAGGAAATTGCTGCGCATATTTCACTTTCTTAATTTTCATGGAGTATGGGTTAGGGTGTTTATAAGGTGTGGGGACCCTCTGGGGAGAGGATGCATTTGTTGTAGTGAGTTATGTCCTTAGTTTTTGTAGTGCAATTCCAGTTTTGTCTTGGAAGATGAACATGCATTTCATTGGGCCTTAGTTTGATGTGCAGTTGGTTTAAATTCCATCAATTGTTTTACCTGTGGTTGCTAGCTTTCGAACCTACTCTTAATTCAATTATAAGTTCATTGTATAAAATTGTTATAGCCACCTGATCGAATCCTACCAGGTTATTGAAATATTGTTTAATTCAAATATCAATTTCCTTACAAAGCTTATTGTTTAGAATTTTTGTCTGCTTAATTAATGAGCTTGATATGGCTGCAAGTGACCTATACTTACATGAGCTTGATGTTGTTGCAATTGACCTATACTTACACGAGCTTGATGTTGCTGCAAGTGACCTATACTTACATGAGCTTGATGTGGCTGCAGCTACCTGATGAATGAAATTAATTTTTATTTGAAGCATTGTCTGAAGCATTTCATTAGGTTATTTGATGTAAGTATTGAGAGTTTCCGTTGCATAGGGAAACATTGTGACTATAGGTTTTTTATCTTTGTATTTGTTATTGAGCTCTGATTATTCCCTCTTTGAACGAAGCCTGTATGTGTATGCCATTATGAAATGCTTAAGTTGTGTGGATAGGTAATTGTTCCTGTGTTTTACTCTTGGTCTCTATTAGAATAAACTTTTTTAATTTTTGAAGAAATAGATAGAAAACGAAATACTCTTTCTGTTAATAGTGAGCTCTAATTTTCTTCATCTTTTCAACAACAATGGTTTATTATGCTTTTATGAAATCCTTAATTTCTTATGGTACATTATCTTTGCTAGAAACACAACAGGTTCCATAACTTAGATGACATGCCTCCAGGGGTGACCGGGGAGCCATTTTTGAGATTTTTTTATTGGGGTAAGTGCCATTATTGAGATGTTCAACCAACGAGAATTCTGTTTGACATATTTTTGCTCATGTCATTAGCATTAGAACTGCGAAAGACGAGAATAGAATGCGACTATTAATTGTATATTGCTTTGGTGTACTTTACCATATACATGAGGAGGTTGATTTATAGTACAAGAGAGTAGTGATGTTTCCTACTCTAATCGAGGTGGGACAAACATATAAGCATTAACATCCCTCCTCAAACTCAAGTTGGGATCGAAGATGCCAACTGGAGTTTGCAAAACAAATCGTGGCGGCGACCAGGTGGATGAGCCTTTATGAAGATATCAACCAGTTGATTAGCCGAAGCAACTGGAAAAAGATGAAGAGTGCCATCCTGTAGGTGAGGACGCACAAAATGACAATTGATCTCAATTCACTTTGTTCTCTAATGAAAGACATCATTGTAAGCAATAACACTATGGTTATCACAATAAAGATTAGAGGGTAATTGGAGGATGGCCGGGAGGTCACCGAAGGTTGGTAGGAGTAGATTAGAACATTAATGGAAGATGGCCAGAGCAGGTCAGAACCTCAACGAAAAATGGCCGGAGCAGTTCAAAATGTAACTGGGACATAGCCGAAGCAGATCAAAACATCACTGGAGGATGGCCTAAACAGATCGAAACATCGTCGGTAGATAGCCAGAGCAAGTCAGAACCTTTATTGGAAGATGGTCGGAGAAGGCCAGAATGTCGCCTAAAGATGGTTGGAGCAGATCAGAACTTTGCAAAAAGGTGGTCGAAATAGATCGGAATGTCACCAAAATATGGCCAAAACAGATCGAAACTTCACTGGAAGATGCCCAGAGTAGGACAGAACCTTGCCGAAAGATGGCTGGAGCAGGTTAAAATCTCGAGCCTGAAGATGGTTGGTGCAAGTCGAAACCTTGTCGAAAGATGGTCGGATCAAGTCGAAACCTTGTCGAATGATAGCCGAAGCAAGTCAGAACGTTGCTAGAGGGTGGCCAAAAAGTCATCGGAGGATGATCGGGGCAGGTTGAAACGTCGCTAGAGGGCTACCAGAAGGTCGTCAGAGGACAGCTGGGGTAGGTCGAAATGTGGTCGAAGGATGATCGAAAAGTTGTCAGAGGCTGATAGAGGATGGCCGGGAGGTGATTGAAACATCACCAGAAGATGACCGAAATGTCGTCGTCGAATAGCCAAAGGATGGTCGGGACAAGTAAAAGCATCGCTGAAGGGCGATCGAAACGTCATCGGAGGACAGTCGGGGCAGGTCAGAACTTTGTCAGAGGATGACCAAAAAGTTGTTAGAGGGTAGTCGGAGGCCGTCAGAGGATGGCCAGGAGGTGACCAGAACATAACCAGAGGATGACCAGAACGTCGGAGGAGGACAACCAGATGATGGCCGGAGCAGGTCAGAAAGTCGCCGGCGGGCGACCAAAAGGTCAATGGGGGATGGCTGGGGCAGGCCAGAACGTCATCGGAGGGCGACTAGAAGGTCGTCGGAGGACAGCTGGGGTAGTTGAAACGTCGTCAGAAGACAACCAAAGGTTGCTAGAGTATGGTCTGGAGGTGATCGAAACACCACCAGAGGATGACCGGAACGCCATCGGAGGATGATCGGAGGATGGCCGGGTAGGTTAGAACATTGCCGGAGGTCAATCGAAAGGTCATCAGAGGATGGCCGGGGGCATGTCGAAACGTCATCGTCGGATGACTAGAGGTGATCAGAAAGTTGACGAACGACGACTAGGAACGATGTCAAAGATTTCCTGAGCGGCACCGACCTCTGGCACTAGAGAATTACCAGAAGAGGTTGCTAGAGGAGAGGGATGAGAGTCTTAAGAGTTTTGATGTGGAGGATCCCTTACTAGGCAACCACAGAGCATACAATCTTAGCCCAAAGGATTCACGAGCTTAGGCTCTGATACCATGTGAAAGACGAGAATAAAAAGCGAATATTAACTGTATATTGCTTTGATGTACTTTACCATATACATGAGGAGGTTGATTTATAGTAAAAGAGAGTAGTGAGGTTTCCTGGTCTAACCGATGTGGGACAAACATATAAACATTAACAAGAACAAACATGCAAATAAAGAAATTTAAATGGGTAATTGGTTCGGCTCACTGACCATCTAAGGTCCAACTTTGATACCATATTAAAGCATGCAACTCAACTAATTGACAATGAATAGAGACACCGTTGAGCATAAAAATTAGAATTGGGCGGTCTTAATCATTTGATCTGGGATACAAGTCCTCTTTACAATTAACTCTGCCCCGTTTGATTGACTGCTAAAAAAAGGGTATCGTTAGTTTCTCTGTTTTTTCTCGAGAGGGTATTTATTGGTTTCTCACTTAAGGAGGTGAATAAGCAATTGCCACCAGGGAAGAATGAAATCGAAGCATTACGACCACTTTTTTAAGTGTAAGGGCCAACATCAGGCAAGCTGGGTATTTGCAGATTCTACGTCAGCTAATTCAGGCATTTGTAGGACATTTGTTACCTTGGGGATGTCAAAAATTTGTGTTGTTAGTAGTTTAAAGGAGAGGTCACTACTCTCACTCTGTTATAACCTTTGAATATTCTACATGGAAATATGCATATAATTGGGTTTATTGATTAACTATCAAATAAATTACACTTTTATCCAAACAATATTTTTAGTAAGAAAGAATTAAAAAAAATAGCATGACCTGTGGAGTCAATGTGTAATTCTTGAATCTTTATAGGAGGAAGTGAATACAATAGAATTACTAATTATAGAAAAAAAAAATGTTTGGGCCAAACAAGAAATTTTGAATTTACGAAGAAAATAATAAAATTGACTAACTTTGTATGTGTGTGGACAAGTGGAGTCATGTGAGTGCAGTAGGGGACAGTAGCCTTGTGAAGAGAAGTGGGTGTTTGCATCAGTTGGACTAGTTTCTTTAGCCTAGAAAATTCTAAATGTGTAAAATATCAAAACACAAAAGCTTCTTAAGGGCTAATTATGTACAGGGGGTAGTCCAATATAAACGGAGGTTGTTGGGCAAAAAATTGTATTTTTGCCGAACACGACTTTACTCCTACAATGAATAATTATACAAATTTTATTAATGTAGGTGTTGAGACTTCAAAATTACATTATTTTATAGCTTAACATATTCATTTTAGGCTTGCTAGTGAACTCATTCGCTTTACTTAGTATATCTTGCATGTTATGCTTTAATTTCTATGTTTTTGGTATTTTAGGTGTAAATGTGAAGATTAAACATTGATTTAATGGCAAGAAAAAATTTGGGACTAAGTTGCTCGGGAAAGGATGAAGCAAGGGTCTTAGAGATCAGTTTTAGAAGAATAATAGAAGTTCTATCGGTAGAAAAACTCAGTACTTTATGCTTTTTCATTAGTGAAGTCCTACCGGTAGGAAATGTTACAGTACTTTTGTCAGAGGAGTCCTACCGAATGTTCTATCGGTAGTAAAAGCCACAGTATTTTCAGAAGTTTTATCAGACAGAGATTTTACCAGTAGATTTTACTATTCTTCCTGTAGGTCTGGCTACAGAAGGAGTTTCTACCAGTAGTTGGAGTCTGTTCTACCGGTAGGTTGAGACAGATTTTCATGGGAAACTTAACTATAAATCAGATCTTGCCAAATCTTTTGGGGATTCTCAACCAATAGGAAAAGGAGATAATTTTGGGGAAGATATTTACCAAAGATCTGAAGATTCTCTTTCAAATCATAATAAATAGAAGACCTTTTGGGGAATACCTGCCGAGGGGGGGGAGGGGGGGGGGGGTTAGAGCATGTTTTGGAGTTTTTCTCTATTTTATTGTTTAGAGAGTGTTAGGGTTTTCTTGAGAGTTCATGCTACTGTTCTTTATTTCTAAGTTCTGTTCTTTCATTTGTTCTAGCAATCTTACATTCAATTGTTTTCAATTTTAGAGTTTGTTATTTAAATTCAGTTTTTCAATACAAGCAATTACTTTCAATTTCTACTTTCATAAATTCAATTATGTTTTCTTTAATTTCTTGTGTTATTTACATTACTATGAGTGAGTATTCTTTCTCTGGATAATCTGAAGAAGGATTCCCAACCTATGAATAAGGTTATACTCTAACCTAGGGTTTTAATGTTTATGTGATTGTTTGAGTAAAGTTGTATTTTTTAAAACATATTTGGTTTGCATACTTCCTGATTACCCGTATACAATTGGTTTTGGTATAGGCAATTAGTGGTGTTTTTTGCAACCAAGTAGAGTACTGATTCTTTCATCATAAACTATCTCTCAATTACTACTTTTGATTATTTGCCAAGTGTTTAGTTGAAAATCATCATTCTGTACTAGTTTGAATATGAAAGCAGATGAGTTATAGATTTAAAGTAGAAATTCTCGTTCATAGGTGGGATGAATTCTGAAGTTTATCTAGTTTTCCAATTATTGAATTTCATTTTCATTAGTAATTAATCTCAAAATTCTAAAACTTCAAAGAACTTTTTTTTTTATTTTTCATCACCTTGGATTCCAAATCTTTCCTTGAGGAGACGACATTGGAATTTTTGTTCAAGTTACTACACGATACTATTCTCTTACGCTTGGGAGCTTTCGTGAAAATACAACCCCTTTGGAGGGCAAGCATTTTTGGTGTCGTTGCTATGGATGCTAACGGTAATCTAAGGCAATATAGAGGTATTCAGGTAGGTCTTGTAATTTTCATCACGAGCCCAGGTGCATATATCTGTTGTAATTTATTTCTTGCTTTTTGCAATTTTAAGTTTTAGGTTTCATAGATTTGCATGTGGGTAGAGACCAAGCAGACTGACTTGTTGGACTTAGATAGGACTTACCACCAGTTATAGGTATGACTGCCTAGAATAACAACAATGACATTGATCCACCCAATATTTTACCAGAAGGGGGTCATGGAGGAAATAATCTGGTTATAGTTCTGCCTAGTCGGACTATGAAGGATTATCTTCAACCTACCCGCTCTTCCTCGCCATCTTGCATTGTACTTCCAATGCAGGCACACCAATTTATTGTTAAACTAGGGATGCTCCAATTACTCCCTTAATTCCATGGAATGACAAGTGAAAACTGCTATCTCCATCTCAAGGAATTTGATGAAATAGTTGTTAGTACATTCCTAGAACAGAATGTGAGGGAAGAAATGACTAGAATGAAACTCTTCCTTCCTCACTCAAAAATAAATCAAAGAGTTGGCTAAATTCCTTGAAGCCACGGACGATCTCTACTTGGGATCAAATGTAAAAAGAATTTTTGACTAAATTTTTCCTTGTTCATAAAACTACTACTTTGAAAAAATAAATTCAAAATTTTGCTGAGAAACCAAATAAGCAGTTTTATGACTGTTCGGAAAGATTTAAAGAGCTCTTAAACTCTGTTCCACATCATGGCTTTGAACTGTGGCGGATGGTAACTTTATTCTATGAAGTAATTATCCCTGCACATCGTCAGTTCATGGACATAATGTGCAATGGAGAATATCTACATAAAGAGCCTGAGGAGGCTCTTGATTATTTTGATTGTTTGGTAGAGAGTACCTAGTCTTGGGACATCTCAGACCCTGCTGAATGATCAACATCACCAGCAGCCCCTCAATTGTCTGGTGAAGCAAAATATTTGTTGAGAGATCAAGATGATCTACTAGTCAAGATTGCTAAAATTTCATGGAAAGTGGAGAGTTTAGAATTTCATAAGGTCAACGAGGTAACTAGTATGCCCAACACTAATGAACTTTGCTCGATTTGAGTCTGTTGAGCACCCTACGAATGAGTGTCCAACTATTCCTATGTGTAGGGAAATGCATGAACAGGTTAATGCATTTACTCAGCCAAATCAGTTGTTTTGTCCATACTCCAATACCTACAATCCAAGATGGTGATACCATCCCAACTTTAGTTTGAGATCCGACAACACTGCCCAACCTCAACAATACCCTCCTGCCATATATCAACCATCATCAAATTATGTTGGTCCTTCTAATGCTCAACAGGTTCCTCCACAAGGACCTCCATACCATAGGTTTGTTCAGAACCCAACACCACCACCAATGCCACAAGCTCAAGGGTTTGGCCATCAAGGTCAACCCGCAGTACCTCCTTACTAACCACCCCACAAAAGGAGCACTAACGACTTGTTAGAACAATACATTTAGAACCAGAATAACATTAACAATTAGAATTCTCAGGATCTAGATGAAATTAGTGTGCAAATCACAAAAATTAACACGAACTTAGGGGTAATGCAACAAGATAAAGGGAAATTCCCTACTCAATCCCAAGAAAACCCCCAGGGTCAACACATGATTGAGTCCTCCAAGAATGTTGAACAACTGAAATCCATTAATACTCTTAGGAGTGGTAAATAAGTAGATAAGACTATTCCATCCAAGGTCTCTAAGCTTACAAAAAATGAGACCTCAGGCAGTGTTATTAAAATCGGACCGAACCGACCGGTTCAACCGATTGAACCATGAACCGGGACTTAAAACGATCCGGTTCTGTAGTTAGACCGCATAAGTAAACCGTCGGGGAACCGCTAAACCAGCCGATTTTGGACCAAACACGTGAACTGGGCGGTTTTGGTCAAACCGGACGGTTTGAATTTCAGGGACTACATATAAAAAAAAAAAAAAATTTTTGGGGCGTTTGCCCTAAATTGAATATCGCTCCTTCACAACTCAGGCGACTACCCACCACCCACCCACCACACAGGTGACCACCAACCACTCAGGTGAGGAAGAGAAGGCCATGGAGGCAACCATTCAGATGGTCTGGTTTTTTCACTTCCTCTAGCTAATTGCTTGGCTGATTTCTTTGCTAATCAGGCTGTGAGGGATGGTTTCTCTTTGATTTTCTCTCAGGATTTGAGGATTCCATTGCAAGCCAAGATGCTGTATAAGATTTTAGCTAGGATGCAGTTCCAGTTGGTACATGTATTTAGGGAGGCTAATTTTGTAGCTGATGGTTTGGCAATAAGGCGGTCCAAGATGGTTTTTCAACTGATTTTTCTGGTACTAGTCTCTTACCAGTTGCTGTTAGAATGAAGCTGCTCCAAGACCAGCGACATTTGCCGACATTGAGAACCAAAACTATTTTGGTTTTTGATGATTGTGGTTAATGGTATGTTTGAAGTGTAGATATGATGGGTGGTTATACTGAAAAAAGAGACACAACCTGAGAGGACTGCTATGTTTTTAGTGAGGTTATGGTAGCCTATACTTTGTTTTTTGGGACCTTGGTTTGTAATGGTTTGACAGTGAGTTGTTTTGAAGGATTAAAGCCAGAATGTGGCTTATCCTCTTTGCTTCTTGTAATTCTTTACTTTACTCAATAAAATTTCTCTTTTTTTTTTTAAAAAAAAAGATGTTGTTATTACAGGATCAACAAGGGCTAAAATGTTAAGGAGGAAAACTATGGGTCTGTTTGGTTTGCATTTCAAAAAATAGTATCCGAAAACAGTTTTTGAGAAGAGTTTTAAGAAAGTGATTTTGATGTTTTCTGAGATGAAAAACTTGTTTGGTTAGATGATTTCAAAAATAATTTTACAGAATAGAAAATAGTAAAACCTATTTGGACAGCCTCATTATATGTTTGAACAATAATTCAAAAATTAATAAAAAAATATAAAAAAATTATTTTTAGATTGACAATTTCATTTAGGGTCAGTTAAGATACAATATACCAAACATATAAAAAAATGTATCAATGACCTTTATCTAAAAAATATGTCAATCACCTTTATATACAATACACACACACACACACACACACACACAGTTACACAATACACACACACAAAAAAAAAAAAAAATATATATATATATATATATATACACACACACAGTTACACAATACACACAAAAAATATATATATATATACACACACACACACAGTTACACAATACACACACACATCACCAGGAAACACACCCATCACACACACAATCTATATATATATATATATATACACACATCGCCCAGATCTGAAGAAAATCAACACAAATTTGAACTCAGATTTGAAGGAGATCAACCCAGATCGACGTTGGAGCCGACGCCTTGAGATCGCTGGAGAGAGAGAGAGAGAGAGAGAGAGAGAGAGAGAGAGATGCTTGAGATCGTTGGTCTGGTTTCCGAAGTGGAGTGAGAGAAAGAGAGGAAGGCTTGAGAAAGAAAAAAAAAAAAAGGGTGAAAGCAATAATCTTGTTGCTGCTAAGGAAGTTCGAAGGCCAGACTTCATTAAAAAGAAAGGGATCTCCGTGTTTTGCCTTTTTCCCTTCTTTTGTCTCCAAAACAACCGAAAACAAGCTGGGCTTGTTTTCAATTTTTACGCTTCACTTCTCTCTTTTTTCTGAAAATTGAAGAACAACAAATCAAACCAAACAACTTTTCATTGTTTTTAGAAAATTGAGAACAAAAAACAGTTTTTGAAAATCAAACCAAACATGCCCTATTATTCTTTGATTCTTGTAAATTTTTCTTCTTGCTTGGCTTGATAAGAAGGCAAGATTGTTTGCCTTTTTTTTTCTTTCCAAAAATGTAATTTTTCTCTCGTGAAATAAAAGTGTTGATTTGTTTGGTTTCTTCTGTTCTTGAAAATACCACCAAACATCACCATGTCAGTACATAAGTATTTACACTTGCAGTCTGCTGGGTTTTGTATTTACTACATTTAGAGTATTTACACTTTGTTTTGTATTTGCTTTGTTCTGTCCCCTATTTTAATTATCTTTTAATATGTTTTTATTTGCTGCGTGGGATTTTTATTTACTTGAAAATATTTTGTTATGTTTCTTTTTTAATTAGCTTAATACTTACATTAATTTTATGGAAAAATTATATACAATGTGGATATATTTCATATTTTTTTGCTCAATTATTATATTTTATAATATTTATAATTTTTTATTATATAACCGGTCAGACCAATTGACCTGACGGTTGAACCAGTGAACCATTGACCCGGTCGCCTTACCGGTTCGATGGCCGGTCCGGTTCTGATAATATTGACCTCAGGTGATCTTGAGGAGACTAAGCTGTCTGATATTGCTGATAATAATTGTCCTATCCCTGCTCCTTACCCTCATGGACTGTGTATGCCTGCTAATTTATCTGATACATCTAAAATTCTTGAGATTTTTAAGTAGGTGAAAATTAATATTCCTCTTTTGGATGCAATTAAACAGGTACCATCTTATGCCAAGTTCTTCAAGGAATTATGCAAAGTGAAGAGGAAAATTAATGTGCAAAAGAAAGCTTTTCTCACAGAGCAGGTAAGCTCCATCTTAAGGACAAACACTCCGCCCAAATACAAAGACCCTGGATGTCACACTATCTCAATCACCATTGGGGACTGCTGAGTACAGAAAACACTGCTAGATTTGGGTGCAAGTGTGAACCTTCTTCCCTATTCCGTATATGTGCAGCTTGGATTAGGAGAATTGAAGCCGACATCCATCACACTCCAACTTGCTGACAAAAGTGTAAAGATGCCACGAGGAAAAGTAGAGGATGTTCTAGTCCAAGTGGAGAAAATTTACTTTCTAGTTGATTTCATTGTTCTTGATACTTGTCCTGCTACTAACCCGTTTGTTTATATCCCTGTTATTTTGGGCACACCATTCCTTGCAACGTCTAATGCCTTAATTAATTGTAGGAATGGATTTATGAGTGACCTTGGAGATGAACGTGTTCAATATTGGAAGGCAGTCTGGGGATGATGGAGATGTACATTAGATGAATCTCATGACACCATCATGGAACAACAGGAAAAAGATTCAGCTGACGAATACTTAGAGATCCTGTCTAAGGAAATAGCTGTTCAAGAAGAAGAAGCTTTTGTTCTAGGCTCGTGGGAGCCTAGGTTTGAAGAATTACCACACATGAAGAATCATGCTCTACCATCGACTGTTCAACCACCCAAACCTGATTTGAAGCCACACCCATCTACTTTGAAATATGCTTATTTGGGGAGTGATGATATTTTTCCAGTGGTGATTAGTTCATCCTTGCTACTTGAGCAAGAATCAAGGCTACTACAATTGTTGAAGGCCCACAAGGGAGCCATTGGGTGTACTATAGTAGATTTAAAGGGGATTAGCCCTCTAATATGCACCCATAGGATCTTCCTTGAAGAAGATGCAAAGCCTTCCTGCCAATCTTAACAACAATTAAATCTTATAATGAAGGATGTGGTTAGAGTGAAGCGTTGAAGCTGCTTGATGTAGGAATTATTTTCCATATTGTTGATAGCAAGTGATTGAGTCCTACACAGGTAGTCCCTAAGAAGTCGGGAGTCACCGTGGTTGTTAATGAGAAGAATGAGTTGGCTTCGGTAAGGACAATAACCGGGTGGAGGGTTTGCATCGATTATAGAAAGCTGAATTCATGCACTAGAAAGGACAATTTTCTATTGCCATTCCTTGACCAAGTCTTGGAACAATTTGTGGGGCATGCATTCTACTGCTTTTTAGATGGATATTCGGGCTACAACCAGATTGAGATAGCCCTTAGGAATCAAGAAAAGATAGCCTTCACGTGTCCCTTTGGAACGTTTGCCTACAAAAAGATGCCATTCGGGCCATGTATAAATCATCCGGAAGTTATATTTATGCATTTTGTTTATGCTTAATGCTTTATGTTTCGCTTGTTTATTGAATGATTGAACACATCTAGCAAAGCTAACGTACTTTGTATAACCGTGAGCATTTTCTATGACACATATAACTCTTGCATAGAAAGACTCATTGGTTCAAGGCAAGTACCTCGGCTAGATCTTCATGACTACCTTTAAATCTTCACCATTATTGTGCTTCATTTAAAGAATGGAAATGGAAAACTAATGCACCAGTTGGATGCCTTGTAGAAACACTTGCTTGTTTGTAGACGGATTGAGTCTCGGCACAGATAATTCTTGTAAACCTCTACAAAGGCATCAGAATCATGCTATTAATTCTCACAATCAATCTTTATCTTCCGATTAACTTCATGTTGACACGGTGGTTAATTGAGTTCCCAAGCACAAGTATAATAAACCGAATGGTTAACTACATGTCCAGATCCTCAAGCTAAAGGGTGACTGTTACATTTGAGGACATAGTATATTTTGTCTAGAAAATCCCCTTGGAAAGAATCTTATATTTTGTCCAGAAAAAAATCCTTGAACATCACAACTTTAAATCTCAAGGATTCTTCAGTCACGGTGGTCTCTATCACTGCTTACTTCCAAACATCAACATTAGTTCCCTGTGGATTCAACTTCGGACTTAATCGGATTATTACTACAACTTGACCGCCTTCACTTGGGTGTACACATTTCGGATCAAGTCAAGTAACTACCAAGTCAATGGAGTCCAAAGGATAAGAAGAGATTTTTGGTTGAGATGAAGCAGTTCTACTTTGACAATCTTTATCTGTTCAAATACTGCCCTGAGTAAGTGATGAGCAGATATGTGGCCGATTAAGAGCAAAAGGATGTAATTGATTTTTGTCATTCAGAAGCTTATGGAGGCCACTAATCATCTAAGAAGACATCAACTAAGATCTTAAAATGTGATTTTTATTGGCCTACATTATTTAAATATTATTTTATGTTTTCTAAGCATTGTGATAGATGCCAACGATTAGGAGGTGTGACCCATAGGAATATGATGCCTCTTGCCCCCATACTTATGATATAAATTTTTGACTGTTGGGGTATTGACTTTATAGGTCCTTTTCCTATGTCATTTGGATATGCTTACATTCTTTTGGCAGTTGACTATGTGTTTAAGTGGGTAGAGGTTATCCCAACTAGGACTAATGATCACAAGACTGTGATCAAATTTTTGAAAGAACGTATTTTATCTTGGTTTTGGATGCCTAGGGAAATAATCAGTGATGATGGGTTACACTTTTGTAATAGGCCATTTGCTAATCTCATGCATAAATATGGTATTACACACAAAGTGTCCACAAGTTACCACTCACAGACTAATGGCCAAGTTCAATTGGCCAATAAGGAGATAAATCACATTTTGGAAAAGACAGTCAATCCTGATAGAAAGGATTGGTCACTAAGGTTGACTGATGTTGTATAGACTTATAGGGCTGCTTTTAAGACACCATTATGTATACCTCCTTATAGGTTAGTTTATGAAAAATCTTGCCATCTTCCGGCAGAGATGGAGCACAGAGCTTACTGGGCCATAAAAACTTTGAACTTTAATTTGAAACTAGCTTGTAGCAATAGGAAATTGGACTTGAATGAACTTGAATAAATGATAAGAGATGCATATGAAAGTACTCGGATTTACAAGGAGAAGTTAAACATTTTTCATGATAAATCTATTTTGAGTAAAACCTTTGAGCAAGGAAAGAACCTCTACAAAGGCATCATAATCATGCTATTAATTCTCACAATCCATCTTTATCTTCCGATTAACTTCATGATGACACGGTGGTTAATAGAGTTCCCAAGCACAAGTATAATAAACCGGATGGTTAACTACATGTCCAGATCCTCGAGCTAAAGGGTGACTGTTACATTTGAGGACATAGTATATTTTGTCTAGAAAATCTCCTTGGAAAGAATCTTATATTCTGTCCAGAAAAAAATCCTTAAAAATCTCAAGGATTCTTCAGTCACGGTGGTCTCTATCACTACTTACTTCCAAACATCAACATTAGTTCCTTGTGGATTCTGGCTTGATCCAAAATGTGTACACCCAAGTGCAGGCGGTCAAGTTGTAGTAATAATCCGGTTTGAGTCCGGAGTCGAATCCACAGGGAGCTGTTGTTAGTGTTTCAAAGTAAGCAGTGGTGGAGACCAGTTGGTTGTATCCTTTGAGATTTGAAATTGTGGTGTTCAAGATTCTTTCTGGACAGAATATAAGATTCTTTCTAGGAGAGTTTTCTACACAAAATGTGAGATAGACTTTAATATAAAAGAGTCACTCTTTAGTTTAAGGATCTGGACATGTAGTTAATTATCCGGTTTGTTATACTTGTGCGTGATAACTCAATTAACTCCCGTGTCAACAGCGGGTTAATCGGAAGATAAAGGTGGATTATGAGAATTAAGGATATGATTCCGATGTCTTTCTAGAAGTTTACAAGAATTATCTGTGCCGAGACTTAACCCGTCTACAAACAAGCAAGTGTTTCTACAAGACATCCAATCATGACATCAATATTCCATTTTCATTCTTTAATTGAAACACAATAATGGGGAAGATTGAAGGGTAGTCATGAAGATCTAGCCGAGGTACTTGCCTTGAACTTATGAACCTTTCTATGCAAGAGTCATCTGTGTCATAGAAGGGACCCATGATTTTACAAAGTACCTTAGCTTTGCTAGACGCAATCAATCATCCAATAAGCAAGGGGAATATTCAACATTAAGCATAAGAACAATGCACAAATATAACTTTCGGATAATTTATACATGCCCTTCACCTCTTACTAAAGAGTGAATGAGAAACTACTCACTCTTCATGACTTTGGTAAAGCTAGAAAAGTGAGTGATGCTCATCCCTCCAAGTAGAGGACTTAAAAAATGAAATACACTAAACAAGGAGCCGATCTTCAACGAAGAATGAGTGAATCACGTTCCACCCTTCACAGCTTTGGTAAAGCTCTAGAAAAGTGGAAGAGTTTCACTCCTCTAAGAAAGAAGAAAGCTCAAGCAATGGAAGTGAAAGATATAAAACACAAATTAAAAGTAGAAGAAAAGTAGTTACTTTTGGAGGGTGATCCACAACCAAAAGTAATCTATCTTTCTTCTAGACATGAAATTAAAAGAGACAAACTACAATAAAAGAAGACAATACTTCAATTAAAAGAGAGCAACAATATAATAAAGCAACAAAGAAAGAAATTACTTTTGGAGGGTTTTCCACAACCAAAAGTTCTCTCCAAGAAAATGATACAAATGAAAAAGTGATTATCTTTACAAGACCCAAGGGGTGGGTATTTATAGGCAACCAAAAAAATAGCCTTTACAAACTTCAAGGGATAACATTTACAAACCCCAAAGATGCCATTCACAAGCCCAAGGGATGACATTCACAAGCTTCCAAAAATTGTCATTCACAAGATTCCAAAAGTTGTCATTCACAAACTTTCAAAAGATGGCATTTGGATTACTTTAATCTCTCTTTGTTTAGAGCTTTAATAATTGTCATCCTAGAATTTGTAGCTTTGTCACAATTGGCTCCCCGGTAGTTTGTAGTTTTGACGCATAAAACCCTGAAAAGAACAACAATTAATGCATTATCCCTAATTCACACACTAACCCTAATAAGACTTATTTTGACTAGTTTAACTTTATTTAACTAACACAATTGTCTTATTCACTTAATTAAATTATGCACTAACTAGGTCTAATCACACCCCCCAACCTAAATATTACTAGTCCCTAGTAATAAATAACAACAAAACAACATAAAATCACTTTCGTAGATAACACGATTGCATTTAACATATGCAACAAGCCGTTAAACCCCTAGGTGATCCCTAGTGGATGAGTTTTGTCTCGTGAAGGTTTTCAGTGAAGCTACCTACAAACTCCAGTTAAAAAGATGTGTATATGAGTTAGCAACATGTTCGTTGAGACACCCCATCCTTTAGTTAAATTTTTTTTTTTTAAAAGAAAAATAGAACAATTCTCTGTCATTGGTACGTAATATATGCAAAAATAAACACTTGTTATATTGGTATTTGAAATTCCCTATGTAATAAGAATGATCATTCTAGCAACAAGAATTGTTATATAACAAACACTCCATTTTACCACCTTCCATGGTTAGCTTCGATTTCACAAACCTCTCGTAGAATGCTCTCAGCAAAAGTTCGCTCCGATTATAGTGACTTGTCTCTCACGGGGCATGTGATCAGAGGGTGGCCAATCAAAAAATCACATGCACAATTAGGAAGGGAGTGAAGTTTAAGGAAACAAACTAATCATGTTTGGCATAATCTCATGAAAGAATATTGATGCAATTTAAAGAAATACTATTTACCATACCCCACTTTTGGTTAACGACACATGCATGCAACAGACTTGAGATCAATTAGGGCTTTTTATAGGTTGTAATGTGGCTAGAGGTCAGTGGTTAACGAAATGACGTCAATGATATTCAAAAGCTATCATTTCATTCTGTAATGTAGCACACTTCTTTCTAGCTTTTCGACATCTTGCCCAGAAATGATATTTCTTTCTTTCATTTTTCTCATTTTCTTGGCAATTTCCTGCCTTTCTGTTTCTTTTCTATTTCAATTGTTCCCATCGATTTTTCTTGTCATTGAATAATAGCCTCTGTAGCCTTTTCCCTTTTTCTTGCATTTATGTATCATATTGATTTATAAGAGGGTGCAAGAAATTTAGATAGCAAAGGTATGTCAAGTATATTCTCTTGTCGCTTGGTAATCATACGGGCTATTTGGAAAAAGATCGTTCATTGAAGGCTCAATCACGGTTAACTAGGGATATAATTTTGTAAAAGAAATGGCTTAAGGCTCAAAATTCAGTCAAAGATGGCCTAAGATCCTTTCTCAAGTATGTGTGCACAAGTATGTGTCGTATGAACAAATCTCTTAGGGGATATGTCAACAGATTGCCTTAGTTGCGTCAATCAAAGCAAATTTAATGAGATTATTCAAAAATAGAGAGTCAAAGATCTTACTTGAGTAAATGTTAATTGTCTCTCAAAAGTATAGCAAGGCTCAAAACTTACCATGGTATTCTTTGTCATCTCCACTGGTAATGTCAGGTTTTTCGTGGAATGTCGGTTATATACCGATTCCATTTTCGAGTCTGGTCATTCTGTACCTTAAGAATAACAAATACCAATGTACATTTGACATTTAAGCATAGAGAAAATACCATTGAACTTGGAAAACTATGGCGTCTCAGGATAAGTCCCTACCCACGCTATAGGTTGGCATTTTAGGACATTCCTTACTTGTAACACCCCAAAACACACCCTGGACGGCATTACATACTAAAACCGTTTACATCATGAGAGCACTAATATCATCCATAAATAAATTAAACTTCATTCATCATCCATAAAATATTTACATCATATCCAAAAGAATATGCCCAACCATGGCATTTACATCTCAAAAATTAATTAAAGTAGCACAGCGGAATAGCAAAAGAAACTAGACCTTACAGTGTCCAAAAGAATAACCTAGTCTAGTACAAAAGAAGCTACATCTCTACATATCCACCTCGGGATCTAGGTTCCCCTCGAGTGGAGCCTCCCAATGCCTTGACTCGTCGATGCCGAGATCCTCCTCTAGCACCAAATCTGAAAAATGTAATTTGTAGGGGATGAACACGAAGCTCTGTAGCAAAATCTTCCCAACTCAAACAAGGTTTATAAAAATATAAAACGGTAGGTCTCATTTCACAATTAACATATATAATTTTTGAGGTAAAACCAGGACATTTAAATAGATCTCAAGTTTAAGGAACATTAGTAATTGAATGATTAAGTAGAACCACTATACAGTTAACAAACCATATCCGAATCTAATCCAATCCACCATACACTGTTTCCACAAGTTCTCGCGGAATCCCATACTTCCCCAAGACTCTTGTAGAAATCGTCTATGGTAGAATGAACAATGACCATTTCCAACTTTAAGCCATTTAGGAAGGGCGTCTTCCGATGCATTGTCCCATACCAATACATCGGCCAAGACGATCCAACCCATCACCCCATGTATATTGGTTCATCCCCGTACCATGTATGTTGATTGCTTCTCATGAATCTACCCAACGATTATACCTAGTCCACCAATTACAATCACAATCACAAGCACTTTAGGAAAGGGCGTCTACCATCTCACTGGCAGTGACGAGTCCCTTCCCAGGAAAAGTATACCATCCCTTGTTCGAACTCCAGTGAACGATAGTGGTCGCATTACCACATGACAACCCACTACAAGTGTTAGGAAACCATCACCCCCACTGGGATAGACTAACCTCTAACACTCTACGGCATCTCTCGAAGGCAATCCAAGTCCCTCACAACAACCATACAATTGAGGAAACCAAAATATTCTCAATTCATCAACATTTCAAGGAATTACCAAATTCCACAATTTCTAATATAATGTTTCATAATATGATGGAAGAAAATGAGCAAGAGATCATCATAAGTAACATTTTGGTGTACAATATCAAACACTAAAGTTTTGAAAGCAATACCAAGGAAAAATAGAGGGAAAAGTCCATTTCTCTTTAAAACCAAGGTTTGAAGATGAAAAAGAGAAATTTAATAGTTACCCAACCATCACAATGTTCAAAACATGACATTTATTTCAAGAGGAACAAGAATCATGTATTTCTTATCATGTATATAAGGATGAGAGTGAAAAACATATATATATACATAAACCCTAGCCTCAATGTAAGAGATTAGGAAGAAATCCCCTACCTCAACCAAGTATCTCTAGCAATCCAAGCTTTAAAGACTCCCTTTTCCCCTTTTTCTTGCTCCCTTGCTACTTTCTCTTTTGGTTCTAAGAGGTTTGAGTGAGGGTGAAGTGAAATTATAGAAGAGGGAATGGATGGAGAAGTGAAATCTTGAAAACTAGGGCTTTGATATTGTAAATCTCTCCCAATTTTTGTGTTTTTCTCTCCCTCTTTTGCTCTCTAAGGGTGCCTAGGGTTTGGATGGGTGAAATGAGGCTAAAAAAAGTTGACATTAAGTATTTATAGTGGAGCTAGGACCGACTGTTCGCGAGTTGAAAATTTCGGATTTTTACAGCGACTACCGGTAGCTGATTTTGACTACCGGTAGCTGATTTTGACTACCGGTAGCTCGGGTACATTGGCACTCGACTACCCGTTGACTACCGGTAGCTCGGGTACACTGGACACTCGACTACCTGTTGACTACCGGTAGCTCGGGCACACTGGACCATTGACTACCGGTTGACTACCGGTAGTCACTGCCCAGATTTTCTGCTTCAACTTCAAGTGCAGTTTTGACCCATTTAGAGGTCGAATTGGAAAATTTTCATGAGAGACACTTTTGTAGCCCTAGATGTCTAATATCTGTTTTCCAAATTTCAGATCAATTGGAGTTAGGAATAAAAAGTTATGATCGAAATAGTAGACAGTGTCCAAAATCCTTTATACCCAAATTTTCTCTAAAATGTGTTTTAACTCCAAAATACTTCCTAACTTCTAATACACCCCATATCACCTCTCCCAAGGTTGTTCGACCTTCCGGATTCAATGGACACCTTATTTTGACCTAAAAATATTTAGAAATTCATCTAATCACCCGTTCCAAGTTTAAACGTCTTGGAAACTCCAACTTCCCAATCCATATTTATCTCTAGCATTTCTCCTACTATTACAATCTATATAATTTATCCTTACATCCTTATACATATCCACATTTTTTTACAACCATTATTTACTATATATCTATATACATATATATAAACGAAAATGTGGGGTGTTACATTACTCGACCCATTGAACTTGAAAAACTATGGCGTCTCAGGATAAGTCCCTACCCACGCTATAGGTTGGCATTTTAGGACATTCCTTACTTGACCCATTGAACTTGAAAAACTATGGCGTCTCAGGATAAGTCCCTACCCATGCTATAGGTTGACATTTTAGGACATTCCTTACTCGGCCCACATCTTTATTTCAACAAAAAGACTTTGTACATCTAAAAAAATATTTACACTTTTTACAAAAAAACGTTCGGACCATTAACCTTCACCCCCAAAACATATTTTTCCACAACTTTGTCATTTATTAGTCAAAATCTAATCCGAGTCTCCCTCTGTGTCTGTGTAGTTCGAACAACCAGTGACTCTCCCAATTTCCTATCTCACAAACCGGTTAAGCAAAGTACCGGAATAGCATGGCGTATCAGGATAATCCTTACTCAGCCCATTCACTATCCAGTCTAATCGATCGAGTGCGCGACCGGAAATTGGTTCAGAACACTGGTTATATCTTTTCTCGTGAAAGACTCTGCCACACTGTTTACAGGCACCCAACCTTTTGGCACGACGGCGTTTGGAAAAAGTGCTTCTGCCACAGAAGGGTTTCGCTTGTTTTTCTTGGATTTCGGCCTTCCTTACCAGTCTTGCTTTTCTCATGATCACAGTATGCACATCAGATGGAAAAGTGCGTAGAACTCCTAGACTAAACCAAAAAAGTTTAACATCCATGCTTTCTAAACTTTAAGACTCACTATCTGATTCTTTAACGTCTGCCAGTCACAAAGACGATTGAATTTGACTCACAGACATAATCCTCAATTTATACAAGGCAAGGTACATAATATGATCAGAAGAACAACAACAACAGCAGCAAAAACAACAACAAATATTTTAAAAATTTACGAGCACATGGTGGTAATATGAACTGTACTTCTCACCCCCAACCTAAACAGAACATTGTCCCCAATGTTTCGAATTTACCAGTTCACGGATCTTGGAGATTAGGTTGAATGGTGGAGATCTGTTCATCTGCCGAAACCTACAAAGAAAACAAAACAATTACTCATCTCTAGGGAGATCTGGGTTAGGTTGGAAACCCCTCACCCTAAGTGCGAGCAGAAAAAGAGCACCCATGTACAAATACAAACATATAAGACAAATTATTAAACAAAGGAGTGGGTCATCGGGGTATATGGTCATGGATTTGCAGGGGGTGGGTCGGTGGATTGGAAAAAAAAAAAAGAAAAAGGGTTGTATTTGCAGAAGACGGAGAACGAAGAAGAAGAAGAAGAAGAAAAGAGAAAAAGAAGAAGGAAAGGGGGGCCGACAGCGGTGAATGAGAGGGAGACAAAAGGTGAGGGCCTCATAAAGGCGTTCTCTCGGGTCGGGTCAGGATGTATTTTTCCTAACCCGATCCATTTGAGTGTCGGCAGGCGCGAATCTCGGAGGGATATTCTGGTTCCATCAAAAGAATGGTGTCCACATTTTTAACAAAGTCCTCCAAAAATGGTTTCAACCGCTGACCATTAACAGTAAAGATATTCCCATTCGATGGGTTTTCTACTTCAACTGCTCCATGGTCAAACACCTTTTTGACAATGTAAGGCCCAGTCCATCTTGACTTCAACTTACCAGGAAAGAGGCAGAGTCTTGAATTGAACAATAGGACTTTTTGAGAAGGTTCAAAAGACTTCCGTACAATGTTTTTGTCATGAAAAATTTTCATTCTGGTTTTCGCAATCTTAGCATTCTCATATGCTTCATTTCTTAATTCCTCCAATTCATTTATCTGAAGTTTCCTTGTTAATCCGGCCTTGTCTAGGTCAAAATTCATTGCTTTAATGGCCCAGTATGCCCTATGTTCCAATTCCACAGGTAGGTGACATGGCTTTCCATAGACTAATCGATAAGGAGACATGCCCAAAATTGTTTTGAAAGCAGTGCGATATGCCCAGAGTGCATCAGTTAGTCTTAACGACCAATCTTTGCAGTCTGGATTTACCGTTTTTTCTAAAATTAATTTGATCTCCCGATTAGCTAATTCAGCCTATCCACTAATCTGTGGGTGATAAGGGGTTACAATTTTGTGAAAGATCAAGTATTTTCTCATTAAATTCCAGAATGGACGATTGCAAAAATGAGCACCCCCATCACTTATGATTGATCTCGAAATTTCAAACCGGGACAAAATATTTTCTTTTAAAAATTTGATCACTGTGCGGTGATCATTGTTTCGGCATGGAATTGCTTCAACCCATTTAGATACATAGTCTATGGCCACTAAAATGTATAGATAGCCAAAGGAAGGGGGAAATGGTCCCATAAAATTGATGCCCCAACAGTCAAAAATTTCAATTACCAGAATGGGGTTTAAGGGCATCATGTTTCTTTTAGAAATGTTTCCCAACCTTTGACATCTATTTCAAGTTAAACAAAAGGCATGGACATATTTGAAAAGTGTGGGCCAATAAAATCCACACTGCAGGATTTTTGCAGCAGTTTTCCTTGATGAAAAATGGCCACCGCATGCTTCAGAATGACAAAATGTTATTACCTGGCTGCTTTCATGAGCGGGGATGCAACGCCTTATGATTTGATCTTTACAGTACTTGAATACGTAAGGATCCTCCCAAAAGAAGTTACGAACCTCCCTCAGAAATTTCTTTTTGTCCATCATGGTAAAGGACAGTGGGAACGTACTAGTAGCAAGGAAGTTAGCAATATCTGCATACCATGGTGTCTTATCAATCATGAACAGTTGTTCATCGGGAAATTTCTCATTGATTGGCAGTCCATCTTCACGAAATTCATATGTTAATTTGGACAGATGATTTGCCACCACATTCTCGACACCTTTCTTGTCTTTGATGACAAGATCAAACTCTTGGAGCAAAAGTATCCATCTCAAGAGTCTTGGCTTGGCGTCCTTCTTTGTGAGCAAGAATTTTAGGGCTGCATGGTCAGTGAATACAGTAACAGAAGAACCAACAAGATAAGAACGGAATTTTTCCAGAGCAAAAACTACAGCAAGCAATTCTTTTTCAGTTGTTGAATAATTCATTTGAGCATCATTCAAAGTTTTGCTTGCATAGTAAATCACATGAGGTTTCTTATATTTTCTTTGTCCCAACATAGCACCTACATCATAATCACTTGCATCACACATCAATTCAAATGGAAGAGTCCAGTCAGGGGGTTGCATTATTGGAGCAGAAATTAACATGCCTTTAAGCTTGTCAAAAGCTTTCTGGCATGCTTCATTCCACACAAAAATTACATCCTGACTCAGAAGATGACACATGGGTTTGGCTATAGTACTGAAATCTTTTATGAATCTCCTGTAAAAACCTGCATGTCCTAGGAATGATCGGACATCCTTTACAGTCTTAGGGGCAGGCAAATTTCCAATCAGATCTATTTTTGTCTTGTCAACTTTCATGCCCTCAGATGACACAATGTGACCAAGGACAATGCCTTGCGTTACCATGAAATGACATTTTTCCCAATTTAGCACTAGATTAGCTTCCTTACATCTGATTAGCACATTTTCTAGGTTGGTCAGACACAAATCAAATGAGTCACCATAAACAGAGAAGTCATCCATGAATACTTCCAAAAAATTTTCAACCATGTCACTGAACAAGCTTAGCATACATCTTTGGAATGTTGCAGGAGCGTTACAAAGTCCAAATGGCATCCTTTTGAATGCAAAAGTGCCAAAGGGGCATGTGAAGGTTGTTTTCTCCTGATCATCTAATGCTATCTCAATTTGATTGTATCCAGAATAGCCATCTAGGAAACAGTAGAATGTGTGACCTGCAATTCTCTCTAGGACTTGGTCAAGAAATGGAAGAGGAAAATGATCTTTTCTAGTGACCAAATTGAGTTTTCGATAGTCAATACACATTCGCCATCCTGTGACGACTCGAGTTGGTACTAGTTCATTTGCATCATTTTTTACCACTGTGACCCCAGACTTTTTGGGCACAACTTGGGTTGGACTAACCCACATGCTATCAGAGATGGGGAAGATTATCCCTGCATCTAACAGCTTAAGCACCTCAGTTTTCACAACTTCATTCATATGAGGGTTCAGTCGTCGCTGCATTTGACGAGAGGGTTTTGAATCCTCTTCAAGGTATATAGCATGATTGCAGATTAATGGGCTTATACCTTTCAAGTCAGCAATGGTCCACCCAATGGTGCTTTTATGGAGTTTGAGAACTTCAATCAGCTTAGACTCTTGCAAATCCGTAAGCTTAGATGAAATCACCACTGGGTATGACTCGTCCTCTCCTAAGAATGCATATTTGAGGTCAGATGGGAGAGGTTTCAATTCAGGCTTTGGTGGCTTGATACTTGATGAGAGTGGCTTTGTACCACTTGGTGAAATCTCTTCGAATTTAGGGGCCCATGTCTCAACAGCATGAGTAGGGCAACTTTGTGGATTTGGGCCATCATCTGTTGTTTCAGATGAGATGAACGCTAGCAGAGAAGATTCAGTAGGGTTCTCACAGAATGTGTCATTCAAATGTTCTTGTATCAAAGATTCAATAGAGTTTATTTCCCTTTCTTCCTTGTCTTCTTGTGGATGCTTAGCAATATTGAAAATGTTCAGTTCGAGAGTCATATTCCCAAAAGTTAATTTCATGACTCCATTCCTGCAATTGATTAGTGCATTGGAAGTTGCTAGGAAAGGTCGACCAAGAATGACGGGAATTTGGTTCTCCAAATGTATTGCTGGCTGAGTATCCAGAACAATGAAGTCCACAGGGAAGACAAAGTTGTCCACTTGGACAAGTACATCTTCAACAATGCCTCTAGGGGTTTTGATAGATATGTCAGTCAACTGGAGTGTGACACAAGTGGGCTTGAGTTCACCTAGACCCAACTGTTGGTAGACAGAGTAGGGTAGCAAATTAACACTGGCTCCAAGGTCTAACAGTGCTTGTTCAATTCGGAAGTTTCCAATGACACACGACACAGTCGGACACCCTGGGTCTTTGTATTTTGGAAGGGTTTTGTGTTGAAGAAGGGCACTGGCTTGTTCCGTCAAGAAGACTCTTTTTTGGACATTTTGGCTTCTCTTGATTGTGCACAAGTCTTTCAGAAACTTGGCATAAGAAGGAACCTGTTTGATTGCATCCAGAAGAGGGATGTTGATCTTTACTTGCTTAAAAAGCTTGTAAATTTCAGGCTGATTTTTCAACTTATGTTTGGTTTTGAGTCTATGAGGAAAAGGAGCAGGAATGGAACACGACGGCTCTCTTTCCTCAGAAGGTTCTGGCTCTTGCTCAATCATAGGCTCAGGTTCTACTTCAAGTTCAGTCTCAATTGGTTCAGGCTCAAATGATGAGTTGACTGGGATGAGCTTGTCTCTGATGGTCTGGTCAATCACCTTGCCACTTCTTAGTGTAGTGACAACTTGGGCTTGTCCTTGTGGGTTTCCTGTGGTTGACGGGTTCCCCACATGGAATTGGCCTTGTGGTTGCTTTGGTTGGGCAGGGAACTTGCCCTTTTCGTGTGTGGCCATGGATTGGGTCAGCCTTTGGATGTGGCTTTTAAGATCCTCGAAAGATTGAGTGGTCTGGGTTTTGAAATCCGTGAAAGCCTGTGTGGAATGAGTGTTGTAGTTCATTTGGGTTTGCATGAATTGATTCAGTGTGTCCTCAAGGCTCCTCTTTTGTGGTGGTTGGTATGGTTGATATGCGGGAGGTCCTTGAGGTGGTGGGTATGAACCTTGTTGTTGGTTCATGGGCGTTGGTTGTGTGTTCCTCCAACTGAAGTTTGGGTGGTTCCACCACCCTAGATTGTATGTTTCAGAGTATGGGTTGGAGTAAGACTTGTTGAAGTTGGAAACTGCATTTGTTTGTTCCAACAAGACCTCTTTGAAAGCTGGGATGGTGGGACACTCCCCAGTAGGGTGTCCTGTTAGTGCACAGATTCCACACACTTGTTCTGTGGAAGAGCTAACCTCAACTTGATGGACCTTCTTCATCTCTAAAGCTTCAAGCTTTCGAGACAACGTAGACATTTTCGCTCTTAGGTCATCATCATCTCTCAAGACATACTTACCTCCTTGGGAAGGAGATGGTCTGGCTTCAACAGTGGTAGGGGAGGCTGAGTCCCACATCTGAGAACTATCAGATTTGGTATCAAAAAATTCGAATGCCTCTTCCGGACTTTTTTCCATAAATTCTCTTTGGGCCATCATTTCGACGAACTGACGTAGTCTAGAGGGCAAGGAGTCATAGAAAAATCCTACCAAAGTCCAATTCTCAAAAGCATGGTGTGGGCAAGATTGGAGAAGATCTTTGAATCTCTCCCAACTTTGGTAAAAAGTTTCTCCTTCTTTGACCGAAAAATTCATGATCTGTCTTTTGAGTGCATTAGTGCGGTGTAGAGAAAAAAACTTTCTGAAAAATTCATTTTGTAATGCCTGCCAGTTAGGTATTGAAAGAGCTTTTAAAGAACTTAGCCATTGTTTAGCTTTGTCCCTTAAAGAGAAAGAAAAAAGTTTCATCTTGGACAGTTCAGAATTGTCTTGAAATGTTCCACATACTTCCTCAAAATCTTTTATATGTAGATATGGATTTTCTGCATCCAATCCATGAAAAACAGGTAACAGTTGCATTGTCCCCGGCTTTACAGTAAAGGGGGGAGCATTTTCAGGGAATACAAAACAAGAGGGGACACTATTTCTTGTTGGATTTAGGTGATCCCGCAAAGTTCGAATGTTAGGTACTTCCCTCTCTCTCATAGAGACTTCTCTGTTTCTCTCATTATTTGCCATACTTCCCTCACAGGAGTCTGCTACTGATCTAGGTGAATTTGGTGTAGGCTGATTCACAGACTCAAATGATTCTGCTGGCCAATTCTGATAGTGAGGAGTGCCCTCAGACATAAAAATAAAGAAAATAAAACAAAACAAAACAAAATTATTCACAGTAAACCAAAGAATATACAAAAAAAGAAAGGTCTTTTACCTTTTACCTTCAAACACTTTTTATGGTTCCTCGGCAACGGTGCCAAAAACTTGGCTTGATCCGAAATGTGTACACCCAAGTGCAGGCGGTCAAGCTGTAGTAATAATCCGGTTTGAGTCCGGAGTCGAATCCACATGGAGTTGTTGTTAGTGTTTCAAAGTAAGCAGTGGTGGAGACCAGTTGGTTGTATCCTTTGAGATTTGAAATTGTGGTGTTCAAGATTCTTTCTGGACAGAATATAAGATTCTTTCCAGGAGAGTTTTCTACACAAAATGTGAGATAGACTTTAATATAAAAGAGTCACTCTTTAGTTCAAGGATCTGGACATGTAGTTAATTATCCGGTTTGTTATACTTTTGCGTGATAACTCAATTAACCCCCGTGTCAACAGCGGGTTAATCGGAAGATAAAGGTGGATTATGAGAATTAAGGATATGATTCCGATGTCTTTCTAGAAATTTACAAGAATTATCTGTGCCGAGACTTAACCCGTCTACAAACAAGCAAGTGTTTCTACAAGACATCCAATCATGACATCAATATTCCATTTCCATTCTTTAATTGAAACACAATAATGGGGAAGATTGAAGGGTAGTCATGAAGATCTAGCCGGGGTACTTGCCTTGAACTCATGAACCTTTCTATGCAAGAGTCATCTGTGTCATAGAAGGGACCCATGATTTTACAAAGTACCTTAGCTTTGCTAGATGCAATCAATCATCCAATAAGCAAGGGGAATATTCAACATTAAGCATAAGAACAATGCACAAATATAACTTCCGGATAATTTATACATGCCCTTCACCTCTTACTAAAGAGTGAATGAGAAACTACTCACTCTTCATGACTTTGGTAAAGCTAGAAAAGTGAGTGATGCTCATCCCTCCAAGTAGAGGACTTAGAAAATGAAATACACTAAACAAGGAGCCGATCTTCAACGAAGAATGAGTGAATCACGTTCCACCCTTCACGGCTTTGGTAAAGCTCTAGAAAAGTGGAAGAGTTTCACTCCTCTAAGAAAGAAAAAAGCTCAAGCAATGGAAGTGAAAGATATAAAACACAAATTAAAAGTAGAAGAAAAGTAGTTACTTTTGGAGGGTGATCCACAACCAAAAGTAATCTATCTTTCTTCTAGACATGAAATTAAAAGAGACAAACTACAATAAAAGAAGACAATACTTCAATTAAAAGAGAGCAACAATATAATAAAGCAACAAAGAAAGAAATTACTTTTGGAGGGTTTTCCACAACCAAAAGTTCTCTCCAAGAAAATGATACAAATGAAAAAGTGATTATCTTTACAAGACCCAAGGGGTGGGTATTTATTGGCAACCAAAAAAATAGCCTTTACAAACTTCAAGGGATAACATTTACAAACCCCAAAGATGCCATTCACAAGCCCAAGGGATGACATTCACAAGCTTCCAAAAGTTGTCATTCACAAACTTCCAAAAGATGGCATTTGGATTACTTTAATCTCTCTTTGTTTAGAGCTTTAATAATTGTCATCCTAGAATTTGTAGCTTTGTCACAATTGGCTCCTCGGTAGTTTGTAGTTTTGACGCATAAAACCCTGAAAAGAACAACAATTAATGCATTATCCATAATTCACACACTAACCCTAATAAGACTTATTTTGAGTAGTTTAACTTTATTTAACTAACACAATTGTCTTATTCACTTAATTAAATTATGCACTAACTAGGTCTAATCAGATTCGACTCCGGACTTAATCGGATTATTACTACAACTTGACCGCCTGCACTTGGGTGTACACATTTCGGATCAAGTCAAGTTTTTGGCACCGTCTCCGGAGAACCAAAAAGGTGTTTTAAATTAAAAGGTAAAAAGACCTTCATTTGTGCATATATTTTTTATTTATTGTTTATAATTTCTCTTTTATGTGTGAGGACTATCCTCAAAATTTGCCGGAAGAATCTGTTGGGTCTGTGAACCAGTCTTAACCATCTTCACCTAGATCAGTAGCAGACTCTTTTGACGAGAGTATGAAAAATAATGAGAGACAAGGAGAAGTCACTGTAAGAGAGGGGGAAGTGCCTAACATTCGCACTTTGCGGGATTACTAGAATCCCACACGAAATAGTGTCCCCTCTTGTTTTATTTTTCCTACAAATACGCCCCTGTTTAATGTAAAGGCGGGGATAGTTCAACTACTTCCTCAATTTCATGGACTCGAATCTGAAAACCCATATCTACATATAAAAGATTTTGAGGAAGTATGTGGAACATTTCAAGACAACACTGAGCTGGCCAAGTTGAAAATTTTTCCTTCTTCTTTAAAGGACAAAGCTAAACAATGGCTAAATTCTTTAAAAGCACATTTAATACCTCACTGGCAGGCATTACAGAATGAATTTTTCAGAAAGTTTTTTCCTCTGCACCTCACTAATGCACTCAAAAGGAAAATCATGAATTTTTCGGTCAAAGAAGGAGATACCTTTTACCAATGTTGGGAGAGATTCAAGGATCTTCTCCAGTCCTGCCCACACCATGCTTTTGAGAATTGGACTTTGGTAGGATTTTTCTATGACTCCTTGCCCACTAGACTACGTCAATTTGTCGAAATGATGGCCCAAGGAGAATTTATGGGAAAAAGTCCGGAGGAGGCATTCAATTTTTTTGACACCATATCTAATAGTTCTCAGATGTGGGACTCAGCCTCTCCTACCACTGTTGAAGCCAGACCATCTACTTGCCATGGGGGTAAGTATGTCTTGAAAGAAGATGATGACCTAAGAGCAAAAATGTCCACCCTGTCTTGAAAGCTTGAAGCTTTAGAGATGAAAAATGTACATCAAGTTGATGTTGGCCCTCTCACAGAACAAGTGTGTGGGATTTGTGCACTAAAAGGACACCCTACTGGGGAGTGTCTGTCCATTCCGACATTCAAAGAGGTCTTGTTGGAGCAAACAAATGCAATTTCCAACTTCAACAAGCCTTTGACTTCAATAGTCTCATTATGTTTGGTTTGGTTAGAGTATGTGGAATGATTAGTTGATTGTATCTCTATCAATTAAAAATTTTCCATTGTTCTTGGAAAAGGATTTTAGGCCATCTTTTGGACAATTTTGAGCCTTAGCCTATTCTTTCTTAAAAATTTTCTCTCAAAGCTGTGATTGAGCCTATTTGAATGTTCGATTCTTAGCCATAAAGTTTAACCAACCCAAGTAAAAAATAGAGATATCTACCATACTTTGGTTATCCTTTGATTTGCTAAGTTGTTATCGAGAAAGTTTGGAGATTTATGGTGAAAGCTCAAACATGGGCAACGTGAAAGAAAAGGGAATACAACTGAAAAGAAAAAGTGGAAGAATCAGTAGAATGATAGAATTAAAAAAAAGAGAAGCCAAAGGCTTAAAAAAAAAGCAAAGAAAGAAAGGAAAAAGAGAATGAAGTGAAAAATAAAGAAAAATGTTCGAAAGGAGGAGTCAAGTGTTACAAACGAAAGCAAAAAGTACCTTGGGATAACCCTTTTTGAATTCCCTAATCCTTCATTTCTTTTACCTCTACCATTAGCCCCATTATAACCTTGATAAAGTCCTAATTGATTCTAAGAATAGGGGTGAATTAGACTACCTTGATTAGATAGAGAGATACATCAATGGTGTCATTCTTATTACTTTAACATTCTTGCATGAGATTATGTCAAGATTGATTCATTTCTTAATGCTTTTCATTGTTAGAAATATGTGGGACATACTTGTTTTGTTATCATAAATTCTGCCCACATATACCTTGAGTGAAATAGTCATGATAGTTAGAGAGATCTATTCTGAGTGAAATCGAGGAGAATTGATGTAAAAGCTGATTTTGGATAGCTAAAAGGAGATGAGAAGTCAGTTTGATACATTTCTTGAACTAGTTGATGTGACATACACATGCGAGTTTCTGATGATAATATGCGTAAGTGCTCTTGCATATTGTTTAGGCCTGAAAATAGCTATGTGTGAATGTGCTTAAATTCTATTGACATATTGTTATTTTTGTTGAATTTAATGAAAGTGATGCAATTGGAATAGCTAAAATAGAGAAGTCTGTAGGTATCTTTTCTGAAAATCTTCAGGATACAAAACTTGTCCACTAGGGATCACCTAGGGGTTTGAAGGCTTATTGCATAGGCTAAATGCAATCGTGGTTGCCTATGAAAATGATTTTTGCTTAGTTTTTTAGGTTGTGTTTTAAAATTCCAAGGCATGAAATTCTGATTTTAATTGGATTAGGTTTTATTGCAAAATTTTTGGAATTGTGCATGAAATTAGATCATTGGTTTCTTGATTAGGAATTAGTCGAGTTTAGGTTTTGTCTTATAAATCAATGGAGTACATCTTTTTGGATCTTATGTGCCTTGAGTTCTTTTCAATTTATGCATTGTTATTTGATTATTTGTTTTTGCCTCAGATGTTTAAAGTTTTGCCCTATTTAGTTTCTTAGTTTAATGTTTGCTAGGGACTAGCAAAGCCTAAGTTGGGGGGTGTGTTGAGACTGCAACATTGTATTCTTTTATAGCTTAACTTATTCACTTTAGGCTTGCTTGTGAACTAATTTGCTTTACTTAGGGTACTTTGCATGTTATGCTTTAATTTTTATGTTGCATGTATTTTAGGTGTAAATGTGAAGATTAAGCATTGATTTAATGACAGGAAACATGTAAAACTCGGGTAAATTTGAATTTTTATGAAAAAATGGCAAAACGGTAATTAGTCACTACAGTACGGGTTAAAAATCCAAAATTTTCTAGAACTTAGATGACGAAACGGACCTCACCGTTGGATTCATCTCGCAAAATCTAGTTACCCTGTCAATTTTCGTTGAATTCCGAGACAGTCAGATTTTTTTGCGTTTTACGAGACGATCGGGTGTCTCGTGACCTAAATAAATGAGGCCGGGAATTAAATTGTGAAAATTTGAAAATAATTTAAATCTAGTTCAAATAAAAATATTTTGAACTTGAACTGTGACAAAATTTAATTGATTCGGGACAAAATCGGACCCGAAAAAGGAGAACGTGTGGCGCAATGAGGACCAAACACCTAAAGGGTATAAATAGGGGAGAAATCAGATTTTCTCCCCATACCCATCAGATTTCTGAAAATAGAAGAGAAGAGAGGGAAAAGCTAGAGTTTCTCCAACTTCTCTTTACGATCTACGTCGTTCCTTTGGTCGAATCACCTCGGGCTAAGAACAAAAGTTATTATACTCGATGTAGGCTATAAGACCATACCAAAATCGAAGATTTGGGTGAAGTTCGAAGGACGGGATTGTGGAGAAAGCAAGGATTATAGCTTGTTTCGGGTCTTGAGAGTTTTCTACCGTTGTTTTACGCTTCGAGAGGTTGAGTTCCTTTCCTAATTAGGCTTATTTCCAAACTAGGGTTAATATATGAAATGGGTAGGGTGTTAGAGATGTAATCTCATGTATAGCACATACCTATGGTATTTGAAATGTGAAAAATGCGTATTAAGAATGGTTAAAATCAATTCTAACATGAATTGTGTATGTAGAAATTACTTGTTTGTGATTTCTTGGGAAATGTATTGATTGAGAATGCTATGTGTTTACATTTATGCCTTGAAGGTGTTTGATGAAATGCCTATGTGGATTAAGTGTGTTATTTGTATTGATTATGTTATAACATGCTTGAGATTTGATGTTGGTATATGCACATTGATATATCAACATTGAAGTTGTTGATGGTTATCTAAGTTGTTCATGTTGACCTCATGAAATGTGGAACATGATGATGATATTGAAATTGAAAACTTCGTTGCATAATGATGTTAGATGCAACTGTACATTATATTTGTATATGCACGGGAAACATCGTATTCGTGGGCATTGACATGAGTGTGGGGGTGCCTGTGCATGCTTTTGAATCAAACACCATTCTTGGTGGTTGAGGCGTAGACTCGGGAAGATTGGACCTAGGTCCGGCTGAGTTGCACGGATGCATAAAAAAACTTGTGTCGGGTATTTCAAAAAGGTCTAGATTCTCCATCGGGTGCAAGACCCTGTTACTGGTTTATACATTTCCGTCGGTGCAAGTCCAAAAAAGTGTATCGGTGTGGGGAACTGGCGGTGAGACACCAAAATCCATGTACCCATGAAAGACACATGTTTTTATTTTTAAATGGTCATTGAATGTGTACTATCAATGGCAGGGGCTTGGAGTGTCCGAATTCATACGCATGACATTGCATGTGTTGAGGGAGCTGGTGAAGGCTCGGGTTGAGTTACATGTGTGAGTCATATCTCATTACATGGCATGGCATAAAAGATTCCATCATTGAATTGCATATTCTGGAATGAAGTATTTGTTGCTTGTGAAATTGCATGTGAACATTTCATGTGCATCTAGGTTGGGGAGTAGCCTCTTTAGGAGATACCCTATTGAGCATGACTCACCCTTTATGAGGACAATATTTCAAGTGTGGGACATGCGCCATTGGACAGCTCTCACTCGGGCCCTTATTCAGGAAGAAAAATAGAGATGTGTCTTTAAAATCATGTTTTGTAAAACAATGATGTAAATTAGTTTTGGACATGTAATTGTATGTAAGAGATTGTAATCGAACTCGTATGAACTGTGTTTCATTTAAAATTTCATGTTATATGACTTTGGGTTGATGATGTATGAGGTTGGAATGAATTGGAATTGAAAAAGGATCGAATCGGGAAAAAAACTGGGCACTTCTACCAGTAGAACGTCAAATACCTACCGGTAGAACATTTTCAGAGAGTTTTCCTACCGGTAGAACGTTGATTTCCTACCAGTAGAAGAATTCTAGTGAGCTCTTCTACCGGTAGGACTCTAAGTTCTTCTACCGGTAGGTTTTGTTAAATTTTCAAAAATTTAAAATGTCTTGCTAAACCTCCGGGCATTGACTCCTTTGGCTCAAGGGAGGTATATAAGGTAATAATAAGTATAAATTGATGTATATTGGACCATGGATTGGTCAAGTGATTGAATGTACACCGGATATGCGTTTGGGAGTGCCTGGTATAAGGGAGACTCTGTCCAAACTCTGCGTCGGTTGTGACCCCGATAATGGGGATGTTGCGTTGTAGTGTTGGGTTATGCGACACGCACGAGTACTTCTGCGGGTGGATGGGCAATCAACGGGTTGACAAAGGACCCCTAGTTTTAGGGGCGTCACAACTTGGTATCAAAGCTTATGTTCTCGATTTACCTAGGGCTTGCGGAGCATGGGTTTTGACTATTGTATCCATTGTGAATTACATGTTATGTGCTTCAAATACTACATGTTATGTGTTATGTGAGCAATATGTATGGTTAAATGTATGTGGAAAAGAGACATCAGAGTTAGAGAACGTAACATTGGGGGTCGAAAAAAGAAAGAACGAGACGGTTCATGGTGTAGATGTCTACTAGTGGGTGGCACGTGCTCTTCTAGTGAGACAAGGAGAGAAATCTCAATGTTTCCACTTTTATCCCTAGGATACTAAGTTAGTGCTCTATTGCTATTTGACATATGTGTAGATGGCAAATAGAGGGAGAGGACATCGGAACGGCCGAGGAGGTGGGCAGAACAACAACTAACCACCATCGGCCTTTGACCAACAAGCCTTTATGGAGGCTATTGGCGAGATGGCGGCTACCTTTGCACAAGCTAGCGCCAATGTGGTTTGAAGTTGTCCACCCGGGGGAAGATTGTGGGCCACCGCCTACAAGATTTGGACTCCATGGCTGAGACGGCTATGGCCATTGAGAGAGAGGTGGATGACGCAAGGAGCATCCGGTAGGCAGGTGCTAAAGACAAGAAGAAGGAGGGTCAATCCTCTTCTTCTAGCTTGGAGAAGAAGCAAAGGACAACTACCCCACAGGGGTATCAGGGACAGGGCCGAGTCTATCAGGGCCAAGGCCAAGGCCATGGTCAATCTTCCCAAGGCGGGAAGAATTCTAGGGGCACACCACAGGGAGGCCTACAGACATGTTTCTATTGCCACCAACCGGATCATATGAAGCGGGATTGTCCTTAGAGGGAGGGATCCTAGAGTTATGGGGTATCTCAGTCCCAATCATCGGTAGGGCACCCATATACTTATTTTATTCCTCCCTACCCCACCATGAGCTAGGGAAACCAGTTTCAGTTCCAGGGTGCTCCACAGACTCCTACTACTTCACGAGCGGGGACTCTGCAATCAGGCCAAGGCATGGGCCGAGGCCAAGGCTGAGGACAGGGCTTATAGGCCGGGACTTTCGGGACCTAGGGGCGAGTTTATGCCATCACACCTTAGACTAAGCCAGTGGATCAGTCGATTATTCAGGGTACATTTCTACTCTTTCGCTTATGAGCAAGGGTATTATTTGACTCTGGTGCATTGTATTCATTTATTTCTGCATCATGTGTAAAGGACTTGAGCTTAGAGGTTGAGACCTTAGAAGAGCTGTTGCATGTGAGTTCTCCCCTAGGAGCTAGAGTATGCATTGAACAGATATGTCGGGTTATGAGATAGAGATCTCGGGGGTTCTACTAACTGTGGACCTTAGGGTCATGGACATGTCAGAATTTGATGTCATCTTCAGGATGGATTGGTTGGCGGCACACCGAGTCTTCATTGATTGTGATTGAAAAAGGGTCTTTGCCTGTACACCGAAGGGTGTATGTTTTAAGTTTCAGGGGAAGAAACACGATATTTTACCCCAAGAAGTGTATGATTCCCATTGGCATGGGCAGTTGATGGGCTGGCTTGAGAGCCTTACCCTAGAGGACGAGGTAAGACGGGAGTTGGGTCTACCTCGGGTGGTTTGTGAGTATGAGGATGTTTTCTCAGACGAATTACCGGGATTACCTCCACATCGGGATGTAGACTTCACCATTGAGTTGTACCCCAGTACATCCCCTATTTCTATGACTTTGCATAGAATGACACCTATAGAGTTGCAAGAACTTAAGGTCCAATTGCAAGAATTGTTGGACAAGGGCTTCATTAGACTGTGTACCTCACCTTGGGGTGCTCCGGTGTTGTTTGCCAAGAAGAAGGATAAGACCCTTCGGTTATGTATAGACTATCAGCAGTTGAATTGGGTTACTATCAAGAATATGCACCTTTTGCTGTGGATTGACGACTTGTTCGATCAATTGAGAGGGGCACATGTCTACTACAAGATAGTTCTGCGCACGGGATACCATCAGTTGAGGATTAGGGAGGCAAATATCCCTAAGACAGCGTTTAGAACGCGATATGGACGTTTTGAGTTTACAGTGATGCCATTCGGATTGACGAATGTCCTGGCGACATTCATGGATCTTATGCAAAGGGTGTTCCAACCCTACCTAGATCAATTCATCGTGGTCTTCGTTGATGATATCTTGATCTACTCCAAGTCTGAGGAAGAGCATGAGGGTCACTTAAGGGTTGTTCTCCAGACCATGAGAGACCATCAGTTGTACGCCAAGTTTAGCAAGTGTGAATTTTGGCTGAGAGAGGTGAAATTCTTAGGACATATGGTGTCGGCTTCGGGTGTATCCGTGGACCCGGAGAAGGTTGAGGCAGTTATGAGTTGGGAGAGGCCGAAGTCAGTCTTCGAGATATGCAATTTCTTGGCATTGGTGGGGTATTACAAGAGGTTTATTAAGGGTTTCTCCCGGCTAGCTATAACTATGACTAGATTGACCCAGAAAGAGGTCAAGTTTTCGTGGGATGACTCGTGTGAGAAGTCATTCCAAGAGTTGAAGAGGAGGCTTACTTCAGCTCCTATTTTGAAAGTTCCGAAGAGAGTACAGAGGTACATAGTGTATTGTGATGCCTCTAAGAACGGACTCGGGTGTGTATTTATGCAGTCCGGAAGGGTGGTAGCTTATGGTTCTCGGCAGTTAAAGAACCACAATCAGAACTACCCCACGCACGACATGGAGTTGGCGGCCATTGTCTTTGCCTTGAAGGTTTGGTGCCACTATTTTTATAGTGAACAATTTGAGGTGTTTTTGGATCACAAGAGTCTGAAGTACATCTTTACACAGCGGGACCTCAACATGAGAAAACGTAGGTGGATGGAGTACTTAGAAGACTATGACTTCACTTTGCACTACCATCCCAGTAAGACAAACGTGGTGGCTGATGCACTCAGCCGGAAGTCACGGGGAGGCTTGGCTAGTATGGTTTCCCGGAAGTGGCAGATGCTCGAGACAGTGGGGCAGTTCGGGCTACACTACACGGGTCAGGCTCAGGGCACTTTGGGGAGTTTGATGGTTACGCCTTCCCTACTGAGTAGGGTAATCGAGTCCTAGGGGCAGGACGCAGAGATATTGTCCATCAGGGACCGGGTACAGTCTGGTACAGGTGACGAGGGCTGGGCCATTCACGCGGATGATAGTCTTCGGTTCAGGGGAAGGGTTGTGGTTTCCCAGTCTGCGGATCTAAGAGAGGAGATCCTTAGGGAGTTCTATTGCTCCCGTTTTGTTGTACATCCAGGTGCCACGAAGATATACCATGATCTTCATCGCCAGTACTATTAGAGTGGGATGAAGAAGCACGTTGGAGATTTTGTTAGTTAATGTCTCACGTGTCAGCAGGTCAAGGTTGAGCACCAGAGACCAGCAGAGTTGCTCCAGCCTTTGGAGGTGGCTGAGTGGAAGTGGGAGCACGTCATGATGGATTTTGTAACCCACTTCCCATGGACATCGCGCGGACATAACGTGGTGTGGGTGATAGTGGACCGACTTACGAATTCCACACACTTTTTTGACAGTGTGGATGACCTTCACACTAGAGGAATTCTACAGTGTACATACAGGAGATTGTCTGTTTACTTGGGGTGCCCGTATCTATAGTATCAAATCGGAATTCCTGGTTCATGACCCATTTTTGGGAGAGTTTCCAGTGGGCCATGGGGACACAGTTGATGATGAGTACCGCTTTTCATCCCCAGACGGACAATCAGTCAGAGAGAACCATCCAAATTTTAGAGGACAAGCTACGGGCATACGTCCTTGATCTCAAGGGTAGCTGGGAAGAGCACTTACCCTTAGTGGAGTTCGCCTACAACAACAGTTATCAAACGAGCATACAGATGGCACCCTATGAGGCATTTTATGGGAGGTTGTGCCATTCTCTAGTTTGTTGGACAGAGGTTGGAGAGAGACCCTCTACGGGTCCAGATTTGATCAGAGACACCTCAGAGAAGGTGGACTTGATACGCAAGCGTCTTCTCACGACTTAGAGCCGACAGAAGAGCTAAGTTGATAGACAGCGGCGACCTCTAGAGTTTGGAGTTGGAGATCACGTCTTCTTAAAGACGATGCCTAAGAGGAGAGTTATAAGGTTCGGGAAACGGGGAAAGCTGTCGTCGAGGTATATCGGGCCCTTTGAGATACTGGAGAGGGTGGTACAATTGCTTACCCGTTGGCGTTACCGCAAATTTATCGGGTGTTCACGCGGTGTTCTATGTCTCCATGCTCCAGAAGTAAACTCCAGATCCGACACATGTAGTAGATTAGGGCGAGCTGGTGGTTGCCGCGAATGGGACCTTCGAGGAGGGACTGGTGCGTATCATGGATAGCCGGAAGCAGGTTTTATGAGGCAAGACCGTAAGGCTGGTAAATGTATTATGGCAGCACCGAGGTGTGGAGAAGGTGACATGGGAGCGTGATGATACTATACATACCAGTTATCCATTCTTGTTTGAAGAGGGAAGTACATTCTTGTATTCATTCAGTATTATATGACTGTTGCATATGCATGTGGTTGAATGTGCATGTGTGTGTGAATTTCAAGGATGAAATTCTTTTTAAGGGGGGAAGAATGTAAAATCCGGGTAAATTAGAATTTTTATGAAAAAGGCAAAACGGTAATTAGCGACTACGGTACGGGTTGAAAACCCAAATTTTTTTTAGAACTTGGATTACAAAACGGACCTCACCGATGGATTCGTCTCGCGAAATCTGGTTACCCAGTCAATTTTCATTGAATTCTGAGACAGTCAGATTTTTGTGTTTTACGAGGCGATCTGGTGTCATGTGACCTAAATAAACGAGGCCGAGAATTAAATTGCAAAAAATAAAAATTAATTTAAAATTAGTTCAAATAAAAATATTTTAAACTTGAATCGGGACAAAATTTAATTGATTCGGGACAAAATCGGACCCGGGAAAGTAGAAAGTGTGGTGTAATGAGGACCAAGCACCTAAAGGGTATAAAATAGGGGAGAAAATCAGATTTTCTCCACATACGCATCAGATTTCCGAAAATAGAAGAGAAGAGAGGGAAAAACTAGAGTTTCTCCAACTTCTCTCTACGATCTACGACGTTCCTTTGGTCGAATCACTTCGGGCCAAGAACAAAAGTTATTCTACTCGACCTGGGCTACAAGACCATACCAAAATCGAAGATTTGGGCGAAGTTTGAAGGACGATATTTTGAAGAAAGCAAGGATTAGAGCTTGTTTCGGGTCTTGGGAGTTTTCTACCATTGTTTTACACTTCGAGAGGTTGGGTTCCTTTCCTAACTAGGCTTATTTCCAACCTAGGGTTAATATATGGAATGGGTAGGGTGTTAGAGATGTAATCTCATGTATAGCACATACCTATGATATTTGAAATGTGGAAAATGGTTATTAAGAATGGTTAAAATCAATTCTACCATGAATTGGGTATGTAGAAATTACTTGTTTGTGATTTATTAGGAAATGTATTGATTGGACATGCTATGTGTGTACATTTATGCCTTGAAGGTGTTTGATGAAATGCCTATGTAAATTAAGTGTGCTATTTGCATTGATTATGTTATAACATGATTGAGATTTGATGTTGGTATATGCACCTTGATATATCGACATTGAAGTTGTTGATGGTTATCTAAGTTGTTCACATTGCCCTCATGAAATGTGGAACAAGATGATGGTATTGCAATTGAAAAATTCGTTGCATAATGATGTTAGATGCAATTGTACATTACATTTGCACGGGAAGCATCGCATTCGTGGCAATTGACATGAGTGTGGGGGTGTGTGTGCATGTCTTTGAATCAAATACCATTCTTGGTGGTTGAGGCGTGGACTTGGGAAGGTTGGACCTAGGTCCGACTGAGTTGCACAGATGCATAAAAAACTTGTGTCGGGTATAGCAAGAAGGGCTAGATTCTCCTCGGGAGCAAGACTTGGTTACTGGTTTATACACTTCCGTCAGTGCAAGTCCAAAAAAGTGTATCGGTGTGAGGAATCGGCGGTGAGACACCAAAATCTTTGTACCCAAGAAGAGATATTTTGGAGATATTTTCAAACATCTTTTAGGAATAAGAGATAGACATAAAAGGAAAGATGATCTTCTGAAAATCAGTTGTATCTCTATATGTTTATCTCTCTCCTTATTTTTCCTATAAATACCAACCTATAGGGGATTTTTAGATACTAGTTCTTTCTTCTTCATTGTTCTTAGTTTAGTATAGATTGCAAGAAATGTTCTTCTTTATTTACGGTATTTTATTTCTTTTATTGTAATTGCTTTCAATTCCTTGTTTTAAATATAAAATTATTCATTCAAGTTTATTTCAATACAAGTTTTATTTAGTTTTTTTTTCCAGATAATTGTAGAAGGGATTTCCAACCTATGAATTAGGGTTTATGCTATAAATTAGGGTTTTAATATTTATGTGATTGTTTAAATAAGTTATGCTCTCGAAAACCTATTTGGTTTGCATACTTCCCGATTATTGATTGATTGGTAATTACGTCGTTCCTAACCTCGTAACATCACCCTCACCCTCAATGTGTGTATGTGGCTTATAGTGATGGGGGAGTGTCACTCTCCCTCGGAATGATGCAAAAGATTAGGCAACAACGGAATGGTGGTGGAAATGTGGAATGAACAAAATGTGTGAAATGAAATGGAATGCGTGTGAACCAAAGTGCTCCCCAATCGTAAGGAGTCTTTCGTTGTCGGTGTTTTACTTGGAAATAATTCCAAGGTCGTCTCCTCAGGGAAGGAAAGGGAGTTGTGTGAAAGTGATTTTGGTGAACAAAAGAGAAAAATGTAAAATCTTTGTTTGAGTTTTGTGGTTGTGATTGAAAATGAAAATGCAATAAAACAAGTGTTGGCTAATCCAAAGAGGTCATTCTAATGGGAATTCCAACTCAACTCGAAATCTTCTTCCAATGGTGCAAAGGTGAACGATTGATTCGGGGGAAGCTAGGGACAAGATTGGTGAGTATCTAAGCATAAACCGTGACTAGGCCTATGGAATATCAAAGGCTCACTAACTCGTCCACTCTCAACCCCGTCAAACCGAACCACCGTACACCGAGAGGAGGAAGGAGAAGAGTTGAAATGGAATCCCCAAGAGAAGGTCTCCCTTGGATTACCCAACTTAAATCTAACTACTCATTCATAAAAGAAAGCCAAGCATAATGTAAATAGACAAGTAAAGGAAAAGAAGATTAAAACTTAACTAGATGCAAGAAATCTTAAAGTAAGAAGAAGGAAATACAATACCCAATTTAAAGCATGAAAATGAAGAACTTGAAAGCATAACAATGGTGAAATGTAAAGTGCAAGGCTAAACTTGAAATGTACTTCTAATAAATGGCATTAAAGACAGTAAAGGAAGCTTACAATATCCTTACAAGAGGTTACAAGAGAAATGGATGGAAGAACATGTAAAAATTACAACTTTACTATTCATCTTCTTCCTCACTAAAACTACTCTAAGCTTAGGTAGCCAACAACTTTTACATTGTGTGTTGAATGTTGAATATATTGAGTGTGGAGACTTGCCAAAACGTCCAAGAGGCTCCCCCCTAGCTGTGTGAACGAGCTCCCATCAAGAAAGGGCTGGATGGATGGCTTTGACAGGCTAGGAGATCATAGCCTGGGCAGCCCACTTCCCCTCATTCCTCCTTTAATGCATTGGCCTTTAAAGTCTTCCACTTGAGTGTAGGAGGCCTGCAAATGTGTAAGGAAATGTTGGGATAGGCGTGGGAGAAGTGTAGGTGGGACCCCCAAGCCTCAAAGTTGAGTTACAGGCTGTTTTCGCGACCAGAAGGTCCGGAGTACCGGTACTGGGTACTGGGTACCGGTACTGTTTTTCTGCACTGGACCACCTTCGGTAGAATCGGCATAACTCTTGATCTAACCGTTGGATTGGGCTGAAATTTTGACACCAAACAGAAGATACCCATATATACAACTTTCATGTTTTTAACTTTTCCAAATTCTGAGTAGATCATGGTAAAAATGGAGGAATTCCGAGGTAGTGCTTCCAATTGTTGCTGCAGCTGGTGCCCTTGTTCCCAAGCACCAATGCCTTCTTGATTTCTTCACTTTTAAGCCTCCAATTCTTCATGTATTGTGTCCATGCCTTCACCACACATCCAACATAGTTGCAATGTCCTAAAATACATGATTTAAGCAATAAAAACTTGCAACATCAAAATATCAACATTATTCATAATTTCGGCTAACTCTAAGTACTTAAATGCAAAAGTTGAGTTAAAATGCATGTAATGAGCCCTTCAAATATGCAATATTATGTGCTCATCAATTATCTATATGCAAATTGGCTTTGGTATAGATAGTTAGTAGTGTTTTCTGCAACCTTTAGGATATTGAATTTTTCATCATAAATTATTTTTCAATTAATATTTTTTAGTTCATTCGAAAGTTTTTAATTAAAAATTATTTGTCTGTACTAGTTGAATGTGAAAGCATATTAGTTATAAATTTAGAGTAGAAATTCTTGTTCATGGGTGGGATAAAATCCAAAGATTATCTGGTTATTTCTTTTATTGAATTTTCCTTTAATTTATTTAGTTACAAAAAACTCTCACTTTCAAAGAACTCTTATATCACATCTCAAGTTTGTCCTTCGTTTTCCCTGAGGAGACTATCTCGGTAATCGACCGAGTTATTAAACGATACATTCTTGCGCCTGGGAACAACTTTATTATCTACCCAGGTCAAGCACCTTTTATGGTTAGCTTTGATATCTCAAATCTCTCTCCAGAGGCATCATTCATAAAAAATTCCCTCAAGTTTTAGTGACTTGTTCTAAAAAATTATATGTGAAAAGGATAACGTTATTCAAAGCAAAATTGTTCACATGTATAAACATTAAAAGAACGAAGTTAGAACAAATTGAATTTAGCATAATCTCATGAAAGCTTATTAATACAAATTAGAAGTGATATCATTGACGTATCCTAGTTCTTAAGATAGATCCATATACATGCATCAAACTTGAGATCAAACAGGGCCTTTTCATGTTTATAATGTGGCCTTAGGTTGTGGACTGAGAAACGAAAGATCAAAGGGATTCAAAGAGATTATCCTGAATATGAATAGGCTTTTTCATTCCAATACTTCACTTACCTCTTTTTGTTTTTCATAGCTTTCATAATCCAACTTGGCCATATTTTTCATATTTTCTTTCTCTTTTTGCTCCGAGACATATCAAGACACATTTTTTTTCTATAATGATTTTGTACTGGTACAAGTTGTACTGGTTTAACAGTGGATTTTAACCATCTCTTCTCTTTTGTTCCTATTTTCTTTTTTTCCCATCCTGGACAACTTCTCATGTCTTCTACCAATTCATATCCCATAATTGATACTAAGTAAATTCGGGATAACCAAGATAGGAAAGTACTTTTTAAACCGAGTTTGGTCAAAAGCATGGTTAGGACAAGAAATTTTCATTTGTAGGCTCAATAACGGCTGTCTAAGGATATTATGTGACAATGAATGGCTAAGGCTAAAAAATAATGCAAAGATGGCCTATTGTCCTTTCTCAAGTAAGTACACATACACTTCCTGACAAATTTCTTGGGGTATATCAATCATATTACTTTACTCAAAGCAAAGTTAATGAGATTATTCAAAGAACCAGAAACAAAGAAACTTACTTGAGTAGGTGTAAGATGTCCCTCCAAGGATAGAAAAACGCAAATCTCACCATAGGGTTCTTCATTATCTCCACCAAGAGTCGGGCCATGTCCAGGTAAATCTCATTTTTTTTCACCCAAGAGGCATGAGATTCATCACGACAATCAAATTCAACATTTTATATTTTTCAAGCAAATCTCATTGCTTGATGAATCTCATGCCATCCCATTGGAAGTTGGGATTCCCAGTCAATTCTTTTTCTACCACGTTCATGCTCACATTCTTCCTCAGTGGGTACGTAGGCCTAAGGACACGAGGTACTTGCCTTATCTCCATGATCAAGTTATGATCAACATCAATCTCAATCCCCCTCACATACATCATCACTTCCCTATTCACCACATTGGCATTGGAGTAAAACTCCCGTACCATTTCCTTAACGGGCTCCCTGTCATTTCTCAAATATCCAATCCATCCCCTCTCCCTCATCATCTCCAAGATTCCTAATTCCTCAAAATCACCCACCACCACAGTGCGCTCACATACAATTGGTTTATCTTTAAAGTAATTTTCATACCTATCGGCCTTGAGCACACTTGGGAAGCTAGTTTGATCATACCGGCGAACAAGAGACGCTCTTCCTTCTCTTCCTTCCTCCACACCCTCTTCCACAAATCTTGGTTTACAATGCTCAAGTCCCTTCTTGCAGGCATTTTCACTCGAGGAGGCATGGTTTTGGATTTGAGGGGTTTTGTGTGAAAATGGGGAAATTCCAATTGGTGAAAAGTGAGAAAAGTGGATGAAAAAGGGTTTGGGTGGAGAAATTTGGTGATATAATGGATGGGTAAAGATTTTTCTAGGCTTGGGTAGGTTTTTCGAGACCTAGGTGATGAGCACATAATATTGCATATTTGAAGGCCTCATTACATGCATTTTAACTCAACTTTTGCATTTAAGTACTTAGAGTTAGCGAAAGTTGTCAATAATGTTGAATTTTCGATGTTGCAGGTAATTATAGCATAAATGATGGATTTTAGAACCTTGTAACTATGTGTGGATGTGTGGTGAAGAGAGGGACACATTACATGAGGATTTGGAGGCTTAAAAGTGAAAGAAATCAAGGAGGTATTGGTGTTTGGTAACACCAGCATCGGCACCCACACCATTTTGTAGTAGTACCTGAATTTTCCTCCTTTTTGACCATGATTTGCATCTAATATGAAAAAGTTCCAAACATGAAAGTTGTAGATCTGGATGTCTTATGTATTTTATCAAAATTTCAGCTCAATTGGACGGTTGGATCAAAAGTTATGATGATTCTACGAAAAATGGTCCGCAGCAGAAACAGTATCGGTACGCAGTACCGGTACGGTTCTGCCTCTGGAGTTCGGGGTACCGGTACATAGTACCGGTACTGTCTGCTGAACAACCCAAAACACCTACAAACCATGCTCCACTTGCTTATGAGTCCCACCATTGATTCCCCCACTTGTCCCCTGACATCCCTTACACATTTACATGATTCCTACACCCTTGTGGAAGACTTTGAAGGCAATGGCATTAATGGGGATGGGAGAGAAGGGGGCAGCCAGGAGAGTTGCAGGTTAGGCTTGTCTTAGCCTGTGCAATGCATCAACTCAGCCTCCTATGGATGGGAGGCTTATCACACACCCTTGGGGACCCTCATGGACGAAAATGCAGAGCTCTCACACTCCATATACTCAACATTCACCAAGCATTCAAGTGTGGCTACCAAAGCTTAGAAAGTCCAAGGAAGAAGATGATGAATAGTTGATAGAAAGCTTATGTTTTTGCATTTTCTTCCATCCTTTCACTTTTAATTTATTGTAAGACTCTTGTAATCTTCATTTAATGTCTTTAATGTCATTTACTTCAAGTACATTTCAAGTTTAATGCTACATTTTAGATTTCACCATTGTTGCTTCCAAGTTTTCTTCATTTCTTGCTTTAAAATGGGTATTGAATATTTTTCTTCATAGCTTAAGATTTCTTGCTTTAAGTTAAGTTCAATGTCTTCATTTCTTCATTATGTCTCTTTATATTATGTCTTTCTTGCTTAGCATGAGTAGCTAAATTTTTAAGTTGGCTAATCCAAGGGAGACCTCCTATTGGGTGTGCCATTTCAACTCATTTTCTTTCCTCCTCTCAGAGTACGATGGTTCGGTTTGACTGGGTTGAGAGTGGATGCGGTTGTGAGTCTTTGATATCCCGCAAGTCTGGTCACGAGTTATGCTTGGATCATCACCTCCATTTTATCCCTAGCTTCCCACGAATCAATCATTCATCTAAGCTCTATTCGATGAAGGCTTCGATTTGATTTGGGATTCCCATTGGAGTGAATCCTTCGGATTAGCCAACACTTGTTTTCTTGCATTTTCATTAAGAACAAAACTCACCAAAACCAACTACAAGATTTTACACTTTTTATTTTTACAAAATCACCTTCACACAATTCCCTTCCTTCCCTGAGGAGATGACCTTGGAATACTTTTGCAAGTAAAACACGACAAGCAAAAGACTCCTTGCGCTTGGGGAGCACTTTTCTTCACACATATCATTTCCACACATATTTTGTTCACTTCATTCATCCACCATTCCGTTACCCTATTTCCCACATCATTCCGAGGGAGAGTGACACTTCCTTCACACATACACCATATATACATTGAGGGATGATATTAGGAGGTTAGGAACTACAACGGTTTTGATCTAGCATTTTTTGCGCCGTTGTCGGGGAAGGTCAAGAGTCGAGTTCAAAGGTGATTTTGGATGACATAGGTAAGTCTCGTGATTTTCATCACGGGCCAAGGTATGTCGTCTCTTTTGTAAATAGTTTGTAAATAGCTTGTGTTTTATGTAATGTCTTATTATTTTTATGAAAATGTATCAAATGCCCCATATTATGAAAATGTGTGTGAGATTTGTGATGAGTATGGACATCACGAGTGAGTGCCCAATAAATTATCCAGTTCAAAATTTTGCATGCGAAGGTTTAAATTCATTTTTGGCCTCCGAAATTTTTTACCCCAACCACTATGTTACACCGAGTTTTCTGAGTTATGGTTGGGAGAATGAATCTTATAATTTTTCATCCAATCTCACACCACCAAATGAATTTTACTACTATCCAACATATGGGAACTCAACCGAAGAAGAATTGGAAAATATTTTGCGCGATTTTATGCAACACCAAATGGAGGTCAATGCCCAAGTAGCCCAACAATTTTCTGAAATTAAAAATGACCTTATTGCATTGACTAATGCTATAACTACTATGCATGAAGAACAACATCTTGAGCATAATCAATGTATTGAGGATGATCATTTCCGTGGAATGCAAATTGATGTTGAATCTCCCACCACTCTTGATTGTGAAAAATTTGATGAAGTTATTATCTCACATGAGGCCAATGAGCCCAATGTCATTTTGCCATCTATGAGTGGTGTTGAGATTCACATTTCTCAACTTGGGAAGGGCATTGAAATGGAATTAAGTGTAGAAATTTATAAAGAGAAATTGAACACTCCATTGCTGGAATTGCATAAACTTACCTACACATCTATTTGGTTGAGATTTTTAAATCATGATCCTTTGTATTGTTGGATAGATTGGTTAGAAAGGGCATTTATACAACAAAAAATTTTAAAATCAAAAAAATCAATGGGCGCAAGCTCATATCCAAATTAAAGCCATATTGACATGAGCCTTTTTGTTTTGTTTCCATGAACATATTAGTTAGATTTCTTTTATTGGTATATTTTTATTTTCATAATGTTGTAGTATAGATTTTAGCATGAATGTTGTTTACCTCTTCCTAAGTTGGACTCATTTCACTTTGAGCATCATTGTAGCAAATCTTATTGGGTATCATGTTCTAGTCTAAGTTGGGGGGTGTAAACAAGCTTTTTGTGTTTTATTTTTTTTCGTTAATGTACATATGTATATGAAAAAAAAAAAGGGAGTATCTCATTCCCCATTTTTACTTTCACTTTTCTCATTACATGATTCCTTGTGCATTGAGGACAATGCATGGTTCAAGTTGGGGGGTGAGGTGCACCATTTACATTTTCCACCACTTTTTGTATAGAATAATGGAAAATGTGAAAATTTTGAAAAAAAATTTGGTCCCAATATTGAACTATATTCCCCTATCCTAATGGTTATGAGATTTGTGATTACTTGATCTTCATTTTGAACTTTGAATACATGAGCACATTATAGAAGTTTATCCTATTGCTAAGAGTATCACATACTTGTTTGCTTTTGAACTCAACCATAAGTGCACCATGAACTTGTAATTTTGGCAATTTACGGATTGAGTTCACATTTAGTGCTTGACATGAATAGTGGAGATGAGTAAGAACCCATGTGAGCTTTAATGTCAATCCTTGTTTGGAGGGAACTTACATTTACTCAAGGAACAATTTTTCAAATTCTAAATTTGTTCAATAATCTCATTATGCTTGTTTTGGTTAGGTGCATTTGGGTAGTTGATCGACTTTGTCTTGAAATGCATAATGCTCCCCCATGCTTATTTAGAAATGATCTTAGACCATCTTTGTTTTGCTTTGAGCCTTAGCATTTTTCTTGTGAAATTTTATCCCTAGTGCTGTGATTGAGCCTTAATTGTAAATTCGTTTCCATGCCACACATTTGACCAAGCAAGTGCAAAAAGATAAAAATCTACCTCACCTTGGTTGTTCCTAGTGCTAAGTATGAGTGATCATAAAAGAGAAGGAAGTATGGCGGAAACTCAACAAAAGGGATGAATGAAGTTGAAACTCAAAAGTTTGAACGAAAAAGAATGAAAATCCAAGAAAAGGAGAAAAAGGGAGTGAAAATAAGAAAAGAATCAAAGAAAAAAGGAAAATGTTAAGGAAAAGAAAGAAATGAAACAAAGAGTGTGGTGATGGGGTTGGTCTAGAAATCCAATAAAAGGGAGATCTTTTTGAAATAAAGGTCATTCACTCGGAACAACCCTCTTTGTTACCCTATATCCTTTATTTCATTTACCTCAATATCACCCCAATACCTCATTATAACCCGTGAAAGTCCTAAATGATCTAGAAAAGCATGGGGATGCATACTTTTTAAAGAAAAAGAGAAGTTGGTTTGCTAGCTAATGCCCTAGCATTCCTTTCATGAGATTATGCCAAGGTTGTTTCATTTTTATGCATGTGCTTCATTTTTGGATTATATGTCAGTATATTTCGTTTTGAGCACAAGATTCTATCTCACATATACATATGGAGAGCATGCCAAGATAATCATAGTGTGATTCATTGTTGAGAGAAACCATTGGTGAGTTTTGCATCAAAGCTGAATTTGGATGGCTAAATGAATGTGAATTCTGTTGAGTAAGTGCTTAAATTACATATTCATTTCACACACACACGAGTTTGAAAATGAATGTATATGTGAATACTCTAGAATAAAATTTAAGGCTATGATGTGTTTCATGTGTGATTAGTTCGGGTATGTTGGACCAAGCTATTTTTGAAATCCCAGTGCTAGTTAGGATAAGGGAATATGCTTTAAATATTGGATACTAAGAAAAGAAATTTGTAGGTACCTTCACTGGAAACCTTCATGAGACAAAACTCGTCCACTAGGGATCACCTAGGGGTTTAAAGGCTAATTGCATATGCTAAATGCAATTGCGGATTAATATATGTTTATTTTGTTTCCTTGATTTTTACATTTTGTTTGCTAGGGACTAGCAAAGATTAAGTTGGGGAGTGTGATGAGCACATAATATTGCATATTTGAAGGCCTCATTACATGCATTTTAACTCAACTTTTGCATTTAAGTACTTAGAGTTAGCCAAAGTTGTCAATAATGTTGAATTTTCGATGTTGTCGGTAATTATAGCATAAATGATGGATTTTAGAACCTTGCAACTATGTGTGGATGTGTGGTGAAGATATGGACACATTACATGAGGATTTGGAGGCTTAAAAGTGAAAGAAATCAAGGAGGTATTGGTGTTTGGTAACATAAGCATAAGCACCCACACCATTTTGTAGTAGTACCTCAATTTTCCTCCTTTTTGACCATGATCCGCATCTAATCTGAAAAAGTTCCAAACATGAAAGTTGTAGATCTGGATGTCTTCTGTATTTTATCAAAATTTCAGCTCAATTGGACGGTTGGATCAAAAGTTATGATAACTCTACGACAACTGGTCCGCAGCAGAAATAGTACCGGTACGCAATACCGGTACGGTTCTGCCTCTGGAGTTCGGGGTACCGGTACACAGTACCGGTACTGTCTGCTGAACAGCCCAAACCCCTGCAAACCATGCTCCACTTGCTTGGGGGTCCCACCATTTATTCCCCCATTTGTCCCCTGACATCCCTTACACATTTACATGATTCCTACACCCTTGTGGAAGACTTTGAAGGCAATGACATTAATGGGGAAGAGAGAGAAGGGGGCAGCCAGGAGAGTTGTAGGCTAGGCTTGTCTTAGCCTGTGCAATGCATCAACTCAGCCTCCTATGGAAGGGAGGCTTATCACACACCTAGGGGGACTGTAACACCCCAAAACACACCCTGGACGACATTACATTCTAAAACCATTTACATAATGAGAGCACTAATATAATCCATCAATAAGAAAATTTTTCCATTCATCATCCATAGAATTTACAATATCATCCGAAAAGAATAAGCCAAGCTATGGCAATTACATTCCAAAAGAATTATACTTAAACTTAGCAGCGGAATAAACAGAATACTAGACGATACATGATCTCAAAATAAATTCTCTAGTCTAGTGCAAAAGAAGCTATATCTCTATATGTCCACCTCGGGATCTAGATTTCCCTCGAATGGGGCCTCCCAATACCCCTGCTCGTCAACTCCGAGGTTCTCCTCTAGCACCGTATCTGAAAAATGTAATTTGTAGGGGGTGAACACTAAGCTCCGTAGCAACATTCCTCCCAAACTCGAACAAGGTTTATAAAAACATATAAAATGGTCGGTCTCATTTTACAAATAGCATACATAATCTTTGAAGTAAAACAGGGACATTTTAAAATGGATCTCAAGTTTAAGTAGCAACAGTAATTTAAATAAACAGTAAAAGAAACCAAGATCCAATACATATCCATTTTCCAAAATATAAACTATTTTCCCACAAGACCTTGTGGAATCCCATACTCCCACCAGTCCTTGTAGGAAACCATTTTCCACAATAATACAACAATCCATCAATATGTATATGTATCTCAAACATGATGTAAGGCACACCCCATGAATCGACACATTGAGTAATATCTAACCCACACACACCCACACAAATCTTATCAAAGATATCCATCCTTTAGGAAGGGCGTATGCCACACCAATGGCAGTGACGTATCCAACCCAGGTATTAGTATACTAACCCTCTTACACGGCACCCGTGAGCAATAGCGGTTTAGTCTTACCAAAGCACTAACCCCACTACGAGTGGTAGGAGAAATGTCCACCCACACGGAGCAAGCAACACGTCTACCCACTCTACGATATCTCGTCAAAGGCCACCCATGGTCATCCCACACTCATAAGAGATACAATATCAAACCCAATTTCACAATTTACAAGTATATCTTAAAAACCCCCAATTTTCTCAAGTTGTTGTACAAAGAGCAATATAAGAAAGCGTACAAGAGATCCTCATAAATACCATTTTGTTGTTCAATATGAAACACTAAAGTTTTGAAATCAAGAATAAAGGAAGAGTTCAAAAGGAAAACTCATCACTCTTGAAAACTAGGGTTTTTCAAACAAAAGAGGGATTTCATGGGTATACAACCCTAACTTTGTGTAAAACATGTAATCTTTGTCAAAAAGCCTAAGAGAGGATGATTACATAGCATGTATATACCATTGATAGCCAAAACATACATATATAAATACCCTAGCCTCAATGTAAGTGAGTGAGAGAAAACCCCTACCTTTCTTTTTCCTATGTGTTCTTGAAAAACTTGAAGTTTTGATCTTCTTCAAGGTGCAATTCCTCCTTTGATCTTGTGTTTTCCCCTTCTTTCCTCCTCTCTAAGTCTTACTAGGGTTAGAAATGTTGAAATGAGGCAAAGAGAGGCGTCCTTATGTATTTATAGTGGAAGAAATGACCTCCCGTGCGCGATTCTGAAGTTCAGAATTCGTCATTGGCGTTCGAACGTCATTGGCGTTCGAACGTCATTGGCGTTCGAACGGTTGTTGCTCCCAGTACTTTGGTTTTTCCATCAGACAAAGAGTGCTGGAACGCACTTTCGTTCGAACGTTTATTCACGTTTGAACGTCGATTCACGTTCGAACGTCATCCCAGTTTCTGCTGAAACTTCCAGTAAAGTTTTGGCCTATTTAGAGATTGATTTGGAAAATTTTCGTGAGATAAACTTTTGTAGCCCCGGATGTCTACTATCTACTGTCCAAATTTCAGATCAATTTGACATAAGAATAAAAAGTTATGATCCAAACACTAAGACAGTGTCTAAAATTCTTCTACCTAAAATATCTCTAAAATGCGATTTCACTCCAAAATACTTCCAACTTTCTACAACATACACTATTACCTCCACCAACCTTTTATTTCTACTCTTATCATCTACGTAGCTCATGCATACATCATTACATATATATTAGCATTTCAAAAACATAATTACGTTACTATATATATATATATAAAAGAAAATGCGGGGTGTTTGATTAGCACACAACTTTGTATATTTTTAAGATGCTAATCAACTCATTTCACTTGCTTTTGAGCTTTAAATGATCTAAGTTATGATGATTGAAGTCTTAACATCAATTTGTTGTTTTTGTAGTTGAATGAAGCTAAATATGACTTTTAAAGACCCTCCCATACCACTTGGGATGAAAGGAGTTGAAATGATAGTTTGAGGATAGATCGGGAGCAAAGAAATCAAGAAATTCAGAAAAGGATGCATAACAGTACCGGTACTCGGTACCGGTACCAAATGGTACTGGTACCCAGTACCGGTACTGAAAACCTACTGGAATCGCAGTACCGGTACTCGGTACCGGTACCAAATGGTACCGGTACCCAGTACCGGTACTGATTTCCTGAAGTGCCCAAATTCTGCAGATCTGCTCAGCTGTCTTGTGGACCGCTCCATGCTTTTCTCCTGCACGCCCACAACACTATTCATGGTGTTCACACTCTCTCTTGTACTTTGATTGCATTGAACATTAATGAGAGGAAAGAGAAGTGGAGTTGTTGGGTGTTGATGACTGCTCTGCCATGCCCCTGTCTAGCCCATCACCTGCAACCTATTGATGGAGATCACATCTCCAGGGCTACCCCTGTCCCTTGGCACGTTTGGATGTAGAGGGTTCTCCATGGATTATGCATTATGTATTACATTAGAGAGTTTTTAGAGAGAGATGCTCCAAGCGTAGAGATGATGAATAGTAGATTCTAGAGAGAGAAAGTTGTAATTTTCACTTATTTTCCAGTACATTGCCTTGCATTCTCCTCTAAGACTCTCTAGAACTTCTTTGAATGCCATTAATGTAAGTTCTTTCATGCTTTTCACTAGTTTAATGTTCTCTTCCACTTTCTACCATTAATGAATTAAAGTTCTTCATTTTCATAGCTATGTAATGGGTTTAAATGCATTGTCTTTTAGCTCATGAATTCTTGTACTTTGTAGCTTTAGAAGTTCATAGATTTGCAATGCACTTTCATTACATAGTCATTTCCATTCCAAGTATGAGTAGCTAAATCCTTTAGTTGGCAAGACCAAGAGGGATCTCCTTTGGGAATACCATTTCAACTCTTTCTCCTCCTTCCCTTTAGAGTCAAATGGTTCGTTTTGACCGGATGGAAGATGGATGAGTCGATGAGTCTTTGATAAACCGTAGGCCTAGTCACGGTTTATGCTTAGATACTCACCGACGTCATCCTCGGCTTTCCGTGATTCAAGCGTTCATTCATGCTCAATCGGAGGAGTGATTTGAGTTGAGGTGGTATACCCATTGGAGTGATCTCTTGGAATTGCCAACACTTGTTTTATCATTACATCTTCATTAGAATACACTTCACAAACCAACTCTCAAGACAAAAGATTTTACATTTCCGTTTTTCACCAAATCACTTCAATCTTGATTCACTTCCTTCCCTGTGGATACGACCTTGGAATACTCTTCCAAGTAACTCACAACACACGAAAGTCTCCTTGCGATTGGGGAGCATTTTTGTGCATACATATCCCATATTTACATCTTCCCATTTCCCTTTCCTCATTGCCCTTTCTTTTCACACTATCCCAAAGGGGGAGAAATCCTTCCTTCCGCTCATACATTGCATCATTTGAGGGATATCATTTTAGGGGTTAGGAAAGACATAGTTTCCAATCAATCAGTGTTACAATCCACCCCCCTTAAAGAAAGTTTCGTCCTCGAAACTTACCTCAAGTAGCGAACAAATATGGATACTTCTCTCGTATTTCTTGCTCCGGCTCCCATGTAGCTTCCTCCACTCCATGGTGTTGCCACAAAACCTTCACCAATCTGATAACTTTGTTGCGAATCACTTTTTCCTTGGCGTTGAGAATTTCTACCGGTTGCTCTTCGTAGGTTGCTCCGTCTTGAATTTCAATCTCCTCCAAGTTCACGACTGGAGTTGCATCCGAGTGACACTTTCTCAACATCAACACGTGAAACACGCCATGCACTCCGGATAGCTGGGCTGGTAGTCGAAGTTGATACGCCGCATTGCCTACCGCTTTGATCACTTCAAACGGTCCGGTATATCTTGGCGCTAACTTCTCATTCTTGCCGAATCGAAACACGCCCTTCTTTTGTGACCCCTTGGGAAACATGGAATCTCCCACTTTGAATTCCAAGGATCTTCGTCTGTGGTCCGCATAGCTCTTCTGTCTACTTTGCGCCGTGCGTAGCCTCTCTCGGATGAGTTGAATCTTCTCCGTAGTTTCCCCATTGTAGTCCTTACTCCGTTAGTTCGCTGCGCACTCTGATATAAATTACAATCCACCAAAAGTTACAGTTGAAACCTAACCAGACTTGTCCTCCCATTTTAGCTTCCAAATTCATATACATTTTTTTTTTTTAAACGAAATAATTTAAGAAAAATTAACATAATATCATCGAAAATACCATTTTAGTGGTCACTACCAATCACTAGAGTTTTGAATTCATGAGTAAATTAAAAAAAAATCAAGCTTTGGAATCAAGAATAAATGGCTATCAAGCTTGGAAATCAAGAACAAAAGAACAAGCAAGGTTTGAAATTAATAACAAACGAATCTCAAGTTTTTGGAATCCAAAATAAAGGAACAATCAAGTCTCGAATTTCATAACAAACCCATATCAAGCTTTGTAACCAAGAACTAAAGAGTATCAAGTTTTGAACTCAATGACAAGGAGAAATCAAGTATTGAAATCAAGAGCAATTGAATGTCAAGTCTGGAAATCAAGAACCAATGAATATCAAGTATTGAATATCAAGAATAAATGAATCACAAGGGTTAGAATCAATAACAAATGAATATTAAATTTGGCTATCAAGAACCAATGGATCATCAAGCCTGGGGAAATTAAAAACAAAGGAACAACCAAGTCTTGAAATCAAGAACCAAAGGATGTCAAATATTGAATATCAAGAATACATGAATTACAATAGTTAGAATCAATCAAATGAATATCAAATTTTGCTATCAAGAGCAAATGAATATTAGGCTTGAAAGGCGTATCAAGTTTGAAAGTCATGAACAAAGGAGAAATTAAGATTTAACGGAACAATCATGTATGAAAATCAATAACAAACGACTATCAAGGTGTGAAATCAAGAACAAAGGATTATGAAGCTTAGAAAGCAAGACCACAAGAACACTCAAGTCTTGAAACCAAGAATAAAGAATATCAAGTATTGAATATTGAGAGTAATTGAATCACAAGGGTTATAGTCACTACCAAGTGCATATCAAATTTAGATATCGAGAACAAATGAATATTAAGCTTGGAAATCAAGAACAAAGGAACAATCACTTCTTGAAATCCATAACAACGAATATCAAGCTTAGAATTAACAATAAGGAGCAATCAGGTATTGAAATCAATAACAAACAAATATCAAGGGTGGAAATCAAGAACAAAGGAGAAATCAAGAGAAAAACACATTTCCCTTGAAAACTAGGGTTTGGTAACAAGAAAGGCGATTTAAGGGTTACCCAACCATCACATTATTTTCCACATGACATTAATTTCAAGAATAGCAAGACTCAAGGATTGAATAGCATGCATATAACATTTAGAGTCAAAGAAATACATATAAGTAAACCTACTGGTAACTAAAATGTAATCCGCTAGCACGTAACCCTTACAGACTAGCCTGGTATCCCCCTATTCTCCCGTAGGCAAGTCAACATATAAAGCATGTTCTAGCTCCTCGGAACCCAATCCCAATTCCACAGCATCCGCAGTACATATAAACGAATGAGTCGCATAGGAATCCAATAAAATTCGGGCCCAAGAATGGTAGAGAAGAACAATACCTTCCACAACGGCGTTGGAGGCATCTTCCTCCAGTTGATTCAAAGCAAAAACCCTTCCTTGATTGGCGCCGCCGGGGACATGAGCTTGTAACGGTCTCTGTGGTGGTAGCGGCTGTCGTAGAAGGGGCCTGTTTGCATTCACTCGCCCAGTTGCTTGGTTGGTCTTGGTGGAAAGCAATGGCCAATTATCTTTGAAGTGCCCAACACCTCCACAGGCAAAGCATCGGCGTGCATCCGTGCCTACTCTCTCAGGTACGCCTCCCCGCTCCTCGAGCTATCTGAGGTCTCTTCTGTGCTGGCTTTTGTAGAGGTGGCTTGTTTGCTGGTACGTGCTCGGTTGCTTGTTTGGTCCTTGGGGGAAACGAGGGGCATCTATGTTTGAAGTGCCCATACTCTCCTCATGCAAAGCATTGGCGCGGGTCAGTTCTTGTTCTAGTCTGAGTCACTTCATCTCCTCGAGCTGTCAGAAGTCTCTGTCCACCTGCCTGGTCTGGACTTCGGTATGGTGCTGCTCGCTGCACTCCACTGGTGCCAGGGTCCGTCCTGATCGGACCTCCTCTCGCGAAGCTCTGTCGCCGCTGGCTGTCCTCTATATCTCTCTCCACCAATGCAGCTCGGTCAACTAGGTCCCCATACTCCTGGATCTTGAGAGCCACCAGCTTCTCCCGGATAGCAGGCCTCAAGCCCTGCTCAAAGCGCTTGGCCCTGCTGGCCTCAGTAGATATAAACTATGTAGCATAACGGGATAGCTCATCGAAACTCCTCTCGTACTCGGTCACTGTCATGCTGCCCTGTCGGAGAGCAAGGAAATCGGCCTTCATTCTGTCTCTTACTGATTCCGGAAAGTACTTGTCTTGGAAAATTTGGTCAAATTCCTCCCAACTGAGTGCATCCGTGGTCCTCCTTTTTTTCACTGAGTCCCACCAATGGTCGGCCTCCCCCTCGAATAGATAAGTCGCCAAGCCGACCCGAAGATCCTCGGCTATCCCCATGCCATCACATATCTTCTTCACTCGGCGGATCCATTTATCCGCATCCAAGGGGTTAGAGCTCCCTTGGAAAGTAGGCGGGTGTTGCCTCAGAAACTCTCGGAGAACTACCATTCTCTTATTCTCCTCTCCGTTGCCCGGTACTTGGGCTAGTGGATGAGCCCCACCGTTATGGTTGTTCCCATTCTGGCGTTGTACCAGAGTGGTGAGCTCCCTCAAACACTAATAGATGCCATTAATTGCATCGGAAGGTGGTGGCGGTGGTGGGTTTGTTTGACCTCCACGACCACGACCACGCCCTCGTCCACGTACACGTTCACCGTCCATCCTACACATCAATTTACAATTTAGTTTCATTGATGTACAAGACATCCTAATAGTCAATTTAATCCCAAGTATACAACTCGTGTAAAATCTAGATCAAAAGTTTCGTCCGACCTAGTAATACTTTTCTAGTGAGAATCCATAACCTACAGCTCTCATGTAAGACCTAAAGCCTAGGCTCTGATACCAACTTTGTAACACCCCAAAACACACCCTGTACGACATTACATTCTAAAACCATTTACATAATGAGAGCACTAATATAATCCATCAATAAGAAAATTTTTCCATTCATCATCCATAGAATTTACAATATCATCCGAAAAGAATAAGCCAAGCTATGGCAATTACATTCCAAAAGAATTATACTTAAACTTAGCAGCGGAATAAACAGAATACTAGACGATACATGATCTCAAAATAAATTCTCTAGTCTAGTGCAAAAGAAGCTATATCTCTATATGTCCACCTCGGGATCTAGATTTCCCTCGAATGGGGCCTCCCAATACCCCTGCTCGTCAACTCCGAGGTTCTCCTCTAGCACCGTATCTAAAAAATGTAATTTGTAGGGGGTGAGCACTAAGCTCCGTAGCAACATTCCTCCCAAACTCGAACAAGGTTTATAAAAAACATATAAAATGGTCGGTCTCATTTTACAAATAGCATACATAATCTTTGAAGTAAAACAGGGACATTTTAAAATGGATCTCAAGTTTAAGTAGCAACAGTAATTTAAATAAACAGTAAAAGAAACCAAGATCCAATACATATCCATTTTCCAAAATATAAACCATTTTCCCACAAGACCTTGTGGAATCCCATACTCCCACCAGTCCTTGTAGGAAACCATTTTCCACAATAATACAACAATCCATCAATATGTATATGTATCTCAAACATGATGTAAGACACACCCCATGAATCGACACATTGAGTAATATCTAACCCACACACACCCACACAAATCTTATCAAAGATATCCATCCTTTAGGAAGGGCGTATGCAACACCAATGACAGTGACGTATCCAACCCAGGTATTAGTATACTAACCCTCTTACACGGCACCCGTGAGCAGTAACGGTTTAGTCTTACCAAAGCACTAACCCCACTACGAGTGGTAGGAGAAATGCCCACCCACACGGAGCAAGCAACACGTCTACCCACTCTACGATATCTCGTCAAAGGCCACCCATGGTCATCCCACACTCATAAGAGATACAATACCAAACCCAATTTCACAATTTACAAGTATATCTTAAAAACCCCCAATTTTCTCAAGTTGTTGTACAAAGAGCAATATAAGAAAGTGTACAAGAGATCCTCATAAATACCATTTTGTTGTTCAATATGAAACACTAAAGTTTTGAAATCAAGAATAAAGGAAGAGTTCAAAAGGAAAACCCATCACTCTTGAAAACTAGGGTTTTTCAAACAAAAGAGGGATTTCATGGGTATACAACCCTAACTTTGTGTAAAACATGTAATCTTTGTCAAAAAGCCTAAGAGAGGATGATTAAATAGCATGTATATACCATTGATAGCCAAAACATACATATATAAATACCCTAGCATCAATGTAAGTGAGTGAGAGAAAACCCCTACCTTTCTTTTTCCTATGTGTTCTTGAAAAACTTGAAGTTTTGATCTTCTTCAAGGTGCAATTCCTCCTTTGATCTTGTGTTTTCCCCTTCTTTCCTCCTCTCTAAGTCTTCCTAGGGTTAGAAATGTTGAAATGAGGCAAAGAGAGGCGTCCTTATGTATTTATAGTGGAAGAAATGACCTCCCGCGCGCGATTCTGAAGTTCAGAATTCGTCATTGGCGTTCGAACATCATTGGCGTTCGAACGGTTGTTGCTCCCAGTACTTTGGTTTTTCCATCAGACAAAGAGTACTGGAATGCACTTTTGTTCGATCGTTTATTCACGTTTGAACGTCGATTCACGTTCGAACGTCGATTCACGTTCGAACGTCATCCCAGTTTCTGCTGAAACTTCCAGTAAAGTTTTGGCCTATTTAGAGATTGATTTGGAAAATTTTCGTGAGATACACTTTTGTAGCCCCAGATGTCTACTATCCACTGTCCAAATGTCAGATCAATTTGACATAAGAATAAAAAGTTATGATCCAAACACTAAGACAGTGTCTAAAATTCTTCTACCTAAAATATCTCTAAAATGCGATTTCACTCCAAAATACTTCCAACTTTCTACAACATACACTATTACCTCCACCAACCTTTTATTTCTACTCTTATCATCTACGTAGCTCATGCATACATCATTACATATATATTAGCATTTCAAAAACATAATTACGTTACTATATATCTATATATATATATATATATATATAAAAGAAAATGCGGGGTGTTACAATCCACCCCCCTTAAAGAAAGTTTCGTCCTCGAAACTTACCTCAAGTAGCGAACAAATATGGATACTTCTCCCACATTTCTTGCTCCGGCTCCCATGTAGCTTCCTCCACTCCATGGTGTTGCCACAAAACCTTCACCAATCTGATAACTTTGTTGCGAAGCACTTTTTCCTTGGCGTCGAGAATTTCTATCGGTTGCTCTTCGTAGGTTGCTCCGTCTTGAATTTCAATCTCCTCCAAGTTCACGACTGGAGTTGCATCCGACTGACACTTTCTCAACAACAACACGTGAAACACGCCATGCACTCCGGATAGCTGGGCTGGTAGTCGAAGTTGATACGCCGTATTGCCTACCGCTTTGATCACTTCAAACGGTCCGGTATATCTTGGCGCTAACTTCTTATTCTTGCCGAATCGAAACACGCCTTTCTTTTGTGACCCCTTGGGAAACATGGAATCTCCCACTTTGAATTCCAAGGATCTTCGTCTGTGGTCCGCATAACTCTTCTGTCTACTTTGCGCCGTGCGTAGCCTCTCTCGGATGAGTTGAATCTTCTCCGTAGTTTCCCCATTGTAGTCCTTACTCCGTTAGTTCGCTGCGCACTCTGATATAAATTACAATCCACCAAAAGTTACAGTTGAAACCTAACCAGACTTGTCCTCCCATTTTAGCTTCCAAATTCATATACATTTTTTTTTTTTAAACGAAATAATTTAAGAAAAATTAACATAATATCATCGAAAATACCATTTTAGTGGTCACTACCAATCACTAGAGTTTTGAATTCATGAGTAAATTAAAAAAAAAATCAAGCTTTGGAATCAAGAATAAATGGCTATCAAGCTTGGAAATCAAGAACAAAAGAACAAGCAAGGTTTGAAATTAATAACAAACGAATCTCAAGTTTTTGGAATCCAAAATAAAGGAACAATCAAGTCTCGAATTTCATAACAAACCCATATCAAGCTTTGTAACCAAGGACTAAAGATTATCAAGTTTTGAACTCAATGACAAGGAGAAATCAAGTATTGAAATCAAGAGCAATTGAATGTCAAGTCTGGAAATCAAGAACCAATGAATATCAAGTATTGAATATCAAGAATAAATGAATCACAAGGGTTAGAATCAATAACAAATGAATATTAAATTTGGCTATCAAGAACCAATGGATCATCAAGCCTGGGGAAATTAAAAACAAAGGAACAACCAAGTCTTGAAATCAAGAACCAAAGGATGTCAAATATTGAATATCAAGAATACATGAATTACAATAGTTAGAATCAATCAAATGAATATCAAATTTTGCTATCAAGAGCAAATGAATATTAGGCTTGAAAGGCGTATCAAGTTTGAAAGTCATGAACAAAGGAGAAATTAAGATTTAACGGAACAATCATGTATGAAAATCAATAACAAACGACTATCAAGGTGTAAAATCAAGAACAAAGGATTATGAAGCTTAGAAAGCAAGACCACAAGAACACTCAAGTCTTGAAACCAAGAATAAAGAATATCAAGTATTGAATATTGAGAGTAATTGAATCACAAGGGTTATAGTCACTACCAAGTGCATATCAAATTTAGATATCGAGAACAAATGAATATTAAGCTTGGAAATCAAGAACAAAGGAACAATCACTTCTTGAAATCCATAACAACGAATATCAAGCTTAGAATTAACAATAAGGAGCAATCAGGTATTGAAATCAATAACAAACAAATATCAAGGGTGGAAATCAAGAACAAAGGAGAAATCAAGAGAAAAACACATTTCCCTTGAAAACTAGGATTTGGTAACAAGAAAGGCGATTTAAGGGTTACCCAACCATCACATTATTTTCCACATGACATTAATTTCAAGAATAGCAAGACTCAAGGATTGAATAGCATGCATATAACATTTAGAGTCAAAGAAATACATATAAGTAAACCTACTGGTAACTGAAATGTAATCCGCTATCACGTAACCCTTACAGACCAGCCTGGTATCCCCCTATTCTCCCGTAGGCAAGTCAACATATAAAGCATGTTCTAGCTCCTCGGAACCCAATCCCAATTCCACAGCGTCCGCAGTACATATAAACGAATGAGTCGCATAGGAATCCAATAAAATTCGGGCCCAAGAATGGTAGAGAAGAACAATACCTTCCACAACGGCGTTGGAGGCATCTTCCTCCGGTTGAGTCAAAGCAAAAACCCTTCCTTGATTGGCGCCGCCGGGGGCATGAGCTTGTAACAGTCTCTGTGGTGGTAGTGGCTGTCGTCGAAGTGGCCTGTTTGCATTCACTCGCCCAGTTGCTTGGTTGGTCTTGGTGGAAAGCAATGGACAATTATCTTTGAAGTACCCAACACCTCCACAGGCAAAGGATCGGCGTGCATCCGTGCCTACTCTCTCGGGTACGCCTCCCGCTCCTCGAGCTATCTGAGGTCTCTGCTGTGCTGGCTTTTGTAGAGGTGGCTTGTTTGCTGGTACGTGCTCGGTTGCTTGTTTGGTCCTTGGAGGAAACGAGGGGCATCTATGTTTGAAGTGCCCATACTCTCCTCATGCAAAGCATTGGCGCGGGTCAGTTCTTGTTCTAGTCTGAGTCACTTCATCTCCTCGAGCTGTCAGAAGTCTCTGTCCACCTGCCTGGTCTGGACTTCGGTATGGTGCTGCTCGCTGCACTCCACTGGTGCCAGGGTCCGTCCTGATCGGACCTCCTCTCGCGAAGCTCTGTCGCCGCTGGCTGTCCTCTATATCTCTCTCCACCAATGCAGCTCGGTCAACTAGGTCCCCATACTCCCGGATCTTGAGAGCCACCAGCTTCTCCCGGATAGCAGGCCTCAAGCCCTGCTCAAAGCGCTTGGCCCTGCTGGCCTCAGTAGATATAAACTATGTAGCATAACGGGATAGCTCATCGAAACTCCTCTCGTACTCGGTCACCGTCATGCTGCCCTGTCGGAGAGCAAGGAAATCGGCCTTCATTCTGTCTCTTACTGATTCCGGAAAGTACTTGTCTTGGAAAATTTGGTCAAATTCCTCCCAACTGAGTGTGATGAGCGCATAATATTGCATATTTGAAGGGCTCATTACATGCATTATAACTCAACTTTTGCATTTAAATACTTAGTGTTAGCCAAAATTGTCAATAATGTTGATATTTTGATGTTGCATGTTTTTATACCTTAAATCATGTATTTTATAACCTTGCAACTATGATGGATGTGTGGTGAAGGCATAGACACAATACATGAAGAATTGGAGGCTTAAAAGTGAAGAAATCAATAAGGCATTGGTGCTTGGGAACAAGGGCATCAGCAGCCACATCATTTGGAAGCACTGCCTTAGTTTTCCTCCATTTTTTCCATGATCTACTCAAAATCAGGAAAAGTTCAAAACATGAAAGTTGTAGATATGGATGTCTTCTATATTGTGTCTAAATTTCAGCACAATCGGATGGTTGGATCAAAAGTTATGCCAATTATACGACAAATGGTCCAGAGCAGACAACTACCGGAAAGACCTACCGGTAGTTAGCACTCCAGTAGCAAATGACTACCGGTAGTTATCACTCCAGTAGCCAATAACTACCAGTAGTCACTACCGGTAGGTCGTCCATAAGTGCCCAGAACGACTTCTTTCTTGCTCCACTTGCTTGGGGGTCCCACCTACACTTCTCCCACGCCTAGCCCAACATTTCCTTACACATTTACAGGCTTCTCTTACACATTTTGAAGACTTTGGAGGCTTGGCATTGAATGAAAGAGAGAGGGAAGTGGGCTGCCAGGGGAGTTGCAGGCTAGCCTGCCAATGCTTTCAACTCAGCCCCCTATGATGGGAGGTCTGCACACAGCTAAGGGGGAGCCTCATGCACGAAATTGGAAGTCTCCCACACACCATTATATTCAGCATTACACACACATTGTATTAGTGAGTTGGCTACCTAAGCTTAGGAGTAGATGTAGAAAGCTCCAAGGTTGAAGATGATGAATAGTAATTTCATTTTTGCATTTTCTTCATCCATGTCATTGTTGTAAGCTACATTCCTCTTGTAATCTTCATTTCTTACATTGTAATCTCCTTTATTTCAAGTATATTGCAAGTTAATTACATGTTCTTCATTTCACCATTTATGCTTTCAAGTTCTTCATTTTTAGCTTAAAATGGGTATTGAATGTTTTTGTTCATAGCTTTAGATTTCTTGCTTCAATTTTAGTTTCATGCTTTAAAGCTTCATTTCTATACAATGTCTTTCATTTACATTATGCTTGTCTTTCCTTTATGCATTTTTAATATGAGTAGCTAGGATTTAAGTTGGTTAATCCAAGGGAAAATTCCTCTTGGGAATACCATTTTCAACTCTTCTTCATTCCTCCCTTTAGAGTCAAATGGTTCGGTTTGACGGGGTTGAGAGTGGATGAGTTGGTGAGCCTTTGATATTCCGTAGGCCTAGTCACGGTTTATGCTTAGATACTCACCAATCTCGTCCCTAGCTTCCCCCGAATCAATCGTTCATTCATGCTCAATCGGAGGAAGGCTTTGAGTTGATTTGGTATTCCTATTGGAATGAACCCTTTGGATTAGCCAACACTTGCTTTATTTGCATTTTCATTTACAAACCAAACACAAAACTCAAACAAAAGATTTTACATTTTCTCTTTTGTTCACCAAAATCACTTTCACACAACTCTCTTTCCTTCCCTGAGGAGACGACCTTGGAATACCACCAAGTAAAACACCGACACACGAAAGACTCCTTGCGATTGGGGAGCATTTTTGTGCATACACCGCATTTCATTTTCATCACATTTTGTTCATTCCACAATTCCATCCATCACCATTCCGTTGTTGCCTAATCTTTTGCATCATTCCGAGGGAGAGTGCATCATCCGGAGGGAGAGTGACACTCCCCCATTCCTATAAGCCATACACACATTGAGGGTGAGGGTGATGTTTAGAGGTTAGGAAACAACAACGTTTTCCAAACAATCATTTTGGCGCCGTTGCCGGGGAAGGTTAAGCGTCGAGTTCAAGAGGTGATTTTGGGACGGCATAAGGTAAGTCTTGTGATTTTCATCACGGGCCAAGGTATGTCGTCTCATTTGTAAATATTTTGTTTTAATTTGTGTTTTATGTAATGTCTTATAATTATTATGAAAATGTATCAAATGCCCCTTATTATGAAAATGTGTGTGAGATTTGTGATGACTATGGACTCATCTCTTGTATGTGCCAAATAAATTATCCAGTTCAAGACCTTGAATGCGAAAGTTCAAATTCAGAGTTGGACTACCTAAATTTTTACCGCAACCATTATGATTCACCGAGTTATTCGAGTTATGGTTGGGAGAATGAACCATATAATTTTTCATCCAATCTCACACCACCAAATGAATTCTCCCACTATCCAACATATGGGAACTCAACCGAAGTAGAATTGGAAAATGTTTGGTGTGATTTTATGCAATCCCAAATGGAATGCAATGCCCAAATGGAATGCATTGCCCAACAACTTAATGCATTGACTAATGCTACAATTGTTATGCATGAAGAACAACACCTTGAGCATAGTCAATGTATTGAGGATGACCCCCCCAATGAAATGCATATGGATGTTGAATCTCCCACCACTATAGATTGTGAAACATTTGATGAAGTTATTATCTTACATGAGGCTAATGAGCCCAAGGAAATTTTGCCATCTATGAGTGGTGTTGAGATTCACATTTCTCAACTTGGGGAGGGCATTGCAATGGAGTTAAGTTTTGAGACTCTTAAAGAAAAATTGAATACTCCACATTTTGTATTGCATAAACTTGCCTATATCTTGGTTTGGTTGAGATTTTTGACTTCTTTTCCTTTGTATTGTTGGATAGATTGGTTAGCAAGGGCATTTATACAACAAAAAAATTTTAAAATCAAAAAAATCCATGGGCGTAGGGTCATATCCGAATTGAAGTCGGATTGACATGAGCCCTTGTTGTTTTGTTTCCATGTACATAGTAGTTATATCTCTTTTATTGTTATATTTTTATTTTTCCTGTCATTGTAGTATAATGGTGAGTATCATTGTAGTTTAGATTTTAACATGAAGCATGTTTCAGCGGGAGTAGTTTGGCAGACAAAGCAAAACAGTATTGGTACTCGGTACCGGTACCAAATGGTCCAAGGATCTCCCACTTTGAATTCCAAGGATCTTCGTCTGTGGTCCGCATAGCTCTTCTGTCTACTTTGCGCCGTGCGTAGCCTCTCTCGGATGAGTTGAATCTTCTCCGTAGTTTCCCCATTGTAGTCCTTACTCCGTTAGTTCGCTGCGCACTCTGATATAAATTACAATCCACCAAAAGTTACAGTTGAAACCTAACCAGACTTGTCCTCCCATTTTAGCTTCCAAATTCATATACATTTTTTTTTTTTAAACGAAATAATTTAAGAAAAATTAACATAATATCATCGAAAATACCATTTTAGTGGTCACTACCAATCACTAGAGTTTTGAATTCATGAGTAAATTAAAAAAAAATCAAGCTTTGGAATCAAGAATAAATGGCTATCAAACTTGGAAATCAAGAACAAAAGAACAAGCAAGGTTTGAAATTAATAACAAACGAATCTCAAGTTTTTGGAATCCAAAATAAAGGAACAATCAAGTCTCGAATTTCATAACAAACCCATATCAAGCTTTGTAACCAAGAACTAAAGAGTATCAAGTTTTGAACTCTATGACAAGGAGAAATCAAGTATTGAAATCAAGAGCAATTGAATGTCAAGTCTGGAAATCAAGAACCAATGAATATCAAGTATTGAATATCAAGAATAAATGAATCACAAGGGTTAGAATCAATAACAAATGAATATTAAATTTGGCTATCAAGAACCAATGGATCATCAAGCCTGGGGAAATTAAAAACAAAGGAACAACCAAGTCTTGAAATCAAGAACCAAATGATGTCAAATATTGAATATCAAGAATACATGAATTACAATAGTTAGAATCAATCAAATGAATATCAAATTTTGCTATCAAGAGCAAATGAATATTAGGCTTGAAAGGCGTATCAAGTTTGAAAGTCATGAACAAAGGAGAAATTAAGATTTAACGGAACAATCATGTATGAAAATCAATAACAAACGACTATCAAGGTGTGAAATCAAGAACAAAGGATTATGAAGCTTAGAAAGCAAGACCACAAGAACACTCAAGTCTTGAAACCAAGAATAAAGAATATCAAGTATTGAATATTGAGAGTAATTGAATCACAAGGGTTATAGTCACTACCAAGTGCATATCAAATTTAGATATCGAGAACAAATGAATATTAAGCTTGGAAATCAAGAACAAAGGAACAATCACTTCTTGAAATCCATAACAACGAATATCAAGCTTAGAATTAACAATAAGGAGCAATCAGGTATTGAAATCAATAACAAACAAATATCAAGGGTGGAAATCAAGAACAAAGGAGAAATCAAGAGAAAAACACATTTTCCTTGAAAACTAGGGTTTGGTAACAAGAAAGGCGATTTAAGGGTTACCCAACCATCACATTATTTTCCACATGACATTAATTTCAAGAATAGCAAGACTCAAGGATTGAATAGCATGCATATAACATTTAGAGTCAAAGAAATACATATAAGTAAACCTACTGGCAACTGAAATGTAATCCGCTAGCACGTAACCCTTACAGACCAGCCTGGTATCCCCCTATTCTCCCGTAGGCAAGTCAACATATAAAGCATGTTCTAGCTCCTCGGAACCCAATCCCAATTCCACAGCATCCGCAGTACATATAAACGAATGAGTCGCATAGGAATCCAATAAAATTCGGGCCCAAGAATGGTAGAGAAGAACAATACCTTCCACAACGGCGTTGGAGGCATCTTCCTCCGGTTGATTCAAAGCAAAAACCCTTCCTTGATTGGCGCCGCCGGGGACATGAGCTTGTAACGGTCTCTGTGGTGGTAGCGGCTGTCGTAGAAGGGGCCTGTTTGCATTCACTCGCCCAGTTGCTTGGTTGGTCTTGGTGGAAAGCAATGGACAATTATCTTTGAAGTGCCCAACACCTCCACAGGCAAAGCATCGGCGTGCATCCGTGCCTACTCTCTCGGGTACGCCTCCCGCTCGTCGAGCTATCTGAGGTCTCTGTTGTGCTGGCTTTTGTAGAGGTGGCTTGTTTGCTGGTACGTGCTCGGTTGCTTGTTTGGTCCTTGGGGGAAACAAGGGGCATCTATGTTTGAAGTGCCCATACTCTCCGCATGCAAAGCATTGGCGCGGGTCAGTTCTTGTTCTAGTCTGAGTCACTTCATCTCCTCGAGCTGTCAGAAGTCTCTGTCCACCTGCCTGGTCTGGACTTCGGTATGGTGCTGCTCGCTGCACTCCACTGGTGCCAGGGTCCGTCCTGATCGGACCTCCTCTCGCGAAGCTCTGTCGCCGCTGGCTGTCCTCTATATCTCTCTCCACCAATGTAGCTCGGTCAACTAGGTCCCCATACTCCCGGATCTTGAGAGCCACCAGCTTCTCCCGGATAGCAGGCCTCAAGCCCTGCTCAAAGCGCTTGGCCCTGCTGGCCTCAGTAGATATAAACTATGTAGCATAACGGGATAGCTCATCGAAACTCCTCTCGTACTCGGTCACCGTCATGCTGCCCTGTCGGAGAGCAAGGAAATCGGCCTTCATTCTGTCTCTTACTGATTCCGGAAAGTACTTGTCTTGGAAAATTTGGTCAAATTCCTCCCAACTGAGTGCATCCGTGGTCCTCCTTCTTTTCACTGAGTCCCACCAATGGTCGGCCTCCCCCTTGAATAGATAAGTCGCCAAGCCGACCCGAAGATCCTCGGCTATCCCCATGCCATCACATATCTTCTTCACTCGGCGGATCCATTTATCCGCATCCAAGGGGTTAGAGCTCCCTTGGAAAGTAGGCGGGTGTTGCCTCAGAAACTGTCGGAGAACTACCATTCTCCTATTCTCCTCTCCGTTGCCCGGTACTTGGGCTAGTGGATGAGCCCCACCGTTATGGTTGTTCCCATTCTGGCGTTGTACCAGAGTGGTGAGCTCCCTCAAACACTGATAGATGTCATTAATTGCATCGGAAGGTGGTGGCGGTGGTGGGTTTGTTTGACCTCCACGACCACGACCACGCCCTCATCCATGTACACGTTCACCGTCCATCCTACACATCAATTTACAATTTAGTTTCATTGATGTACAAGACATCCTAATAGTTAATTTAATCCCAAGTATACAACTCGTGTAAAATCTAGATCAAAAGTTTTGTCCGACCTATTAATACTTTTCTAGTGAGAATCCATAACCTACAGCTCCCATGTAAGACCTAAAGCCTAGGCTCTGATACCAACTTTGTAACACCCCAAAACACACCCTGGACGACATTACATTCTAAAACCATTTACATAATGAGAGCACTAATATAATCCATCAATAAGAAATTTTTTCCATTCATCATCCATAGAATTTACAATATCATCCCAAAAGAATAAGCCAAGCTATGGCAATTACATTCCAAAAGAATTATACTTAAACTTAGCAGCAGAATAAACAGAATACTAGACGATACATGATCTCAAAATAAATTCTCTAGTCTAGTGCAAAAGAAGCTATATCTCTATATGTCCACCTCGGGATCTAGATTTCCCTCGAATGGGGCCTCCCAATACCCCTGCTCGTCAACTCCGAGGTTCTCCTCTAGCACCGTATCTAAAAAATGTAATTTGTAGGGGGTGAGCACTAAGCTCCGTAGCAACATTCCTCCCAAACTCGAACAAGGTTTATAAAAAACATATAAAATGGTCGGTCTCATTTTACAAATAGCATACATAATCTTTGAAGTAAAACAGGGACATTTTAAAATGGATCTCAAGTTTAAGTAGCAACAGTAATTTAAATAAACAGTAAAAGAAACCAAGATCCAATACATATCCATTTTCCAAAATATAAACCATTTTCCCACAAGACCTTGTGGAATCCCATACTCCCACCAGTCCTTGTAGGAAACCATTTTCCACAATAATACAACAATCCATCAATATTTATATGTATCTCAAACATGATGTAAGACACACCCCATGAATCGACACATTGAGTAATATCTAACCCACACACACCCACACAAATCTTATTAAAGATATCCATCCTTTAGGAAGGGCGTATGCCACACCAATGGCAGTGACGTATCCAACCCAGGTATTAGTATACTAACCCTCTTACACGGCACCCGTGAGCAATAGCGGTTTAGTCTTACCAAAGCACTAACTCCACTACGAGTGGTAGGAGAAATGCCCACCCACACGGAGCAAGCAACACGTCTACCCACTCTGCGATATCTCGTCAAAGGCCACCCATGGTCATCCCACACTCATAAGAGATACAATACCAAACCCAATTTCACAATTTACAAGTATATCTTAAAAACCCCCAATTTTCCCAAGTTGTTGTACAAAGAGCAATATAAGAAAGTGTACAAGAGATCCTCATAAATATCATTTTGTTGTTCAATATGAAACACTAAAGTTTTGAAATCAAGAATAAAGGAAGAGTTCAAAAGGAAAACCCATCACTCTTGAAAACTAGGGTTTTTCAAACAAAAGAGGGATTTCATGGGTATACAACCCTAACTTTGTGTAAAACATGTAATCTTTGTCAAAAAGCCTAAGAGAGGATGATTACATAGCATGTATATACCATTGATAGCCAAAACATACATATATAAATACCCTAGCCTCAATGTAAGTGAGTGAGAGAAAACCCCTACCTTTCTTTTTCCTATGTGTTCTTGAAAAACTTGAAGTTTTGATCTTCTTCAAGATGCAATTCCTCCTTTGATCTTCTGTTTTCCCCTTCTTTCCTCCTCTCTAAGTCTTCCTAGGGTTAGAAATGTTGAAATGAGGCAAAGAGAGGCGTCCTTATGTATTTATAGTGGAAGAAATGACCTCACGTGCGCGATTCTGAAGTTCAGAATTCGTCATTGGCGTTCGAACGTCATTGGCGTTCGAACGGTTGTTGCTCCCAGTACTTTGGTTTTTCCATCAGACAAAGAGTACTGGAACGCACTTTCGTTCGAACGTTTATTCACGTTCGAACGTCGATTCACGTTCGAACGTCGATTCACGTTCGAACGTCATCCCAGTTTCTGCTGAAACTTCCAGTAAAGTTTTGGCCTATTTAGAGATTGATTTGGAAATTTTTCGGGAGATACACTTTTGTAGACCCGGATGTCTACTATCTACTGTCCAAATTTCAGATCAATTTGACATAAGAATAAAAAGTTATGATCCAAACACTAAGATAGTGTCTAAAATTCTTCTACCTAAAATATCTCTAAAATGCGATTTCACTCCAAAATACTTCCAACTTTCTACAACATACACTATTACCTCCACCAACCTTTTATTTCTACTCTTATCATCTACGTAGCTCATGCATACATCATTACATATATATTAGCATTTCAAAAACATAATTACGTTACTATATATCTATATATATATATAAAAGAAAATGCGGGGTGTTACAGGGACCCTCATGGACGAAAATGCAGAGCTCTCACACTCCATATACTCAGCATTCACCAAGTATTGAAGTGTGGCTACCTAAGTTTAGAAAGTCCAAGGAAGGAGGTGATGAATAATAGATAGAAAGCTTATTTTTTTGCATTTTCTTCCATCATTTCACTTGTAATTTATTGTAAGACTCTTGTAATCTTCATTTAATGTCTTTAATGTCATTTACTTTAAGTACATTTCAAGTTTAATGCTACATTTTAGATTTCACCATTGTTGCTTCCAAGTTTTCTTCATTTCTTGCTTTAAAATGGGTATTGAATATTTTTCTTCATAGCTTAAGATTTCTTGCTTTAAGTTAAGTTCAATGTCTTCATTTCTTCATTATGTCTCTTTATATTATGTCTTTCTTGCTTAGCATGAGTAGCTAGATTTTTAAGTTGGCTAATCCAAGGAAGACCTCCTCTTGGGTGTGCCATTTCAACTCATTTTCTTTCCTCCTCTCAGAGTACGATGGTTCGATTTGACTGAGTTGAGAGTGGATTCGGTTGTGAGTCTTTGATATCTCGTAGGCCTGGTCACGGGTTATGCTTGGATCCTCACCTCCATTTCATCCCTAGCTTCCCACGAATCAATCGTTCATCTAAGCTCTATTCGAGGAAGGCTTCGATTTGATTTGGGATTCCCATTGGAGTGAATCCTTCGGATTAGCCAACACTTGTTTTCTTGCATTTTCATTAAGAACAAAACTCACCAAAACCAACTACAAGATTTTACACTTTTTATTTTTACAAAATCACCTTCACACAATTCCCTTCCTTCCCTGAGGAGACGACCTTGGAATATTTTTTCAAGTAAAACACGACAAGAAAAACACTCCTTGCACTTGGGGAGCACTTTTCTTCACACATATCATTTCCACACATATTTTGTTCACTTCATTCATCCACCATTCCGTTGCCCTATTTCCCATATCATTCCAAGGGAGAGTGACACTTCCTTCACACATACACCATATATACATTGAGGGATGATATTAGGAGGTTAGGAACTACAATGATTTTGATCAAGCACTAGGGTTTGAGTTTTGAAGGCTAGGATTTGAAAAATGAAGTGGAGGGGATGTTTCTGATTTTTATACCCCGACATAATACATTCGAATGTGGGTTTGACATTCGATTGCCATTAGTTCCCAGTATCTTGTCATCTGACATAACTTCTCAAATTCCTAAGATGTTGTAACCCAAGGGTGTTCGAATGTGGATTTGTGTTTATTTTTTTCAAAAATAATTTTCTTTTGAAGGAAATATGCAAAATTAACACCCAATATATATATATATATATATATAGGCCTGTCTAGGCTTGGCCCGCGAAATTTTTTTTCGTGTCGGGCTTGGGTAGTGTAGGCCCAAGCCCGTACTTGGGCAAGTATCGGGCCGGGCGGGGCTTCGTGTAGGGGTAGCTGCCCGCAGCCCAGCCCATCACCTATTGGGCGGGCTTTGCAGACGGGCCTTATGGGCGGGCTTTTGTTGGGCCTATTGGGCGGGCTTTATTGGGCCTATTGGGCGGGCCTATTTTGGGCGGGCTTCTTGGGCCTTATTAAAAAAAATACAACTTCATTTAATTTTTTTGTAAATTATATTTTTGAATTAAAAGTATAGTCAAAATAAAAATGGATAAAAATTAAATAATGAATAATTTTATTTATGAATAGAAAAGAAATTGCATCACTATAGAATGAGTACATCCCAACTAGGTTGGCACCTACCCACCTATCTATCATTTGCACAATTCTACCCATGAAAGGCTTTTGTACATGAAAAGCTAGAATATTTAAGACATGAAAAAAATACATCAATCTTAATATCTAAATTTCTAAAACTTCAAATTCTGGCATTGGGGGATTTATTTCCATATTTTGATCTCTGACTTCAGCGGCATACCAATCTTGAAGACACATAAGGGCTTCTACTGTCTTTCCATCCAAGCAACTCCTATGCTCATGTAACACCCCACATGTTCTTTTATATATGTATATAGATATATAGTAAATAATTGATGTAAAAATGTAGATAGGTGTAGTGACGGTAGTAATAAAAACAAAAACTAGAAATACAAATTGATTGGGAAGTTTAAGTTTCGAAGGTGTGTAAACTTGAGGAAAGGGATTATGGAAGTTTCTGAATATTTCTAGGTCAAAATAAGGTCTCCATTGAATCCGGAAGGTCGAACAACCTTGGGAGAGGTAATATGAGGTGTATTGGAAGTTAGGAAGTATTCCGGAGTGAAAACACACTTAGAGAAATTTTTGGGTAAAAATGAGTTGAGACACCTTCTAGTATTTTGGCCATAAATTTTTATTCTTACATCCAATTGATCTGAAATTTTGACAGTAGATATTAGACATCTAGGGCTACAAAAGTGTATCTCTTGGAAATTTTCCAATTCGACCTCTAAAGGGGTCAAAACTGCCCTGGAAGTCGAAGCAGCCAAACAGTACCGGTACCCAGTACCGGTACCGAACAATACCGGTACCCAGTACCGGTACCCCGGAACCAGTAACTAATTGGTACCGGTACCCGGTACCGGTACCCTTTGACTGGAGCCTTCCCGAACAGTAAAAAGTCGGGATTTTGGGTTTTAAAACACCCATTCCAAGCCCTATTTGCCCCATTCTTCATCTCATCCTCACCACAAACATCTTAGAGCCCTAGGAGGAGATAAAGAAAGGGAAAAATACCAAGATCAAGATAGATTCACACCTCATAGAAATCAAACCCGAAATTCCTCAAGAACACCATTCTTCTCCTCTCTTCCTATACACATTCACTACACCCTTACCCACATCTCTTAGAACCCTAAGAGAAGACAAGAAGGAGAAGGAGAAGGGAGGAAGGAGATCTTTGGAGCTGGGGTTAGCTTATAACTCTTGGATTCAAGGTAGGGGTTTTCTTCCATTCTCTTACATTGAGGTTAGGGCTACTATATATATGCATTCTCTTGACTCTCAATCATATCTACTTGCTATGAATTCATCATTTCTTGTTATTCTTGCAATTATTACCTTGTATTAAACTATGTGATGGTTGGGTAATCACTAAACCTCTTGTATGCCCTAGTTCTTCAAGGGAAATGGGTTTTCTCTTGATTTATCCTTGGTTATTGATTTCAATCTTGATATTCGTTTGTTGTCGATTTTAATACTTAATTGTTCCTTTATTCTTGATTCCAAGCTTGATATTTGTTGTTATGGATTCAAGACTTGATTTACCCTTTATTCTTGATTTCAAGCTTGATATTTGTTGTTAGGGATTCAAGAATTGATTTGTCCTTTGTTCTTGAGTTCCAAAGCTTGATCTTTCATTTGTTCTTGATTTCAAAACTCTAGCGATTTGTATTGAACAATAAAATGATACTTTTGATGATCTCATGTACTTTTTCTTAAATATGTTTTATGGGAAATATCACTTGCGAAAGTTGTGGATTTGGGGGAATTGTTGGATATGTGTGATAAGTGTTGGTATTGAAATTATGGAATGTTGTTTGGATGAACATGGGTGAGAAGTTCCTTGTAAGGATGCTCATACCACAGAAAACTACATTGTGGAACTTGCTTGTTAATTGTGAAAATAGTTGGTATTGTATCTCTTGTATGGTTGCTCGATATGAACATAGGTTACTATTGACTAGGTATCATGGAGTGGGTAGACGTCTTCTTTGGTAAGAACTTTTCCTACCACTCATAGTGGGGTTAGTGCTTTGGTAAGACTAAACCACTATTGCTCACGGGGTAGCATTGGTATGTACTTGCGTGGGACATGATATTCTCGATGGTGACCATGCGGAGTCGTGCTTCATACCTGAGATACGAGTACAGTCGTATATTGTTCATTCTACCATAGACAGTTTCTACAAGAGTCCTGGGGTAGTATGGGATGCCACGAGAACTTGTGGAAGCGGTGTATGGTGGAAATGGATTATAAATTATATATGAGTTATTGTGGAAACGGTGAATGGTGGAATGGTGTATTAATTGTATATTGTGTGCATGTATTCATTCAATTACTGTTTTTACTTAAACTTGAGATCCGTTAAATGTCCCGGTGTTATCTCAAAAGCTATATATGTTATTTGTGAAAAGAGACCGACCGTTTTCTATGTTTTCTAAACCTTGTTCGGATTTGGGAGGATTTTCCTACAGAGCTTAGTGCTCACCCCTTACAAACAATCCATTTTTCAGGTGATGCTTCAGAAGGAGATCGTATAGGTGACGGGCATGTGGATCCAGATGGGGATAGTTAGACTGTCCATCTTTGTATTAGATGGAAGAGTTATTTTGAGATCATGTAAAAATATAATCTTTTGTTAGTCCGCTGCTAGATTAACTTTGAATCTTTTGGGATGAAATCGCCACATTTTGGCTTGATCTTTTGGGATAATGTTGTAATTATTAGATATGGTGAATGAACTTTTATTTATGAATGAATTATATTAGTTGCTCTCATGGTATAAATGGTTTTAGAATGTAATGCCGTCCAGGGTGGTATTTGGGGCGTTACAGCTCATCAATGACACGTCCACCTGTACTAAAAGCATATTCGGATGCTACAGTCGACATAGGAACTGTTAGTATATCACGAGCCATGGTGGAAAGAATTGGAAACCTACTTTCATATCCTTTCCACCAGGCCAAAATATCAAAATCGGGATCTTCAACACTTATCATTGGAGCATTGTAATATTGCTGAAGTTTAGTTAAACCCCTAGATGTTGAAATACCTCCTCTGTTCAAAATTAAAGCTAGCATAGATATTTTACATTTACCTTTACTACTACCAACAATATCACTAGAAGCTGATGGGGGATTAAGTGTACCACTATTCCCAAATGTTACACTATATTCATTAAAAAAAATTTCAAAATAATATTTTATTTTATTCATATGGTTCATGTGCTCATCATTTAAGTTAGCACCATATAAAGACATAAAAACACTTGTAAGGCCAAATTCTTTAAATCGAGGGTCAATTAACATACCAAAACCAATAAGTATAGGAAGTGGTGAAAAATATTTATTAAATTTAGATTGCATATTATGTAAAATAGTAGAAAATTCGGGTTGATTACTATATAGTTCAAAAAGATCACTGATACTAACTATATGAACATAGGCAAGTGTAATAGTTGGATAATAATTACCAGATAAAGCCATAGTTGATTCATAAAAAAATTTCAAAAAATCTTTCATTTTATCAGCGCCATCCCATTCCTCTTCGGTGGGAAGCGATAATGAACCGGTGGTATCTATACTAACATAGTCATTTAAGGCAGCTTTATATTTAACTGCCACATCTAGCATTTTATAGGTGGAGTTCCACCTATGTTGTACATCATATGGTATTTTTTTGCATTTTAAATTATTCTTTTTACACATAGTTCCAAATGTCCTAAGTCTATTTTCAGAACCTATTATATGATAAATAATATGTCTAATTTTATCAATTATATATCTAATATCATGGAGACCACTTTGTACTATGAGATTTATGATATGACACATACATCTCATATGAAAAAAACTACCTTCACATGGTAAAGTTAAATAACATTTTAAATGACTTACAGCCCCACTATTATTTGTTGCATTATCTAAAGTAATAGTAAAAATCTTGTCTTGAATACGATAAATTTGTAACTGACTATAAATAATTTCAAAAATAACTGGTGCACTATGATTATCTTCAATCCTTGTAAAAGTAATAATTCTTTTTTGCATAACCCAATTATCATCAATAAAATGAGCAGTTATACATAAATATCCTCTGACCAAAAAAAAAAAAAAAATACATAAATATCCTAATTGTTGGCAAGAAGTCCAAATATCAGTAGTCAAACAAATTTTATTTTTAAGATTACCAAAATAAGCAATTAAATTATTTTTTTCTTATACATAATATTTAATAACATCTCTTTGACATGTTTGACGAGAAAACTTTCGGAAGGAAGGATTAAAACCACTTTGTAACATTTTTTCAAATTCAGTATCATCTACAAGAAAAAATGGAAGATTTCTTATAACAATCCATCTAACAATTGCTTTTCTAGCAAATTCAGGTTCATAACTAAAAGTGCTTGGTGTACCGGTACTAGCAGATTGTGATAATATTGTTTGTCTAATATCAGTTTGACCTCTTAATAAGCATGCATTTAGATATCTAGTTAAGTGACTAGTTCCATTTTTAGAGCCTCCAGCAAAATCTTTTTTACAATAATTACATATAGACTTTTCTGATGTAATGACCCCATTAGAATTCTTAATTTGAATTTTCTCAAAATGATCCCAGACCTTGGACTTTTTTCTTTTATTAGATGGTACATTCTCAGTAGAATTCATCTCAGGAGTTGAAAATAGATCATCCCCTTCACCCTCATTGATATTCTCATTATCATTAGACTCAAGAATTTCGTTATAAATAATATTTTGTGAATGAGATGAAGTCATTATGTAAATTAAACTATAAAAATAAAATAAATACTTAAATTATGTAAAAAAACTTTCTCACCAAATGTGACCACTTAACAATCTTGAGTATTTGAGACACCTGAACACTTGAGAGTTGAGACTTCAAGACTTCAAAACACTTGAGCTTAAGAACACTGAACACAGAACACTTGTGAGTTCAAACTTCAGAGAATGAGAGTTTTTGTTTTTTTGCAATGAAATGTAAACAAATGACTGAGTGTGTTGAAATGAAATTAATCGTTTATTTATCATTAAAAAATAGTCGACCGTTGGCTCAATTTATGACTGCCTCTCTCTCAGACTCATACCCGATACTCACAGAGTCACAGACTAAAAATTTATGCTATCTCTAAAGTCTGAAAAGACAATGCATAGCCTATGAGGCTATGAGTCTGACTGTCTCAGACAGTCAGTCACACTGACCGGCTGAAAAATGGAGCATGTGGGCGACTGAATTCAAAGTTTCTGCCTGAGAATTCAAAGTTTTGAAAAACTTTGAATTCTCCCCAACCAAAATTAACTTGACCAAAAAAAGTCTCACCCACCATTCATTTATGTCTCACCTACCATTCATTCAAGTCTTTTTTTTTTTTTTTGAACAAAAGTCTCCACCTCTTAACATAAACATATATGTTTGATAAAAAAATAAAATAAACATATATGGGCGGGTATGGACTTCGGGCTTCGGGCATGTGGGCGGGTTATTGGGCCGGGTATTTGGGCGGGTTATTGGGCTGGGCTTCGATTTCGGGCTGGGCTTCGGGCCGGGTAATGGGTTTAGGGGTAAACTCAAGCCCTTTCTTAAAGGATATTGGGCTCGGGCTCGGGCGGGCTAACTATCGGGTCTATCGGGCTTCGGGCCGGGTAACGGGACCCATGGGTAATCCGGCCCATGGACACCCCTATATATATATATATATATATTTGCATTTTTACATCAAGGGATTCAAACCATCGACCTCCATTCCCCTGAGATGGACTTTTAACCATCTTGGCTGGACCCACAGATCCAAGTGATTTTGCAAATAAAATAAAAAAAATACTATTCTCACCACACATACCATGTAAGTACTATATTGAAATAGGTTGGAGTCTCGGGAACATCCTTACTCTACCCATACCTTATCCAATCAAAACGATCAAGTGCACAACTTGATAGAACACTAATAATACTCTCTCATGTGAAAATGTCGACCACATCGATTGCATGCACCAAGTCGTTTGGCTCGTCGATGCTTAGCAAATGTACTCCTTCCACACAATTGTTTGGCTTGTTCTACTTGGATTTCAATTTTTCATACCATCCTTGCTTTTTTCGTTATTAAAGAGTGCACATCTAATGGGAATGTACATACAACACCTAAACTAAACAAAATAAAGTTTGACCTCCATGATACACATAATTTTTTTTAAAAACAAATACACAAAGTACATGAAAATTTTAGAAACATGAAATTTTTTAAAACAAACATCCAAAGTACAAAGTGCAAAAAGTACAAAGTACTTCCCAACCCCAATCTAAACTCAACATTGCCTGCAATTTATTGATTTTACCAATAAATTTAAGATGATTTTAAGGTTGAAAGGTAGGGAACATCCGTAAATCGGCTGAAACCCTACAAACAAAATACATGATATTAGTTCATGACAGACACTATGTACAATATATATAAATCAAAAAATTCATCCCAGATATTGATCCATTAGATCAATGGATTCCACATGCTCGACAAACCCTTCATAAAATAGTTTAAGACGGTGTCCATTGACTTTAAAAACATTACCATTTGAAGGATTCTTAATTTCCACTACTCCATGTCCAAATACTTATTTCACAATATAAGGTCATGTCCACCTTGACCTCAACTTACCATGAAATAGGTGGAGCCTCGAATTGTACAGGAGAATTTTTTGGGAAGCAATATAGGATTTCCGCACTATGTTCTTGTCATGAAAAACTTTCATCCGTGCTTTCGCAATTTTGGCATTCTCATAAGCTTCATTCATTAGTTCCTCCAATTCACTAATCTAAAGTTTTCTAGATGTGCCTGCCTTGTCCAAATCAAAGTTCATGGTTTTTATAGCCCAATAAGCTTTGTGTTCCAACTGGACAGGAAAGTGACATGGATTTCCATAAACTAGCCAATAGGGAGACATGCCCAAAATTATTTTAAAGGCAGTGCAATATGCTCAAAGCGCATCAGTCAGTCGTAACGATTGTTTGTTACAAGGGGATTCAACTTTGTGAGAAATCAATTTTTTTTATCAAGATTTCAAAAGGACGGTTGTACAAATGAGCACCCCTATCACTTATGATGGATTTAAGAATTCCAAACTGGGACAAAATATTTTATTTTAAAAAACTTAATCACATCGGAGTGATCATTATTCCGGTATGGAATTGCTTCAACCTATTTGTACACATAATCAATAGCAACCAAGATGTAGAGATAGCCAAAGGAAGGGGAAATGGTCCCACGAAATCAATACCCCAACAATAAAAAATCTAAATCACAAGTATGGGATTCAAGGGCATCATGTTTCTTCTGGAAATACTCCCCAATCTTTGGCATCTATCACAGGATATACAAAAGGATGCACATATTTGAAAAGGGTGGGCCAATAAAATCCATACTGCAAGATTTTAACAACCATTTTCTGAGAAAAAATGCCCACAGCGAGCTTGAGAATGACAAAAAGCAATTACCTGATTGATTTCATGATTGGGTACATAACGTTTTATGATTTAATCCTTATAGTATTTAAACAATTATGGATTGTCCTAGAAGAAGCCACACACCTCTCTTAAAAAATTTTGTTTATCATCCGAGGTGTAGTGAGAAGGAATGGTACTTGTGGCCAAAAAATTTGCAATCTCTGCATACCAAGGTACCTCAAAAATGGCAAGAAGTTGTTCATCAAAAAAAGTCTTTTTGATTGGTAGCTCCTCTTTTGTGTCATAGTTCAACCTTGAGAGATGGTCTGCCACCACATTCTCTACTCCTTTCTTTGATGATCAGATCAAATTCCTGGAGTAAGAGAATCCATTAGAGAAGATGTGGCTTGGCATCTTTTTCCATGAGTAAGTACTTTAAGGCTACATGGTCAGTAAAAATAACAATAGAGGACCAACTAAATACGATCTGAACTTATCCAAAGAAAATACTATTGCAAGCAATTATTTTTCTATCATGGAATAGTTCATTTGTGCGTCATTCAAGGTCTTGTTTGCATAGTATATCACATATGGTTGATTATCCTTTTTCTGTCCCAAAACAACACCTACAATATAATCACTCGCATCACACATGGTTCAAAGGGTAGAGACTAGTCAGGGGACTACATGATGGGTGTAGAGATTAGCATGCCTTTGAGATTCTCGAAAGCCTTTTGGCAAGCCTCATTCCATTCGAATGTGACATCCTGACATAAGAGATTACATATAGGTCCAAATATGGAACTACAGTCCTTTATGAATCTCTGATAAAACTCAGCATGCCCTAGGAATGATCTAACATCTTTAGCAGTCTTAGGTGGTGGAAGGTTGCCAATTAGATCAATTTTAGCTATATCCACTTTTATCCCTTCAGATGAGACAATGTGGCCTAGGATAATCCCTTGTGTCACAATGAAGTGACATTTTATCCAATTCAAGACAAGATTTGTTTCCTCACATCGAGTGAGAACTTTTTCCAGGTTATTTAGACACAACTCAAATGAGTCACCATACATGGAAAATTCATCCTCAAAGACCTCCAAAAAGCACGCCGCCATGTCACTAAAAATGTTTTACATGCATTGTTGAAATGTGGCTGGAGCATTGCACAGTCCAAACGACATTCTTTATTAGGCAACAGTACCAAAAGGACATGTAAATATAATTTTTTCTTGGTCGTCTAACGCAATCTAAATTTGATTATACCCAGAGTACCCATTCAAGAAACAGTAGAAAGCATGACCAGCAATCCTTTCAAGAACTTGATTGAGAAAAGGTAGAGGAAAGTGGTATTTTCTAGTGATAGAGTTTAATTTTCGGTAGTCAATGCACATGTGCCAATCCTTGACAGTACGAGTTGGGACTAACTCATTCTCCTCGTTTTTGTCTAATGTAACACCAGATTTCTTAGGTACTACTTGGGTAGGGCTTACCCACTTACTGTCAGAGATGGGGTAAATGATACCCGCATCCAGCAATTTTAGCAGTTTAACCCTTGTAACCTCTTTGAGATTTGGATTTAACCATTGTTGTTGTTGACGAGAGGGTTTCGAGTCCTCCTCGAAGTATATACAATGCGTACCCTTAAGGTCATCTATGGTTCATCCAATTGCATTTTGATGCCTTTTTATGACTTTTATCAATTCTGATTCTTGTGACTCGGAGAACTTAGAAGAAATCACCACTGGATAAGTTTCTTCCTCCCCTAAGAAGACATATTTCAAGTTAGTTGCAAGAGGTTTTAACTCGGGTGTTGGTGTTGTGACACTGGATAAAACAGACTTTGTGTCAATTGGTGACAACTCTTCAAACTTTGGGACCCATGTCCCTACAGAAGAAATATTTACAATAGTCTCAAAAGATTTTACAGACTCACTATCTAAAACTGAATCAAACTACAACAACAATTGATCAAATGCATTTGACTCCAACTCCAACTCATTTTCCTCGAATGCATCATTAAACAATTCTTCGATTAACTCTCGATGCAGTTGATTTAAGAAATGTCTTTTTCTTCCCCCGGATGTTTAGGTATGTTAAAAAATTTCAGTTCCAAAGTTATGTTACCAAAATATAGCTTTATTACTCCATTTTTGCAATTAATTAGATCATTATAAATAGCAGTAAATGGTCTGCCTAGAATGATTGAAATATGAGGGCTAGTGTGCATGAAAGCTTGGGTATCTAAAATAATAAAATCAACTAGAAAATAAATTTATTAACTTGGACAAGAACATCTTCAATTACTCCCCTTGGAACTTTCACAGATCGGCCAGCTAGTTGCAAATTGATGCTCATAGGTTTAAGTTCGCCTAGACTAGCTGCTCGTGGACAGTGTATGGGAGCCGATTGACACCTGCCCCAAGATCAAGCAAGGCTTGCTCAATCTTGTAATTTCCAATAATACATGAGACTGTGGGACATCCTGGATCTTTGCATTTAGGAAGGGCCTTGTGCTGAATGATAGCACTGGCTTGTTCTGTGAGGAATGCCCTCTTTTGTACATTGATGTTCCTTTTTATGGTGCACGAGTCCTTAAAAAATTTAGCATATGAGGGGACTTGTTTGATGGCATCCAGCAGGGGGATGTTGATTTTCACTTGCTTAAAGAGATAAAAAATTTATGCATGGTGATTCAATGTCTGCGGCTTCTTGACTCTTTGGGGAAAAAGGTAAAGGAATTGGGCATGGTGGTTCTTTTTCCCCCTTTGACACATTCTCATCACGAGACTTTGGTGTAGACTCGACATTTGGTTCATTTACTTTGGATGCAATGGTCTTGTCTATCACCTTACCACTTCTTAGTATGGTAATTGATTGAACATGATTGGGTTGATTCTCAGATGCAGTAGATGCATTCGCTTAAAATTGACCTTGAGGTGGCTTAGGTTGAGAGGGAAATTTTCCTTTCTTTTGTATGCTCAAAGACTGAGTAAATTTAGCTATGTGGCTCTTAATGTCATCAATCAATTTTGCGACGCCTCAAAATTCAGGGGTCCTTTCTCAACCCACAACCTGTGAGTTCCGTATAACCCGTACCACATCTTTACACCCCATCCATAGGAATCATAACCAAAACAAACTTTGGGCAGAGCCTCCTTTGTACGGAAGCCCTACCTAATACGTAACATGTGCATGCCACAATCATAGGGCCCTTCCAAGGTCTAGTCCCCATCAATTAGGACTTATTATTCTCAATTTACATCATCCAAAAAAGGAACGCTTAAGAAGGGAAGGCCCCTCAGTGTTTCATTTTAAATTTTCAAGTTTTAGGAAGAGGTACTGATACCTCTGATACATGCTACCAGTACCTGGGCCTTTTGTTTGCCAAGTATCGATATATATGTGTCTTCGTACCGGTACCTGAGCCCACTATTTGCTAGGTACCGATACCTGAACCCACTGTCTATCGGGGTACTGGTACCTAAGGCCTAGGTATCAATACCTGACTCCACTGTCTATCGGGGTAGTGGTACCTAAGGCCTAGGTACCGATACCTGAGTCCACTGGAATCCAGGTACTAGTACCTATAAGCCTAGGTACTGGAATCTGGGTCATCGAATAGAGTGGAACCGGTATATGTGAACCTAGGTACGAGAACCTAAGCTCAGATTTTTCCCAATCTTTCCAATTTTCAATTAATCTTCATCCCAACTCATACCATATTCACCCATTCATTCATTTACGTCAAAAGATTGTCCATAAGAGTTCATTATATAACTTACCAAATTTCAAGTCCAAAACTATTTTACATATTTGATTTACAAAAATGCAATTTAAAAGCCACATTTCAACTCCTTCATCAATAAGGACCCAAATGAGGGCCGTCCATCGGCGCTTGTCCAACACCTGAAACATATTCCCATAAAGGGTGAGACACGTCCAATAGAGTATATGCTAAGGAGGCTAATCCTCAACTCAGATGCATATGAAATGTCACATGTAATTCTTCACATAAATCATTCATTCAAGAACATACATTTCATAAATGAATGCTACACCTGTCATGCCATGTCATGAGATGGAACTCACACATGAAGTGCAACCCCGAGCCCTCTACCGGCTCCCATAACACATGCAATGCCATGCATATGTATCTGGGCATTCCAAGCCCCTGCTATTGATATTACACATCCAATGACCATTTTATAAAATCCTGGGTCTTTCTTGGGGTGGGTATTTATGGACTTCTACCAATGGGTACCCAACTGACACGACATCTATGGACTTCCACCAACAGCTCCACGTACGCCAACACACTTTATGGACGCAATACCAATAGGAGTGTGTATCCGAATTTACAGGGTCTTGCACTTGAGGGAGAATCTACCCCTTCTTGCTAACCTCGACCCTTGTTTTCAATGCAACCCATGCGACTCAGCCGAACCTAGGTCCAAATTTCTCGAGCCCACGTATCAACCCACCAAGAATGGTGTTTGATTAAAACCATGCACACACATACCCACACTCATGTCAAATGCCCATGAATGTGATGCTACCCCTGCATATGCAAATGTACCATAGAATTGCAATTTCAATATCATGTTCATCATATCATGAGTATATTATGAACATATTCAATTTCCACAAACATTCCCAATTTCTCAAATATCCATTATATCATAAAGTATATAATTACATTCCATAATCTCTACTAAGCATGTTATATCATTTTCAATTCAAATAACACACTTAATCATTCATACGCATTTTAGCAAATACCTATAGGACTCAAAGATTATGTAAACACATAGCATGCCCAAAACATCATAGTCTCAATTCATAAGCAAGCAATTTCATCAAAATCCAATCATGCAAGATTTGGTTTAAACACATTCTTATACCCCTTTTTCCACATTTCAACTACACTAGGTATGTGTTATACATGAGATTACATCTCTAACACCCTACCCATTTCATATTTAAACCCTAGGCTGGAAATAAACCTAGTTATGAAAGGAACCTTGCCTTTTGTAGCCTATATTCGTGTAGAAGATGTTCCAAAGATCTCAAATCAAGCTTTCAAAACTCGATCCTGAAAATCATGTCCTTGAGATTTTGACAAAACTCATGATCTTTGGTATGTATGCGTAGCTCTTGTCACGTAGAACAACTTTGTCTCTTGGCCCGAAGGGATCCGACGGTTGGATTGTCGTAGATCGGAGGGAGAAGGTAGGAGAACCCTTGGTTTTCTCTCTTTTTCTAGAAATTACAGGTGTAGAATTGGGGAACATTTTGATTTTCCCCCTTTTTATGCCCCTTGGTTGCTTGGTCCACAACACGCCACACGTCCCCCTTTTTTTGATCAAATTTCATCCCGAATCAATTAAATCTCATTCCGTTATAGGTTCAATACATTTTTATTGAACTAACTTTAAATTATTTTCTGGATTCTGTGAATAAAATTTGATCGTGTTTATTTTAATCGCGCGACATCCGATCATCTTGTAAAAGGAAAAAAAAATTGACTCTCTAATAATTCAAAGAAAATTGACTCGGTAGCTAGATTTCGCAATACGAATTGTAGTGACTAATCACCATTTTGCCATTTTTTAATAAAATTTTAATTTTCCTACATTTTACATTCTTCTCCTCTTAAAGGAATTTCATCCCCGAAATTGCACACACATGCACATATAACAACATGCATATGCAACAAGCCATATAATACTCTATGATTAAAAGAAGGTACCTCGATCCTCAAACATGAACGAATAGGTAGCACAGATAGTGTCCTCATGCTCCCATGTTGCCTCTTCCATTCCATGGTGTTGCCGCAGCACCTTCATCAACCTCACAGTCTTGCCTCGCAAAACCTACTCTCGACTATCCATGATACGCACCGGTCCCTCCTCGAAGGTCCCATCTGCATCAATAACCAGCTCACCCTAATCCACCACATGCATAGGATCTGGAGTGTACTTCTGGAGTATGGAGACATGAAATATTGCGTGAACACCCGATAAATTTGGCGGTAACGCCAACCGGTAAGCAACTATACCAACCCTCTCGAGTACTTTGAAGGGCCCATTATACCTCGGTGATAGTTTTTCCCGCTTTCTGAACATGACCACTCCCCTCTTAGGCATGACCTTCAATAAGACGTGATCTCCCACCTCAAACTCCAGAGGTCTTCGCCCCCTATTGGCATAGTTCTTCTGTCAACTCTGAGCCGTAAAAAGACGCTTATTTATCAAGTCCACCTTCTCTGAGTTGTCTTTGATGAAGTCCAGACCCATGGAAGGTCCCTCTCCAACCTCCGTCTAATACACCGAAGAATGGCATGACCTCCCATAAAGTGTATCATAGGGTGCCATCTGTATACTCACCTAGTAACTGTTGTTGTAGGCGAACTCCACTAAGGGTAAGTGCTCCTCCCAACTACCCTTAAGATCAAAGACGCATATCCTCTAAAGTTTGGATAGTCCTCTCCGATTAATCGCCTGTCTAGGGATGAAAGGTTGTACTCAGCATCAATTGTGTCTCTATAGCCCGTTGTAAGCTGTCCCAAAAGTGGGCTATGAACCTGTGATCCCGATTCGATACTATCGATACGGGAACTCCGTGTAACCAAACTATCTCCCGTATGTACAACCTACATAATTCCTCCACCGTGAAGGCCATCGGCACAACCAAAAAATGTGCCGACTTCGTAAGTCGATCCATGATCACCCACACCGAGTCATGCCCATGCGATGTCCATGGTAAGTGGGTCACAAAATCCATAGTGATGTGTCCCACTTCCACATAGCCACCTCCAAATACTGGAGCAATCCTGCTGGTCTCTGGTGCTCAGCCTTGACCTGCTGACACGTGAGACATCTACTAACAAAGTCTTCGACGTGTCTCTTCATGCCACTCTAATAATACGGGCGGCGAAGATCGTGGTACATCTTCGAGCCACCAAGATGTACAATAAAACGGGAGCAATAAAACTTCTTGAGGAGCTTCTCTCTCAGATCCGTGGACTAGGGAACCACAACTCTTTCCTTGAACCGAAGACTACCATCATCGTGAATAGCCCAGCCCTCGTCACTTGTACCCATTGTACTTGGTCTCTGATGGACAATATCTCCGTGTCCTACCCTGGGACTTGATTACCCCGCTCAACAAGGAAGGCATAACTGCCAGACTTCCTAAGATGTGCTAAGCCTGATCCCTATAATGCAACCCGAACTGTCCCACAGTCTCGAGCATCCGACACTCTTGGGAAGCTATACTAGCCAATACTCCTCGTGACTTCTGGTTGAGTGCATTAGCCACCATAATTGCCTTACCAAGATGGTAATACCAAGTGAAGTCATAGTCCTCCAAGTACTCCATCCATATGTGCTGCCTCATGTTGAGGTCCCGTTGTGAAGATGTACTTCAGACTCTTGTGGTCCGAAAATACCTCGAACTGCTCTCCATATAGATAGTGGCACTATGCCTTCAAGGCAAAGACAACAGCTTCCAATTCCATGTCGTGTGCGGGGTAGTTCTGCTCATGGCTCTTCAACTATCATGAATCATAAGCTACCACCCTCCCGGACTGCATCAAAACACATCCAAGTCTGTCCTTCGAGGCATCACAGTAGACTGTGTACCTTTGTCCCTTCTCTGGAACTACAAGGATAGGAGCTGAAGTAAGCCTCCTCTTTACCTCCTGGAATGCCCTCTTAAATGATTCATCCCACTAGAATTTGACATCTTTCCTTGTCAATCTAGTCATAGGCGTAGTTAACCGTGATAAGTCATCAATGAACCTCCCATAATATCCTACCAATCTTAAGAACCTGCGTATGTCGAAGACTGACTTAGGATTTTCCCAACACATAACTGCCTTAACCTTCTCTAGGTCCACTGATACACCCGAAGCAGACACTATGTGTTCAAAAAACTTCACCTCTGTCAGCCAAAATTCACACTTGATGAACTTGGAGTACAACTGATGGCTCCTGAAGGTTTGGAGAACAATCCTCAAGTGACCCTCATGTTTTTCCTCAGACTTGGAGTAGATTAGGATGTCATCAACAAAAATCACAACAAACTGATCAAGATAGGGTTGGAACTCCCTGTGCATGAGATCTATGAATACTGCTGGGGCATTAATCAAATCGAAGGGCATAATAGTAAACTTGATATGCCTATATCACATCCTAAATGTCGTCTTAGGGGTCTCAGTTGGTCAAAAAGATCATCGATCCGCGGCAATGGGTACCTGTTCTTGATGGTAACCCGATTCAACTGCCAGTAGTCTATACAAAGTCTAAGGGTCTTGTCCTTCTTCTTTGCAAATAATACTAGAGTGCCCCAAGGTGAGGTACTTGGTCTAATGAAACCCTTGTCCAACAATTCTTACAACTGGACCCTGAGTTCTTACAACTCTGTAGGTGTCATCCTATGCGGCGTCATAGAAATAGGGGATGCACCGGGTTGTAACTCAATGGTAAGTCTAAATCTCGATATGGAGGTAATTTTGGTAATTCGTCTGGGAAAAAATTTGCATAATTACAAATTATCCGAGGTAGACCCAGCTCCTGTCTCACCTCGTCCTTAAGTGTAAGCCTCGCAAGTCAACCCATCAACTGTTCATGCCAACAAGAGTCATACATGTCTTGGGGTAAAGCGTTGTGCTTTTCTCCTTGAAAATTGAAGCACACACCCTCGTGTAAAAACAGTGACCCATTTCTGATCACAATCGATGACGACTCAGTGTGCCGCCAACAATCCATCCTGAAGATGACATCAAAATCCGACATGTCCATGACGCTAAGGTCCACCATGAGTAGAACTCTAGTCAATAACATATCTTGTCAATGCAAACTCTAGTTCCTAGGGGAGAACTCACATGTAATGGCTCCTCTAAGATCTCAACCTCTAAGCCCAAGTCTTTCACACATGATGCAAAAAATGAATGAGTGAGATGCAACCGAATCAAATAATACCCTTGTCCATAAGTGAGAGAGTAAAAATGTACCCTAAATCACCGACTATTCTACTAGCTTAGTCTGAGGTGTGATGGTGTAGACTCGCCCCTAGGTCCCTGAAGTCCTTACTTGTAAGCCTTGTCCTTGGCCTTGACCCAAACCCTAACCCATTTGGCCTAATTGTAGAGTCCCCACTTGTGAAGTAGTAGGGCCTGTGCATCACCCTAGAACTAAATGGGGGAAAATTTTGATTTTTTCCCCTTTTTATACCCCTCGGTTCTTTGTCCACAATGCGCCACACGTCCCTATTTTGAGACAGTCGGATTTTTTACATTTTACAAGGTGATCTGGGGTCAAGCGACTAAAATAAACGTGATCAAATTTTATTCGCGGATCCTGAGAAATAATTTAAAGTTAGTTCAATAAAAATATACTGAACCTAAAATGGGATGAGATTTAATTGATTTTTTCCCCTTTTTATACCCCTCGGTTCTTTGTCCACAATGCGCCACACGTCCCTATTTTTTTGATCAAATTTTATCCTGAATCAATTAAATCTCATCCCATTTTAGGTTCAGTATATTTTTATTGAACTAACTTTAAATTATTTCTCAGGATCCGCGAATAAAATTTGATCACGTTTATTTTAGTCGCTTGACCCCAGATCACCTTGTAAAATGTAAAAAATCCGACTGTCTCAAAATTGAATGAAAATTGGCTGGATAGCTAGATTTCGTGATACAAATCCAACGGTGAGGTCCGTTTCATCATCTGAGTTCTAAAAAAATTTGATTTTTTAACCCACACTGTAATAACTAATTACCATTTTGCCCTTTTTAATAAAATTTAATTTTCCCGAGTTTTACAGATTGTGAAGTCTGTGCCTTGAAATCATTAAAATACTGAGTCGTTTGAGTGTTAAAACTCATTTGACGCTTCATGAATTGGTTCAGAGTGTCCTCAAGACTCCTCTTGTGTGGTGGTTGGTATGGTTGATAAGCATGAGGGCCTTGACATGGTGGTGGCGGTCCTTGTTCTTGATTGGCGATAGGTTGCTATGTATTCCTCCAACTAAAACTTGGGTGGATCTGCTACCTTGGATTGTAGGTCTCAGAATAAAAGTTAGAATAAGGCTTGTTAAAATTAGAGATTGCATTGGATTACTCCAACAAAACCTCCTTGAATGTAGATATGGTAGGACACTTTACCGAGAATGTCCAAACATGGCACAAATCCCACACTTATTCTGTGAGGGTTACCACAACAACTTCATTACCTTCCTTATCTCTAAAGCTTTGAGCTTTCGAGATAAGGTGGCCATCTTGGCCCTAAGGTCGTTATTCTCTTTCAAAACGTCCTTCCCCCCATGGGGAAGTGGAAAGTCTGGATTTTATAGTGTTAGGAGAGGTCGAGTCCCACATTTGGGTACTCTTGGCTATAGTATAAAAAAATTTAAATCCCTCCTCCTGTCTTTTTCATATGAACTCCCCTTGAGCCATCATCTCAACAAATTGGCGTAATCAAGTAGGGAGAGAATCATAGAAAAATCCTACCAGAGTCCAAATCTCAAATGCACGATGTGGGCAAACTTGGAGAAGATCCTTAAATCTTTTCCAGCATTTGTAGAATGTCTCTCTCTCTTTAACAGAAAATTTCATGATTTGCCTTTTAAGTGTGTTCATGTGCAGTAAAAGGAAACACTTCTTGAAAAAATCGGTCATTAAAGCTAACCAATTTGGTATAGAGTCGGATTTTAGGGAATATAGCCATTGTTTTGCTCTATTCTTTATGGGGAAAGGAAAAAGTTTCAACTTGGCTAGTTCGGAATTATCTTGGAATGTCCTACATACTTCCTCAAATTCTTTCACATGTAAGTATGTGATGAATACATAATATCAACGTGTCTTTGATCCAATGGTACTCCTTATCTTATGAAGGCTTTGCCTTCTTGAGTTCAAGGGTTCAAATCCCCCTCCCCCTCTCCCTTCCTCTCCCCTCCCAAAAAAAAATATTGCATGATTTTATAATATTGCTTTAATTTTATATCTCATACATAATATTGAAAGTTTTTACATTCATTTTGATGCTTTGGAGAATTTTGAAAGTAAGCTTGGAGAGTTAGGGATGGAACCAGAGCATTGTAGTTAAAATTAGAAAAATGCTAGTTCTACTAGTTCAACAGCAAGCAAAATTGGTTCTTCCAGTAGTAGTTCACTCGTCCTAGTAGAAGTAAAATAGAGACTTGTTCTATCAGCAAGTCGATATTGTTCTATCGGTAGGTTAGAAACAGAAATGTGTTCTACCAGTAGAAGAGAAGAACTATCAGTTCGTGCAAAACAGTGAACAGTTCTACCGGTTGGTCGTTTTGTGCTTCCTACTGGTAGGTTAGTGCAATTTCTGTGTGAGGACTCCTTCTCCCTGGCATTGATTGACTAAATCTTCAAAGATATCTTCCAAGATTTTCAATGCTTGTTTAGAGGAGAAAGAGAAAAAATATGAATGAATTTTTACTGGCTAAATTTTAGAGATATTTTAGGAGATATCTTTGGAGATTTTCTAGGAATAAGAGATAGACATAGAAGGAAAGATGATCTCTAGAAAATAAGATGTATCTCTATCTCTCTCCCTCTCTCCTTTTTTTTTTTCTATAAATACCAAACCATCGGGGAATTTTAGAGACACACCAATTTTCTTTCTTGGACATTCTCCAAGGGGGGCTGCTCCTTCTCCTCTTTCTTCTTTGTTCTTTACTTAGGTTTACATTGCAAGCACAAGGTTCTTTGTTATTTACTTTATAGTTTTCAATTCCATTGAACATTAATGGATTTCTATTTCTTTTATTGTAATTGCTTTCAATTCTAGTTTTAATACAAAGTATTCTTTAAATTCCAATTTCAATACAAGTTTTATTTATTTGCTCCATATCTTATTTTATTGCTTTTAATTTTAATTTTATTATGTTTGAGTAGTTTAATCCTGGGTTGATCGAATGAGGGAGTCTTATCCGTGAATGAGTAGTTTGACCAAACTAGGGTTTTTTTTAATGTTTAAAGTTATTTTGTTGATTGAATAGTTAAAGTTGAAAATATGAATGATATGCATATCTTCTTGCTTATCCGTAGACAACTTAGACTTGGCATGAGTAATTCTTGGAATCAATTCAATCAACGTGAATGTAATTCTTTCAAAATTAATTCAATCAATTCAAATACACATTTGTTCTTTTAATAATTTTAAGTTGAATTTTTTTTTTGTTCAAAGGTGTTTGATTACAATCTTGAATGAGTTATAAATTAGGTCAAAATTCCTATTCATGGTGAGATGAACTTTGAGGATTATCCGATTTTATTTTAATAGTCTATTAGTTTTTATTAATCATCACCACAATTTTAAATTAAAATATTTTTATTTTTATATCACAATTTGAATTTTTTCGTCCTTTTCCCTTAGGAGACGACCTCGGTAATTAGCTGAGTTACTAAACGATAAATTTTTGCGCTTAGGAAATCATTTTATTATCTAACCATTTTTGAGAACAAGCAGTATGAATTTTCAGATTCGAGTCCATGAAATTGAAGTAGTAATTGCACTGTTCTAGGCTTCATATTGAAGTTAGGTGCCTCTGCAGGAAAAATAAAGCAAGAGGGGACACTATTCCGTGTAGGATATAAATATTCCCTTAGAGTTCATACATTTAGGATTACCTCCTCATCTATTTGATAATTAGTAATACTATTATCAAAGGAGTCTACGATTGATTGAGGTATAGAAGGTTCAGATTGATTTACAGACCCGACTAATTCTTCTGGAAAATCTTGAAAGAAAGGGGTTTCCTCAGACATAAAAAGAAACAATTATACTAAAAGTCTCTTCACTTTTTACTTCCAAACATTGTTGGTTCTCAGACAATGACAGAAGAAACTTGACTTGATCTGAAATGTGTACAACCAAGTGCAGGCGGTCAAGTTGTAGTTATAATCCGGTTAAGTCTGGAATCGAATCCGTAGGGAACTAACATCAGTGTTCGAATTTAAGATCAATAGAGACGACACTGAATGAAAATCATAGATTTAGGAGTTGTGGTGATGTTGAAATTTTCTAAACAAAATATAAGATTCTTTAAATAAAAATAAAAGTCACTCTTTAGTTCGAGGATCCAGACATGTACAAATGTGTTCGGCTGCTATATTTGTGAAATATTGATTACTCTATTAACCCCCACGTCAATAGCATGCTAATAAGAGGATAAAGATTGAATGTGTGAATTAAGAGTATAACTCCGATGTCTTTGTAGAAAATCATAAGCATTGTTTATGCCAAGACTTAACCCGTCTATAAATAATCAAATATCTGTACAAAATATCCAACAATAGTTAAGCTATTCAACCTTAAATTAAAGCGTAATGTAAGTGAAGATTGAAAGATTGTCATGAATACCTAGCTTGGGTACTTGCAGTGAATCATTAGAATCACCTATGCCAAGACTTAGCTTGTCGATAATAGGTCAAGCAATTGTACAAAGTACTTTAGCTTTGCTAGATACATTCAATCATTCAACATGTAAACGAAAGAATAATACAATAAGCATAGATAAAATAACACAGATGTAACTTCCGAACAATACTTTACATGTCTAGCACCTCTTACTAAATAGTGAATGAGAAACTACTCACTAGAAGAATGCTAGAAAAGTGAGTGAATCTCATCCCTCTAAGTAGAGAAACTTAGAATTACAAAGGTAGAAAATGTAAATACAACACAATACTTATCTCCAACAAAGAATAAGTGAAATACTACCCACCCTTCAAGGCTACAAGAGATCTAGAAAGGTGAGTGAAGTTTACTCTTGTAGATGAAAGAGAAAGCTACACAAAAGAAAAGATAATGAAAGTAATATTAAGAAAGTAGAAGGAAACTAGCTAATTTGAAGGGGTAATTCCTCTTCCAAAATTTGTTCTTAATGCAAGAACCAAGGGGTGCTATTTATAGGCCAAGGGAAAGAGACAAGGAGCAGCCTTGGTGGCTAAAAGTCCAAGCATGGGGCTCAAAATCAGGCTGAAGAATCACTGGAGGCTGTCTATCTTCTGTTGGTGTTCGAACGTGGGTTGGCGTTTGAACGTAGGTCCTTATTTTGTCTGTAGATTCAATGCCTTCTTAAGATGTTAGGGCTAAAGATCATTCGAACTTGGATGTCATTTGAACGTTGAATGGTGTTTGAGCATGGTATTTAATGCAACCATCGACTCTTATCAGTTTAGCATCCAACAGCCTGTAGCCTAACAACATTTGTAGATTTAGTCAGATTTACAGGTGCGTTCGAATGTGAACTGGCATTCAAACATGGACCAAAGTCCACTTTTGTGTGCTTTAACCTCTGCAGCTGCTTCTTTTCATCAATGCTTGGTCCTCTTGTATCTAAATCATCCTTTTAAGACCTAAATACATGACATCACACTTGTATAGGTCTTACATATCACCATTAAATTATGTGACTTAAATGTAATTAAAGTGTAATTATCCCTTCAAATGCATGATGAAATGTACCTTTTAGTAGGGAACCAGTGTCGATATAGTAGCACTGAGAGGGTCTTGAACCCTCAGATGGTACACCGACCAACCTAAAAATGATGGAATGCATCTCTTGGTTGATGATCGACCTCTTGAGACCCAACCATTTTCCAAGTATCGAGCATGTTTGCTCGCCAAATATCACCTTGGCAAAAAAGATAGAGAGAGATCCGAATGGATTCCAGCCAATTCTTATCTACTCCTCAGTGGTGCCAAACAGTTTGTCGGCTGACACCAAGCACCCTCACTCCTTAGGACAATCTCCACCATTCAACATATGTTTAAAGAGAGCAATCAAGTGCTTGTTTTTGGTTCAATTGAAGTTCCTAATTAACATCATGAGGTACCGACATCCTCAAGAAATGAAGAGCAAATGAACACCGTATTGGTCACAAAATATCATACTTGGAAGGTAGAGGGTATAATAGAGAAAGCTTGAACATGTGTTCTTATATTTATTCTTGCTAGACATCAATTCCTTAGATGTACAGTTGTAGTTACTGTCAAGTCATTCTAGATTGCAAAATGGCAGCCACAATTTTTAATGAACATTCTTTTATGCCAGTAAACAGTAACAGATCAATATGACAAATTATATTGACTCACCATTCGGGCATAAAGTACATAATACTTATCTATACATCTGGCAAATTTCAAGGTGATACATATAGAGGGAGCCCAAGCTCTGTATGCTTTGATGGATTTGTACATGCCCGACATTGTAGGTGCTTGTCCTTTGATATGGTTGTGCCTGAAATTGCTTCCCAAGCGTATGAAATTCTATCGTGTAGTAACTCGAAAAATACCAAAGTCATCTCCATCAGAAAACAAGTACAAATTCGAATGGTGATATGATTCAAACGAAATAAACTTATTTTGATTTCAAAGATGGTGATGATTGGTAAAAAAAAATAAAAAACAATATTAAGATAAACCGGCTAATCTTCGGATTTCATACCACTGTAAATAGGATTCTTGACCCAATTTATAATTCATCCAAGATCGTAATCAAACTCACTTAGACGAAGAATATTCAATAGAAATTAGAATTTAAAAAAATATGCACTTTGATTTCAAAACTAATTTATAAAAGAATTGGTATCCCGTTGATTGCAGGAACTCGAAGAATTACCCGTGTCAAATTCAATTGTCAATGGTTAATCAAAAATGTTTACAAATCACTCATGTGTTCAAAATAAATTATTTTAAATCAAAAAAACATGAAACATTAATACCCTCTTAGAGTCAAAATCACTCACTCACAGATGAGAATCACTCCTCCGATTATGTCAAAGCTAAACTACTCACACGTAGGACGTTTTGAATTAAAAACGAATACAAAAGACATCAATTGAAAAGAACAAAAAACTGATATTGAAAGCAAAAATAATTTAAATACTTTGTATTTAAAAAAGAAATAAATTTATTGCAAAGAACGAGAAATTGAAAAATACTCTATTTATCGGCTAAGAAGAAGACAAAAGTAAAAACGATGCTTTGTGTACTTTTGCTGAAAAGAAAAAACGCTGAAGACTACTCTTTATTGCCCTAGAAGAAAACATTCAAGAAGAGATATTGGGATCCTCCCAAAATCGGCTTAAGAGAAACGGAAGAGAGAGAGAGAGATATGACCAATGCTCCCAAGATATGGAAGATCCTCTCCTGCTCTTTTACATAACTTTCCCTTTAGAAAATGTCTTGGGAAAATATCCCTGAAGATTGGCTTATTAAACTTTCCAAATAGGACCACTCGTTATGTTTGACTCTCTTATACCAGTACAAAAGGAAGAATGAACCAATAAGAAGGCCCTCTGTTCGCGATGAACCAATAGGAAACAAGTAGAACTGGTAGATAACTCTCTGTTTGCTTCGGCTTTAGATGAACCGGTACAAGACTAGGGTTGAATAGGTAGAAGTGGTTTCTGTTAGTGATGAACTAGTACATGTAGTGATGAACCGGTACAACATGTACCGGTATAAGCTCTGTCTGTTGCCTGGTGAACCAGTAGAAGTCCTACCGACACAAACAGGCTTTTTCTACCTTTTTGCCGCGATGCTCCTAGTTCAATGTGCGGCTTGTCTAGCTTACTTTCGAAGCTCCCCAAAGCATCAAAATGAGTGTAAAACAGTATTCTTACATCGGATTACCTACAAACACAGTTTTCTCATAAAAACACAAACTTAACTAAAACGAAACATATAATAAATGAGCTTTGTAAGACCCTATATGCATAGCATTTAAAAAAAAAGGAAAATTAAAAAAAAAAAACAAACTTTCAGGGGTGAAATAAATTTTTATTTTCATGTAGAACTTATGGGGTTGATTAGTAAATTTTATAAAAAGGGGGAGGTAACGGAACTTCTACACACTTTGAGAAGTCCGTCAGTTGGATTTCTATCAGCTTCTACACACTTTGGGACTTTCTTATTGTAAAACCCGAGAAAATTTAAACCTTTGTGAAAAAGGGCAAAACGGTAAATTGCCACTACGGTACAGGTTGTAAACCTGAATTTTTCTAGAACTCGGATGACGAAACGGACCTCACCGTTGGATTCGTCTCGCGAAATCTAGTTACCACGTCAAATTTCGTTGAATTCCGAGATAGTCGGATTTTTCGCGTTTTACGAGACGAACGGGCCCCGGGAGACCCTGTACACGAAATTTTTATAAAATTTCCAAGTTTGGGGAAATATTAGAGACAAGTTAAAATAAAAATAATTCGAACTTGAACCGGAGCGAAATTTAGTCGTTTCGGGATTAAAACGGACCCGAAATTAAATAGGACGTGTGGCGAATTGTGGGCCAAGTATTCTAAAATATAAATAGGGGCCTAAAGTCTGAAAAATCAGACTTCTCCTTCACCATTTCAGCCGGTTTCAGCCGAGAGAAAAGAAGAGAGGGAAAGTGAGAGAAAACTCAACTTCTCTCTACGATCTACTCCATTTTAGAGCTCGAATCCACTTGGGCCAAGAACAAAAATTGTTCTACTCGACGAGGGCTACGCGTGGGTACCAAAAACGACGGCTTTCACCGAACATTGGGAGGCCGAAAATTTGGAAGTGGAGGATTCAAGCTTGCTTTGAGTTCTAGGAGCTTCCCACGGCGATTCTACACGCTACAAGAGGTAGGGTTCCCTCCTACTAAGGTTTATTCCAAACCTAGGATGTTTTTTATGAAATGGGTAGGATGATAGATTGTATATCTCTTGCCTATTGTTGGTAATGTGTTGAAATGGGTGTTGGAATGGGTAAAGATCAATTCTAATGGGATTGGTAATTAGAAATTTTTAAATGAAATTTCTAGAATTGGGTATATGGGATTGACCTAATATAATTCTTGGATTATGTGAATTGTGGGCATGCTATGTGCTTATATTATGCCATGAGAATTAAAGTGTGTTATTACTTGATTTTGTGATGACATGCTTAGGTGTCATTCAAGATAAAATGTTGATATATGTATACATGTTATAATATATTGACATTGTAGAGAATTATGGAAATTATATGCTTACGATGTAATTTTGCCATGAAATATGTAAAACGTGATTAGAATGTTCATGTGTTACTCATAGCATATTGAACATGATAATATTGTTGCAATGGAGCATCACATTGCATATGCACGGGAACATCGCATTTAGTGGGTGTGTGTGCATGGTGGTTGTCTTCACCAAGCTTGGTGGATGACGAGTGGGCTCGGGTAATATGGGTCGATGACCTAGTCGAGTCGCACGGTTTGCATGGGTGATAGGGTTGGGGTAGCAAGAAGGGCTAGAAAATCCCTCGGGTGAGAGACCCGGTGATTGGATACGCACTCCGTTGGTATAAGAGTCCATAAAGTGTGTCGGTGTACGCGGAACCGTTGGTGGAAGTCCATGAATTCCGTGTCGGTTGGGTGCCGTTGGTGTAAGTCCATAAATATCCACCCCAAGAAAGACCCTAGAATGAAAGGTCATTTGATGTGCAACATCAATGACGGATTGGTACACATTGGCACTTGCATGTGTAGAGGAGCCGGGAAGGGCTCGGTTGATATGCATGAGTGGGTCTCACCTCATTCCATAGCATGGCATTGCAAATTCCATCATTGAATAGATTTCCTTGCTTGTGATGTTATGAATTGTTGTTTTGTGGCATGTGAACATTTCATATGCATATAGGTTGGGGAGTAGCCTCATTAGGAGATACCCTATTGAGCGTGTCTCACCCTTTGTGGGAAAAATATTTCAGGTGCTGGGTTCACACCGGCGGACGGCTCCCATTTCGAGCCCCAAGGTTGAAGAAAGTCGGAATGTGGCTTTATTTTGAGTTTTTGTAAGATTATTATAAAAACTTGGTTTTGGCATGTAAATTCATATAAATGTTTGTAATAGAATTTATATGTATCATGTTTTATGGGAAAAACTTCATTAAATATGTGTTGGATGGAAAAGGATGTGTGTTGAATGGATTGGAGGTGAAAAACAGAGGAAAAAAGGCAAAAGTGGCAAAATCGTACCGGTACGCGTACCGGTACGGAGACAGACAGAAGGTGGAGATACGCGGAGGTCCAGTGGGCATAGCGTACCGGTACGCGTACCGGTACGCCCTCCAAAATTTCTGAAAATTTTTTTTTTTTCTTTTTCTTGCCAAACCCTTGGGCTATGTCTTCCTCCCTTCTAATGTTATAAATGGACTATAATGGAGTATAAATCATGGTATATTGAATATTGGTTAAACCCAATGAATAATCGAATCCGGTTAACAATTGGGAGTTAAGATCCCGGTTAAGGGGATACTATTATCGTGGTGTTAGGTTGAGTGACATCCACGGGTATTTCCGCGGGTTGATGGGTGGTCAACGGTTAATAAAGGACCCCCGGAAATTGGGGCGTCACAGCTTGGTATCAGAGCATAGGTATGCGATTTACCTAGGGCTTGATGGGGCATGGGTCTAGACCATTGCATTCATTGTACATTACATGTTATTTGCTTAAATTGCTACATGTTATGTGATATGTGATATGTGTATTATATGCATGGTAAAATGTGTATGGAAATGGACACACTAGGGTTAGAGAACTTAACCTTGGGAGTGGGAAAGCAAATGAACGAGAAAGTTCAAAGCGTAAGGGTCCACTATTGGAGGCATACGCTCTACTAGTGAGACAATGAGAAAGATTTAAATGTTTTAACTTTGGTCCCTACTTCGGGATACTAAGTTAGTGTGCCATTGCCATTTGACGTGTGTGTAGATGGCAAGTGGAAGAAGAGGACGTCGAGGCGGTGGGCGGAACAATAACCAACCACCACCGGTCTTCGATCAACAAGCGTTTACGGAAACCATGGGCATGATGGCGGCTACAGTTGCACAAGCTAGTGCAAATGCCGGACATGGAGGCGCGAGTAACCTCCAACAGTTTAAAGCACACAAACCTCCAGTCTTCATGGGAGGGGCGGACTCGATGGTGGCCGACCATTGGTTCCGGCAAGTCAACAAGATCTTAGGGGCGATGGAGGTCACCTCAGATGCTACTAAGATAAGACTAGCTGCATTCCAGCTAGAGGGAGAAGCCCAATTGTGGTGGGATTGGGTGACGGCCTCGAAGAACTTAGAGGCCATGACATGGGGAGAGTTCAAGGAGCTCTTCATGGGTAAATATTTCCCAACGGCCGTTCGACATGCAAAGGCCCGAGAGTTTCTAGATTTGAAGCAAGGGTCAATGACGGTGATGGAGTATGTGGCTAAGTTCACCGAATTAGCCCGATTTGCTGATGATTACGTGGCCACGGATATGGCCAAGGTAAGAAGGTTCGAGGATGGGTTGAAGCTATCCATCCGGGGAAAGATTGTGGGCCTCCGTCTGCAAGACTTGGACTCTATGGTCGAGACAGCTATGGCCATTGAGAGGGAGGTTGACGATGCACGAAGCATCCGTGAGGCGGGTGCTAAGGATAAGAAGAAGGAGGACCAATCCTCTTCTTCTAGTTCGGGGAAGAAGCAAAGGACTTCCACTCCACAAGGACAACAAGGACAGGGCCGTGGCTACCAAGGCCAAGGCCAAGGTCAATTTTCCTAGGGCGGGAGAAACTTCAGGACTACCCACCAGGCAGGCCAGAAGACATGTTTCCATTGCCACCAACCGGGGCATATGAAGCGGGATTGTCCGCAGAGGCAAGGATCCCAGAGCTATGGGACACCTCAGTCCCAGTCATCAGTGGGACAGTCGCAGACACACCTTGTTCCTCCCTACCCCACCATGGGCCAGGGAAACCAGTATCAGTTCCAGGGCAATACTCAGGCCCCTACCACTTTTCGAGCGGGGACTCCGCAGTCGGGCCAGATGGGCCAAAGCATGGGTCGAGGCCGAGGACAGGGCATGCAGGCCGGGACTTCGGGGACCCAGGGGCGTGTCTACGCCATTACACCTCAGGCTGAGCCAGTGGACCAGTCGGTCATTCAGGGTACATTTCTACTTTCTCGCTTATGGGCTAAAGTGTTATTTGACTCTGGTGCATCGCATTCATTCCTTTCTGCATCATGTGTGAGGGATTTGGGCTTAGAGGTTGATACCTTGGAGGAGCCGTTATATGTGAATTCACCCCTAGGAGCTAGGGTGTGTGTGAATCAGATATGTCGGGGTTGTGAGCTAGAGATCTCGGGGATTCTACTCATCGTGGACCTTAGGGTTATGGACATGTCGGAATTCGATGTCATCCTTGGGATGGACTGGTTGGCGGCGCATCGGGTCGTTATTGATTGTGACAGGAAGAGGGTCACTGCCTATACACCAGACGGTGTTTGTTTCAAGTTTCAGGGGGAAAAGTATGATGCTTTGCCTCAAGTCGTGTATGATTCACGATGGCATGGGCAATTGATGGGTTGGCTTGCGAGCCTTACCCTGGAGGACGAGGCAAGACAAGAATTGGGTCTACCTCGGGTGGTGTGCGAGTATGAGGACGTTTTTCCGAACGAGTTACCGGGATTACCTCCCCATAGGGATGTGGACTTTAGCGTTGAGTTGCATCCGGGTACTTCGCCCATTTCTATGACTCCACATAGGATGGCGCCAGCTGAGTTGCAAGAACTCAAGGTCCAATTACAAGAATTATTGGACAAGGGCTTTATTGAGGATTAGGGAGTCAGATATCCCTAAGACGGCGTTCAGAACGCGGTACGGGCATTTCGAGTTCACGGTGATGCCATTTGGGTTGACGAATGCCCCAGCGGCATTCATGGATCTCATGCATAGGGTGTTCCAGCCCTATTTAGATCAGTTTGTCGTAGTGTTTGTTTATGACATCCTGATCTACTCCAAGACAGAGGAGGAGCATGAGGGTCACTTGAGGATTGTTCTCCAGACCTTGAGGGACCATCAATTGTACGCCAAGTTCAGCAAGTGTGAATTTTGGCTCACGGAGGTGAAATTCTTGGGACACGTGGTGTCAGCTTCGGGGGTGTCAGTTGACCCGGAGAAGGTTGAGGCAGTTATGAGCTGGAAGAGGCCGAGGTCAGTCTTCGAGATACGTAGTTTCTTGGGATTGGCGGGGTATTACCGGAGGTTCATCGAGGACTTCTCCCGACTAGCCGCACCTATGACTAGATTGACCCGGAAGGAGGTCAAGTTCGAGTGGAATGATTCGTGTGAGAAGGCATTCCAAGAACTAAAGAGGAGGCTCACTTCAGCTCCTATCTTGATTGTTCCAGAGAGGGGGCAAAACTACACGGTGTATTGCGATGCCTCCAAGGACGGACTGGGTTGTGTCTTGATGCAGTCCGGGAGAGTGGTGACTTATGGTTCTCGACAGTTGAAGAATCACGAGCAGAATTACCCTACGCATGATATGGAGTTGGCGGCCGTTGTCTTTGCCTTAAAGGCTTAGCGCCACTATTTGTATGGTGAACAATTTGAGGTGTTTTCGGACCACAAAAGTCTGAAGTACATCTTCACTCAGCGGGACCTCAACATGAGGCAGCGTAGGTGGATGGAGTACCTAGAAGACTATGACTTCACTTTGCATTACCACCCTGGCAAGGCAAATGTGGTGGCAGATGCGCTTAGCCGGAAGTCACGGGGTGTTTTAGCTAGTGTAGCTTCCCGGGAGTGGCGGATGCTTGAGGTCGTGGGCCAATTTGGGCTGCATTATCAGGGTCGGACTCAGGGTGTTTTAGGGAGCTTGGTGGCTACGCCTTCCCTACTGAGCAGAGTGATTGAGTCCCAGGGGCAGGACCCAGAGTTATCATCCATCAGGGACCGAATGCAGACGGGTACTGGTGATGAAGGCTGGGCCATTCACTCGGATGACAGTCTTAGGTTTAGGGGAAGGGTTGTGGTTCCCCAGTCGACGGAGCTGAGAGAGGAGATCCTCAGGGAGTTCCATTGCTCTCGTTTTGCGGTGCATCCAGGCGGCACGAAGATGTATCATGATCTTCGTCGCCAGTATTATTGGAGCGGGATGAAGAGGCAAATTGGTGACTTTGTCAGTAGATGCCTCACATGTCAGCAGATTAAGGCTGAACACCAAAGGCCAGCTGGTATGCTTCAGCCGTTAGAGGTGGCTGAATGGAAGTGGGAGCACGTCACGATGGATTTTGTGACCCACTTGCCACAGACATCGCGGGGACATGATGCGGTGTGGGTGATAGTGGACCGGCTTACGAAGTCGGCACACTTTTTGGCGGTGCGGATGACCTTCACTCTGGAGGAATTCTGCAGGTTGTACATAAGGGAGATAGTCCGGTTGCATGGGGTACCCGTGTCTATAGTATCAGATCGGGATCCCAGGTTTACGGCTCACTTTTGGGAGAGTTTCCAGCGAGCCATGGGGATTCAGTTGAGGATGAGCACAGCCTACCATCCCCAAATGGACGGTCAGTCAGAAAGGACCATCCAGACATTAGAGGACATGCTACGGGCATGCGTCCTAGACCTCAAGGGTAGCTGGGAAGAACATTTACCCTTAGTGGAATTCGCCTATAACAACAGTTATCAAGCTAGCATACGGATGGCACCCTGTGAGGCACTTTATGGGAGGCCTTGTCGTTCTCCGGTTTGTTGGACTGAGGTTGGAGAAAGACCCTCTACGGGTCCAGACTTAATAAGAGACACCTCGGAGAAGGTGGACCTGATAAGGAAGCGTCTTCTCACGGCACAAAGCCGCCAGAAGAGCTACGCCGATAGACGGCGGCGACCTCTGGAGTTTGAGGCAGGGGATCATGTCTTCTTGAAGGTGATGCCTAAGAGAGGAGTGGTCAGATTCGGCAAGCGGGGAAAGCTGTCGCCGAGGTATATTGGGCCTTTCGAGATACTTGAGAGAGTTGGCACCGTGGCCTACAGATTGGCGTTACCGCCAACTTTATCGGGTGTTCACGCTGTATTCCATGTCTCCATGCTCCGGAAGTATACTCCAGATCCGACGCATGTTGTGGATTGGGGCGAGCTCATAGTTGATGCGGATGGGACCTTCGAGGAGGGACCAATGCGTGTCATGGATAGCCGAGAGCAGGTTTTGCGAGGCAAGACCGTGAGGCTAGTGAAGGTGTTGTGGCAGCACCGAGGAGTGGAGGAGGCAACATGGGAGCGTGAGGACACCATACGTGCCAATTATCCTTTCTTATTTGAGGATGGAGGTACATTCTTATAGTCATTTAGTATTATATGACTGTTGCATATGCGTGTGATTGTGTGTGCATGAGTGTGTGAATTTCGGGGACGAAATTCTTTTAAGGGGGGAAGAATGTAAAACCCGAGAAAATTTAAACCTTTGTGAAAAAGGGCAAAACGGTAAATTGCCACTACGGTACAGGTTGTAAACCTGAATTTTTCTAGAACTCGGATGACGAAACGGACCTCACCGTTGGATTCGTCTCGCGAAATCTAGTTACCACGTCAAATTTCGTTGAATTCCGAGATAGTCGGATTTTTCGCGTTTTACGAGACGAACGGGCCCCGGGTGATCCTGTACACGAAATTTTTATAAAATTTCTAAGTTTGGGGAAATATTAGAGACAAGTTAAAATAAAAATAATTCGAACTTGAACCGGAGCGAAATTTAGTCGTTTCGGGATTAAAACGGACCCGAAATTAAATAGGACGTGTGGCGAATTGTGGGCCAAGTATTCTAAAATATAAATAGGGGCCTAAAGTCTGAAAAATCAGACTTCTCCTTCACCATTTCAGCCGGTTTCATCCGAGAGAAAAGAAGAGAGGGAAAGTGAGAGAAAACTCAACTTCTCTCTACGATCTACTCCATTTTAGAGCTCGAATCCACTTGGGCCAATAACAAAAATTGTTCTACTCGACGAGGGCTACGCATGGGTACCAAAAACGACGGCTTTCACCGAACATTGGGAGGCCGAAAATTTGGAAGTGGAGGATTCAAGCTTGCTTTGAGTTCTAGGAGCTTCCCACGGCGATTCTACACGCTACAAGAGGTAGGGTTCCCTCCTACTAAGGTTTATTCCAAACCTAGGATGTTTTTTATGAAATGGGTAGGATGATAGATTGTATATCTCTTGCCTATTGTTGGTAATGTGTTGAAATGGGTGTTGGAATGGGTAAAGATCAATTCTAATGGGATTGGTAATTAGAAATTTTTAAATGAAATTTCTAGAATTGGGTATATGGGATTGACCTAATATAATTCTTGGATTATGTGAATTGTGGGCATGCTATGTGCTTATATTATGCCATGAGAATTAAAGTGTGTTATTACTTGATTTTGTGATGACATGCTTGGGTGCCATTCAAGATAAAATGTTGATATATGTATACATGTTATAATATATTGACATTGTAGAGAATTATGGAAATTATATGCTTACGATGTAATTTTTCCATGAAATATGTAAAACGTGATTAGAATGTTCATGTGTTACTCATAGCATATTGAACATGATAATATTGTTGCAATGGAGCATCACATTGCATATGCACGGGAACATCGCATTTAGTGGGTGTGTGTGCATGGTGGTTGTCTTCACCAAGCTTGGTGGATGACGAGTGGGCTCGGGTAATATGGGTCGATGACCTAGTCGAGTCGCACGGTTTGCATGGGTGATAGGGTTGGGGTAGCAAGAAGGGCTAGAAAATCCCTCGGGTGAGAGACCCGGTGATTGGATACGCACTCCGTTGGTATAAGAGTCCATAAAGTGTGTCGGTGTACGCGGAACCGTTGGTGGAAGTCCATGAATTCCGTGTCGGTTGGGTGCCGTTGGTGTAAGTCCATAAATATCCACCCCAAGAAAGACCCTAGAATGAAAGGTCATTTGATGTGCAACATCAATGACGGATTGGTACACATTGGCACTTGCATGTGTAGAGGAGCCGGGAAGGGCTCGGTTGATATGCATGAGTGGGTCTCACCTCATTCCATAGCATGGCATTGCAAATTCCATCATTGAATAGATTTCCTTGCTTGGGATGTTATGAATTGTTGTTTTGTGGCATGTGAACATTTCATATGCATATAGGTTGGGGAGTAGCCTCATTAGGAGATACCCTATTGAGCGTGGCTCACCCTTTGTGGGAAAAATATTTCAGGTGCTGGGTTCACACCGGCGGACGGCTCCCATTTCGAGCCCCAAGGTTGAAGAAAGCCGGAATGTGGCTTTATTTTGAGTTTTTGTAAGATTATTATAAAAAATTGGTTTTGGCATGTAAATTCATATAAATGTTTGTAATAGAATTTATATGTATCATGTTTTATGGGAAAAACTTCATTAAATATGTGTTGGATGGAAAATGATGTGTGTTGAATGGATTGGAGGTGAAAAACAGAGGAAAAAAGGCAAAAGTGGCAAAATCGTACCGGTACGCGTACCGGTACGGAGACAGACAGAAGATGGAGCGTACCGGTACGCGTACCGGTACGCAGAGGTCCAGTGGGCATAGCGTACCGGTACGCCCTCCAAAATTTCTGAAATTTTTTTTTTTTTTTTTTTCTTGCCAAACCCTTGGGCTATGTCTTCCACCCTTCTAATGTTATAAATGGACTATAATGGAGTATAAACCATGGTATATTGAATATTGGTTAAACCCAATGAATAATCGAATCCGGTTAGCAATTGGGAGTTAAGATCCCGGTTAAGGGGATACTACTACCGTGGTGTTAGGTTGAGTGACATCCACGGGTATTTCCGCGGGTTGACGGGTGGTCAACGGTTAATAAAGGACCCCCGGAAATTGGGGCGTCGCACTTATACTAGCTTTTTCCTTTGTTTTATTTATAGGTTCACCTAGCTCCAAACCATAAGAGAATTCTTACTTTGTTAGCTATGTATCATTCCCAACTCATAGTCTTGCAGCAACATAAATCCTTGGCTAGTTTTATTTTAGTTTTAAGAAAGTCAAAACTTTATTTTATGGACCTACTTGTACTGAATTAATGCATCGTAGACTGGTAAGACATGGTTTTTGATGATGCACAAAATGCGTTTATGAACCACCTGTCAAGTATTAAATGTAGTAATAAATGATGAGAGTCAACACAAGCAAAACACAATTTAAGTGGTTCGGTCAGGACAATCTACTCCATGTGAAGGTCTAGGAATGCCTGAGTCTTTTATTGCTCAAGGGGTGTAGAGGGCTTATATGTAAGTGATATGTGAGGGATGCCCACCTTGCATAGGTGGGGCTTACGATTTATAGGCGCCTCCTAACAGATTGAGGCGCTTTTCTTTTAACATGTGAGGTAGTTTGGTGGAGGTGGCACCCTTCTTGTAACAGGTGAGACTGTTCCATGGAGGTGGCAACGTGCGCAAATAACCTGACATAACTTCTTCCTTCTTGTGGTGGGCTTGACCTACATTCCTAAATTGGGCCTCTGAGCTGGACTTGTTCCATAACTTTGGGCCTAATCCATAATTCTAGGCTTGGTCTGGTCTGGGGCAGGCCCATCATTTGGGCCCTACTCCCCGAGCCCAATGGGATTTGGTGGAGAGGGCATTTAGCAAGGATGAATTTTGTTTCCTGTTCCTTACCCATTTTCCCATGCTTGCGCGGCTATTACTTTAAGATTTGAATTGCCTTCGCTCAACTGGGTTGGCGGGCACTTTGTTGGTGAAGATTATCATTGTTTTGAATTTCTCTTGGGGAGGCTTGTCTCTTACCCTAAGGCTTCAGATAGGGCTCCTTATCCCACTTTGATTAGGACTTCTCATTCCAGACTATTTTGGATGTCTATTATACCTTGATTAGGAAACTACTTCCCAATCTTATTAAGACTCCCAACTTGGTTAGGATGCTGCCAAATCTAAAACCTGGGCTATAAATAGGATCCCAAATTAATTTGAGTAAGAATAGAGAGAGGAGAGATGTCGAGCGAATTGGGATTCAAGAAACATGCCTCAGGTAAGACGGCACCAAGAGTAGGCACGAGCGCTGGCTGATGAGTGCGTAATTTTGCATATTTCATGGCCTCATTGCAAGCATTTCAACTCAACTTTTGCATATAAGTGCTTAGAAGTTAGCCGTTTTGAACTATAATGTTGATATTTTGATGTTGCAACATTTTATAGCTTAAATGATTGATTTTAGGACATTGCAACCTGGATGGATGTGTGGTGAAGGCATGGACACAATACATGAAGAATTGGAGGCTTAAAAGTGAAGAAATCAAGAAGGCATTGGTGCTTGGGAACAAGGGCATCAGCAGCCACATCGGTTGGAAGTACTGCCTCGGAGTTCCTCCATTTTGACCATGATGTACTCAGAATTTGAAAAAGTTCAAAACATGAAAGTTGTAGATCTGTGTGTCTTCTATTTTGTGTCAAAATTTCAGCCCAATCCAACGGTTGGATCAAAAGTTATTCCGATTCTACCAAAAGTGGTCCAGAGCAGAAAAGAGGGTACCGGTACGCCAAAGTTTCTGGTGTTCGGGGTACCGGTACGCTCCCCTGAAGCAGCCCCGATGCTCCTGCAACTCAGCCCCACTTGCTTGGGGGTCCCACCATCGATTCTCCCACGTTTCCCCCAACATTTCCTTACACAACCATGTCTCTCTTACACCTTGGGGAAGACTTTTGAGGCTTGAACATTGAAGGAAGGGGGAGGGAAGTGGGCTGCCAGGCTATGCTCTCCCTAGCCTGTCAAAGCCATCCATTCAGCCCTCTCTTGATGGGAGCTCGTTCACACAGCTAGGGGGGACCACCATGCACGAAAATGAGAGGCATACACTCCATATATTCAGCATTACAAGCTTGTATAGAAGTTGGCTACCTAAGCTTAGGATTAGATATAGAAAGCTTCAAGGGGGAAGATGATGAATAGTGCTCAAAGTGACGTTTTTGCATTTTTCTTCCACTCTTTCACTTGTAGTTTAATGTAAGAACCTTGTAAGCTTCATTTATTGTCTTTAATGTCATTCCTTTCAAGTTTATTGCAAGTTTACTTTCATGTTCTTCATTTCACCATTGTTATTTAAGTTTTCTTCATTTCAAGCTTTTATATTGGGTATTGCATATTTTTCCTTCATAGCTTTAGATTTCTTGTTGTAAGTTAAGTTCCATGCTCCATTTCCCTTCCATGTCCATTTCCTTTATGCTTGTCTTGCATTGTTAATATGAGTATCTAGGATTTAAGTTGGTTAATCCAAGGGAAAATTCCTCTTGGGAATACCATTTTCAACTCTTCTTCATTCCTCCCTTTAGAGTCAAATGGTTCGGTTTGACGGGGTTGAGAGTGGATGAGTTGGTGAGCCTTTGATATTCCGTAGGCCTAGTCACGGTTTATGCTTAGATACTCACCAATCTCGTCCCTAGCTTCCCCCGAATCAATCGTTCATTCATGCTCAATCGGAGGAAGGCTTTGAGTTGATTTGGTATTCCCATTGGAATGAACCCTTTGGATTAGCCAACACTTGCTTTATTTGCATTTTCATTTACAAACCAAACACAAAACTCAAACAAAAGATTTTACATTTTCTTTTCACTTTTGCAAAATCACTTTCACAAAACTCCATTTCCTTCCCTGAGGAGACGACCTTGGAATACTCTTCCAAGTAAAACACCGACAACGAAAGACTCCTTGCGATTGGGGAGCACTTTTGTTCACCACACACGCATTTCATTTCATAACATTTTGTTCATTCCATTCATTTCCATCACCATTCCATTGTTGCCTAATCTTTTGCATCATTCCGAGTGAGAGTGACACTCACCCATTCCTATAAGCCATACACACATTTAGGGATGATGTTTAGAGGTTAGGATACAACAACGTTTTCCAATCAATCACTGGCCAAGGCACCGCTGGAGCAGGGGCGTTGTGATAGGTGCCGAGGTAGTGAGCAAGGGTGCCTAGGGTGTCATGGTAGGTGAGGGCTCCTCGGGCACCGAGGCAGGCTAGGGCGTCGAGGAAAGTGAGGGCACAAAAGAGGAGGCAAACGAGGGCGCCATTGGAACAGAGACAGGCGCTAGCCGAGATGTGGGCATGGAGGCAGGCGCAGGCGTCGTAGGTGTGGTGGTAGGCACAGTCTGAGGCAAGGGTTCTAGGGTGGTAGGCGTGGGCACATGGGTAAGTGCGAGTGCGGGAGCAGGCACGGGTGGCAAGTGCCGAGGTGTAGTCAGACGGGCTGGGTGCCAGGGCACAGCTGTGTGCAGAGCTAGGCACTGGGCAAGTGGCGAGAGGTGATGGTGGTAGTGTTCCCCCACATCCACATCAATGCGAGTATCATGGTAAGGTGCCCGTTGATGATGATGGTTCTAAGGTGAGCTCTATTTCTAGCTCTCTCAATACTAATCCTGAGATTGCTAGGATTATATCCAATTTTTGTATTCCCCCTGTAGTGTTGTGCCACCAAGCTGAGATGGGTGAGCCAACCTCTTATGACTCTTTTGAGGACCATGCTACCAATGAGGAGGTGCTAGAAGCAGGTCTAAAGTTCTCGTTGCCCACACTTATGTGCCGTATTCTAACACACTCATCTCTCATGCGGGGGCGGCTGGCCCCCAGCAGATGGAGAGTGTTGTTGGAATTCCTCGCGTTATGGAGACGTGTACATAGCGAATGTGCCTCTCCTTCATGTAAGGATTTTTTCGCTTCTGATACATTACATCAGCACCCCACTCCCAATCGAGGCTGGTATTACTTTTCTCCAGGGGCATGAAAGCTGATCACTGGACTGTGCTCCAACTATCATAGCTGGAAGACTTGATTCTTGTTTGTAGGAGGAGAGTAGGCTGTTGTGGAGGATCGGGCTTTGTTTCCATTGGTTGGGGCATACTCAAGAGGATAGGTATAAATTTTGCCCCCCCCTTTTTTTTTAATCCGATTGATGTGTCCTTTTCATGTTTACCATATTTTCAACTCATTTTCAAGCTTGCCAGAGTTGTTAGCAAACCAAGTGGGAAGGCTTTAAGTTGTGAGGGCTCATCCTGTAAAGGATTATGGGATCCTTATGTCTAGAGAGGGTCAACCTAGGGGCTCTCCTTCTAGAGGTGATTTACGTTCTTCCCAATTCCCCGTGACTCTTCCTCCAAGAGGAGAGGTTCGTCATCTTTTATAGTGACCTTTTGGAAGTATTTTTAACTTCTATAGCTAACTCCCTTTATTCTAGTTTCATAGTAAATAGGTCCAGGGTGGAGGCTCTTTACTCCACTAGGGCTGCGCAGGCGATTCCTCCACCTAAGAGGGTGAGACTGGATGATGCTCCTATGGATTCCCAGCAAGTGACTCCTCCGTCTGTTCCAGTTGTCTAGACATCTTCTCTAGTTACTTCTCAAGCCAGGGCATCTCCGGAGGCAGGCATTCACTATCCCGCACAAAATGGGGCATCACATGTTCCTTCTGTTTCCATGTTTCGGGATGTGAATGTTGTCAAGGACTTGCTTTTGAGGTTCTTGTCGCCCTTGAATATTAGGGAAGTTAGCTGTCAAGGTACCGAGGGTGTTATTAACATTATGATGGAGGGCATGGCTAGGGTAATCATCTGCACTTCTATGGAATTTTATTCCTCATGTCCTCTGATGACACTGACCTTTTCCTCACTTTGCATGTTTGTAGGTGTCCATATTCGCTACGTGTCTTTTTAAGAGGGTTACCCGTCATAAGCACATATTGAGGGTTCTGATGAAGGAGAGATAGACGCTGCAGACTGTTGAGGAGTAGTTGAGGGTAGCTCATGAGAGAGCTACACCTCTTGAGGCTGAGCTTTTGGAGACCCACAAGAGAGCCGCTATGCTGGAGGTTGACAGTGAGGCTGCCCGCATGAGAGTAGAGGCAGAGTTACGGGTAACCCATGAGAGGACCCCCCCCCCCCCCCCCCCCGAGTTGAGGCATAGCTGTGGACAGCTCATGAGAGGGCTTCCAAATTTGATCACATATAAAAAAACTATCTAGATTATATTATTCTCTCTTAATTGCAGTATTTGAGTAGTACCATGCATGGTATTTGGCGAAGGCAGTGGTTAAGTTCACTTTAGTTGGATAACTTGATGGAATAGAAGCCAAGGTGGAGATTTTTTAATTGTGGCTTGTATTTGAATTCCAGTCCAATATGAATTCTATTTGGAGAAGGGTTCTTCATGCACATGTTGGATACATTAGTTTATTTCTTGGAGAAGTCTTTGTCTTTAGCTCATTAGTTTAATGCTAATTAGGAGGACGTGTAGTCCAACATGGACTCAAGTGGTGCAAAGCTTAAAGGAGTTTTATTTCTTTTGTCCAGAGGCAACATGAATTAATATATAGAAATTTGATCTACTCCAATGGCTTTAGACTGATGACGACTAAGTTTGGTTTTTTTGCTTTATTTTGATTTTGGGTCTTCTTTGGGAACACCAATTTTATTGGGAAGAAGATTCTTGGCACTATTAATTTTGTAATAATGATAGATTAAATACATTCTCTTGTTGCTTGTTATCAAGAATGGTCTTGTAATCTCCAACCTTTGAATAGTGAAATCTTGCCGCTATGTTTCATTCGTGGAAGTAAGCTTGCTTGTTGAGCCGAACTACGTAAATCTTGTGTGTTATATTTTTTTATTTCGTTCCGTTATAATTTTTTGAGGTCTTTGTTCATAACAAACTAGTATCAAAGCTTTGGTGTTGGGATGGCTATAGAAAAATTCGAGATAGAAAATTTTGATGGTCAAAACAATTTTAGTTTGTGGCAGATCAAGATGAAGGCATTGCTTCGTCAGTAGGGTTTGGCAAATGCCATTGATGTATTGCTATCCAAGGAGACAGATCAGACTAAAGTTGTTGATATTGAAGATAGAGCACAAAGTGCAATTCATTTTTCTCTTGCTGAAGAAGTTCTTTGTGAGGTTATCGATGAAGACAAAGCCGAAGGGCTATGAAAAAAGTTGGAGAGTTTGCATATAAAGAAGTCTCTCGCCAACCGCTTGCATCTGAAGCAACAGTTGTATACACTCAAGATGAAGGAAGGTACACCAATTACTGAACATCTTGATGAATTTAACAAAATTATTATGAACTTGAAAAATATTGATATTATAATTGTGGATGAAGATCAAGCCCTTATTGTGTTATGCTTATTGTCTAATTTGTTTGATAAATTTGTTAATTCAATGTTATATGGGAGAGACCCTATCTCCTTAGTTAATGTGAAGTTGATGTAGAGAAGCTGGCAAAAACAAGGGAATAATGAATGAAAAAGGATAATGAAAATAAATCGTTGATTTGCGCACAAATATCGATATAGATTCCTACTCTAGGTCTTTTGATTCACAAAGAATATCAAGTCTAAAGGCTTCAATAACTGTGCTGATTCCTAACAATACCAAAAGAATTGGAAAGAAAAGAGACAACTCTCTCAATTCTATTCAATAATCAAAAGTTGTCTTGTCCTATGGCTTACAAGAGTTTATATAATAGCAGAAACCCTAAACCACCTAGAAAACTAGAATCCTAAATAAATTAGGAAACCAAATAAAATAAAATCCTAATTAAACTAAAAAAATAAAATAAAATAATTTCCTAATTAAATTAGGAAATACAATAAAATCTCATTAAATTTTCCTAATTGAATGCCATTGACCACATTCAAATAAAATGCCAAAATTCTTTCCATTTATTTTGCTTCATACTTTATTCTGCATCATTCTCTCCAAGTTGGAAAGAATTCATCCTCGAATTCGCTTCGATGTTTGAATTTAGGATTCAACCCATCGAAACAGGATTTGATATCTTGAATTTTGTGTGAATTTGAATTTTTGACCAGCCCAAAACTTTACCCCTTTAAATATTCTGAATGCTTGACTTTTGATAAGTTGCAAAAGAATCGTAGAACCAATATGAATGGAATCTTGTCTTGAGTGTATCCATAACTTTTCACTCCCATGGTCTTTTATCGTACAATGTAGGAAAATCTGATAACTTAGAACTTTCTTAGTCATGTAGTTTTCGTCATTACTGCTATAATTTACCCAACATAATATGAATTGGGTCGTTGCTTTTTGAATCAATATTTCATCCTTATAGGATGACTTGAAATTCATCAGCATATCTTTCATATGATTGACGACATGAACATCAGCCTTGATGGTATAAAAATCTTCCACAGCCGTGTTATCTTTCATGGAGTCTAGTACTATTAAGGCATCACAACCACCTTTGGTAGTGACAAGATAATCATCCTTGGGATATTCATCGAATATTGAAGGTAAATTGCATTCAACATGTGGTCGCACATAAAATGATTTTCTATCAAAAAATACCTTTTTTGAGTTCGTGTCAAAATCTCAAATCTCCTTCAGGATCTCATCCATGTCCAATAGATACTCTTCCTCTTCCACCAGCCATCATGGATTTTGGGGCCGTCACTACGGTTTCTGTGGCTACAGTTGTTGTACATGTTGTTGAACAATGGAAATAAAGGTCTCTACTTGATGGATTAACACTTCAAAATTTTGTTGTATCCCCGCATCTCTCACGTTGATCTTGACTCCATAGAGTTCTTCGCATGTCGTCTTCTTGGCGACATAGTGACATGAACGTAATTGAGCTCTAACACCAACTGATGCAGGGTGGCATAAATAAATAAACGAGATCAAACAACAAAAACTATAACCTATTGATTATCAGAATAATACCAGATTAGAGTCATCAAGAGCCTTGTTGATTCCTAAGAATACCAAATCAATTGGGAATTGAAAGAGAACTCAATCCTAAATAAATTAGGAAACTAAATAAAATAAAATCCTAATTAAACTAAAAAAAATAAAAAAAAATAATTTCCTAATTAAATTAGGAAATACAATAAAATATCTTTAAATTTTCCTAATTGAATGACATTGACCACATTCAAATAAAAATACCAAAATTCTTGCCATTCATTCTGCATCATTATTTTATTCTGAATCATAAGTCCTCTATGAATTCTAAGGAGTTGCGTACTAAATTAAATGGTAAAGCCAATGATGTTCAGGTCGAGGGTCTATTTGTGAAGAGTCGTTATGATAGTTTCTATAGTAATAAAAAAGGTCGATCCATTGACAGAAATTCAGATAAATGAAAAGAAAAATATGGAAATCGATCACAGTATAGGAAGAAATAGAATAATGTTGAATGTTTCTATTGTCTCAAAATTGGTCATTACAAGCATGATTGTTTTAAGTTCAAAAATAAAGAGCGACAAAAAAATCAAATCATTTCGATTCCTCTAGCGTTACTGGTGTTGCAGAAGATACATCTGTTGGTTCAGATAAAGTCCTTACAGTTATTGTCTTTGATGGACATTTTATTGGTGAATGGATTTTTGATTAGGGTTGTTCCTATCATATGTGCCCTAATAAGGATTAGTTTACCACCTATGAGCCAATAAATGGTGGTTCAGTCTTGATGGAAAATAATGTTGCTTGCAAGACTATTAGAATAGGTACTATCCGGATTAAGACACATGATAGAGTTGTAAGGACTTTGACAGATGTTCGGCATATTCTAGAATTAAAAAAGAATTTGATTTTTTTTGGTACTTTAGATTCCATTAGTTGTAGGTTTTTTTGCTAAAGGTGGAGTTATGAAAGTTTGTAGGGGTTCCTTGGTTGTGATGAAAAGTAAAAAGATTAATGGTCTCTCTATTCTTCCGGGTGATACTGTTATTGGTTCAGTTAGTTTGTCATCTTTAAAAATTTAAGATTCAAATACTATCCAATTATGGCATATGTGTTTGGTTCACATGAGCGAGATGGGAATGGAAGGCTTGTGTAAATAGGGTTTACTTGGCAAACAGGAAATTGGGAAGCTTGATTTTTGTGAGCATTGTGTCTTCAGAAAATAGTATAGAGTCAAGTTCAATATAGCTATTCACAAGACTAAAAGTACAGTTGATTACGTTCATTCAGACTTTTGGGGTCCTTCTCAGGCTCTGCCTAAGGGTGGCTCTCAATATCTTTTGACCTTTAGTGATAATTATTCAAGAAAGGTTTGGGTTTATTTTATGAAATGCAAGAGTGATGTTTTTGTGACTTTCGAGTAATGAAAGATTTTAATTGAGAAATAGACAGAAAAGAAAGTCAAGCATCTTAAGACTGATAATGGTTTGGAATTTTGTGAAGGTGAGTTTAATGAGTTCTATAGAGATGAAGACATTGTACTATTTGGTCTACTCCACACCAAAATAGGGTCGCAGAGAGGATGAATAGGACTCATTTTGGATAGAGCATGTTGCATGCTCTCTAATGCAGGATTGTTTAAGGATTTTTGGCCTGGTACTTCTGCTGATTATTCTGATTTAAAAGTATTTGGTTGCACCACTTATTATCATATGAATGATGGTAAGTTCGAGCCTAGGGCTAAAAAGTGCATAGTTATTGGTTATGCTAATGGTGTGAAAAATATAGATTGTGGTGTTCTGATCTTAAATCACCTAAATTTATAGTCAGTAAGGATGTTATATTTGATGAATATTTCATGTTTCATCCGAGAAAGGAGTTTGTTATTTTTGTAGGGAAAGAACAAGGTTATAGCAAGGAGGTGGAGCTACAGGTGGAAGCTTCACAGAAAGTACTAGAAAGTACTCCAGGTCAATCTATTATAGATTTACATGTATCTAGTTCTGGTGATGATCCACAGGAGGAGGAGGAGTATAGTACTGCAACTGGCAATGAGAGAAGACAAGTGAGACCCCCTCAGAAATATGGTTATATAGATTTGGTGGCTTATAAACCTACTTTGGCATAGGAGACTGGTGTTTAGGAGCCTTCCACCTATCCAGAAGTTGTTACAGGTAGTGAGGCTACACATTGAATCTCTTCAGAAGAACCAGACTTGAGAATTAATGGAGTTACCGAAGGTTATGAAGATTTTTGGTTGCAAATGAGTCTTCAATAAAAAAGAAGTAATTTCAGGGGCTGAATTTGCAAGGTATAAGGCAAGATTGGTTGTAAAGTGCTATAGTCAGAGATAGGGTGTGGAATTCAATGAAGTTTTCTCACCAGTTGTAAAACATAGCTCTATTCATTTATTGTTTGCCATGGTTGCTTCGCTCAATCTAGAGCTTTAGCAACTTGATGTAAAAATAGTTTTTCTACATGGTAAGCTTGAAGAAACTATCTACATGCATCAACTAAAGGGATTTATTGTTTTAAGATAAATATTATCATGTTTGCTTGTTGAAGAAATCATTATATGGTTTGAAATAGTCTTCAAGGCAATGGTACAAATGTTTTCACACCTTTATGGTAGATTATGGTTACTCCAGGAGTAATTATGATAGTTTTGTATATCACAGACAATTGTTAGATGGTTCTTTTATATATTTATTGCTTTATGTGGATGTCATGTTTATTGTTTCTAAGAGCATGATAGAGATTGACAGGTTAAAGAAACAGTTGAATTCAGAATTTGAGATGAAATATTTCGGTGCTAGAAAGAAAATTTTGGATATGGAGATTCACATGGTTAGGAAAGCATGTATGATGCATTTATCTCAAAGGAAATATATTGAGCAAGTTGTTGAGTGGTTTAGGATGTAGAATTCGAAGCCCGTAAGTACTTAACTTGCCGCTCACTTTAGGCTTTCAACAGCTTTATCACCATAGAGTGGGAATGAAAAAATCTATGTCTCATGTTCCTTTTTCTAGTGCAGTTGGGAGCATCATATATGCTATGGTTTTCACTCATCCAGATATTTCATAGATAGTTAGTGTGATTAGCCGTTGCATGGCTAATCCAGGGAAGGTTCATTGGCATGATGTGAAATGGATGCTTTGATATTTGAGAGGCACTACAAATGTTGGTGTAGTCTTTAGTAGAAGAGATGACATCAATTTTATAGTTGTTGGTTATGTTGATTTAGATTTTGTAGGTGATCTAGACAAGAGGAGATCTCTAACAAGTTATGTTTTTATGCTTTTTTGGTGCACTTTAACTTGGAGGGCGATCCAACAGTCCACAGTTGCTTTGTCTATCATAGAGGCATAATATATATTATTATCAGAAGTGGTTAAAAAAGCAATTTGATTGAGAGATTTGGTCTGTGACTTGGGCTTGGAAGAGGAGGTGACTACGTTGTTTTATTGTAGTCAAAGTGAAATACATTTGAGCAAAAATTAAATGTATTATGAAAGGACTAAGCACATTGATGTTAGATATCACTTCCTTCATGAAGTTATGGCTCAAGGTATTGTCACAGTGAAGAAAGTTGCTACAACGGAGAACCCAACAGATATGTTTACTAAGCTGATACTAGTGCGTAAGTTCAAGCATTGCTTGGACTTGATTGGTCTTTGCACTGTTTGAGTAGTACGCTGTGGGGTATTTGGCAAAGGCAGCGGTAAAGTTCACTTTGGTTAGATGGTTTGATGGAATATAAGTCAAGGTGGAGATTTGTTAATTGTGACTTGTATTTGAATTTCACTCCAATATGAATCTATTTGGAGAAGGGTTCTTCATGCACTTGTTGGACACGTTAGTTTATTTCCTGGAGAAGTCTTTGTCTTTACCTCGTTAGTTTAATGCTAATTAGGAGGAGGTGTAGTCCAACATGGACTCAAGTGATGCAAAGCTTAAAGAAGATTTATTTATTTTGTCTAGAGGCAACAAGAATTAATATATAGAAATTCGGTATTTTCTAGCGGCTTTAGACTGACGACGACTAAGTTTGGGTTTTGGCTCTATTTTGATTTTCGGTCTTCTTTGGGAACACTAATTTTATTGGGAAGAAGATTTTTGGAACTATTAATTATTTAATAGTGATAGAGCAAATATGTTTTCTTGTTGCTTCTTATCAAGAATGGTCATATAATCTCCGACTTTTGAATAGTGAAATCTTGCCGTTGTGTTTCATTCATGGGCATAGACGTGCTTGTTGAGTCAAACCACGTAAATCTTGTGTGTTCTATTTTTCTATTTCGTTATATTATTTTTTTTCTTTTGGTCTTTGTTCACTAGTTTCTTTGCCACAAACAATAACCAAGCCTTGTGTGTTCTATTTATCTATTTCGTTATGTTATTATTTTGCTTGTGGTCTTTATTCATAATAGTTTCTTTGCCACAAAGAATAACCAAGCCAAGCATAAAATATTTATACCTATAAAACCCGAGAAATTTGAACTTTTTCCAAAAAAGGGCAAAATAGTAATTTGCCACTATAATGCGTATTTAAAATACTCATGTTCTAGACCTCGGATGAGGAAACGGAGTTCGCCGTTGGATTCGTATCGCGGAAACGAGTCACCTTGTCAAATTTCGTTGAATTCCGAGATAGTCGTTCGAGGCGAATAACCTCACGAACGTCCCCATGAATAAATTTTACAAAATTTCCGTAAAATTGAATTAAAGATCAAATAAAATTATTTTGAACTTAAACCGGGATCAAGTAAATCGTTTCGGGACTAAATCGGACCTGATTAAGCGAGGGACACGTGGCGCGACGTGGGCCGAGTATTTAAAACTATAAATAGGGGTAAATATCTAGAAAATCAGATTTTTCTTTCCCTTGTGTTCTTGTTTGGCCTGCCAAGAGAGAGAGGAGAGAAAAGAGAGAAAGTAGAATTTTCTTCAAGCTTTCTCCGTCGATTCCCGGAGTTCCGTGGCTCGGATTCCATCGAGCCAAGAGCTAAAGTCGATCCTCTTGACGAGGGCTACGCAACCACCCCAAGAACGAGGGATTTCACCGAAGATCCAAAGAAGGAGATTTGGGGGGAAATCTAGTCTTGGGCTAGGAAAGAGTTCTTGAAGCTTCCTTCGGGTGATTACGCTTCAAGAGGTAGGGTTCTCCCTACTTTGGTGTAATCTTTCCTTAGATGTTAGTAGTCTAAAGTTTTGATATGCTATGCCTAAGATAGACCTTCATATATAGGTTTATGGTCATAGAAATGGAAAAGTGAGCATAGAGATGGTTTAAATCTAATTTCTAGCTTAACTTTGGTGTATGAAGTTACATGTGAATTATTATGTAACTTGGGGAAATTTGAGGCATGATTATGAGATTTATATATTGTGCCTAGAAGGTGTTTGATTAAATGCCTTGTTTGAATGGAAGTAGTTGTTTTAATTGAATTGAAATAACATGCTTAAGTTTAACTTGTGGAATCATATGCATATGATATGATTTGTAATTAAATGTGCTTGTTGATATATGCATATGTTGATATAGTAACATTGAAATGAATATGGTAATTATATGCTTAGGATATAAATTTACCATGGATGTGTTGAAATTGTGCATGTGTTGTTCTTGACATATTGAACATCATGTGGTATGCAATGGGACATAGCATTGCATGTGCACGGAAGCATCTCATTACATGGGTGTGTGCATGGTTGATGTCAACGCCACCCTTGGTGATTGACGAAATGGCTTGGGAAAAGTTGGGTCGAAGACCTAGCTAAGCCCATGATTGCATGATAAATTGGGTCGGGATGAGCAAGAAGAGGCATGACGACCTCTCGGGTGAAAGACCCGGTGATTTGGGGGGTGCACTCCATTGGTATAAGAGCCCATAAAGTGTACGGGTGTGGAAGACCATTGGTATAAGTCCATGAAAAAGTCCGATCCCAAGAAAGACCCTAGCTTTGAAAATGTCATTTGATGAAACATAAATGATGAAATGAAACACTTTGGCATTGCATCGTGTTGTAGGAGTCGGTGAGGACTCGGGTTGAAATGCATGAGGGAGTGACATCTCATTTCATGGCATGGTAGCATTGCATTCCAACTTAGGATGCATGTTCTTGTGAGAAATGATTGTTTGCAAATGAATGTTGCATGAGCATGAGCATCTAGGGGGAGAGTAGCCCTTGTAGGGTTTACTTTACTGGGCGTTGGCTCACCCTATACGGGAAACATTTTAGGTGTGGGGTTTGCACCGGCGGATGGCTCACTTGGAGAGCATCAAGCATGAAGGGGGCCGGCTTGTGGCCTTAGTTCGAGTTTTTGTAAAACTTTTGTATAAATTCCATTTTGATGTGTAAATTATGGAATTAATTGTAATGGAACTTGTATAAGTTGTGTATTATATGGAAATCCTTGTCAAACATGTATTTGATGATTTGGGAAGGGTTTTGAATGGCTTGGAAATGAAAAATAGGTAAAAAGGGCAATTCTGGGTCAGGCGTACCGGTACGCGTACCGGTACGGTTAGGTCCAGAAGGCGCAGCGTACCAGTACGCGTACCGGTACGGTCAGGTCCAGTAGACGTAGCGTACCGGTACGCTCTCCAAAATTCAGAATTTTTTTTTTATTTTTATTCTTTTGTCAAGTCTTTGGGCTATGTTTTTCCTCCCTTCTAATGTTACAAATGGATAATAAGGGGATACCAATGGTGGTATATTGGATCTCGGATAGGTCAACCAACCGAAAGAAATTGGATTTGTATTTTTTTTTTATCCCGGTAAAGGGAATGTGGTGCCGCGGTATCGGGTTAAGCGACATCCACGGGTATTTCCGCGGGTTGACGGGTTGTCAACGGTTAATACAGGACCCCCGGAAAATGGGGCGTCACAATACCTTACCTTGGTTATCTCGAAACTTGTTATGTATTTTCCATTATGTTGGAAAAATGGATGGTAGATGCTCAACCAGAATGAAAGAAAGAAAAAGATTAAAAAAATAAAATTGTGTGGAATTGTAAAAAAAAATTGAAAAAGCCAAAGGTTGTAAAGAGAGAGAGAGAGAGAGAGAGAGAGAGAGAGAGATGAATGATATGATGCTACTAAGATTTATCAAAACGGGAAGAGAAGTGTTTTGAGCAATGATGATAAGTGTACATACTTAAATGAAATAAGAGATATACCAACTATAAAACCCAGGAAAATTTGAATTTTTATAAAAAAAGGGTCAAACGGTAATTAGCCGCTACGGTACAGGTTGAAAACTTGAATTTTTCTAGAACATGGATGAAAAAACAGACCTCACCGTTGGATTTGTCTCGCGAAATCTAGTTACCCAGTCAATTTTTGTTGAATTTCGAGATAGTCAATTTGTTTGTGTTTTACGAGGCGATCGGGTGTTGCGTGAGCAAAATAAACGCGACCAGTAATTAATTGCGAAACATGGAGAATAATTTAAATTTAGTTCAAATAAAAATATATTGAACTTGAAACGAGACAAAATTTAATTGATTCGGAACGAAATCGGACCCGGAAAAGGCGGACGTGCGGCACAACAAGGGCCAAGTATCCTAGGGGTATAAAAAGGGGGAAAACCAGATTTTTTCCCCCATTGTGGCTGCTGGGTTTTTCGGAAAAAGAGAAGGGAAGGAAAGAGGGAGAAAATCAAGGGTTCTTCATCTTCTCTCTATGATCTAGGGCCAACCTTTGGTCTAAATCATTCGGGCCAAGAACTAAAGTTTATCTACTCGACGAGGGCTACGTCTACGTACCAAAAATCGAGTATTTTGACGAAGTCTCAAAGACGGGATTTTTGGAAATCAAGTCTTGAAGCTTGATTTGGGTTCTTGGGAGCTTTCTACCACTTGTATCCCGCTTCAAGAGGTAGGGTTCTTCTCCTAGCTAGGTTTTTTTTCAACATAAGGTTGCGTATGAAATTGGTAGTTTGATTAGAGATGAATTCTCTTTTCTAAATGTAATTCTAATGTAACTAGAATATGAGAAATGGTATGAGAATGAATAAAATCAATTTCGCATGAATTGGGCATTGTTGAAATTGCTTCTTTGGTAATTTCATGAGAAATGTGTTGATTGGGCATGATTATGTGCTTTAAAGGTATTTGATAAAATACCTAGGTTGATTTAGCATGGTTGTTTCATTGAAAATGTTATAACATGCATGGTGAGAATATGGAATGTAAATTTATGCTTCATAATATAAGTTACATTGAGGAATTGGAAATTATTCACATTGTGCTCATGATATATTGAATATGAGGTTGTAATTGCAATTGAAAACTTGGTTGCATAATGATACAAAATGCAATGGTACATCACATTGCATATGCACGGTGAGCATCACATTCATGGGCATATAACATGAGTGTGGGTGTGTGTGCATGGTTTTGATCAAACACCATTCTTGGTGGATGATGCATGGGCTTGGGAAAGTTGGACCAAAGTTCAACTGAGTCGCACGGGTTTGCATTGAAAGTAGGGTTGGAGTTAGCTAGAATGGCGAGATTGTCCCTCGGGTGCAAGGCCCGGTGATTTGGATATGCACTCCGTTGGTATCGAGTCTATAAAGTGTGTCGGCGTAGACGGAGCCGTTGGTGAAAGTCTATAAATTTCGTGTTGGTTGGGTGCCTGTTGGTGGAAGTCCATAAATACCCACCCCAAGAAAAACCCGGAATTTATAATGGTCATTGGATGTGTAACATCAATGGCGGGGGCTTGGAATATCCGGATTCATACGCATGGAATTGCATGTGTTATGGGAGCTGGTGAAGGCTCGGGTTACATTGCATGTGTGAGTCTCATCTCATGAGATAGCATGTCATAGAGAATTCCATTAGGAATTGCATATTCTTAAATGGATTGTTTGTTGATTGTTGAATTGCATGTGAGCATTTCATATGCATCTAGGTTGGGGAGTAGCCTCTTTAGGAGATACCCTATTGAGCGTGACTCACCTTTTATGGGGACAACATTTCAGGTGCGGGGCAAGCGCCGGTGGATGACTCTCACTTGGGGCCTCATTGATGAAGAAAGCCGAATTGTGGCTTTAAATTACATGTTTGTAAAAAAAAGTGTGTAATTAGTTTTTGAATATGTAATATTGTATAAGGATTGTAAAACGGACTTATATGAACTTTATTTTGTGTAAAATTTGATGTTATATGAGTTTGGGTGGATGGTGTATGAGATTGGAAGAGTTGGAGTTGAAAAAGAATTGAATTGGGGATAAACTGGGCTCTTCTACTGGTAGAAGATTGATTACCTATCGGTAGAAAAATTCCAGAGAGCTCTTCTACCAGTAGAACGTTGATTATCTACCGGTAGAACATTTCAGAGAGCTCTTCTACTGGTAAAACGTTGATTATCTACCGGTAAAAGAATTCCAGAGAGTTTTTCTACCGGTAGGACATTGAATACCTATCGGTAGGTCCCCTCAAATTTTCAAATATTTAAAATACTTTTGTCAAGCCTTCGGATCTTGAGTCCTTTTGTTCAAAGGATGTCAATGGAGTACTATTGAGAACAAATTGATTTATATTGGACTTGGAAGGGTTAAGTGATTGAAATATACACAGGTTATGCGTTTGGTATAATCTAAAAGCTGTGTTGTTTATGATCCTAGTGAAGGAGATGTTATGCCGTGGTGTCGGGTTATGCGGCATTCATGGGTACTTCCGCGGGTTGATGGGTGATCAATGGATTGACAAAGGACCTCCAATTTTAGGGGCGTGACACCAACTATATTATTTTCATTGCTCTAACATTCTTTTCTTGAGATTATACCAAGGTTGTTTCACTTTATTGATGTCCTTCATTTCAACAATATATGTGAGTTATATTTTGCCTTTGATTATGTAATTTTACTCCTCACATATAACTTATAAGTGAAACAATTATTATAATCAAATGTTTTATGTTCTGAGAGTGTAACCTTGGTGAGATTTGCATCAAAACTAATATTGGATAGCTAATAGAGATGTGGATGGTGTTTGGTAAATTTCTTGAATTTAATAATCATCTCACACACACACACACACGAGTTTTTGACGTTAATATGATTGTGAATACTCTTACATAGCATTTAAGTCTATAACATAGCTGTGTGCGAATTAATTTGAGTGGATGTAATATTTCCTTAATTTCATTTTAATTAGGGAATAATAATATGTTTTGAATAGAGAAGATGAAGTCTATTGGTATCTTTGCTGGAAACCTTCACAAGATAAAACTCGTCCACTAGGATTAACTTGGGGGGTTTAACAGCTTATTGCATATGCTAATTCAATCATAATTGCCTACAAAAGTGGTTTTGTGATTAAAATTTAAGTATAGATATTGTGATTTTTTGTGATTTTTTATGTCTAACTGTGCTTGGAAATTTAAGGTGTAATGTAAGATTTTATTTTTGTTGTGTTTGCTAGGGAATAGCAAAGCTGAAGTTGGAGGGTGTTGAGTATACAATTTTGCATAATTTTGTCACACCTTGACCTGGATGTAGATATTTTGCCTACCCCGGTAGAGTGAACCCCACTCCTCCGTCAATCTAACCCTGTGCATGGATATAATAATAACTCAACGTACAAGCACCGACCTGGTGTAACAAAACAAAGATAAACTTATACATACACACATAACATTATATAGACTATCAACACTAGTACAAAACTTTGGGCGTTTAAAACTCTAAATGTATACATGTCTCAGAGTTACTCAACATGACACAAGCTAGACCAAAACTCAAAATTCTCCTCTCATCCGTCTAGACCCAGCAGTGGACATCCTTTCTTTCTTATTATCTGAAAATACAAACTATAAAGGCCGTGGGTGAGCACAACACCCTCAATGAATGTACACATTCATATAGCAGAGAATAAATAGAAGTATACATCAAATGTCAATATCATCACAATTGGATGATGACAAAACCACCATAGAAGCCAAGACGTATGATTACACATATATATCTGCTACTAAGGCTACATATTTGCCTTCAAGGCTATATCCGCCATTAAGACTATATTCGCCACTAAGGTGACATAGCTGCCTTTAAGGTTATATCTGCCACTAAGACTACATATCTACCTTTAAGGCTATATCTTCCACTAAGACTATAAATATTTACCACATAGGCTATGTCTGCCACATAGGCTATAAATCTACTTTTAAAGAATGATTTCACTAAGATTTGGGTTTATTTCATACGGACGATGATTGAGTATCTAATTTCGAATGTAACCAAAACACATATACTTGTTTCAAACACTTCAATATAATTTTGAATTGCTTCAAATTCAAGAATGTTAAGTAACCATAATTCCGAAGTAAACCATAGTTCATATTCAATGTCAAGTATCAAAATTCGGTGTTTTCCAGCAACCACATTGGAATGGACTTAAAACTAGCCATTATAGGTTTTTATTAACCTTTTGAAGTCACCAACCCATGAATCAGAACACCTGTAGAATTAACTCACAATGCGTAACTTCACCTAAAACTCTATTTCAAGGATTTCAACCAACGAACCAGCTTGACCTTCGTTTGCTCTTTCGGTTTGTTCTCCCTCTGCACTAGGATTTTCATAATGAGACCTAATTTATTGAAAAGAAGACTTCTTAGGCTTTCTAATTGTAGATTATAGCCTCAAAACGACATCCCGTGGACCACGTTCTGACTATTTTTCAATAGGATATCAAATCTAAAACTGTGTGCATCAGTCTTTTTTTTCCAGTCATTTTTGGACTTATACCAGTATTTTCTCAAAGTTAAACTCGTGTTCTAACCTATGCCAATACAAATTTCTATGATTTTCGGTTACAACACAACAAACGGCACGTTGTTTCGAGTTTCCTAGAGTGAGTTCTTGCCATTTTTTTACATGGTGTTCAGGCTGCCTATGATAAACTTAGCACCCTTCCAGCTTCCCTTTTCTTGCACTCATGCACACAAAGCTACTCAAACTCATCCAAAACCAATTCAAATCCTTTTGGCACACTCACATTTCTTTGCAATCATCCAAAACATGCTTTGAACGTCCATTGGTACAATTAAGTTCCAACCTGAGCGATTAGACACACCGTTTCGGCATCTCACGAAAACTCCAGCAATAACCCATAATTAGAGGACCATAGTTAAGCTTGTAAGTATCTTTAAGCATTTTCCAGAGTTAATTTATAACATTTAGAAACTAAAAACGTGTTCTGAACATGAAGATACAATAATTCAGATGTCTACGTGAAATTTTAGCATCTATAAATCATACTAGCTACTAGTAAACATAACTTGCGTGCTTTTATACACTAGACCAAAGGAAAAACATGAAAACAATCTCCACGATATTCATAGAATGCATTTCGATAATCAAAACTGATGGGCCTGGCCCGACCAGGCCCAGAATTACGGACCAGACCTAGAGTTACAAACCAGGCCCAACTCAGACGCCCAGTTTAGGAATGCAGACCAAGCCCACCACAAGAAGGAGGAAGCTAGGTCAAGTCATCTGTGCCATCTTGAGAAAGTCAGGTCAGTCGCACCATCTTCAGAGACTCAGTCCACAACTAACACGCGAGGAGATCTCTGTGGGACGCGTACGTCACCACCTTCGCGGAACTGTCTCATATATTACGAGAAGGGCGCCACCTCCACCGAACCATCTCACCTGTTACAAGAAAAACACCTTAATCTGTTAGGAGACACCTATAAATTGTAAGCCCCACCTACACAAGGGGGGCATCTCTCACATATTATTCACATCTGAGCACTCTACACCCCTTAAGTAATAAAATACTCAAGTCAGCCTAGCCTTTCATAGTAGAGTAGGTCACCATGACCGAAACACTTAAATTGTGTTTTACTTGTGTTGACTCTCTTCATTTATTATTGTATTTAATACTTGATAGGTGGTGCATAAACACATTTTTTGCATCATCAGTTTGACGCAGTCAGTGCGAATTTATTTCAAATTTGTCTTGCTTTTCATTTCATAAGAAGTTTGGAAATAAAAGCCACTTCCACAAAATTCAATGCACAATCTGACTACCTAAAAAAAAGAAGGAAAAAATAACAAATATCCTCAGAACTCTAACTACCCTCACTATTGTCACCCTCCTCCTCGCCATCTAACTCTCCATCACCAGATTCCTCGCCACTAACATCAGTAGCATCCGGCTCCTCATAAGGAATGAATCCCAAGAAGTCTTTGTTAGGAAAATAAGCCGAAGTTTTCCATCTGAACTCCTCATAGCCATCAATAAAGGCACCAACAGTGCTATCCTGCAGATCATCCTCCCTCATCCTCTCCATCTCCAGGGAGTGAGCCTCTACTCTGGTAGCACTCTCATTGGCGGATTGCAACTCTACCTCAAATCTGGTAGCCCTCTCATAGGCTGGCTACAGCTCTGCCTCAAATCTGGAAGCCCTAAAAAAGAAATACAGTAGTGCAATCCTTACCCCCAACTTAAATCATACTACTCAATGCAAAAATAGTACTGCAAGGAGAAAATGAAAGAGATAAGGAAATGAAAACACTTGGAGAGAAGCTCCAATTATAAAAACTAACTACAAAACAAACAAACAAAAAGTAACATTAAAAACTAAATGAAACCAAAAATAAAAGAAACTAATTAACTAATAAAAGAAACAAGAGACATTAATCGGAAGGAGGATCCTGATACATAGGATCAGTGAGCTCCTCAATAGTCTCCTCAGCCGAAAAACCCTCTAAGAATGGCTGAAGTCCCTGTCCATTGACCTTAAAAGTCTGTACATTCTTAGGATTTTCTATCTCTACAACCCCATGAGGATAAATTGTGTGGACCACAAAAGGATTGGTCCAATGGCATCGTAGTTTCCCATGAAACAGGTGAAGTGGAGAATTGTATAAGAGTACCTTCTATCCCTACTCAAATGTCTTCCTCAAAATGTAATGATCATGAAAAACTTTAACCTTTCCTTTAAAAATGCGGGTACTCTCATACGCATCTTTGTGTATCTCCTCAAGCTCATTGATTGAGCAAAAATGGTGTTGTTTCCTAACCTCTTAACATCATCCCTCAATGTGTGTATGGCTTATAGGACTTAGGGAGTGTCACTCTCCCTCGGAATGATGTAAGAGATAGGGCAATGACGGATTGGTGGATGGAATAAATGAAAATGTAAATGAAATGTGGGTGTGTGACCAAAAGTGCTCCCCAATCGCAAGGAGTCTTTCGCGTGTCGTGTTTTACTTGGTGGTATTCCAAGGTCGTCTCCTCAGGGAAGGAAAGTTCAAGTGTGTGAAGGTGATTTTGTCAAAAAGAGAAAGTGTAAAATCTTTTAGTTTGTTTTGTAGAGTTGTGTTTGTATTGAAAATGCAAGAAAACAAGTGTTGGCTAATCCAAAGGTTCATTCCAATGGGAATACTGATGAGCACATAATATTGCATATTTGAAGGGCTCATTACATGCATTTTAACTCAACTTTTGCATTTAAGTACTTAGAGTTAGCCGAAATTATGAATAATGTTGATATTTTGATGTTGCAAGTTTTTATTGCTTAAATCATGTATTTTAGGACATTGCAACTTTGTTGGATGTGTGGTGAAGGCATGGACACAATACATGAAGAATTGGAGGCTTAAAAGTGAAGAAATCAAGAAGGCATTGGTGCTTGGGAACAAGGGCACCAGCTGCAGCAACAATTGGAAGCACTGCCTCGGAATTCATCCATTTTTTCCATGATCTACTCAGAATTTGGAAAAGTTCAAAACATGAAAGTTGTAGATATTGGTGTCTTCTGTTTGGTATCAAAATTTTAGCCCAATCCAACGGTTAGATCAAGAGTTATTCCGATTCTACCGAAGGTGGTCCAGTGCAGAAAAACAGTACCGGTACTAGGTACCGGTACTCCGGACCTTCTGGTCGCGAAAACAGCCTGTAACTCAACTTTGAGGCTTGGGGGTCCCACCTACACTTCTCCCACGCCTATCCCAACATTTCCTTACACATTTACAGGCCTCTTACACTCAAGTGGAAGACTTTAAAGGCCAATGCATTAAAGGAGGAATGGGGGGAAGTGGGCTGCCCAGGCTATGATCTCCTAGCCTGTCAAAGCCATCCATTCAGCCCTCTCTTGATGGGAGCTCGTTCACACAGCTAGGGGGGAGCCTCTTGGACGTTTTGGCAAGTCTCCACACTCAATATATTCAACGTTCAACACACAATGTAAAGGGTTGGCTACCTAAGCTTAGAGTAGTTTTAGTGAGGAAGAAGATGAATAGTAAAGTTGTGATTTTTACATGTTCTTCCATCCATTTCTCTTGTAACCTCTTGTAAGGATATTGTAAGCTTCCTTTACTGTCTTTAATGCCATTTATTAGAAGTACATTTCAAGTTTAGCCTTGCACTTTACATTTCACCATTGTTATGCTTTCAAGTTCTTCATTTTTAGCTTAAAATGGGTTTTGAATATTTCTCTTCATAGCTTTAGATTTCTTGCTTCAAGTTAAGTTTCATGCTTTAAATCTCCATTTCTCTTCCATGTCCATCTACATTATGCTTGTCTTGCATTTTTAATATGAGTAGTTAGGATTTAAGTTGGTTAATCCAAGGGAAAATTCCTCTTGGGAATACCATTTTCAACTCTTCTTCATTCCTCCCTTTAGAGTCAAATGGTTCGGTTTGACGGGGTTGAGAGTGGATGAGTTGGTGAGCCTTTGATATTCCGTAGGCCTAGTCACGGTTTATGCTTAGATACTCACCAATCTCGTCCCTAGCTTCCCCCGAATCAATCGTTCATTCATGCTCAATCGGAGGAAGGCTTTGAGTTGATTTGGTATTCCCATTGGAATGAACCCTTTGGATTAGCCAACACTTGCTTTCTTGCATTTTCATTTTGAACAAAACTCACCAAAACACAAATACAAGATTTTACACTTTCTTTTCACTTTTGCAAAATCACTTTCACAAAACTCCCTTTCCTTCCCTGAGGAGACGACCTTGGAAAATTTTCCAAGTAAAACACACGACCACAAAAGACTCCTTTCGATTGGGGAGCATTTTTGTGCACACCGCATCTCATTCCATCTATTTTGTTCATCACATTTCCATTCACATCCATTTTGTTGTTGTTTCCTATCTTCTTGCATCATCCGGAGGGAGAGTGACACTCCCCCATCACTATAAGCCACATACACACATTGAGGGTGAGGGTGATGTTACGAGGTTAGGAAACAACAACGTTTATAGATGAACGATTGATTCGTGGGAAGCTCGGGACAAATGGAAATGAGGATCTAAGCATAAATCGTGACAAATCTACGGAATATCAAAGCCTCACAACCAAATGGAGGTGAGGATCCAAGCATACCCCGTGACAAATGCCTACGGGATATCAAGGACTCACCACCACGTCCACACTCAACCCAGTCAAACCGAACCATCGTACACCGGGGAGGAAAGAAAATAAGTTGAAATGGAGGGCCCAAGAGGAATTCTCCCTTGAATTAGCGAACTAAAAATCTAGCTAGTCATGCATAAAGGAAAGACAAGCATAATGTAAATGAAAGACATTGTTGAGAAATGAAGATTTAAAGCATGAAACTTAACTTGAAGCAATAAATCTAAAGCTATGAAGGAAAATATGCAATACCCATTTTAAAAGATGAAATGAAGAAAACTTGAAACAACAATGGTGAAATGAAGAACATGCAAGTAAACTTGGAATAAACTTGAAACAACTAAGATTAAAGTGCAAGGAATGAAGATTACAAGAGGTTTAAAGCTTACAACAATTGAAATGGAAAAGAAAATGCAAAAAACATAAACTTACATTACACTATTCATCATCTTCTACATGGAACTAAAACTAAGCTTAGGTAGCCACCCTTGAAATGCTTGTGGAATGCTGAATATAATGGAGAGTTAGCCTTCAATTTCGTGCATGGTGGTCCCCCCTAGCTGTGTGAAAGGCCTCCATCAATAGGGGGCTGAATGGATGGGTGTTGCAGGCTAGGACAAGCCTCCCCCAGGCTACCCCTTCTCTCCCATCCTCATTAATGCAATGACCTCCAAAGTCTTTTAATTGTGTAAGGGAGGCATGAAAATGTGTAAGGAAATGTTGGGAGGCAAGTGGAAGAAGTGTAGGTGGGACCCCAAGCAAGTGGGGATGAGTTGCAGGCGTTTTTGGGCTGTTCGTACACCAGTAGCTTCGGCGTACCGGTACTGTGTACCGGTACGGTTTTTCTGCTCCGGACCAGTCTTCGTAGAATTGGCATAAATTTTGATCTAACCGTCCGATTGAGCTGAAATTTTGAAACAATACAGAGACATACAGATCTACAACTTTCATGTTTTGAACTGTTTCAGATTCGAAGTGGATCATGGTGAAAATGGAGGAAAACCGAGGCTCTTCAACCCAGTGGTGTGGCTGCTGGCGCTTTTGTTCCCAAACACCAATACCTCCTTGATTTCTTCACTTTTAAGCCTCCAAATCTTCATGTAATGTGTACATGCCCTCACCACACATCCATCATAGTTGCAAGGTCCTAAAATACATGATTTAAGCTATAAAAACATGCAACATCAAGAATTCAACATTATTCATAAAATCGGTTAACTCTAAGTACTTAGATGCAAAAGTTGAGTTAAAATGCATGTAATGAGGCCTTGAAATATACAATATTTTGTGCTCATCACTCATTTAGTTCCAACTTTCTATAGATTCTAGCTAGACCCAAATTGAAATTCATGGTCTTTATGGCACAATAAGTATGGTGCTCCATTTGAATTGGTAGGTGACAGGCCTTTTCATAAACTAACCTATCACTACAAATACCAAAAATTCATCGATAAATACCTCCATTATCTACTATACCATATCGCTAAAAATTTCCATCATGCACCTTTGGAACGTACCTGGAGAATTGAAAGCCTAAATGGTATCCGATGATAGGAAAATGTCCTAAAGGGGAAAGTGGAGGTAGTATTCTCTTGATCTTCCAGAGCAATCTCTATCTGATTGTAGCATAAGTACCCATCTAGAAAGTAATAAAAAAAATCACATACAACCCTCTCCGAAACTTGATCAATGAACAGAAGTGGAAAGTGATCCTTGCAGGTGCAGGAATTGAGCTTCCGATAATCAATACAAACTCTCCACCC